>CM076966.1:11319478-11339478 GCA_039105355.1 Benthosema pterotum
TATTTATTTATTTATTTATTTATTTATTTATTTATTTATTTATTTATTTATTTATTCATTTTCATTTTTGATTTGAATTGACCTGTTTTTTTTATTCCCATTTCTGAATAATACTCCAACCACAGCCGGTGTTGATTACAGAACCATAGTCCATTTTTATCCTAAACAATGGTTCGGTTCATACTGGGCCAAATATGCATGTGTTTTTTTGTTTTTTTACCCACTCGAATATATTAGTTACAATGACAGTTTAGGTGTTTGTCTTTTATGGTAACTGTTGCATGATCGCAATTTCGCATAACCCCAGGCTCGCCAGCTGTTTATCCTAACGAAAAAGCTCTCTTGACGGACCATAATGTTCGGTGTGTGTGTGTGTGTGTGTGTGTGTGTGTGTGTGTGTGTGTGTGTGTGTGTGTGTGTGTGTGTGTGTGTGTGTGTGTGCGTGTGCGCGTGTGTGTGTGTCTTGCCCCTCTGACTCTAATGTATGTCATAGAGAGAGAGAGAGAGAGAGAGAGAGAAACACATACAGTTTCTGCGTGTAGCAGAAGCAGGGTCGGATTGGCCATCTGGAGTACAGGGAGTTTTCCCGGTGGCCTGCGCCACCTAGTGGCCTGGACAAGATCCAAAATGCACTAGTGGCACTTCCAAAATGCACTAGAATGTGCTAGATGCTCGCCTGGAACATACAGATCAAAATGACCATTAATCTTCTACATTCTCTAGTTGTGTAGACTAAGTTGGGCTAATTCACATGATGAATATTTTAACTCTTGAGGGTGTAACAATGAAACCAAATGGACCCTTGCGGGTCCATTTGGTTTCATTTTTACACCTCTCAAAGAGTTACATCTGGTTAACCAGCTGCCCCCACCAGGGTGGCCTGGCAAAGGCAAAATTGTCCCGGTGGGAAAATATGTGCCAATCCGCCCCTGAGCAGAAGTGGTGAGAATGGGAGGGCAGCAGAGCTCTCTAAAGCCGTGGTAACAGACCGAAGGGAGGGAGGAACCCGACTGAGCGCTCTGCGCTGAAGTAGCTCAAAGTCGCTTGACTCGGCGCGATATGCAACATTGCACGTGACCTAAATAAACCCATGCCAACCTCAATTGCATTCTAACTAAGATATTCCAGCAGTTTCCGTAGGTTTTGTCACACAGACCTAAAGGGTGTTTCAGCGGCACTGACTGATGCATCATCTTCTTCAGGCGTAGTTTTGCCATTAGGCATGCTTTAAAAAATCCCAGGTTGATAGCCTCATATGGATAAATACATATTATTTGCCCTAGTGGCTCAGTGACTGTAGCATTATTACATACACACTGGGGTGATCCACACCAAAATAATATAAACATTTCAGTCACCCAAAACGCGGTGCTGTCTGACAGTTGCCAGTTAAAGTAGCACTTGGCCATGTCAAAAAAGCCCAGCAGTTATCAGAGGTGGAGCTTTCAATCTGAACCACCCATTTTCAACAGTTTACTCAGTTTACTATGTCATTAATATACCTTAGAGACGTTGTGTGGACTAGAAATGGAGTTCTGTAAAACTCCTTTATTTTTTTAGAAACTCCATTTCTGAAGAAAGGTTGTGTTTCACCATGTTAATGATTTGTCTTTGAGGACCTTTTTTTTCTGAGTGTGCAAATGGAACCAAATGGACCCGCCAGGGTCCATTTGGTTCACATTTGCGCACTCTCAGGAAAAAATAATAAAATGCGGCTCCAGACAGATTTTGAATTTAATTTTGGGTCGAAAATGGCTCTTTCAACATCTTGGGTTGCCGACCCCTGGTCTATTGCTTAGAAACGCCACTGATCTTCTCCCTGGTCTCTCCTCCAGGTGCTGGACTTCGAGACCAAGCGGAGCTACACGCTGAAGGTGGAGGCCACCAACCTGCGGTTCGAGCCCAGCAGCGGCGGGCCGTTCAAGGACACGGCCACCGTCAAGGTGGCGGTGGAGGACGCCGACGAGCCTCCCATCTTCTCGCGGCCCACCTACGTGCTGGAGGTCAACGAGAACGCCGCCGTCAACACCATGATCGGCGCCGTGACGGCCCGCGACCCCGACGTCACCCGCAGCCAGGTCAGGTAAGGTGGAACCGACCCGCCGTCGCACGACTACACTAGTGAAAGTGCCCTTCTGGGGCACAGGTCTCTACCAGGTCGGACTGTGGCCTCCTGGTGGCGTTATAGGCCAATGTGAAAAGGGTGGCATTTCTTCTTAACCCTCCAAGGCCCGGACATACTGTATTTCTACTTGAAAAAAAAATGTTTTACTTATGCTAATTAATGAATTATGGGGATATCTTTTAATATATTGAATGTACATGTAATAGACATTCTAATAATCACAAATATATTTATTGCAGTCATTTTACATTCTTTTATTAGGGTTAAAGGCTAAAGGACAAAGGTTAAAAATCATCAAAAATTGCACTAAGTCCAGAGATTAATTGAAGAGGCTAATTGCAGCCTCTGTGGGGGATATTGTTATGTAAATATAATGACCAATTTCAATGAAATTCTAAACTATAGTTTAGAACTTCATTGAAATTTTGGTTAGATAACCAGAATTCAACGTTGAATCAATGGATTTTGCTATCTGGGTATCAACCTCAATCATGTGAAAAAATAACAAAAAATAATGATAACATTTTTTAGATAATTGAAGCGTTAATGTTGCTAAAAAGCAACACTGGGCCTTCTAGGGTTAAAGATGCAATGCCGTGATTTCTTTGCACCTTAAAACATGATCATCAGTATTTGTTAAAATGGTGTTTTGATGTGTTTTTTTAGTGGGCAACCCCACCAGTTCATTAAGTATGCGTCGTTTGCCTGGTGGGTGGTGATGGGTGGAGATCCACCTGGACTGAAGCCACACCCACAGCTTTATTTTTACTGTGATAAAGGGGAGGAGTTAGGGGAGGGGCTCATGTTTGATGTCACTATACTACTATTTTTTTCATTGGCACATTTGACTGGAATGTGGGTTAAATATCATTAAAATAACCTCTGGTTATTAGGAGTCCATTTGGCTCCATTCGAAGACTCTGTAGGGATGTATTATTCTTCATGTGTTTCATTATGACAAAAACAGATTTTTGGACCAAAATGTCCCCGGCTAGCAAGCCCCCCAATCAACACAATACCGCAACAAAGTCTGAGGCCATTAGTGCTGGCCGATATCCTTCAGCACGGTTGATACAGCCTTACAAGGCTTCGATAAGTGCGTTATGAATATTTCAGCGACCTGTCTGGGCGTCGACAGGCTATCATTTCCACGTTTTTTTTTTTCTTTCCGCGCACCGTAATTAGCTCCGCTTATTAACAAAGGTCGACGTGTGCAATATCGCCGCGTCTCCGACGCTCCTGACCTTTTGAAGTCGACGGACGCCATTCTTGGGCACATATACCAAGCAACGGAGGACAGCTCTCGTTCCCCCACGCGAAGGTCGCGGTCGAGGGCGGCGAAAAAAGTGGTCACAAAAGAGGTGGAGAGGTGCGGTGGCAGCAGTGGTGGCGACGTTATAACTTTCTCCTTTTTTTCTTCCCGGCCTGTATTTTCTCCACTTTGTGTTTGACTTATATTCTTGGAAGTATACCGCAAGGGCACCTTGAGGATAGGTTACAACACGCAGCCAATTTCTCTGCCTCCACCTTGGCATTTTCATTAATTCTCCTGTGACTCGCTCTGCCGCTGACTGCATTCATTCCCGGGACAACATGCAACAGGTTGTGTTGTAAATTGCACAAGCGGGGCGGCAGCACGCGCCACAGCACTGCTGGGAGTACTCTGGTGTGATGTACTTAAGTACAAAAAGTATAAATACCGTGTTTGAGACGTATTGGCATCAACATGTTACTGTACTGTAGTACTACAGTAAAGTGCAAGTACGCAAATTTCCAGAGCCATATTTACTGCATGGAAATGTCAAATTACTGTATACTCACGATAACACAGTGTGGTTGCACTCCCGCAATGCAAGTCACGCTTCCAAACTCTATATGTGGAGCTGACTATCATCACCTGGATCTCCATATATGAAGAATCGCGACAGTTACTTTGTTAAACCCTGGATAGTCATGGTTTGATAAACGGTACTAGATCTGATATATGAAGTTGGCCAGCAACTTTACACCTCTTGCACTGATGCCAGATTAATTTATTCTACTGTATTTCTCAACCATATCAAGAGGCTGTAATTTCAGTGGGGAGAGGTCGCTATCCTACTGGTAGTTAAAAAGCACTGTACTCTGCAATGTACAGTGTAGTGAAGTAGTAGGTATGAACTACCCACAAAATTGACTTTGTTCGTTGCCATTGCTGCTACAGATGTCTGTAGCGAGCGCAGTCCATTCTTCACAATGTACTGTGAGCTGGTCGATTAGCTATTTTCAAAAGATTATAATACACTTTCAAATCTTGGAATGGTACAGTGCTGCACAATAACTACTTTTACTTTTGACCCATCAAGTAGGCCTAATTTTTCATGCCAATAATTGTGTGACGTGTTGAATTCCAGACTTTTTTTGCTTGAAACAGAGTATTTCCCATACCACAGTATTTATACCTTTACTATAAGTGAAAACATTGCGTGTACGTTTTCGTTTAGCAATGTGATTTCCAAGAGGAATTGGAGGTTGTGCGGGTGGCAGAGCGCACACGCCTGCGTGTGTGTGTGTGGCGTGGTGGCTCCCCTGCCACCGGTGTAAAAGCGCGGCTGCATTTCCAGGCGTCTAGGCTGGGTGACATCTCCTGCGCCGCTGCTCTGACCTCATTTCTTGTCGCAGCCTCAATCCAACCGAATGTTTTCCAATTCCAGATTCATAATAATCACTGCTCCTAATAATATGGTTATAGGGTATGTGGGTGAATGCAGAGGACACGCTGCGCGCATGTGTGCAAAAAATGTGCTGCGGCGAAAAAATGAGAATGCAAAGGCATTGTCATTATTATTATTATTATTATTAGTAGTAGTAGTATTTGCAAACAGTGTCTGTCTGTGTGTCTGGGTGTTTCACACATGCCATATTTGGACATTTCTGGTCCGAGAACCCCAAATGCTGGCAAACTCTATATACTGTATTGGCATGGCACAAGCTGCTTTTGCATCCTGTGCGACTAAGACACGCTTGTGAGCCAGACAACCATGCAAGCCAGGAAGAAATATGCAGGGGTGTAGTGCAGGGGGGACACGGGGGGACGGCGTCCCCCCACTTCTCACATCTAAAATATTTTTAGGTCTGAAAAAAATCATTAGCATGGTGAAATACATCTTGATGACATCATCAACATGTGTTTCACTTTCACCATAATGAGTTTCCTTTTTTCTGAGAGTGTACAAATTGAACCAAATGGACCCGCTAGGGTCCATTTGGTTCACATTTGTACACTCTCAGAAAAAAAAAAATGGGTGGAATTCCCCTTTCAGAGGCGTCCCCCCACTTCTAAAAGTACCACTACAACACTGGAAATATGTCTGTCTCTTCATCACACTCGATATTTGTGCTCAAATATATTACACACACATTTAGTAATTATGATATTACTATTTTTTGTTATTATTGTTATTGTTATTATTTGTATGAGTAGGCTGCCTGTTGAAGTTAGTCAAATTATTGATTTGGCAGATATTTTTTAGCCCGGTGCAACCAACTATTGATGTTTAGTCCAGTATAGTGGACACTTTATCAGGATTGGCTGCTTCTTGCACCTCCTAAGCTGAAATACAGTATGCAGCGTGGAGCCATATCCTCTAAGCCAACGGGAGATAAAACCCATAGTCTGAAAAATGCAGCTTGAAGTGCTATCCTCTAAACGAATGGGAGATAAAACCCATAGTGTGAAAGATGCAGTGTGAAAGCCGTATCCTCTAAGCCAATGGGAGATAAAGTCTCTTTGCTGCAGCTGGCAGTTAGAACATGAATCATTCTTGTTTGTTCATGGATAGTCACTGCACTTTTCAGACTAGAGCAGGTGTTTTCAACCTTTTTGATACCAGGGCCCACCATTTATTCAGCATTTGAGCCACGGACCACCATTTGATTACATTTTCACACCAAAGACCTAAAATTAAAGAATTCTTTTGGTTTTGTCCACAATTCCAGGCTGGATTTTGCCAACAAAACAGTGTAAACTTCTTAATTAAGTTGTGCTAATTCAGATGATAAATATTTTAACTCTTGAGAGTGTGAAAATGAAACCAAATGGACCCGCAAGGGTCCATTTGGTTTCATTTTTACATTCTCAAGAGTTACATCTGGTTAACAACTTTCCATCATTTAGCCTGGGGACCACCTGGAACCTTCTCAAGGACCACTGGTGGTCCCCGGACCACCTGTTGAAAACCCCTGGACTAGAGTAAAGATGGCTGCAGCATGCACCTTCTCTGACTGTTTTTCTTATTGCAGAGTTATTTTATTTGTTGATTTGTTTTTCACACAATTTGTTTAATTTCCGTCATCTGTTATAATCCTCTTGAGGTATACTTTATGCTTCACACGGTTTAATGACCAGATATTATTTTGCCTGTCAGCTTAAAGACGACTGCTCTGCTAGCTTTGATGTCAGCACGACGTACATTTATCTTTTGTTTTCAAGCTGTGCGCCCAATGCCTTTATTATTATTATAACAAAGGGCCTGATTTCCCTTCATCCTTGAACACAATACATTTTATACAGCATGAAAGAGCCTTCCAGAACACAGCGGTTCTCAACCTGTTGGGTCTCCAGGTGATATTTTTCGGTCAGGTGACAGTCAAAGGACAATTTAAGGATTTTTATGAGCCTTTTACTGCCTAAAGATGATTATAAAAGGCTGTGACTGCATCAAAAGAAATCAAAATCAACAAACTAGACTAAACTGGTCAAACATCGGCTAAATTGCCAATAATAACATAAGAAAGAGGCAGCGATCAAAACTATTTAGAAGGCATTGTGAGATCTGCTAGTGTGTCTGTGTGTCCGGAGCTAATCTCGACCTTATCGCCAAAACAAAGTGCAGTTATCATGCTTTTTTACAGGTAACTTTTTAGCCAAAAATCAAGACAGATGTATAGCTATATTTTTTGCCTTTTTCCCCTGTACGTTACTTCTACTTGATGCTGCAGCTGTTTTCCTGCAGACAAATGCTTGCTTTGTCCTGCAGACGGTCCAGAACTTTGTTGTTGTCAACAAATCATGAAAACAAAACATTTTGTCTGGCTCGGGGTGGGGGGTTGGGGTGGGGGGCAGCCTTTTAGCCAATCACAGCACAGCAGATTCATAATGAGCCAATAGAGTGGAGAGGTGAGGTGGAGTTAGATTCTGTTTTTAAACGAATCTGTTTACAAACACAGTGTTTGTGAACGCTACAGTTGCCTTTATTGCCTTTATTGATATTTGTCAAGCTTTTGAAACAAAATGAATTCAGTGGACCCCTTTTTCAAGGGTAAATCTCTTTTGGCAGGTAAACACAAGCTGGAGGTAGTAACGCAAATCGTAGTCGAGTTTAATGTGGTTATGCCTGCGCCGGGGCCAAAGTTAACTTCACACAGGCTAGCGTCTGCCAGCTGTCTTTTTGTCAAATGTGTTTTGGTTAATGTAATGCTGTTAGTGGTTACTATTGCATTGTTGCCTTTGAGGACCCACCTCGGCAACGAGACGTTAGACGTCTCACGCCGTATTCCTAATAAAACACAATTTCACACGGGAGTTATGTATCTACGCAGGCACGCGCGGTGACACCTCAACGAAACACGATTCATGTTATTAGCTTTTAAGCTGTGTTTGCTTGTCAAAATGCTGCGCGGGGAAATGTCAGGGCTGTTACATCTCGGGAAGAATTATTTCCGAACAAAAGCCGCTTATTCAAGTTGCCCTTGAGCAAGACGCCGGACCCCCTAACTGCATCTGACGCACAGGTTGTTGCATGTGAACGACTGAAAGGGAGACCATAATATTGTGTTTTATGTAAGACACAATGAAGGATCTGTACGAATGCCGTTTGGTTTATCCATTAGTCCAATTTGTCGTGACACTTCTTTGACAGTGGTGGTACAGGAATAGGCCTATAAACGTCCTCTGATGTTCACAGATTATATTTCTTCTTCGTTTTGAAAAGAGTGTTATTAACCCGTTCGCGGCTGAGAACGCATAGTGTCGCCCACAGCCTTTTAAACCGCTGCTGTCTTTATCCGTTATTTGACACTTTAGATGTTGAATAGCATCTACAAGCTCGTACCAAGCTATTTATTGTCTCCACCAGGCGACAATAAATGTCCGTCCGTCTGTCTGTTACCAGCTAATCTCCGGCACCGTTGGTTGGATCAATGCCAAACTTTGCCGTCACAATCCCTAGATGCCAATGATGAACCTCTGCCCCAAATTTTCTAGAACGGCCTGTCATAGTACCACCAGGAGGCAGATTTCCACGTCTTTACGTAGAAATGCACCGATCTGCATGAAACGTTGCATGCACCCACCCTAGAGGACAAGGACAAACCTTGGACCTGTATTCTTCACATCTGCCTTTTATAATATTATGATATTAGTATATTATATTCTTTCACTCAAATCTTTGCCTTGTGGGGGTCCCTGAAACAGCATATTTTGGGGAAACACTTGTAAACAGCATATTTTAGGGAAACACTTGTAATCATCAGTGACATAAAAACACTATTTGTTTGTTGCGATTTAGAAGACATTTTGTCGAATATAACACGTTCCTCGGGTGGTAACGAGTTAAGACGCTTAGAGAAAGGAGCGCCGACTTCATACACAAATAGTCCATGACACTGGGAGTTGATGGTCTGCCAGTAGAGGCTGTGCCGATCGGCGGGAGGCAAAATGGAAAACGTCAAACATATAGAAGGAATTAAATTGCCCCGACGCCCGGCTACGTATTCCTGCCAGTTTGCATTTCGGTCACAACAAAACGGCTCTGCCTCCTCGAAACCCGTGATCCCTCTCAAGTACAGACGCTTTTCTTTAGAGTTTTTTACTGCTTATGCTCAAGACGGTGCGATATATATATATATATATCTATCCTGAATGTCAAGGGGTTCCTCGTATGTACTGTATGGACGATGAGATGAAATGAGTCTAACGCGGTGAATTCCTTAAACCCCACACACCCCCGTCACTCACTCTTTCATATTATGCCCTGGAGGTTGTTAGCTGGTGTAGCCGAGACGTATGGGCCGGTATAGAGATGATTATGTAGTCTGGGAGATTAATCCTAGTAGACATGTTGTACGGCACACTGGCTGACAGCCTCTATATGTTCTCCTAATATACATCTAAAGCATGTGTGGGCGTTCTGCCTGGTGATCAAATCAGTCTTTTGAACTGATCAATTGAGTCATAAACCATCAATGCATCATGTTTTCTCTTGTTTTTTTTCTTCAGATAGTCATATTAAATTACCGTATTGACTCAGTCTTTGTTAGGTTGTATCATTGACCGACATCAAAGAACTTTTTTTTTTGCCCTGCATGCAACGATAGCACAGGCCCCAAATTATGATGAAACGTGGTTAATTTGTTGACGTGTTCTATCGATCCTGCACAACGGCATAACGCTTGATGTCTCCGTCTGTCTGGGTGACTTTCCCCTGTTATATTTCCGAGAGCCCGACAGACTGGTCTCGGCCTTATATGCTTGAATCTTGGCATGTGTTTTCGCCCAAGAGAGCCCGAGGGAGCGATGTGCTAAGTGGTTGGCACTTGTCCATACATATCTCAAATCTGCAAATATCCATGTTGTTGTCCATCTATGTGGGTCTCACCTCCCACTGGTGCAGATAAGTAACCCAGAACGTTTGCCCAGTACTTCTACTCCACTATTTGAATATGTAGTTGTTAGTTGCTTTGTAGATGTACTACGAATACAAGACAACAAAACAACACAAGGATTTTTATAGTCGACTAAGATTCGACTAGGATTGTTATTAGTCGACTATTAGTCAACTGATAACCTTCACATGTATTACAGGGGTTGACATTAACACTTGCCCACTTGCCCGGGGCAAGTAAAAAAAATGGTGGGGCAAGTGAAGACTGCTACCTGGTTGCCCGATCGGGCAAGTGTGTGACTTAGTGCACTATAACACAACACAAGATAAATTTGTCTTGAAGGCGGTCATTGCGACCTGGGCTAATTAAGATGATGAATTTTAACTCTTGAGAGTGTAAAAATGAAACCAAATGGACCCGCAAGGGTCCATTTGGTTTCATTCTTACGTTCTCAAGAGTTACATCTGGTTAACCAACTTAGCTGGGGACCACCTGGAACCCTCTCAGGGACCATGTGTTGAAAACCCCTGGTTTAAAGCACCCAAGTAGGAAGTAAACTTAAATGCAAAATTTACAATATATTTTTGGGGGCAAGTGACCATGACCTGAGGGCAAGTAGAACCTGACTTGCACTTGCCCGATTTGTTCTACTTGCCCTTGCCCGATGTGCAAGTGCCTCAGAGACATTAGTGTCAACCCCTGTATTATAACTAATACATTTTCGTGGCACTCAGCATGACACCCTAGACGTAATTGGGGCTCTTGGGGAAATCTAATGAACTAATCCTAACTAACTAAATAACTAACCCAGAAAAAAACACAGACGGGTTGGTTAATGTCTGGTTTAACATAGACTATCTTGGTTTCTCTTCATAAAGTATGACATATAACCTATGTTTAAAGCTCTTGTTCATCACTAGTGTAACATAAGTCGAATATTTCATATATATAATAAAGATAGTAATGAATCGACTGTCGATTAAGATCTTGGTAGTCGGCTCATTCCAAGAGATTATTCAACTCTTCGAGGTTCTACCTTACAAAACATTTCAGCTCGAGGGTGCTACTTTTACATTTTTAATTCCAGATAGGTAAATGTGTGATTTACCTATCACACATACTGTATATATGCAAGGTATAGCCAAAGAGAGAAGATTTTGACATGCATATTAGTTAGATAGACCACCATTTAATAGCACTTCTATCTCAGGGACCCCCCCAAATTAAAAATCAATGCTAATTTAACCCTGGGAGTATACAAAACAAAACCAGATAGATCTGTGTACATAAGCTACTTCCACTTGTACACTCTCAAAATTACATCTTTTTTTGGGATCCTAACCATCATTTAGCTCGGATCCCCCCTGGAACTCCCTCAAGGACCCCTGGGGGGGTCCCCAGTCCCCACTTTGGGAACCACTAGGCCCTTGTTATTCTATACAGCATCCCATAATGAGACACGCATACCTGTAAAAAGCAACGGTGGTTTCACACCCGCCTGGAAAACATCCTCGTTAAACAAGCCAATTAGCAACAAAAAGTTAAGTTATGTGCTCAGGAAAAAAAGAAAAGTTCCCCATGCAGCCCCATCCCCTTGATCTAAAGTGTACCATAATGCAGGGACGGGCTGGAGTTAAAGGCGGCTAGAGACAATAAATGAACATTCATGGGCTTCATTGAGGCTACTATTTTTAGAGCTGGTATATGGGCCTACTTGTGGGACTTGTTAAAAAAAAATCTACACAAACTTTTGAGGCAAAACCGTGTTAATATGGAGTATGGGGTGGAGAGACATACTGTCTGTCTGTCTGTCTGTCTGTCTGTCTGTCTGTCTGTCTGTCTGTCTGTCTGTCTGTCTGTCTGTCTGTCTGTCTGTCTGTCTGTCTGTCTCTCATGCTCACAGCAGCACAAACAAACAATTCATTGTTGTCAATTCAATTAATTTAAATTCAAAGCAGCTTTTATTGGCATTCCAAAACAAGCGTTTACATTACATGGAGAGTGTGTATGCAGTTATTGTCACATTGCATGTTATATTCATGTTATAACAGGTTAAAGAGATCTTTTTTTTTTGCAAACAAATAGAAGCAATTGTTTGCCATGTCTATTTGGGACAAATGGCAAGACTATTTAACATACAGAAAAAAAAAACAGATTTATGTATCTGATGTCAGACTCAACCAGACCAGTCCAGATATGCCGAGATGCTGCAGGATTATTTGCACGTAGGCAGCGGCCTTGTGGTTAGAGTGTCCGCCCGGAAACCGGAAGGTCGGGGGTTCGATTCCCGGCCAAGGTCATACCAAAGACTGCAGAAAATGGGACTCAATGATGCATCCTTGCTTGGCACTCAGCATCAGCAATTGTTTGGATTGGGTGGTCAAAGTAACTAATGATTCCCAAGCTCTAAGACAGGGGTTTTCAACTGGTGGTCCAGGGACCACCTGTGGTCCTTGAGAGAGTTCCAGGTGGTCCCCAGGCTAAATGATGTAAAGTTTGTTAACCAGATGTAACTCTTGAGAATGTAAAAATGAAACCAAATGGACCCTTGCGGGTCCATTTGGTTTCATTTTCACACTCTCAAGAGTTAAAATATTCAGCATCTGAATTAGCACTATTTAATTAAGATGTCTACACTGTTTTGTTTGCAAAATCCAGCCTGGAATTGTGAACAAAACCAAAAGAATTCTTTAGTTTTAGGTCTTTGGGGCTAAAATGTCATCAAATGGTGGTCCGTGGCTCAAATGTTGAATAAATGGTGGTCCCTGGTGTCAAAAAGGTCAAAAAAAAAAAAAAAAAAAAAAAAAAAAGGTCAAAAAGAGATGGGTCAAATGGCGAGAAGGAATTTCACTGTGGTAACGGGAGTGACTGATCATAGGTCTCTGACTTTGACATAGGTACTGTTTCACCCCAAGTTGGAGCGGTTACCACTCAAAAACAGCAATAGATAGATAAGACACGCACACACACACACACGCATAGACACACACACACACACACACACACACACACACACACACACACATCTGCGTGCATGCAGGGTTCATGCGGATATACTGAATAGTTCTGTGTGGTAGGCGTACTAAGCACTCAAGTCACTTATGGGAAAATAAGTGCACTTCAGGGGGGTAATGATCCTCCGTTCTGCCTCATGCTGCTGCAGCACCCCGTTGTGCTGCAGTGCTGCATGTTCTACCCCCTCCCACCCTACCCCACGCATTATCCCATATATGTACCAGATCTGGAGAGCAGAGCCAACAACGCAGCATTAGAGAAACAAAGACAAATGTCTTTGGCTTGCCTTTCTGCTCCTCACTTCACTCTGTTGTTGAGGGGAAAATGTATTGTTTCAGGATATTAAAAAAACTGAAAACACATCTCTTCAGTACGTCTCGGCATGTAGCACTTGCCATAGTACTTGACCTATGTCAACCTCTTGCACTGTAGAAAATCCAAGCATTGATGTTAAAAACACTTTTTAAAGCATCGCGGTGTTTTGAAGCCTTTCTAAACACGTAAACATGTTTACTTTTTACAATCACAAGTGTTCT
This sequence comes from Benthosema pterotum, assembly GCA_039105355.1. Classification (NCBI taxonomy): domain Eukaryota; kingdom Metazoa; phylum Chordata; class Actinopteri; order Myctophiformes; family Myctophidae; genus Benthosema; species Benthosema pterotum. Next base: position 11,332,799 of record CM076966.1, read on the forward strand.
CATGAACACCAGGTGTTCTCATCAGGTGATTGACTGCTGTTCAAGTGTGTTTTATAACCATAAATAAACATTTGGCATTTAATTATTAGTACATTGATGTTTTAAATGTGTCACCTGTTCCAGGGATTTGCAGTTTACAGTCATATGCGTAGGCTCAAGGGTCGACATTATAATTGGCCCGATGGCCCAAAACAGGTTTGAAAACACGTGCGGACCACCAGATGGCGCCCTATACTGGCCCGATGGGGCCAGTGGTAAAATGCCCTCGTTGGCGCCCGTACATTTGTTGTACAAACTGTTGTTGTTGTATGGTCGCCATGACAACCTGTATTAGTCTTTGATCTTGGGTCAAAAAAGGTTGGGCACCCCTGATATACATATTGTATTATTATTTTTATTTCACAATATGTTGGTGTTGTTTTGTAATTGTTTAAGTTTTATTTATATTTTGTTTATTAGCACAAAAAATATTTTAGGCATTCTGCATTGTATATGGGTCAGCTTGCTGAACGGTTTACTCGTTTTGACCCCCATGAAAAGAGTGCTGTTAACTTGAATGCATTTAATGCATTAATAAATGGTGGTCTTTTTTTTTGCAGACTATGGGGATCGATTACCTGGGCCAGTGGTTACAGTTGTGGGGCCAGTGATTCTTACAAGCCACTGGGCCAGTGGCAAATTTCCCTTAATGTCTACCCCTGCGTAGGCTCAACTTATGTACTGTAATTTAAATAGCACTTTGTGTAAACAGCACTCTATAGTGTTTACACATATAGTTTCGTCAGATACGTATTCAATTCAACTGTTCGGTTCGTAAAAGAGCAGTCAGGCATTTGGGTGATTTGGAAAGCCCTCCAGTCTCCCCGGTAACAAGATGTGCACATGCACACACTCTACATCGGGGTGAAGCGCAACAGGCCAGCAACAGGCCAGTCGATCCTGATTGGAGGAAGGCCACTTACCATACCTTTAATTGTTCATGCTGACTATTGTTTCATTTTGATGTATTGTATCATGTTTGTTATTTTTTTATTCTTGCTTAGCCTGCTGTAAATCGCTCTGCATTAAGAACATTTGCTAACTGCCTATAATATTGCTCACTGTAATTGGTGGGTGCACTGGAGACTTCAGGCATCAGTTTGATTTATTTCTGTTCTTCACAACAATTCGTTTCATCATCGACTTACCAAAAAAAAAAAAAAAAAAAAAAAAAGAAAGAAAACAGCACTTAGGTTGTTACCTGAATAGACCGGTCATGTGATGGGGGGAGAGAAAAAAAAAAGGCCAGCATTCAGGCAACGGCAAAACGAGTCGTACCATGATCCTCTCTGTGGAGTTAGTGACCTAATAACAAGTAGGAATGTCAGGGAAAGCAGAAACAAAAAAGAAACATTTGTTCTCAATCTCTCACCCCCATGCACGCACGCGCGCACACACACACACACACACACACACACACACACACACACACACACACACGCACACGCACACGCACACGCACACGCACACACACACACACACAACCAACCCAGCGACCCCCCTCCCCCCCAACACACACGGGGAACAAAACAAAAAATCACATACGCATGCTTGAATACCTTTATTTTTATGCGGCTGTGCTGTCGCCGTCATGGAGCCAAGGTCACGGAGGTGGCGGAGGAATTGTTGTCTTTGCCCGTTAGTCCCCGGTGGAGCCAGCTGTGCATACGGTATGGGTTGTAATTGGGGCCCGAACGTTCGCCTCATTGTGTTGCAGAAATGAAATGTAATGTGTCTGCAGAATACCCTGCCCTGTGACACAGTGCACAGTGGATCTTTATGCCAACCATGCAGTCATTTTCCTTTATTCGTCTGTGTTACTGCCAGCAGCAACAAACATACTGTACATACTGTACATATAGTACCCGGGGCGGATCTAGGCATAGGCATGGGGGGGCAATGCCCCCCCTAAATGCCCATTCTGCCCCACCAAACATGATGGCATGCAAAACAGCCCAAGATATTTCAGTGCTTATGATTAAAAGTATTTGAAACACTACTGAAAATGGTATGGGTGCGGCTTCATCGCCCGTGGCGCGAAGCGACACGGGTGATGAAGCTGCCCCCTTACCCTTTTCTTCTGCCCCCCCCCCCCCCCCCCATTGGGAAATGTTACATCCGTCCATTTTCGTTACCGCTAAACCGCTTATCCCTTAACTTCTTTGCCTTTTTAAACTATTTAAAAAAAACATTTTTCAGTACTTCAAATGGCCAGTCTACAAGCTCACAACATGTTAATAGATTGCATGTTGAAATATCCCAAAACGTTTTTCAAAATAGTAAAAACGAAATAAGGGATTTAGCATGTAACCAAAATGGAGCCCATGGTGTGAAAACAAAAATGTCACCATATCATACTTAGAAACATCAGCATAGATGGTTTTGGTTTATGGCTGAACCACGGCTGAACCAAACGCGAAAGTGTGAGTGTCACCACAGTATAATACTGATATGGTGGAAAGTAGCAAAAAAAAAATGCATTTTGGAGCGAGGTAAATGGGTGAATTAGAACAAATAACAACTAGACCAGACCACTTTTTTTGGGAAATAAATCAATGTCAAATAATAAGAAAGCCGTTCTGGGTTGGAATTCTCCTGTAACATAAAAACAAAACATTATACATGCAGACCACGTTTTCTTGAAACCAGACTATTTTTTATATTCTTCAAATATATATCTGGGTGATTAAAAACATGACCGTGAGTCACTTTAAGCTTCAGAGTTTCTGCTTGTTGCATGTTTTTTAGGCGTTGAATTTAGGTCAGTCCATATCATGGATGATGCAATATGAAAAGTGAAACAGTCAACATGCACACTTGCGAGCACACACGCACACACACACACACACACACACACACACACACACACACACGCGCACACACACACACACACACACACACACACGCATGCATGCATACGCTTGTAAAAGGGCACATGTAAGTGCGTGCTTCATGTGTGTTTACACCACTTAAGAGATTTCCCAAAATTCTGTCTGGCTTCTAGTCTGTTTATTTATTTATTTATTTATTCATTCCTTATTTAGAGATTTGCGGAACCTGATTTTTTTTTTTTTTTTACAGCTGCAGCATCAATTTCACCTTTACACTTTAGCGTCCAATTTGACCCCGGGCAAAGGACAAAACTGCGTCGCAAATGTCATGTGGCCACAAAGCAGAAAGACACTTCTGCAAGCGTAGGAATTGAAACCACAAGGCTGTAAATAAGATGACGTTACAGACACAGCAAGGTAAAAATTAAAGCGCAAAGATGAAATTGATGCTGCAGTTGTACAAAATTTCTAAATAATAAATACATTTTTACAAAGACTAGAAAAACAAACACGAAGCATAAGTGTACACATGAGCTTCTGTGTGCATATGCGTGTGTGCATGAGTGTGTGCTTATGATATTTTTGCCCAATTTAGACTTCCATGCGCGCACACACACACACACACACACACACACACACACACACACACACACACACACACACACACACACACACACACACACACACACACACACACTTATTCAACACTATATACTTTGTTCATTTTCTTTTTAATCCTAACACTAAATGAGTTAGAGGTAAAGAAAGAAAAACAGGTGAGCCTCCTCTGCAAACTGTCCTTAATTGGTTGAGACAGTGGGTGCTCAGCTTTGAAAAGAACTAATTAGGTAACCAACAAAGTGGAACGAGTGGCGCTCCACAATAAAAATAAAAAAGATGTCCCCACGACTGTCTCAGTAAAATGAGAAATTGGTCTTTATTTCAGTTGCCACTTTTTTCCACAATGTTGGTTTACAGTTACACTTTGAGATGTCATTGGTTCGGCCTCCCCTTAGTCCAAACAATACACTGCTAAACCCCTATGCCTTGAAGAGTTCAACTAGGCCAGGGGTCAGCAACCTGCGGCTCAGGAGCCGCATGCAGCTCCAGAACACAGCCCTAGTGGCTCTGTGGCTGTAGCATTATTACATACACACACACTGGGGTGATCCACACCAAAATAATATAAACATTTCAGTCACCCAAAACGCGTTGCGCTGTCTGACAGTTGCCAGTTAAAGTAGCACTTGGCCATGTCAAAAAAAGCCCAGCAGTTATCAGAGGTGGAGCTTTCAATCTGAACCACCCATTTTCAAAAGTTTACTCAGTTTACTATGTCATTAATATACCTTAGAGATGTTGTGTGGACTAGAAATGGAGTTCTGTAAAACTCCTTTATTTTTTTTTAGAAACTCCATTTCTGAAGAAAGGTTGTGTTTCACCATGTTAATGATTTTTCTTTGAGGACCTTTTTTTCTGAGAGTGTGCAAATGGAACCAAATGGACCCGCCAGGGTCCATTTGGTTCACATTTGCACAATCTCAGGAAAAAAAAAAAAATACGGCTCCAGACAGATTTTGAATTTAATTTTGGGTCGAAAATGGCTCTTTCAACATCTTGGGTTGCCGACCCCTGAGCTAGGCAGTCTACATTGACACATTGTGAGCGAGTGTACTGGCCATTTTAACTATTAAATTGTTACTCAAAATAGTAAAAAAAAAAATGGAGCCCTTTATCTCTAAAGCATAATTCTGAGCAAACAGGAGTAGCACATGGTGTTCATGGGGACATTCCACCATGGGGCTAAATGTTACTGAAATACTGAATGTGAAGGAGGTGACAACGAACTGACATACTTTATATACCCCATGTTCCTGCACGTATTGTGATCTTTTGTGGCCAAATGTAATTTCCTCATGTGCAGTAGGACTATAGTCGATAATAAAAATAATAATAATAATAATAATAAAATAAAAAATCCACTTTTATATTTTATAAAGGAATACATATTTAGCCCCAGTCCAAAAAGCTAAAATAGCTAAAACTACAGAATAAAGCACCAAATGTGAAACAATTAAAACGCATCTTTTACTTAATAAATAACAACCCAAAACATCAACCTTGGTTGAAAAGTAAAGTTGTCCTTTAATGCACTCAGACTAATGTTACTTGGGATGTATGAGCCGTCCCCATGCAGGTTTCACACAATAGAACAACTATTAGCTTGTGGATTGGCCGTTTGTGTTGCTCGATACTAAGGACTAAAACCGCAAGGCCTAAACTTATAACCTCGATAAATGCCTGTAACTCCAATATGAATCTGATCCTAATTGTAAGCATACACTGCGCAAATGTATGCACGAACCCATATTTTGAAGCCCGACATCAGAAGAAGGACTCTACATTTGCTGAAAATAGATTGTTTGTTTGTTTGTTTGTTTGTTTGTTTTTTTTATATTTTTTGTGGTTTTAGTTTTAAGCCATATTAATGTTTGAAGGTTGATCTAGGTTTTTATGCCAGCATTTTAGTGCTATTCAATTACTGCAATTAACCCTTAGTGTACTGAACGCGTTTTGGTATGTTTTAACTATTGAAAAATAGCAGATCTACAAGCTCATAGCGCGCCACTCGGTGGCGCGCTATGAGCTTGTAACTCTGCTATTTTTGAAAAATCGTGAAAACGTGGTGCAAATCTTTGAATATTATGTTATTCAGAAACTAGAAATCTAGACAGGACACAATTGCAAAAATGTCTCTTTGTTTACAGTTGATTTCGCAAGACATGAACCCTCTCACACAGTTACACTGGCTGCATTAATAGTGACACACACACACACACACACACACACACACACACACACACACACACACACACACACACACACACACACACACACACACACACACACACACACACACACACACACCCGATATAGAAATCCTTTCTTTGTTTTGTTGGTTATTTTCGTTTCCCCCTCGTTGTGTTGTTGTGTTTGCCTCTAATTCTTCAGACGGTTGCGTTGTCAGTTTGACTGACACGTGGCAGAACATCTCAGGTCTGCTGCCTGTCTCCAACCCCCCCCCCCCCCCCCCCCCCCCCCCTCCTCCCCGCATGGAGAAAAAAAAAGTGTCAGCAGGGTCTGACTGCAGGGTCTGGGTTCCACTCAGAGAGAGGGGGGGCAGGGGGGGTCTCCCAGGTGGCTTCATGTTGCTGTCTGCCTTGTCTTGAAAGTGCTCTGCGTTCGGGGGGTTCTGGGGGGGGGGGGGGGGGGGCAGTCCAGTCCACGTGTCTCTCTCTCTCTCTTTCTCAGTGTTGCCAACTGCCAAAATGCAAATTGCACTATAGTGGCATTTCCAAAACGCACTAGAAAAACGCGCTAGAGCAGTGGGTTTTCAACCATTTTCATATCAGGCCCCACTATTTATTCTGCATTTTAGCATGCACAGAGGACCACAGATTGATGTTTAGTTTAGTCTCTTGGACTAAAAATGTTGATCAAACAACCAATTCTTCTACATGTTCTAATGTAGATTCTTGAAAATGAGGCAATTCAGATGTTTAAATATAATTTAAACCAGGGCTTGGAAACGAAATTATTTTTCAGGAACGGTTCAAAACCGGTTCGGGTAGATTTATATTTAACGTTTTCGTTCTGGCAATCGTTCCAGCACCAAACCGAACCGTTCGAACCGGTTCGGAACGGAAAAATTACGTTCGTTCTTATCGTTCCGTAATGTTTTGCGGATACACGTGAAGTTGTTTACAAACATCAAGCGCACGTGGCTCTCGGGCGCGCTGGACTATTGAT
>CM076966.1:11344478-11371978 GCA_039105355.1 Benthosema pterotum
TCAAGTAATATGTAAATACTGTCAGGGGTGTTCACATGAGCTGGAGTAGATAATATAATGCTTTTTTGTGGAAAAAATACAGCAAGTATGTGTTCTCATCCTGAACCATGACACATTACAAAGGGTAGATGAAAGATGCACATTTATGGGCATGGCTGCTTTTTCCAATGATTGGTTTGTTCATAGAACATTTCACACTAGAAATGTACACCTCTAGTCTCGTAGTCAAAGTACAGTAACAGCAGGAGCTATGCCTATATATGGACTTCTACAACAGCGTTCTAGAACAAAAACAGTGTTACACCCAGCATAGCGTAACCGTTCCCAGAACACAAATGTATATAAGGAAGGAGGAAGGATTGCATTGAGAATTTTTACTGTTAAGATTCATAGCTATATCTCATGATGAAGCTGAAGCCATATGGACCCCCTAGAAAATTAATTAACTAGTGTTTTCTACTTCCACATTGACTTGAATGGGAAAACACGAAAGCTCACATTCAAAAATGTCTTCCTCTGAGATCGTAAGGGCAAAAGTTACCAGACTTGAAAGTAAGGTTTATACGGTTTATATAAAGGTTTATATATATATTTGTATTAATTAATTTACTAATTACAGGTATATTGGTCAGTCCCATGGTGGTGCTATAAAAGGCTACTTTCCATAGGGGGCACCACAATTGCAAAATACAATTAAGTGTTGCAACAAACAAAATTTGTTTTTGTGAAGACCCTCCAAATTAGTTACACATGATAACAAGGGTGAGTTGGTCCACTGGGCATGTTCCTAGGGATCTGGATGGTCAAGGGATGCTCCGGGGATCCCTCAGGAACACCTAAAGAACCCAGTGTCTATTAGATTACAGCTCAGAGTAAAGTTTCACAAAATACAAAACAGTACTGTCCCACTGTCCCTTGAGTAACTAGAACTATATATATATATATATATATATATATATATATATATATATATATATATATATATATATATATATATATATATATATATATATATATATATATATACATATATTGTTTGTTTGTTTTGTTTTTTTTGTTTTTTTGTTGTTATTTTTTTTGTGTTTCCCACTTCTCCACGATGCCAATAGTTGCGTTTTGCCGTCGGAGGAGAGGCTCCAACGGCTGTGAGGCTTGTATATCGAGCACCAAGCCACTCAGTGACGTCGTACATCGTACGACAGAGGAATCTTCTCACTGCACCTTCTTGGACTCCGCTGTTGACCCCACAACTCAGCTGACGGCTGCGGTCATCTGCTCCACGCTTAGAGATTTGCCGTGTAAGCGCAGGGGACTGACCTCACGAAGGATCAACTCTACAGTAGCCTGATCCTCAAACATGATGACGGCGTGGTTCGACTTCTTCCACTTACCTCCATTCCTTATGTCCACCCTCAGGACTTTTCCAAACCTTCCGAAGAACTCAGCGAGTTCGGCGTGGTTACAATGGGAAGGTATGTTCCTCGCGAAAAGTCCTCTCCTCACTACACACCTCGGCTCCTCATCCTCCGACTCTATGTGAAAGGCTCTGCTCGTCTTCAGCGCGGAGGTGGGCTGCTGCTGTCTTAGGGGGACACTCATGTTTGTCGCGGAGGTAGGCTGCTGCTGTCCCAGGAGTCCGCTCACCTCGGCGGACCATAGTGGCTGATCTGGGACACCAGTCTTGCTCGAAGTCAGGGCTTCGCTCCTCTCTTTCTCCACGCTGGCGAGCCTCTTCCCTAGGTCCGCGACTTCCTTCAGTGCCGCGCTCCTCTCGTCTTCCGCGGTGGCGAGCCTCTTCTCAAAGCGCGCGACTTCCTTCACGGCCATGCTCCTGTCTTTTTTCCGCGGTGGCGAGCCTCTTCTCTATCCCCACGACTTCCTTCACGGCCTCGCTCCTCTCTTTTTCCGCGGTGGCGAGCTTCTTCTCCAGCCTAGAGACGCCCTTCAGGGCTCCGGTCTTTCTCTTTTTCCGCGGTGGCGAGCCTCTTCTCTAGCCCAGCGACGGCCTTCATGGCTCCGGTCTTCTCTTTTTCTGCGGTGGCGAGCCTCTTCTCTAGCCCCGCGACTTCCTTCAGGGCTCCTGTCTTTTCCTTCTCGGCAGTGTTGAGCCTCTTCTGCAGTCCCGCGACCTCTGTCAGGGCTCCGGTCTTTTCCGTCTCGGTGACAGCGAGTCTTTCCTCTAATGCTGTGACTGCTGCCAGGGCTTTGCTCTTCTCCTCCCCCACGGTGGCGAGCCTCTGCTCCAGCAATGCGACTGTGTCCAGGGCAGAGGCCAGGTGCTGATTCCTTTTCTTGAACTCGTCCCCCACGTAGTAGGCGAGCATCAGACCCCCCGTGGTCGCTGCTGTCGCACCCAAAATCTTCGACTTAAATATGTTGAGTGGGTGTTGAGTTTGTCTGTTTTGGCTGGTTTGATGGCTTGTGTGGAATGAGTGTACGGCAGTCTACCACAAGCTGCTCACTTATAAAGCGTTTGTGTGTATGTGACGTCACACTCTGACATCACACATCAACGTCACAATCAGGCTCTGTGATATCAGAGCATGTGCTCCGCATTTGAGCACCTTCACACTTGGCACAGCTGCCATACAGGCACGGCTGCCATATCCATATTTAGAGATGGCACACTATCCATATTTGGATATAGTCTTAAACTAGGGTTGCTGGATGATTAAAACATTTAATCAGATGTTGGGCAGACATCTTGCTCCCTTTATGAAACGTCATGATTATTTATAGTTTTAGCTTTAGAGACTTACTTTTTTATGTAGACTCAGATATTTTTGCTGGGGCTAGATTAGGCCTTGTGTTTGACACCTATGGGTTACAGGGTTAACCCCCTTGCATATCGCCAGTCCATCTAAACCTCCTAAAAAATGTATTCCGTTATCCTGTACATCACACAGCCACCTCTTTCTTTTGTGTCTATTCGAATTTTGCAGTAGTTATGTGCTGACTGTGGCTCACCGTATTTTTTTTTTTTTTTTTTAGAAGTTTGTAAGATGCGATCTCCAGTCAGATCGAACCTCAAAGTGATACACGACAAGAGTGACCATCTAAAAACGTAGCCCTACGCTCTCCCGTGCCTCATGAAATCACATCTCATTTCTGGAACTGCTTATCTATTCAAAGGGTTTGTGTCAGAAGGGTTCAATTTGTAAAAAAAAAATAATAATAATAATAAATAAATAAGTGCATTTTTCCAAACCACCTTAAAACACTACCTATTTCCCTTTAATTAAAAAAGACCTGATTCCCTTTAAAGATAAAAAATGATCGCCCAAAATAGATAACTTTGGAGTAGAAAATGGACCAACGGCACCCCAAACTGTCGGCTAAAAACAGCTAACTCCAACGCCTCTCACCCTCTCATGCAATTAATTCACAATATATCACAACACCGACAACTTACTCCAGTCTTGCTTTGTTTTAAAAAAAAAACATACATTTCTCTTCCTTCCCTGGAAAATGATGTTTTAGGATATTTCACTTATATTAGATAGATTCATCAAAAACAGACAATCTTTTTTTTCCTGGTGACTGGTTGTCATCCTAATATGTGAGATTCCTATCCGTGGAATTTAATCAACTGTTTTATACAAATATTGTTTTGTAAAATGTAGCAGCCTCTGTGCCACACTGGTGGGGTTAAAGGAATAAAACAAAAACAGAGAAAGACGGGTGTTTTTGATGAATCTATCATTGTTAAACTGGGGGAGGAAGAGGACTGAGCAGCTAAAATGAATGACAAATATCTAACCATTGAATCAAGTAATATGTAAATACTGTCAGGGGTGTTCACATGAGCTGGAGTAGATAATATAATGCTTTTTTGTGGAAAAAATACAGCAAGTATGTGTTCTCATCCTGAACCATGACACATTACAAAGGGTAGATGAAAGATGCACATTTATGGGCATGGCTGCTTTTTCCAATGATTGGTTTGTTCATAGAACATTTCACACTAGAAATGTACACCTCTAGTCTCGTAGTCAAAGTACAGTAACAGCAGGAGCTATGCCTATATATGGACTTCTACAACAGCGTTCTAGAACAAAAACAGTGTTACACCCAGCATAGCGTAACCGTTCCCAGAACACAAATGTATATAAGGATTGCATTGAGAATTTTTACTGTTAAGATTCATAGCTATATCTCATGATGTCTTCCTCTGAGATCGTAAGGGCAAAAGTTACCAGACTTGAAAGTAAGGTTTATACGGTTTATATAAAGGTTTATATATATATTTGTATTAATTAATTTACTAATTACAGGTATATTGGTCAGTCCCATGGTGGTGCTATAAAAGGCTACTTTCCATAGGGGCACCACAATTGCAAAATACAATTAAGTGTTGCAACAAACAAAATTTGTTTTTGTGAAGACCCTCCAAATTAGTTACACATGATAACAAGGGTGAGTTGGTCCACTGGGCATGTTCCTAGGGATCTGGATGGTCAAGGGATGCTCCGGGGATCCCCCAGGAACACCTAAAGAACCCAGTGTCTATTAGATTACAGCTCAGAGTAAAGTTTCACAAAATACAAAACAGTACTGTCCCACTGTCCCTTGAGTAACTAGAACTATATATATATATATATATATATATATATATATATATATATATATATATATATATATATATATATATATATATATATACATATATTGTTTGTTTGTTTTGTTTTTTTTGTTTTTTTGTTGTTATTTTTTTTGTGTTTCCCACTTCTCCACGATGCCAATAGTTGCGTTTTGCCGTCGGAGGAGAGGCTCCAACGGCTGTGAGGCTTGTATATCGAGCACCAAGCCACTCAGTGACGTCGTACATCGTACGACAGAGGAATCTTCTCACTGCACCTTCTTGGACTCCGCTGTTGACCCCACAACTCAGCTGACGGCTGCGGTCATCTGCTCCACGCTTAGAGATTTGCCGTGTAAGCGCAGGGGACTGACCTCACGAAGGATCAACTCTACAGTAGCCTGATCCTCAAACATGATGACGGCGTGGTTCGACTTCTTCCACTTACCTCCATTCCTTATGTCCACCCTCAGGACTTTTCCAAACCTTCCGAAGAACTCAGCGAGTTCGGCGTGGTTACAATGGGAAGGTATGTTCCTCGCGAAAAGTCCTCTCCTCACTACACACCTCGGCTCCTCATCCTCCGACTCTATGTGAAAGGCTCTGCTCGTCTTCAGCGCGGAGGTGGGCTGCTGCTGTCTTAGGGGGACACTCATGTTTGTCGCGGAGGTAGGCTGCTGCTGTCCCAGGAGTCCGCTCACCTCGGCGGACCATAGTGGCTGATCTGGGACACCAGTCTTGCTCGAAGTCAGGGCTTCGCTCCTCTCTTTCTCCACGCTGGCGAGCCTCTTCCCTAGGTCCGCGACTTCCTTCAGTGCCGCGCTCCTCTCGTCTTCCGCGGTGGCGAGCCTCTTCTCAAAGCGCGCGACTTCCTTCACGGCCATGCTCCTGTCTTTTTCCGCGGTGGCGAGCCTCTTCTCTATCCCCACGACTTCCTTCACGGCCTCGCTCCTCTCTTTTTTCCGCGGTGGCGAGCTTCTTCTCCAGCCTAGAGACGCCCTTCAGGGCTCCGGTCTTCTCTTTTTCCGCGGTGGCGAGCCTCTTCTCTAGCCCAGCGACGGCCTTCATGGCTCCGGTCTTCTCTTTTTCTGCGGTGGCGAGCCTCTTCTCTAGCCCCGCGACTTCCTTCAGGGCTCCTGTCTTTTCCTTCTCGGCAGTGTTGAGCCTCTTCTGCAGTCCCGCGACCTCTGTCAGGGCTCCGGTCTTTTCCGTCTCGGTGACAGCGAGTCTTTCCTCTAATGCTGTGACTGCTGCCAGGGCTTTGCTCTTCTCCTCCCCCACGGTGGCGAGCCTCTGCTCCAGCAATGCGACTGTGTCCAGGGCAGAGGCCAGGTGCTGATTCCTTTTCTTGAACTCGTCCCCCACGTAGTAGGCGAGCATCAGACCCCCCGTGGTCGCTGCTGTCGCACCCAAAATCTTCCACTTAAACATGTTGAGTGGGTGTTGAGTTTGTCTGTTTTGGCTGGTTTGATGGCTTGTGTGGAATGAGTGTACGGCAGTCTACCACAAGCTGCTCACTTATAAAGCGTTTGTGTGTATGTGACGTCACACTCTGACATCACACATCAACGTCACAATCAGGCTCTGTGATATCAGAGCATGTGCTCCGCATTTGAGCACCTTCACACTTGGCACAGCTGCCATACAGGCACGGCTGCCATATCCATATTTAGAGATGGCACACTATCCATATTTGGATATAGTCTTAAACTAGGGTTGCTGGATGATTAAAACATTTAATCAGATGTTGGGCAGACATCTTGCTCCCTTTATGAAACGTCATGATTATTTATAGTTTTAGCTTTAGAGACTTACTTTTTTATGTAGACTCAGATATTTTTGCTGGGGCTAGATTAGGCCTTGTGTTTGACACCTATGGGTTACAGGGTTAACCCCCTTGCATATCGCCAGTCCATCTAAACCTCCTAAAAAATGTATTCCGTTATCCTGTACATCACACAGCCACCTCTTTCTTTTGTGTCTATTCGAATTTTGCAGTAGTTATGTGCTGACTGTGGCTCACCGTATTTTTTTTTTTTTTTTTTAGAAGTTTGTAAGATGCGATCTCCAGTCAGATCGAACCTCAAAGTGATACACGACAAGAGTGACCATCTAAAAACGTAGCCCTACGCTCTCCCGTGCCTCATGAAATCACATCTCATTTCTGGAACTGCTTATCTATTCAAAGGGTTTGTGTCAGAAGGGTTCAATTTGTAAAAAAAAAAAATAATAATAATAATAAATAAATAAGTGCATTTTTCCAAACCACCTTAAAACACTACCTATTTCCCTTTAATTAAAAAAGACCTGATTCCCTTTAAAGATAAAAAATGATCGCCCAAAATAGATAACTTTGGAGTAGAAAATGGACCAACGGCACCCCAAACTGTCGGCTAAAAACAGCTAACTCCAACGCCTCTCACCCTCTCATGCAATTAATTCACAATATATCACAACACCGACAACTTACTCCAGTCTTGCTTTGTTTTAAAAAAAAAAAAACATACATTTCTCTTCCTTCCCTGGAAAATGATGTTTTAGGATATTTCACTTATATTAGATAGATTCATCAAAAACAGACAATCTTTTTTTTCCTGGTGACTGGTTGTCATCCTAATATGTGAGATTCCTATCCGTGGAATTTAATCAACTGTTTTATACAAATATTGTTTTGTAAAATGTAGCAGCCTCTGTGCCACACTGGTGGGGTTAAAGGAATAAAACAAAAACAGAGAAAGACGGGTGTTTTTGATGAATCTATCATTGTTAAACTGGGGGAGGAAGAGGACTGAGCAGCTAAAATGAATGACAAATATCTAACCATTGAATCAAGTAATATGTAAATACTGTCAGGGGTGTTCACATGAGCTGGAGTAGATAATATAATGCTTTTTTGTGGAAAAAATACAGCAAGTATGTGTTCTCATCCTGAACCATGACACATTACAAAGGGTAGATGAAAGATGCACATTTATGGGCATGGCTGCTTTTTCCAATGATTGGTTTGTTCATAGAACATTTCACACTAGAAATGTACACCTCTAGTCTCGTAGTCAAAGTACAGTAACAGCAGGAGCTATGCCTATATATGGACTTCTACAACAGCGTTCTAGAACAAAAACAGTGTTACACCCAGCATAGCGTAACCGTTCCCAGAACACAAATGTATATAAGGATTGCATTGAGAATTTTTACTGTTAAGATTCATAGCTATATCTCATGATGTCTTCCTCTGAGATCGTAAGGGCAAAAGTTACCAGACTTGAAAGTAAGGTTTATACGGTTTATATAAAGGTTTATATATATATTTGTATTAATTAATTTACTAATTACAGGTATATTGGTCAGTCCCATGGTGGTGCTATAAAAGGCTACTTTCCATAGGGGGCACCACAATTGCAAAATACAATTAAGTGTTGCAACAAACAAAATTTGTTTTTGTGAAGACCCTCCAAATTAGTTACACATGATAACAAGGGTGAGTTGGTCCACTGGGCATGTTCCTAGGGATCTGGATGGTCAAGGGATGCTCCGGGGATCCCCCAGGAACACCTAAAGAACCCAGTGTCTATTAGATTACAGCTCAGAGTAAAGTTTCACAAAATACAAAACAGTACTGTCCCACTGTCCCTTGAGTAACTAGAACTATATATATATATATATATATATATATATATATATATATATATATATATATATATATATATATATATATATATATATATATATATACATACATATA
This sequence comes from Benthosema pterotum, assembly GCA_039105355.1. Classification (NCBI taxonomy): domain Eukaryota; kingdom Metazoa; phylum Chordata; class Actinopteri; order Myctophiformes; family Myctophidae; genus Benthosema; species Benthosema pterotum. The sequence goes on from CM076966.1 coordinate 11,352,800, forward strand.
TTGTTTGTTTGTTTTGTTTTTTTTGTTTTTTTGTTGTTATTTTTTTTGTGTTTCCCACTTCTCCACGATGCCAATAGTTGCGTTTTGCCGTCGGAGGAGAGGCTCCAACGGCTGTGAGGCTTGTATATCGAGCACCAAGCCACTCAGTGACGTCGTACATCGTACGACAGAGGAATCTTCTCACTGCACCTTCTTGGACTCCGCTGTTGACCCCACAACTCAGCTGACGGCTGCGGTCATCTGCTCCACGCTTAGAGATTTGCCGTGTAAGCGCAGGGGACTGACCTCACGAAGGATCAACTCTACAGTAGCCTGATCCTCAAACATGATGACGGCGTGGTTCGACTTCTTCCACTTACCTCCATTCCTTATGTCCACCCTCAGGACTTTTCCAAACCTTCCGAAGAACTCAGCGAGTTCGGCGTGGTTACAATGGGAAGGTATGTTCCTCGCGAAAAGTCCTCTCCTCACTACACACCTCGGCTCCTCATCCTCCGACTCTATGTGAAAGGCTCTGCTCGTCTTCAGCGCGGAGGTGGGCTGCTGCTGTCTTAGGGGGACACTCATGTTTGTCGCGGAGGTAGGCTGCTGCTGTCCCAGGAGTCCGCTCACCTCGGCGGACCATAGTGGCTGATCTGGGACACCAGTCTTGCTCGAAGTCAGGGCTTCGCTCCTCTCTTTCTCCACGCTGGCGAGCCTCTTCCCTAGGTCCGCGACTTCCTTCAGTGCCGCGCTCCTCTCGTCTTCCGCGGTGGCGAGCCTCTTCTCAAAGCGCGCGACTTCCTTCGCGGCCATGCTCCTGTCTTTTTCCGCGGTGGCGAGCCTCTTCTCTATCCCCACGACTTCCTTCACGGCCTCGCTCCTCTCTTTTTCCGCGGTGGCGAGCTTCTTCTCCAGCCTAGAGACGCCCTTCAGGGCTCCGGTCTTCTCTTTTTCCGCGGTGGCGAGCCTCTTCTCTAGCCCAGCGACGGCCTTCATGGCTCCGGTCTTCTCTTTTTCTGCGGTGGCGAGCCTCTTCTCTAGCCCCGCGACTTCCTTCAGGGCTCCTGTCTTTTCCTTCTCGGCAGTGTTGAGCCTCTTCTGCAGTCCCGCGACCTCTGTCAGGGCTCCGGTCTTTTCCGTCTCGGTGACAGCGAGTCTTTCCTCTAATGCTGTGACTGCTGCCAGGGCTTTGCTCTTCTCCTCCCCCACGGTGGCGAGCCTCTGCTCCAGCAATGCGACTGTGTCCAGGGCAGAGGCCAGGTGCTGATTCCTTTTCTTGAACTCGTCCCCCACGTAGTAGGCGAGCATCAGACCCCCCGTGGTCGCTGCTGTCGCACCCAAAATCTTCCACTTAAACATGTTGAGTGGGTGTTGAGTTTGTCTGTTTTGGCTGGTTTGATGGCTTGTGTGGAATGAGTGTACGGCAGTCTACCACAAGCTGCTCACTTATAAAGCGTTTGTGTGTATGTGACGTCACACTCTGACATCACACATCAACGTCACAATCAGGCTCTGTGATATCAGAGCATGTGCTCCGCATTTGAGCACCTTCACACTTGGCACAGCTGCCATACAGGCACGGCTGCCATATCCATATTTAGAGATGGCACACTATCCATATTTGGATATAGTCTTAAACTAGGGTTGCTGGATGATTAAAACATTTAATCAGATGTTGGGCAGACATCTTGCTCCCTTTATGAAACGTCATGATTATTTATAGTTTTAGCTTTAGAGACTTACTTTTTTATGTAGACTCAGATATTTTTGCTGGGGCTAGATTAGGCCTTGTGTTTGACACCTATGGGTTACAGGGTTAACCCCCTTGCATATCGCCAGTCCATCTAAACCTCCTAAAAAATGTATTCCGTTATCCTGTACATCACACAGCCACCTCTTTCTTTTGTGTCTATTCGAATTTTGCAGTAGTTATGTGCTGACTGCGGCTCACCGTATTTTTTTTTTTTTTTTTTTAGAAGTTTGTAAGATGCGATCTCCAGTCAGATCGAACCTCAAAGTGATACACGACAAGAGTGACCATCTAAAAACGTAGCCCTACGCTCTCCCGTGCCTCATGAAATCACATCTCATTTCTGGAACTGCTTATCTATTCAAAGGGTTTGTGTCAGAAGGGTTCAATTTGTAAAAAAAATAATAATAATAATAATAAATAAATAAGTGCATTTTTCCAAACCACCTTAAAACACTACCTATTTCCCTTTAATTAAAAAAGACCTGATTCCCTTTAAAGATAAAAAATGATCGCCCAAAATAGATAACTTTGGAGTAGAAAATGGACCAACGGCACCCCAAACTGTCGGCTAAAAACAGCTAACTCCAACGCCTCTCACCCTCTCATGCAATTAATTCACAATATATCACAACACCGACAACTTACTCCAGTCTTGCTTTGTTTTAAAAAAAAACATACATTTCTCTTCCTTCCCTGGAAAATGATGTTTTAGGATATTTCACTTATATTAGATAGATTCATCAAAAACAGACAATCTTTTTTTTTCCTGGTGACTGGTTGTCATCCTAATATGTGAGATTCCTATCCGTGGAATTTAATCAACTGTTTTATACAAATATTGTTTTGTAAAATGTAGCAGCCTCTGTGCCACACTGGTGGGGTTAAAGGAATAAAACAAAAACAGAGAAAGACGGGTGTTTTTGATGAATCTATCATTGTTAAACTGGGGGAGGAAGAGGACTGAGCAGCTAAAATGAATGACAAATATCTAACCATTGAATCAAGTAATATGTAAATACTGTCAGGGGTGTTCACATGAGCTGGAGTAGATAATATAATGCTTTTTTGTGGAAAAAATACAGCAAGTATGTGTTCTCATCCTGAACCATGACACATTACAAAGGGTAGATGAAAGATGCACATTTATGGGCATGGCTGCTTTTTCCAATGATTGGTTTGTTCATAGAACATTTCACACTAGAAATGTACACCTCTAGTCTCGTAGTCAAAGTACAGTAACAGCAGGAGCTATGCCTATATATGGACTTCTACAACAGCGTTCTAGAACAAAAACAGTGTTACACCCAGCATAGCGTAACCGTTCCCAGAACACAAATGTATATAAGGATTGCATTGAGAATTTTTACTGTTAAGATTCATAGCTATATCTCATGATGTCTTCCTCTGAGATCGTAAGGGCAAAAGTTACCAGACTTGAAAGTAAGGTTTATACGGTTTATATAAAGGTTTATATATATATTTGTATTAATTAATTTACTAATTACAGGTATATTGGTCAGTCCCATGGTGGTGCTATAAAAGGCTACTTTCCATAGGGGGCACCACAATTGCAAAATACAATTAAGTGTTGCAACAAACAAAATTTGTTTTTGTGAAGACCCTCCAAATTAGTTACACATGATAACAAGGGTGAGTTGGTCCACTGGGCATGTTCCTAGGGATCTGGATGGTCAAGGGATGCTCCGGGGATCCCCCAGGAACACCTAAAGAACCCAGTGTCTATTAGATTACAGCTCAGAGTAAAGTTTCACAAAATACAAAACAGTACTGTCCCACTGTCCCTTGAGTAACTAGAACTATATATATATATATATATATATATATATATATATATATATATATATATATATATATATATATATATATATATATATATATATATATATTGTTTGTTTGTTTTGTTTTTTTTGTTTTTTTGTTGTTATTTTTTTTGTGTTTCCCACTTCTCCACGATGCCAATAGTTGCGTTTTGCCGTCGGAGGAGAGGCTCCAACGGCTGTGAGGCTTGTATATCGAGCACCAAGCCACTCAGTGACGTCGTACATCGTACGACAGAGGAATCTTCTCACTGCACCTTCTTGGACTCCGCTGTTGACCCCACAACTCAGCTGACGGCTGCGGTCATCTGCTCCACGCTTAGAGATTTGCCGTGTAAGCGCAGGGGACTGACCTCACGAAGGATCAACTCTACAGTAGCCTGATCCTCAAACATGATGACGGCGTGGTTCGACTTCTTCCACTTACCTCCATTCCTTATGTCCACCCTCAGGACTTTTCCAAACCTTCCGAAGAACTCAGCGAGTTCGGCGTGGTTACAATGGGAAGGTATGTTCCTCGCGAAAAGTCCTCTCCTCACTACACACCTCGGCTCCTCATCCTCCGACTCTATGTGAAAGGCTCTGCTCGTCTTCAGCGCGGAGGTGGGCTGCTGCTGTCTTAGGGGGACACTCATGTTTGTCGCGGAGGTAGGCTGCTGCTGTCCCAGGAGTCCGCTCACCTCGGCGGACCATAGTGGCTGATCTGGGACACCAGTCTTGCTCGAAGTCAGGGCTTCGCTCCTCTCTTTCTCCACGCTGGCGAGCCTCTTCCCTAGGTCCGCGACTTCCTTCAGTGCCGCGCTCCTCTCGTCTTCCGCGGTGGCGAGCCTCTTCTCAAAGCGCGCGACTTCCTTCACGGCCATGCTCCTGTCTTTTTCCGCGGTGGCGAGCCTCTTCTCTATCCCCACGACTTCCTTCACGGCCTCGCTCCTCTCTTTTTCCGCGGTGGCGAGCTTCTTCTCCAGCCTAGAGACGCCCTTCAGGGCTCCGGTCTTCTCTTTTTCCGCGGTGGCGAGCCTCTTCTCTAGCCCAGCGACGGCCTTCATGGCTCCGGTCTTCTCTTTTTCTGCGGTGGCGAGCCTCTTCTCTAGCCCCGCGACTTCCTTCAGGGCTCCTGTCTTTTCCTTCTCGGCAGTGTTGAGCCTCTTCTGCAGTCCCGCGACCTCTGTCAGGGCTCCGGTCTTTTCCGTCTCGGTGACAGCGAGTCTTTCCTCTAATGCTGTGACTGCTGCCAGGGCTTTGCTCTTCTCCTCCCCCACGGTGGCGAGCCTCTGCTCCAGCAATGCGACTGTGTCCAGGGCAGAGGCCAGGTGCTGATTCCTTTTCTTGAACTCGTCCCCCACGTAGTAGGCGAGCATCAGACCCCCCGTGGTCGCTGCTGTCGCACCCAAAATCTTCCACTTAAACATGTTGAGTGGGTGTTGAGTTTGTCTGTTTTGGCTGGTTTGATGGCTTGTGTGGAATGAGTGTACGGCAGTCTACCACAAGCTGCTCACTTATAAAGCGTTTGTGTGTATGTGACGTCACACTCTGACATCACACATCAACGTCACAATCAGGCTCTGTGATATCAGAGCATGTGCTCCGCATTTGAGCACCTTCACACTTGGCACAGCTGCCATACAGGCACGGCTGCCATATCCATATTTAGAGATGGCACACTATCCATATTTGGATATAGTCTTAAACTAGGGTTGCTGGATGATTAAAACATTTAATCAGATGTTGGGCAGACATCTTGCTCCCTTTATGAAACGTCATGATTATTTATAGTTTTAGCTTTAGAGACTTACTTTTTTATGTAGACTCAGATATTTTTGCTGGGGCTAGATTAGGCCTTGTGTTTGACACCTATGGGTTACAGGGTTAACCCCCTTGCATATCGCCAGTCCATCTAAACCTCCTAAAAAATGTATTCCGTTATCCTGTACATCACACAGCCACCTCTTTCTTTTGTGTCTATTCGAATTTTGCAGTAGTTATGTGCTGACTGTGGCTCACCGTATTTTTTTTTTTTTTTTTTAGAAGTTTGTAAGATGCGATCTCCAGTCAGATCGAACCTCAAAGTGATACACGACAAGAGTGACCATCTAAAAACGTAGCCCTACGCTCTCCCGTGCCTCATGAAATCACATCTCATTTCTGGAACTGCTTATCTATTCAAAGGGTTTGTGTCAGAAGGTTCAATTTGTAAAAAAAATAATAATAATAATAATAAATAAATAAGTGCATTTTTCCAAACCACCTTAAAACACTACCTATTTCCCTTTAATTAAAAAAGACCTGATTCCCTTTAAAGATAAAAAATGATCGCCCAAAATAGATAACTTTGGAGTAGAAAATGGACCAACGGCACCCCAAACTGTCGGCTAAAAACAGCTAACTCCAACGCCTCTCACCCTCTCATGCAATTAATTCACAATATATCACAACACCGACAACTTACACCAGTCTTGCTTTGTTTAAAAAAAACATACATTTCTCTTCCTTCCCTGGAAAATGATGTTTTAGGATATTACACTTATATTAGATAGATTCATCAAAAACAGCCAATCTTTTTTTTTTTCCTGGTGACTGGTTGTCATCCTAATATGTGAGATTCCTATCCGTGGAATTTAATCAACTGTTTTATACAAATATTGTTTTGTAAAATGTAGCAGCCTCTGTGCCACACTGGTGGGGTTAAAGGAATAAAACAAAAACAGAGAAAGACGGGTGTTTTGATGAATCTATCATTGTTAAACTGGGGGAGGATGAGGACTGAGCAGCTAAAATGAATGACAAATATCTAACCATTGAATCAAGTAATATGTAAATACTGTCAGGGGTGTTCACATGAGCTGGAGTAGATAATATAATGCTTTTTTGTGGAAAAAATACAGCAAGTATGTGTTCTCATCCTGAACCATGACACATTACAAAGGGTAGATGAAAGATGCACATTTATGGGCATGGCTGCTTTTTCCAATGATTGGTTTGTTCATAGAACATTTCACACTAGAAATGTACACCTCTAGTCTCGTAGTCAAAGTACAGTAACAGCAGGAGCTATGCCTATATATGGACTTCTACAACAGCGTTCTAGAACAAAAACAGTGTTACACCCAGCATAGCGTAACCGTTCCCAGAACACAAATGTATATAAGGATTGCATTGAGAATTTTTACTGTTAAGATTCATAGCTATATCTCATGATGTCTTCCTCTGAGATCGTAAGGGCAAAAGTTACCAGACTTGAAAGTAAGGTTTATACGGTTTATATAAAGGTTTATATATATATTTGTATTAATTAATTTACTAATTACAGGTATATTGGTCAGTCCCATGGTGGTGCTATAAAAGGCTTCTTTCCATAGGGGGCACCACAATTGCAAAATACAATTAAGTGTTGCAACAAACAAAATTTGTTTTTGTGAAGACCCTCCAAATTAGTTACACATGATAACAAGGGTGAGTTGGTCCACTGGGCATGTTCCTAGGGATCTGGATGGTCAAGGGATGCTCCGGGGATCCCCCAGGAACACCTAAAGAACCCAGTGTCTATTAGATTACAGCTCAGAGTAAAGTTTCACAAAATACAAAACAGTACTGTCCCACTGTCCCTTGAGTAACTAGAACTATATATATATATATATATATATATATATATATATATATATATATATATATATATAATATATATATATATATATATATATATATATACATACACATATATTGTTTGTTTGTTTTGTTTTTTTTTGTTATTTTTTTTGTGTTTCCCACTTCTCCACGATGCCAATAGTTGCGTTTTGCCGTCGGAGGAGAGGCTCCAACGGCTGTGAGGCTTGTATATCGAGCACCAAGCCACTCAGTGACGTCGTACATCGTACGACAGAGGAATCTTCTCACTGCACCTTCTTGGACTCCGCTGTTGACCCCACAACTCAGCTGACGGCTGCGGTCATCTGCTCCACGCTTAGAGATTTGCCGTGTAAGCGCAGGGGACTGACCTCACGAAGGATCAACTCTACAGTAGCCTGATCCTCAAACATGATGACGGCGTGGTTCGACTTCTTCCACTTACCTCCATTCCTTATGTCCACCCTCAGGACTTTTCCAAACCTTCCGAAGAACTCAGCGAGTTCGGCGTGGTTACAATGGGAAGGTATGTTCCTCGCGAAAAGTCCTCTCCTCACTACACACCTCGGCTCCTCATCCTCCGACTCTATGTGAAAGGCTCTGCTCGTCTTCAGCGCGGAGGTGGGCTGCTGCTGTCTTAGGGGGACACTCATGTTTGTCGCGGAGGTAGGCTGCTGCTGTCCCAGGAGTCCGCTCACCTCGGCGGACCATAGTGGCTGATCTGGGACACCAGTCTTGCTCGAAGTCAGGGCTTCGCTCCTCTCTTTCTCCACGCTGGCGAGCCTCTTCCCTAGGTCCGCGACTTCCTTCAGTGCCGCGCTCCTCTCGTCTTCCGCGGTGGCGAGCCTCTTCTCAAAGCGCGCGACTTCCTTCACGGCCATGCTCCTGTCTTTTTCCGCGGTGGCGAGCCTCTTCTCTATCCCCACGACTTCCTTCACGGCCTCGCTCCTCTCTTTTTTCCGCGGTGGCGAGCTTCTTCTCCAGCCTAGAGACGCCCTTCAGGGCTCCGGTCTTCTCTTTTTTCCGCGGTGGCGAGCCTCTTCTCTAGCCCAGCGACGGCCTTCATGGCTCCGGTCTTCTCTTTTTCTGCGGTGGCGAGCCTCTTCTCTAGCCCCGCGACTTCCTTCAGGGCTCCTGTCTTTTCCTTCTCGGCAGTGTTGAGCCTCTTCTGCAGTCCCGCGACCTCTGTCAGGGCTCCGGTCTTTTCCGTCTCGGTGACAGCGAGTCTTTCCTCTAATGCTGTGACTGCTGCCAGGGCTTTGCTCTTCTCCTCCCCCACGGTGGCGAGCCTCTGCTCCAGCAATGCGACTGTGTCCAGGGCAGAGGCCAGGTGCTGATTCCTTTTCTTGAACTCGTCCCCCACGTAGTAGGCGAGCATCAGACCCCCCGTGGTCGCTGCTGTCGCACCCAAAATCTTCCACTTAAACATGTTGAGTGGGTGTTGAGTTTGTCTGTTTTGGCTGGTTTGATGGCTTGTGTGGAATGAGTGTACGGCAGTCTACCACAAGCTGCTCACTTATAAAGCGTTTGTGTGTATGTGACGTCACACTCTGACATCACACATCAACGTCACAATCAGGCTCTGTGATATCAGAGCATGTGCTCCGCATTTGAGCACCTTCACACTTGGCACAGCTGCCATACAGGCACGGCTGCCATATCCATATTTAGAGATGGCACACTATCCATATTTGGATATAGTCTTAAACTAGGGTTGCTGGATGATTAAAACATTTAATCAGATGTTGGGCAGACATCTTGCTCCCTTTATGAAACGTCATGATTATTTATAGTTTTAGCTTTAGAGACTTACTTTTTTATGTAGACTCAGATATTTTTGCTGGGCTAGATTAGGCCTTGTGTTTGACACCTATGGGTTACAGGGTTAACCCCCTTGCATATCGCCAGTCCATCTAAACCTCCTAAAAAATGTATTCCGTTATCCTGTACATCACACAGCCACCTCTTTCTTTTGTGTCTATTCGAATTTTGCAGTAGTTATGTGCTGACTGTGGCTCACCGTATTTTTTTTTTTTTTTTTAGAAGTTTGTAAGATGCGATCTCCAGTCAGATCGAACCTCAAAGTGATACACGACAAGAGTGACCATCTAAAAACGTAGCCCTACGCTCTCCCGTGCCTCATGAAATCACATCTCATTTCTGGAACTGCTTATCTATTCAAAGGGTTTGTGTCAGAAGGGTTCAATTTGTAAAAAAAATAATAATAATAATAATAAATAAATAAGTGCATTTTTCCAAACCACCTTAAAACACTACCTATTTCCCTTTAATTAAAAAAGACCTGATTCCCTTTAAAGATAAAAAATGATCGCCCAAAATAGATAACTTTGGAGTAGAAAATGGACCAACGGCACCCCAAACTGTCGGCTAAAAACAGCTAACTCCAACGCCTCTCACCCTCTCATGCAATTAATTCACAATATATCACAACACCGACAACTTACTCCAGTCTTGCTTTGTTTTAAAAAAAAACATACATTTCTCTTCCTTCCCTGGAAAATGATGTTTTAGGATATTTCACTTATATTAGATAGATTCATCAAAAACAGACAATCTTTTTTTTTCCTGGTGACTGGTTGTCATCCTAATATGTGAGATTCCTATCCGTGGAATTTAATCAACTGTTTTATACAAATATTGTTTTGTAAAATGTAGCAGCCTCTGTGCCACACTGGTGGGGTTAAAGGAATAAAACAAAAACAGAGAAAGACGGGTGTTTTTGATGAATCTATCATTGTTAAACTGGGGAGGAAGAGGACTGAGCAGCTAAAATGAATGACAAATATCTAACCATTGAATCAAGTAATATGTAAATACTGTCAGGGGTGTTCACATGAGCTGGAGTAGATAATATAATGCTTTTTTGTGGAAAAAATACAGCAAGTATGTGTTCTCATCCTGAACCATGACACATTACAAAGGGTAGATGAAAGATGCACATTTATGGGCATGGCTGCTTTTTCCAATGATTGGTTTGTTCATAGAACATTTCACACTAGAAATGTACACCTCTAGTCTCGTAGTCAAAGTACAGTAACAGCAGGAGCTATGCCTATATATGGACTTCTACAACAGCGTTCTAGAACAAAAACAGTGTTACACCCAGCATAGCGTAACCGTTCCCAGAACACAAATGTATATAAGGATTGCATTGAGAATTTTTACTGTTAAGATTCATAGCTATATCTCATGATGTCTTCCTCTGAGATCGTAAGGCAAAAGTTACCAGACTTGAAAGTAAGGTTTATACGGTTTATATAAAGGTTTATATATATATTTGTATTAATTAATTTACTAATTACAGGTATATTGGTCAGTCCCATGGTGGTGCTATAAAAGGCTACTTTCCATAGGGGCACCACAATTGCAAAATACAATTAAGTGTTGCAACAAACAAAATTTGTTTTTGTGAAGACCCTCCAAATTAGTTACACATGATAACAAGGGTGAGTTGGTCCACTGGGCATGTTCCTAGGGATCTGGATGGTCAAGGGATGCTCCGGGGATCCCCCAGGAACACCTAAAGAACCCAGTGTCTATTAGATTACAGCTCAGAGTAAAGTTTCACAAAATACAAAACAGTACTGTCCCACTGTCCCTTGAGTAACTAGAACTAATATATATATATATATATATATATATATATATATATAATATATATATATATATATATATATATATATATATACACACATATATTGTTTGTTTGTTTTGTTTTTTTTGTTTTTTTGTTGTTATTTTTTTTTGTGTTTCCCACTTCTCCACGATGCCAATAGTTGCGTTTTGCCGTCGGAGGAGAGGCTCCAACGGCTGTGAGGCTTGTATATCGAGCACCAAGCCACTCAGTGACGTCGTACATCGTACGACAGAGGAATCTTCTCACTGCACCTTCTTGACTCCGCTGTTGACCCCACAACTCAGCTGACGGCTGCGGTCATCTGCTCCACGCTTAGAGATTTGCCGTGTAAGCGCAGGGGACTGACCTCACGAAGGATCAACTCTACAGTAGCCTGATCCTCAAACATGATGACGGCGTGGTTCGACTTCTTCCACTTACCTCCATTCCTTATGTCCACCCTCAGGACTTTTCCAAACCTTCCGAAGAACTCAGCGAGTTCGGCGTGGTTACAATGGGAAGGTATGTTCCTCGCGAAAAGTCCTCTCCTCACTACACACCTCGGCTCCTCATCCTCCGACTCTATGTGAAAGGCTCTGCTCGTCTTCAGCGCGGAGGTGGGCTGCTGCTGTCTTAGGGGACACTCATGTTTGTCGCGGAGGTAGGCTGCTGCTGTCCCAGGAGTCCGCTCACCTCGGCGGACCATAGTGGCTGATCTGGGACACCAGTCTTGCTCGAAGTCAGGGCTTCGCTCCTCTCTTTCTCCACGCTGGCGAGCCTCTTCCCTAGGTCCGCGACTTCCTTCAGTGCCGCGCTCCTCTCGTCTTCCGCGGTGGCGAGCCTCTTCTCAAAGCGCGCGACTTCCTTCACGGCCATGCTCCTGTCTTTTTCCGCGGTGGCGAGCCTCTTCTCTATCCCCACGACTTCCTTCACGGCCTCGCTCCTCTCTTTTTCCCGCGGTGGCGAGCTTCTTCTCCAGCCTAGAGACGCCCTTCAGGGCTCCGGTCTTCTCTTTTTCCGCGGTGGCGAGCCTCTTCTCTAGCCCAGCGACGGCCTTCATGGCTCCGGTCTTCTCTTTTTCTGCGGTGGCGAGCCTCTTCTCTAGCCCCGCGACTTCCTTCAGGGCTCCTGTCTTTTCCTTCTCGGCAGTGTTGAGCCTCTTCTGCAGTCCCGCGACCTCTGTCAGGGCTCCGGTCTTTTCCGTCTCGGTGACAGCGAGTCTTTCCTCTAATGCTGTGACTGCTGCCAGGGCTTTGCTCTTCTCCTCCCCCACGGTGGCGAGCCTCTGCTCCAGCAATGCGACTGTGTCCAGGGCAGAGGCCAGGTGCTGATTCCTTTTCTTGAACTCGTCCCCCACGTAGTAGGCGAGCATCAGACCCCCCGTGGTCGCTGCTGTCGCACCCAAAATCTTCCACTTAAACATGTTGAGTGGGTGTTGAGTTTGTCTGTTTTGGCTGGTTTGATGGCTTGTGTGGAATGAGTGTACGGCAGTCTACCACAAGCTGCTCACTTATAAAGCGTTTGTGTGTATGTGACGTCACACTCTGACATCACACATCAACGTCACAATCAGGCTCTGTGATATCAGAGCATGTGCTCCGCATTTGAGCACCTTCACACTTGGCACAGCTGCCATACAGGCACGGCTGCCATATCCATATTTAGAGATGGCACACTATCCATATTTGGATATAGTCTTAAACTAGGGTTGCTGGATGATTAAAACATTTAATCAGATGTTGGGCAGACATCTTGCTCCCTTTATGAAACGTCATGATTATTTATAGTTTTAGCTTTAGAGACTTACTTTTTTATGTAGACTCAGATATTTTTGCTGGGGCTAGATTAGGCCTTGTGTTTGACACCTATGGGTTACAGGGTTAACCCCCTTGCATATCGCCAGTCCATCTAAACCTCCTAAAAAATGTATTCCGTTATCCTGTACATCACACAGCCGCCGTAGCTCATTAATCTAAGACCTCTGGGATGGATCTCAGTGCCAGCCCTTTTTCATATTTTTTGAGGTAGCCAGTGCCAGCGTTTTTCATCAAAAAGTCATATTTCGGTCCATGTTTCCCCACGGACAAGTTAGTTGGCGACACACACTTCCGGTTTCCGGTTTGGTCCGTCCCTTATTATGGTCTATCAATGGTGGATGCGGTCGCTGCTAGCTGCTGTTAGCATGGGGATCGTATTAAGCCGGCGCCGGTAAGTAACGACCAACCGCGTAGCTCAACGGCAGCGGCATCAGTCGTTACTGTAAATCATAATGATAACGGGTGACGTAGATCCATTTCAACGGCACGAAAACTGTTAATCTAAGACCTCTGGGATGGATCTCGCGTCCCAAATGAGCTCAACAAACAACACTGCAGCTACACCACACAGCAGTACTAATGAACAGGCCCGGATTAACAGTAGAACTGGGTGGATCTTATAAACTCCAGGACCCAGGCCCTGGAGCCTGCAAGTCCAATAGGTTCTGTCAAAACGGTATTCATACTTTGTCACTGATTTCAATGTAACACGACAAAAGAATCCCCTGCTATAATGTTTTTTTTTTGTTTGTTTGTTTGTTTGATTCCCATTGCTGCATCGTTCTCCAAACACAGCTGGCTCTGATTAAAGAACTACTGTTTTTAATCCTATTCAAGATGACTTCCATGCAGTGTATTACTTGTTTTAAACCTAGTCAAAATATGAATCTACCGGTAGGTTGTATATAAGATAGAAATAATCCCCTGGCTTTGCTCAGTTTTCTGCACGTCTATCTGTCACGTTGATTACGAACAACACTGCAATGAAACTTATGAGTTATGTCCCATAGCCTGGAAGAATTGGTTCAGAAACTTAGATTTTGGTGTTTTGAGGTTGAAACTTCAAAACAAAATGTTTAAATTAACGTTTCACCCTTGTCTTTAAAGCTTTATATGCAGGGTACCAATTTCACTGAAACAAATCTTTGATACAGTATATACTATTTTTTTTTTTTGTAACATAACCCACTCAGCATAAAAGCAAAACGTGTTGTCCTTGATGACTGTGTTCCGCGAGGGTCCCAAGGCCCTGGAAGGAGGGGGGGTGGGGGTCGATCTGGCACTGCATGGTGATGAGTGACCTCTTCTAAAGTATAGAGGTCTGTATCGACTGCACAACAAACACAAGGAGAGAGGGTTTTATTTTTTTCTAAACTGGGTTTTAATGGTTGCCCTCCCGCTAATGTGAAAGCCGTAATTAATCCTCTGATGATAATTATTGACTTCCTACTGCTCTTAACGTGCATTAATCCACTGGACCCCTCCTGATGAATAAGGCCCCATTAGCCAGGACCTCCCCCAGGGGGATGGTGTAGATAGAGGGGATGCTCCGACGCACCGCGCATGCTAGCTTAACACACGCTGTGCGGGTACGCCTTTTGGCGTTAGCATTACTAGCATTCCTTTGCGTCATTAGCATTATTTAGCATTATTAGCATGATTTAGCATTACTTAGCATTATTAGCGTTACTTATCATTAGCATTACTTGGCATCATTAGCATTATTAGCATGACTTATGACTTATTATTAACAATACTTATTATTGGCATTACTTACAGTACTTATCATTAGCATAACACTACTAACAACAATACTTAACAATACTTATCATTAGCATTATTTTCTTATTATTGTTAGCAATAATTATCATTACTTAATTAGCATTATAATCATTACCTAATATTATTAGCATTAGCACTACTTTACATTACATTATTGGCATTACTTTAGTTATTGAAAAATATCAGACCTACAAGCTCATAGCGTGCCACGGATTGGCACGCTATGAGCCTGTAGGTCTGATATTTTTTTTGAAAATGGTGAAAATGTGGCGCAAATCTTTAAATCATTTTTCAGTTCAGAAAAGGTTAAAACGATTAAAACGCTGCCGTCTGGAGTCTACACACAGCTTTAGCATTCATGACAAGTGCTGAGACAGGGGCGGGGAAACACACACACGTTCATTAGTTAAAAGTAAAGACCTTAATTGCAAAATTGCAGCGCAGGAATGCTCTGTTACATGAAGTAAAAGACTGTTTGTTTCTACAAACAAACAGTGTGTCGCTGATGAACGGGCTATTTTTTGTTAAAGGTGCCCTCATATAATTTTTATATAAATTCTTTATTTCTGTGACCAACAAGATTTATATTATGTGCAAGACTTATATTAGGAAAGTGAGTTTTGACTGTTTTGAAGGATAAAATGGTTTTGGTTTAGTGGTGCGACAATTGTAGTTAGTAGCAGCAGTAGTGTTTCAAAACACTTTAAATATACTGTGTAAGCACTTTATTTTGATATATATTTGGGTTGTTTGCATTGGCATCATGTTTGGCGGGGCAGTCAGGGCATTTAGTGGGGCATTGCCCCCCCATGCCCATGCCTAGATCCGTCCCTGCCTCTAATCCTCTGTGCTGGTCCCTGTCTCAGGTACTTCATCGACCGCCACACCGACCTGGAGAGGCAGTTCAACATCAACGTGGACGACGGCAAGATCACGCTGGCCAAGCCGCTGGACCGAGAGACGGACACCTGGCACAACATCACCGTGACCGCCACCGAAGTCCGTAAGTTGACGACCAAGTCCCCGGGGTTCGCCGTGTGCTGTCTCATCATATAAGGCAGTGGTTTTCAACCTTTTTGACTCCAGGGCCCACTATTTATTCAGCATTTAAGCCACGGACCACCACTTGATGTCATTTTAGCCCCGCAGAGCCAAAACTAAAGATTTTGGCCGCAATTCCAGGCTGGATTGCAGAAACGAAACAGGCCGATCAAAAGTGACCATGAATCTTCTACATTCTATAGTTGTGTATATTTGGGACAATTCAGAGATGAATATTTGAACTCTTGAGAGTGTGAACATGAAACCAAATGGACCCGCAAGGGTCCATTTGGTTTCATGTTTACGCTCTTAAAGAGTCATACATCTGGTTAATGACTTTTTGGGGACCACCTGGAACCCTCTCAAGGACCACTGGTGGTCCCCGGACCACTGGTATAAGGGACACTGGTCTTGTTTTTAGGTGGTGCAACCACTTCCTTAGACAGCTTTGAGGCTCAGTCCCTGCCTGGGTCCCTGGGTCTCCATGTCTTATGAGCACAAAACGAAGTGGGATCTAGGAATTTGCATCACTTACTTCACAAAGGTGTTTTTTTCTGAATTGGAGTGACATGTTGCCATTCTTTGTGCTTGGTTCTAAAGTGTCAGACCTTAAACTTTTATTATTTCTATTTCATTTGGTGCTATCCTCTTCTATTATGTCCAGCTTTTAGGATCTGTGTAAATACAAACACTGACGAGAAAAGTGAGGGTGCAAAATGTTATTGGCCAGAATGAGATGAGATATGATGATGTATGCAGAAGGGGCGAAGTCAACTTGTGACTGAGGCAGACAGCTGCAGCTGATAGGATATCAGTGACAGAGGGTTTATCGGTTGCAGCAGTCGCGGCAGATAATACTATTGGTTGCAGTCGTGGCAGATATCCTATCGGTCGTGGCTGGTATCCTATAATGGCGGCAGATATCCTATCGTGGCGTCAGATATCCTGCCGGTCACGGCAGATATCACATTGGTTGCAGTCGTGGTAGATATCCATACATACAGACCACAAGACCCGATGTCTTAATTCTCTCCCAACATCTGGCAAGGCTAACACTAATGGCGCCCGACAGAGATCTGTAGGCGATCAAAAAAAAAAAAAAACGATCCAGCCATAGAGCAGAGTGTGGGTTTGACACACTAGTGCTTTACTAAGCAGCCGCTGTGTCTGTCTGTGTCATCTAAACTGAAGTATATCCCCTGGCCTACACACACACACACACACACACACACACACACACACACACACACACACACACACACACACACACACACACACACACACACACACACACACACACACATACACACACACACTCACCCCCCCCCCCACACACACACACATACACACACACACACACACACAATCCTCCGCCACAAAAGTGATGCGCGGCACGTGCAAAAAAAGAATAAAAGAACACACACACACCCACAAGAAACATTGCTTTTAATCGCTCCAGGAGAATGGCACAAACAATTAGCGTTTGTATTCACCGAGGCATTAAACACGTTAATTTGCTGAGTTTTGATTGGATTAAATGGCTCGCTAGTCAATTTGCGGAGGTTGCAGGGAAAAAAGAACATTAAGACGTATCAAATCAACGGGTTTTTAACCCATTCTGAAGTGAAAAAATATTCAAAGATTTGTGCCACCTTTTCAGCATTTTCAAAAATATCAGACCTACAAGCTCATAGCGTGCCACCTACAAGCTCCGTGGCACGCTATGAGCTTGTAGGTCTGATATTTTTCAATAAATTATTGTTAATAATGGTAATGCTACTAATATTGCTAAGTAAATAATACTGCTAATGCTAAGCATTGCTAATGCTAAGTAGGCCTAAGTAACACTAAAGATGCTAATTAATGCTAATTATTGTTAATAATGCTAAGTAATGCTAACAATGCTAATTGAAGCTAATAATGCTAAAGTAACTAATGTTGCTAATGCTAAGTATTGCTAATGCTAAGTAGCCCTAAGTAAGGCTAATAATGCTAAGCAATGCGAATAATGCTAAGTGATGTTAATTATGCTAATTGATGCTAATAACACACCAAAAGGCGTACCCGCCTAACGTGGTTTAAAGACGCTCAGAGCTCCTCCGCCGCCGCAGATTGTTGTTTCCCTGTCTCTCTGACAACGTCGACGTCGTCTTCACACACCCGGCATCCATTACAGATTAAAGAAACATCTGTGTGTGGAGAACGCAAGGAAAAAAAACAACTCACTGACTCAGTGTAAAGTCAGAGAGAGCTCCAACCATATGTAGAGCAGGGGCGGATCTAGGCATAGGCAATGAGGGGGGGGCAATGCCCCCCTAAATGCCCAGTCTGCCCCACCAAACACAATGGCATGCAAAACAACCCAAGATATCTCACTGCTTATATTTAAAATAATTTGAACACTACTGAAAAGGGTATGGGGGGCGGCTTCAAATGGTATGGGGAAGCTGCCCCCTTACCATTTTCTTCTGCCCCCCTCCCAATTGGTAAATGTTACATCCGCCCGTGATGTAGAGCTGCTCTATTTGCATAGAGATTGTTTTGGGAGGGGGAGGTGGGGGGGGGGGGGGGGGGCGTCGCTGTACATTGTGATAAAACTTAATGTAGCCCTTAGAGCTATTGGAACACAAACCTACGCGGCTTGTAACTTTCTCAACAGCCGTCCCTCTCCCCTCCATCCTTCCCTTCTCCCTGCAGGGGCGGATCTAGGCATGGGTATGGGGGGGGGGGGGGGGCAATGCTCAGACTGCCCCACCAAGCATGATGGCATGCAAAACAACCCAAGATATTTCAGTGCTTATATTTAAAAGTATTTGAAACACTACTACTGCTACTAACTAACTACAATCGTCTCACCACCAAACCCAACAGCATTTCATCATTCAAAACAGAAAACTCAGTGAGTCAGACCTTTAGCTTTATGCATGCTGCGTGTCTGTTGCAACAACCACTGATGTTAATATTGATGCTTTACTTGCCCAATAAAAGGTCCTGTAACTGAAAATGGCTTGGGCATGTCGCTTCGCGCCACGGGCGATGAAGCCGCACCCATACCATTTTCTCCTCACCCCCCATTGGGAAATGTTACATCCGCCCCTGACTCCCTGGCTCTGGCATTCTCCTTAATCACAATAAACACGCGTTGATTGTCATGACATAATAAATGCAGGAAAGGGGAAGAAAGAGCAAAACAACATAATCGGGGAAAACGTTCAGCGTCTCGTTTCGGCTGCCGCAGCTGCGGCAAAACCTTGTTCAAAAAGGAAGAAAAAAGCTAAACTGAATGTGTCTTGTTTCGATAAGGCGTCTTGTCGTCCCCCCCCCTCTAGCCATACATTTAGAGCGCGCTTCCATGCCTGTTGGCATATATAAGGAAGGAATCTGTGCTTGGAGATAGCGCGGCGTGAGGGGAAATCACTGCAGCACACCTAATGGAGAATTTACCCCTGAAAATAAATATATGGCCGTTCGGCTGTCCTTCACAGACACGGAGGGATGGGAGGGATGGGAGGGGGTTTGGGGGGCTATATGGTGGTGTCCTCTCTGGCGTGATGTGTTGTATTTCCGCCAGGTCCTATGCCGAGGCCATTTGCCACCCAAATGGCGGCGGCGGCATTGTGGGCTTCTGTCGCCTCGCTCCGGTTGACATCTGACTAATCAGATTCCGTTTCCCCACTGTCTGTCTGTCTGGCGGTCTGTCTGGCGGTC
>CM076966.1:11374478-11591978 GCA_039105355.1 Benthosema pterotum
TTTGTGACCGGGGCTAAGTGCCCTGATACACCTAGCAATGTTTTGATCAACATCAACAAGCAACGTCAACTATCAACGTTCGACTTTTCATCTTTCTATGATTGTTCAGAAAAGTCAGATCTTAGCGCTGGTCAACATTTCGGAATCCTCCAATCACAGCCCTCCTTGGCGTCACCTGATCCTTTCTCCTAGACTCCCACTGATAAACTTTTCTGAAACCATGGCTGCTGCTGCTGCTGCTTCACTACTGTGGACAAAAACAAGGATTTTGTAACTTCTATTTCGCTAAATGAA
Organism: Benthosema pterotum; assembly: GCA_039105355.1. Classification (NCBI taxonomy): domain Eukaryota; kingdom Metazoa; phylum Chordata; class Actinopteri; order Myctophiformes; family Myctophidae; genus Benthosema; species Benthosema pterotum. The sequence continues at coordinate 11,374,773 of CM076966.1, forward strand.
CATTTTGAGTTGGGTGGCAGTTGGGTGAAAATGATTCAATGCAAACTAAGGCTTCTTTTTTTTTCCTGAGAGTGTACAAATGGAACCAAATGGACCCGCTAGGGTCCATTTGGTTCACATTTGTACACTCTCAGAAAAAAAGAAGCCTGTTGTGTTGCCTGTTGCCATGTGTCTCATCATGTTGCCCGCTGATGTTGACATTGCTAGTTAAGTGAACAAGCAGTCACGAAGTGACTTGTTGATATTGATATAATATTACATATTGCTAGTGTAGCAGGGCCTTAAGTCTTTGAGAGATTTTGCAGTTTATTATGTCATGCGGAAGCAGGGAAACCATAGCGTCAAATAAATAAGTCCCTCCTCAATCCGGCCTTGCCCAATAGACACGTTAGAAAACCTGCATAGCAACAGTTGCTAAACTACTTGGACTGGCATTGGACAGTGACTAAACTCCACTCCGGATGAGATAGGTCTATACGCCAGGACTGTTTTCAGGAGTGACGTTTTTTCAAGTTGATTTCATATGGATTTGGCCAGATAGCCAAGTGGGCTTGCTTTATTGTAGGTATACCACTGGCCTATGCAATGTTTGATTAATAGTGATACTAAATATTTAATTACATATTTTGTTAAAAAAAAAAAAAAAAATGTAACATGTAATAGTAATATTAATATATTACACTTGCTTAGACAGTAATATTGTAATATAATATATTGCTTTAAAATGAAGGTGACATGGTAAAGTAATATTCCCAACACTGGCTATTAACTCATTAAGCCTAAAAGTAAAATAATATAAAAATCTGTTTTTTCTACTCTCCTGAATGGTTAGTTTTGCCCCAATGACTCAATCTCAGAAGCGATAACACTTGACCAATGAATCGTGTCTGTCTGTCTGTCTGTCTGTCTGTCTGTCTGTCTGTCTGTCTGTCTGTCTGTCTGTCTGTCTGTCTGTCTGTCTGTCTGTCTGTCTGTCTACTGTTCACCCAGGAAACCACAGTCAGATATCCAGGGCGATCGTGGCCATCCGCGTGATGGACATCAACGACAACGCCCCGGAGTTCGCCGCCGAGTACGAGGCCTACCTGTGCGAGAACGGGAAACCCGGTCAGGTAAGCGAAAGGTGGAAAAGGAAAAAAAAGGGACCCATCCATCAACCCTGCCGTCGTATCCCCCACCCAGCCACCCTCACCGCTTCCCCTTTCTTTTCTCTCTGTCTCTCTCCTCTCCCGTAATGACCGGCCACGGTGAATTATATCCTATTTATTTCACCGAGAAGAAACCGGTCGGGGGAGCAGGGGTCCTATCAGGGGCGGATCTAGGCATGGGCATGGGGGGGGCAATGCCACCCCTAAATGCCCAGACTATATACCCCACCAAACATGATGGCATGCAAAGCAACCCAAGATATTTCAAGTTAAAGTGCTTATAATTAAAATGATCTGAAACACTACCACTGCTACTGACTAACTACAGTTGTGTCACCACTAAACCAACAGCATTTCATCATTGAAAACAGAAAACTCTCTGAGTCAGACCTTTAGCTTCATGCATGCTGCGTGTCTGCTGCAACTTCAACAACAACTGATGTTATTATTGTATATACTTGACTAATAAAACTCCTGTAACTGAAAATGGTATGGGTGCGGCGTCATCGCCCGTGGCGCGAAGCGACACGGGCGATGAAGCCACCATACCATTTCGTTGTGCCGTGTGCGTTGTGCGGAGCAACGGCGGCGGTGGTGGTGGTGGGGGGAGTCGGGACGCCTGTCAGGATTGATCAGCGCAGATCATAATTCACAGACTGTCTTTCATGTCTACCCCCTATCCAGATGGCGGAATCGCTTTCCCCCGGCCAAAAAAAAAAAAAAACGAAGGGGAAAAAAAGCCCTGGACAAGTACTTAGCATTCTCCCCTTCCCCTCCCCCCCAACCATCAATCGCACTCATTCAGAGCGGCCGCGTGCGATGTGCAATGCATGGGGGAGAGAGGGACTTTTTACCGGGCGAAATAGAGAGAAATAAAACAGAGAAACAGAGTCTCTCTCTCTCTCACTTGCGCGCACACACACACACACACACACACACACACACACACACACACTAGGGTGACCATATGTCCCTCTTTGTGTGGGACAGTCCCTCATTTTCAAGGCTTCTCAAGCGTCCCACAACTTGAGACTCTGTCCCACATTGTGACTGACAAAAAATGCCCTAATAAATTGTAGTGCCCTAACTAATAGTCGGATTTCTGTTCTGTATCATTTCCTGCTATGTTTTTGAAATTCCCTCCACCGTACCACTATATTTCCACACTCACTCTAGAGAGGCCACATCGCACACTGTCCTATCAAAAATAGCTGATCTGCAATCTCAAAACGCGTCGCAGTGCGTCGCGTTTTGAGATGGGCAGGTCAGCTATTTTTGAATTTTAGATCAGCTGTATTTTGGTATATGTGAAATGAAATCCTAAATGACATCAAGCACGTTAATAATTTGCCAACTACATTTTGTCCTGTTTCCCCACTCCACTTGTCCCACACATGCAACACTTCTGTCCCTCAAATGAACAGTTTGGATCTGGTCACCCTAACACACACACACACACACACACACCATCATACCCCGGAGGGTGGGGGTGGTGGGGGGGGGGGGGGGTGCGCGGGTTTCTAATTTCCAATCAATCACAAAGACGTACGGCGCGATACGACCTGTGATGACAGATAAATAGATAGGAGCGGGGGGAACTCCGAAAGTGTGCCAGGCGCGACAGGACCTCATTGATAATAATCTCGAACTCCACAAATGAACAGGGGCCCATATTTCATCGGCGACGTGGTGCAACAGCAGCACAGCCCCCGAAAGTGGGAGACGGCACATCAAAGTAATGAATTACCTTGTCTGGTGTCTCTTAATGGCTCTGTTACTGTATTGTCTTTATATATTTATTTCTTTTTTTTTCACCCTATACTCGTAGGTGATCCAAACTATCAGTGCGGTGGACAAGGACGACCCGATTCAGGGCCACTATTTTGACTACCGTCTGGTGCCGGAGATGCTCAACAATCCCAACTTCACGATAAAACACAACCAAGGTGAGAAGTGAATGACGACAACAACAGGCATGCATGCATGCAGGATTGTCTGCAAAAAAATATTGTGCATCAATACCGTGCATCAAAAATAAGAAAATCTCAAGGTGCAGCGGGATGCCAGAACTATATACATGCAAGCCAAAAAAAAAAAGTAAATAGAGGCCCGCACGCATGATATGGATGCCAGGTTATCTTTTTATGAGGTTATACCGTACCACGGAGGTAATAACCTCATAAAAAGATAACATGGGAGCTATCAAATGTGTGGTCCCTACTCTTTTTTTCTGCGATACTTTTTTTTTTTTTGCGTGGTAATGCGGGTGAAATTTCTGCACACGTCTGCAGCGTTTTTCCATTCAGGAGGGCAGATATCAACTTGCGACTGAGGCAGACGGCCGCGGCTGATGGTAAATGAGTCCCGACCGATAGTAACGGTCGCAACTTTTTTCCACCTGATATCCTAACCTTCGTGGCAGATATCCTGGAGTTCAAGTTAGGTTTAGGCATAGGTTTTACTGATGCTAAGGGTTAGGGTTAGGTTTGCCTGATTCACCATGGACCATGCACCCTGGCCGATGGACCATCGTTTCATTTCACTGAAACGAATCGTAAATTTGATATATATTATGAGTGGTATATTTGTCACTGGGATTTTTTTCTTTTTTTTTATTTGATGTGAAAACAGAATATATTAGCTTCAAAATGACATGTTGGTTGTTCAGTTTGTTTCAACAATTTTGGAGATGGCTTATAAAGTAATGTAGAAAACAGTGAGTCACTTCTGTGACTCTTAACATTACACCTAATTTACTCAAATTGAAATAAAATCGCTTTTACTCCTCTCCTGAACAGTTAGTCTGGCCGCAATGACTCAACCTCAGTTAGAATTGGGCACGTATGTCTGTTATCTATCGCAAAGTGATGGTTATCGCCTTTTGTTTTTGTGCAAAAGGCTTCAATTCAGAAAAAAAAAACCTTGAAAATCATTAACTCACTCCTGCCGTATACAATAGAGGTGTAACCACTCATTATACTCACTCAAAAAAAATCCATACGATCAGACAAAAAAAACGAAGAACAAAAAAGAAGAAGAAGAAGAAGAAGGCAAAAACACATCAAAAGAAGTGAGATTGGTCTTTCAACTTCTGACTGATGTCTTCATGTTCTCATTTTTTGGCCAATATAACTTTCAATATCTTCCGCAGACCCTCACGTGCCTGAAAAAAGAGAACTCCTTTGCCAACCATTGTTCAGTGCAATATGGCACATGGCGAACGCTCTGTACCTGGTGCTGTCTGGAGCTATTATTTCCCATAGGTCATCCTGTGCAGGGGGAGGTGATAATGCAATATCTGCGGAGATGAAGATCTTCATAATAAGCAAAGTACTATACAGGGGCGGATCTAGGCATGGGCATGGAGGGCAATGCCCCCCCAAATACCCAGTCTGCCGCATCAAACACGATGCCATGCAAAACAACCCAAGATATTTCAAATTAAAGTGCTTGTATTTAAAATGATTTGAAACACTACTACTGCTACTAACTACAATTTTGGCACCACTAAACCAACAGCATTTCATCATTGAAAACAGAAAACTCTCTGAGTCAGACCTTTAGCTTTATGCATGCTGCGTGTCTGTTGAAAGTCCTGTAACCGAAAATGGTATGGGTGCGACTTCCCCCATACCATTTTCTCTTGCCCCTCCAACACGTTCTCTTGCCCCCCCCCCAAATGGGACATGTTATATCCGCCCCTGATACTATATGAAGGCTCATAATAAGTGTCTAATCCCATGACCAGAGAGGAGAGAGGTGGCATGGGAGATGGCTCTGATCCAGTTCACATGTTTACCCATGTGAAAATGGGAAAGTAAATTTACTTATACTGTACATTTACATTTTCTGTACTATTTAGGAGGTACTCTATTCGAGCAATTCCCGATAGGCCTACTACTACTGCACTCCGCTACATTAATGTACTGTTACTAGATACAGTTATTATTACATACTTTACAAACTACAGCCGTGTAGGCTATACATTTAGAAAATAGATCTACAAGTTTGTAGATCAGCTTTCAAAAGAATATGTATTTTTTATGTTTACATTTTGAAAACTCCAAGTGGGACATTATGTGTAGTGAGTACTTTCTACCGTCCGTGGACCACCAGTTTGATATGCATGTCTCTGCTCACAAGAGCGCAAATATACACAACAGCAGTTGTTAGTGTTTGAAGATGGAATAGACTGAGGTGATGTTTTTGGTTTGTCAATAACACTATACCATACCGTTTCAGCTCTATAATGCACAGGATATGCATTTATAGGCGGGCTAGTTGGCTAATTTCATCCAAATAGGACAGGGCAGTGAGCAGTTGAGACGAATAACAGGCCTAGATGTCCTGACCCCTGGTCCTAATCCATCATTTATACATTATGGATCATTAGTGGGGCCTTAGACTGTTGGTCTCAACTGCTCATCTTTGATATCGGTTTTCCACTTAGCGATGGATGGATGCATGGTTGGATGGATGTTCTCGTCAGAACTGTAGTCAGCACAGGGTACAGTCACAGGAATGCAATCAGTGCAAGCTAGAGTCAAACACGCAAACAATGGCTCAAGGGATCGACTAATCTTGCATTCTTGTTTCCATTCCTGGGTATTCAGTTCGTAATCATGACATGGGAAAAAAAAAACAACGTTACATGCATTTAGTCCTTTAAGTCCTCTTTGCACCAAATTGTAACAGGCGCAAGCCTTAATGCAAAAATTGTCTCATCCCTTTGGTGCGATATGGTCCAGTGACTTAACATGTATTGAATCACTGGGGACAATGCACATCGATGCAGGACAAGACCTGTCACAGTGACCTTGCGACCGTTTGGACGCATTGTAAGGTGACCCTTTGATGTGAAAAGAGCTCTAGGTTGAGATCCACGAGGGTCATCCCTTTACCCTGGCCAGAGCCTTTGAATAGACAGAGTTATAGGGTTACATTACCAAGACTTTAGTTGTTACTGTAAAATACTTTAAATCGGTTATTATTTTGCATACATACTGTATGTAAAAGTAGCTCTTATTTGCGCCACTCTTGTTGAATGAAAACTCCAGTAGTCAGGGACGGATGTAACATTTCCCAATTGGGGGGGGGGGGGGGGGGGGGGGGGGGGGGCAGGAGAAAATCGCCCACAGTGTGAAGCAACACAGGCGATGAAGCCGCACCCATACCATTTTCCGTTACAGGACTTTTATTAGACAAGTAAAGCATCAGTAATAACATCAGTTGTTGTTGAAGTTGCAACAGACACGGAGCATGCATAAAGCTAAAGGTCTGACTCTGAGTTTTCTGTTTGAATGATGAAATGGTTTTGGTTTAGTGGCACAACAATTCTAGTTAGTTATTAGCAGCAGTAATACTTCAAATCATTTTAAATGCAAGCAACTTGAAATATCTTGGGTTGTTTGCATGCCATCGTGTTTGGTGGGGCAGACTGAAGCATTTAGGGAGGCATTGACCCCCCCATGCCCATGCCTAGATCTGCCCCTATTAATATCTCCGTGATCATGTGACTAATCATGTGACCTGGCATGTACCCCATCACTGGCATCGCTCTTATTCAAAGGCTGTGACTCTGGTGGGTCCCCAGGCCCAGTGTTGGGAACCGTTGTGTCCTGTAGGTGTGGCAGATATAATGGCAGATGGTTCTGATGTGTCTGTTAATAAACGGTTCCTTTGTGACTTGGCCCCTTGATGTTATTATTTTCCAACCAGTTTCCACCCAGTATGGCAGCAGCCTTCTGCTCTGATAGGAGGCTGTGGGCTAGCAGACATGGCAGCTAGAGCAGCTGTTTCTGCCTGACTGCACACAGAGACAGCTGAATACTAAAGAAAACAGACATGCAGTGTGTCTTTTGTTCATATCCCAAATTAAATCCTTCTACCAAGGAAACATACGTGTAAGAAAGGTTATTGCAAACGCAGTGAGCCATAACTATGGAAGCCAGGAAGAACATGCCTGTCTGTGAGTCGTCTCTTTTCCACCTGGCTTTCAACCGGTTCAGCTCTTGTTCGCTTTTAGTCCAGGAGCCAGACCTCCAAAATTGTAACGTTAATTATGGCCAATGAATATAATCCTCACGTTCGGCTTCAAGCCGAGCACAAGGATTAGGTATGTGTGTCTATGCCGCGGCTTTCAAGTTTGAAACCCTTATTTTGTAGCGCCAGATCTGCGAAAACCGGATCTATGATGACGTAATCGTGTTTCTGGTGTCTTGACCATTCTGCCCTCTAGCCCTCTGTGCAAGAACATCCGGGTTGTGAGTCCCAGATGTACCACTTTCTTTCATCGGAAAAGGCTTTGCCGAAAAAACTGACATTGAGATAATGGCATTTGAATGCATTATAGAATGGCTGCGGGGCGTTCCTTTTTTTTTTTTTTTAAATGGCCCTGCCCATTTTGTCCCAAATGAAATGCAACAAAACAATTATCGGCAAATACATTTTAAGGAAACAAATCCATTAATCTTTGGGTTCTTCAGCGCAGGTAGGGGTGGTTAATGTATTAAATTAACACTGAAATTTTCCCAGTCGATTACTTACATGAAGACAATTATTAATTATATTACACATCTTTTTTATTTGCAATTAAAAAAAAATGCAAATTAGGCCTTATATAGGAAAATACAGTGTGTACCAAATACTGTGTGGTCCAGTTTCCATGAAGAGCCCCTCTGTAAGAGCCAAGGGCCCCTGTGTCGATGGCCCCATTGACCCAAAGGCTAATTTGGCCCTGAGCATATAGTATGCACAAACCAAACATCACGCAATGACTTGTCCAACTAGTAATATGCTGACCATATAAGGAGTTCCACCCTGTCCCCAGTGAACCCCAGTGATTAAAAAAATAAACAAATAAAAAAAACATTAATTTGTACATAATGAAAAAGACATTACCTTTGACTTTAATGAGCCCTGACATGGGTTGTGTTCTGAGCAAAACGTTTGTAATTTGCTGATCGATTGATTGCTGACCGGTTGGTTGATTGATTTGTGGGTTGTTGGTTGATTGGTTGCCTGGTTGATTGATCAATGTCCCCAGTGGGTTGTAGGAATATAAAGTGCCACTTTTTTGCAGGTACATTTAATGTGTATTTAAAAATATGCAGAACATAATCCCTGGAGTCTTTGGCTGTGGTTTCATGTTTTATTTAATGTTTCGTAATAGCGATGTGCTGTTAGATTCCCCAGGCTTGATCTGAGATTGTGAAATTGGACTTTAGTAGTTTCACCAGGATAAGATGTCCATGTCAGCACCTTGTCCTTTTTTTATTAAGAAGAATGTGGGGGAAAAAATCACACCCTTTGGTGTGAACTGAGTGTTGCTGCGTGTGCAGGGGCGGATTGGCCATCTGGAGTACAGGGAGTTTTCCCGGTGGCCTGCGCCACCTAGTGGCCTGGACAAGATCCAAAATGCACTAGTGGCACTTCCAAAATGCACTAGAATGTGCTAGATGCTCGGCCTGGAACATACAGGTCAAAATGAGCATTAATCTTCTACATTCTCTAGTTGTGTAGACTAAGTTGGGCTAATTCACATGGTGAATATTTTAACTCTTGAGGGTGTAAAAACGAAACCAAATGGACCCGCAAGGGTCCATTTGGTTTCATTTTTACGCTCTCAAAGAGTTACATCTGGTTAACCAGCTGCCCCCTCCAGGGTGGCCTGGCAAAGGCAAAATTGTCCCGGTGGGAAAATATGTGCCAATCCGCCCCTGTGTGTGTGTGTAATCTGTATTGGTGAAACAACACCCCCTCTTGATATGTTAAACATGCAGGCACACAGCTGGGTGTATTTACACAGAGGGACAAAAGCCATGAGGCCTTGGAGTGGTTGCGCCACTCAAGAAACTGAATCATAATTGCATGAAAGGTGGAATTAATCGGAAACGGTGAGGTTTTTTATTACGGAACCCACCAGATTATCTGGTACAGAGGGTTTCTGAACCAATGAGAGCACGCATCCCTTCAAGCGATGGGATGGCAAAAAGAAAGACAGCTGAACTATACCACATGCGATGCATGGAGCGCTTGTTAACAGCAGTCGCTCACCTCGGCCACTTTACTGCGATGTGGCTTATTTCTACCATGTAATGTGTATAGATTTCTAGTTTCTAACATGATGATTGCATTTAAACCCAGTAACCAGGTAAAAATGATGCTTTTCTGGCTGTAATCAAAGCCGACCTGATTGTGGAGGACGATTAGCCCTTCACTAAGTCCCTCCCCAATCCATCCCTTGTCCAATAGGCACATTAGTAGAGGAAAGCTTGAACTGCATAGCAACAGTTGCTGAACTTTGGATTGTCATTGGACAGCGACTAAACCCCGCCCCAAAGGGTGTGGTTTTGAGACTCATTCAGGAGTGGGTTAAAAACACGTAGCACGTTTTTGTTTACAGGAAGTAATTAAATAATGATTTTTATGGAGATTTGATACGCAGGATGTGAAACTGTTCCCATTTTTTGGCATATATTATCGGGTTTGGCCATGCAATGGGTGTAAAAGGGTGAAAAACATACTTTTCAATCCACTGGTGCTTTGAAATTCACGTTTGATAATTGTGCACGGTTCAACAATTTCATGTCGATTTCAAAGCCGAGTTTAGCATACACTCAGACCCCCTGAGTGTCTGCACCCCCCACCCCCCCATCACCCCCCACCGGCGTCCATCAACAACCCCCCCCCCTGAAGGGCAGGCTCTTCACCACACAATCCCTGCAATTAGTCCCCATCATCTGAAACAAAAGCGGAGTGGCGGCCGGCCTGTCTCATCAGCACAGTGTCTCCCACAGCTGCTGTCTGTCCATTCAGAGTATAGAAAATGCTCCCCGAAGGGGAGGACTTTCATATTATCCCCCACAGCCGCTAAAACACAACTATCAACACGGTGGACAGGTGGGCTTGACGTGGCTGCTGGTTCGTGAAACACAACACTGGAATTCTCCATTAAGTGAACCACACCATGAGCTCGCAATGGGGCTATGGCAGTTTTCAACCTTTTTGGCACCAGGGCCCACTATTTATTCAGCATTTGAGCCACAGACCACCATTTGATGACATTTTCATTTTACAGACCCCAAAACTAAAGATTTATTTTGTTTTTGTCCACAATTCCAGACTGGATTTGGGAAACAAAACAGTCAAACGTACACATCAAAATAACCATTAATCTTCTACATTCTCTAGCTGTGTAGACTTGGGCTAATTCAGATGATGAATAGTTTGGATCTTGAATGTAACTCTTGAGTGTAAGTGTAGACATGAAACCAAATGGACCCTTGCTTGTCCATTTGGTTTCACGTTTACACTCTCAAAGAGATACATCTGGTTAACCAACTTTCCATCATTTTAGCTGGGGACCACCAACTGAAAAACACTGTGCTATGGGATGATGTTCAAATCCTCCGTATTGTTCCAAATGTGATGTGTATATATACTGTATATACTGCATATCATCTCTCCATGTGAATACTGTGTCGACACTTTAATCGTTCAACCATAAAGCGCATGCGCCACGCCTTCCCCTCTTGAGACGGCCGAACCACGGCTGACTCCGCTGACCAGAAGGGATTTATTTGGCATCAGAAACGGAACCAGAAGACCCTCTTGCAGATCAAACCCTGCGCCATCTCCTGACCCATTAACTTTGCACACACATTTTCCTTGCCCAAACATTCCCCAAGCTGCCGTCGACTGAAGAATTCCCTCGGCTCTGTGCGCCTTCGCCACGCAATTCGCCACAACGTTGCCACGCCGTTTTTTCCACAATTAACGCTCCCAGTCTTGATATAGCGCCCACGGATAGGGATCGAAGCGTGTTTGTTCGTTCGTTCGTTCCCCGCTCTCGTGTTCTCTATCCCTTTCCCCTTTTTGAAAATGAAGGGAGGGGGACGGGTGGGACGGGTGCACGGGGACGTCGTCGTCGCTGCTGCCGCAGCAGGCAACAGTGGCTCAGAGGATGGCACATGTCGACCCGGAGAGGTGCCAGCTGCTCTTTGATGACATTTCTCTGTGAAGCCGTCTGCTCATTAGCAAGGCTCTCTCTCTCTCTCTCTCTCTCTCTCTCTCTCTCTCCACACACACACACACACACACACACACACACACACACGCACACACACACACACTCATACACACATACGCGACACCACTTGCCGCCTCACTTTTATCAAACAACTTACTCCCAAACATTCCCAAAAGAAAAATCGCTCTCCGCTGGTCTCTCCTGGAAAGAAGAAGAAAGAAAGAAAACCTACAGCTTTTCTTTTGTTTTCTCTCTCTCTCTCTCTCTCTCTCTCTCTCTCTCTCTCTCTCTCTCTCTCTCTCTCTCTCTCTCTCTCTCTCTCTCTCTCTCTCTCTGTCTCTCTCTCTCCTGATCGAACCCTTTTGGCTCGCGACTTGAGTCGCATTGAGCCTCATTGATGTGGAGACGGGGGAAAAATGGATCAGGTGATGGTGTTGTACGGCATGAAGGAGGATGGCGGTTTGCACCGGAGCTAATCAAAGGGGCTGTACTGAGCGTTTTGGGGGGTAGTGTGTGTGTGTGTGTGTGTGTGTGTGTGTGTGTGTGTGTGTGTGTGTGTGTGTGTGTGTGTGCGTGCGTGTGTGTGTGTGTGTTTGGTGGGGATTGTTTGCAGTGCTCGTGTGCCCGTAATTGACGTTGTGGAACATATGCTATCGGTTCTATACGCCGCCACAGCCACAGCGCGGCGCTTTGGGGAGAGAGAAAAAGGAAAAAACATCAAAACAACTGACTGCTGCTTATTGGAAGTGTCTGTAGCTCGCCGCGGGTACCTGTTTCCACAGCGTAGCATGTAAAAAAAGGACTTGTAAATAGATGTTTTATGTCTCGCAGCCGTGTAGAGAGAGAGGGAGACTCTCAGAATAGCACACACACAGCAGCCAGCGGTGTCCCCTGCTGACTGCAACCCAATGGCAGCACCGGATCACAAGGATAATGTCATGCTCTATTAATACAATACACGTTTTTTTTTTTTTTTTTCACTTCCCCCCTCCAAGGTTTTCATGTGGCGATGAATAGAACTCGATGACTACAGCAGTCGGAGAAAATAAAGTAACGCCGTGTTATCGCTCGGCCTTGTTTACCTTAGCCTGTCAACCCTGGCAGGGCAATAAGAACTGTTTTTGTGTGTGTGTGTGAAAATAGCAGATGGGTCTACATTTTGGCTATAGAATGGCTATAGTTTTCACTTTTTTTTTTTTTTTTTTTTTTTTCAAAAATGGTAAAATGTCCCTTTAAGGGCATAACAGTTTAAAATGAAACCAAATGTTTCTCACGAGTTATATTATTGCTTGGAAAAAATAAAAACAACCCAGTCCGCCAAGATGTCTGCATGCACACACTCTACTGTGCCCCCTGAATTGAAACTAGGGTCTCCATTTCTGACATGGGGACAGGGAGGAACTCCTTATACTGTGTGGTCAACACACTGTAGTAGGATTTTGCCTCAATAGTAAAAAAAAAAAAAAAACATGGGTGTCAAACTTGGCCCTTGAGACATTATCAAATTAAAGGGGAAGACCACCCATTTTCAACATTTTAATATGTCATTAATGTACCTTAGAGATGTTGTGTGGACATGATAAAAAAGGTCCCCCCAAATCTGTATTTTCTAAAAATGGAGGTCATGTTAAAAATCATTAACATGGTGAAATACATCTGATGACATCACCAAGATGTATTTCACCATGTTAATGATTGTTCTTTCAGACCCATTTTTCCATTTTCCAAATTTTGAAAATGGGTGGAATTCCCCTTTAAAAGGTTACTTCGTTCAAACTTGGCCCACAGCTTTGTTCAGTTTTACATTTTGGCCCAATCTGTATCTGAGTTTTACACCCCTGATTCACAAGAAGTTTGCACTGTGTGTGTGTGTGTGTGTGTATGTGTATGTGTGTGTGTGTGTGTGTGTGTGTGTGTGTGTGTGTGTGTGTGTGTGCGCGCACGCGCGTGCGTGTGTGTATATTCTCTCTCTCTCTCCAGATAACTCCATCAGTGTGCTGGCCAAGCACGACTTGTTCCGGCGTCAGCGCCAGGAGCTGTACTTCCTGCCCATCATCGTGACGGACAACGGCAGCCCGCCCATGAGCAGCACCAACACGCTCACCATCCGCGTGTGCGGCTGCAGCAAGGACGGCATGGTGCAGTCCTGCAACGTGGAGGCCTACGTGCTGCCCATCGGCCTCAGCATGGGGGCGCTCATCGCCATCCTGGCCTGCATCATCCTGCTCCTAGGTCAGCTGCTTTCACCAGCATCTTGACCCATTTTGTACTGTCTAGATTTCTAGTTTCTGAATAACATAATATTCAAAGATTTTCACGATTTTTCAAAAATAGCAGAGATACAAGCTCATAGCGCGCCACTCGGTGGCGCGCTATGAGCTTGTATCTCTGCTATTTTTCAATAGTTAAAACATAATGCTTAGAACACCAAAACGCATTCAATACACTAAGGGTTAATGTCACGTCGTAATGTTCATGATTGACATATTATGTCACCAAACACACCATACATACACGCCAAAATGTCTTCTTCGTGTGATGCGGCTTGCGGGATGCTGAATCCATTTCAAGCATCGGTTTTTGAAGAAGCCGAGACGGTGAAACCATTTCGAAACGTCACTTTCAAGGATCGAACACTAACACAATGAAAACAGCAACATTGACTATGTGTCCCATCGAATCATTTTGCAATGCAAATAAACATTTACACCAATAGTATATTTTTATTAAATGGTATGTAGCCTTTTTTAAGAAAAAAAGGGATTTAATTATGTAGTTTAGAATGAGTGGCCGCATTGATCGAAAAAGATTACAGCAAAATATCTAAAATAATATTTTGGCTATATATGGCTAATATTGACACAATAATGGCACCTTTTACTCTTTTATGTCCCCTTTGAAGATGTTTTTGTATATTTATAAATCATTCAGTATGTCTGTATATCCCTTTGTTTTAATACTGGATTTTAGTACTGCATGAGGAGTGGTGATGCAAGTAAGCTTAAAATGAATATTTGCCTGCCAAACTCGATAATAGTCATATGAGATAAACCAGTTCCTCATACTGGAAACATACACCGATATGCCATTGAGGTTGTCAAAACTGTGTTAGGTCTGTTTTATGCCTTGGAAAGGCTTCAAATCAACTAAAATACACATTGAATGGACATGAAGGCTCCATTCTGGGAAAGAATACAAAACATACAGTGCCTCTTCCTCCACATTCACATTATGTGGCGTTAAACATATTGTAAAGTTGTACAGGAGGAAATATGGAATACATTAAACGCAGAGTATTGCACACCCTGCCAACTCAGGCATCCGGAGGGATCTCTTGCGAGATTTCACAGCAAATCATGCTCTACAATATTCTAACACTCTTTAAGAATAATGCATGAAAGCCACAAGATCGATGCTTCTCATCGCTACTGTGAATAAAGTTTTCCACCGAGAGAATAACTATTAACGTATTCTTTCACGAGGTGAAAGAAAGGGCTGAGCGTTGCTGTTTTAAGTTGGGTGCACCAACCATGAAACAACATGACCCTGATGAAACATCGCTCGTCTTTCCCAAAGTTGAGAAACAGTTCAACCGTGAACCCTATTTTATAATTCATAGCTTAGAGATCAGCTAACTGTTTTCAAAACATTTTGGATGATGTTTTCTTGAGTCTTACGGTGGTCCTTAGTGTAAGTAAGCCTTTCCGAGCCACGAGGCTCATCCCCTGTTTCGGTATAGTGTGAGGCAACTTGATGTACAAGTACACGCCCTGGACATGACACTAGTATGTCGCCAGGAACGATTGACCCTTGATACTGAGTGCCAAGCAGGGAGGTTTTTGTGTATGACTGAGCCGGGAATCGAACCCCAACCTCCATCTCCCATGGCGGACACTCTAACCACGAGACCACGGAGCTGGTTGGCAATGTAAACAAGTGTAAGCTTTACTAGTTTGTCCACTCACAGTTATCAGTATCATGCATTGGAAACTTGCTTGAATTGTACTGTAAATCTACACAATGTTAAAGAAGTGTCCATTCCAGCAGTGTTACATGTGTTGTTGTGAGTAGATCCGTGTAGAAATCGGCCCAAGTGAATCAAATATTGCAGATATACAGGTTATTTGGAGGAAGCAATTCTGATTGGTTGAAACAGCTCCTAGACGTTCCCTAGACGTTCCCTAAACCATCATGAAGGAACACCTACTCAAAACAAAGATTTCAGATGTGTTTTTCTGCCAGAACGCAGCAGCAGACTCGTTGGCCAGGCTAGTTTCTCGGGACATTTGCGTTCGTGGTGACTTTCAATTTCATTTAAAAAATATATGACTTATCATCGATTCTCTTATTTTTAAGGGTAACTGTTTGCCCGACACTCTGAATTATCGTTTCGTTTCACTTCATTATTCAGTCTGAAAGCCCTTTCAACGACTGCAGTTTATGGATTCGGTGGGTGTGGTCAAAGCAGCAGTTTTCCGTGATTGGTTCATACCAACCAATCAGAATATTGGGAAAGCAAACATTGTTGTTGTCATTCATGTGGCTAATGGGCTAGCCCGGTTGCTAACCAACACAGAGCAGTGTTTTGTTTACAAAAGCAAATTTTACAAAAGCAGTAAAATATGTCGTGCTGGAGCCAGACAAGGTAACTGTTGTATACAGTAATTGCAATATTATACAAGAGGCTGTTATTTATCATCATTAACGCACACCTGCAGTGCCATCGGAACTCGCCCACAGTGTTAAGTCCCGAAATGATCTTGACGACGCCCTGTATTTTTTCCCTCCTCTTCCGACAGTCATCGTGGTGCTGTTCGTGACGCTGCGGCGGCACAAGAGCGAGCCGCTCATCGTCAAGGACGACGAGGACGTGCGCGAGAACATCATCCGCTACGACGACGAGGGCGGCGGCGAGGAGGACACGGAGGCCTTCGACATCGCCACGCTGCAGAACCCCGACGGCGTGAGCGGCTACCTGCCGCGGCGGGACATCAAGCCCGACCTGCAGTTCATGCCGCGGGCGGCGGCGCCGGGAGGCGGAGTCGGAGGGTGCGTGGGCCCCGGCGGACCCACGCACTCGTCGGGGATGGTCTCGGGCGGGCCCCCAAACGGCGTGGACGTGGACGAGTTCATCAACGTGCGGCTCCACGAGGCGGACAACGACCCGACGGCGCCGCCGTACGACTCCATCCAGATCTACGGCTACGAGGGCCGCGGCTCGGCCGCCGGCTCGCTCAGCTCGCTGGAGACGGCGTCGTCGTCGGACTCGGACCAGAACTACGACTACCTCAGGGAGTGGGGGCCGCGCTTCAGGAGACTCGGGGAGCTGTACTCGGTGGGGGAGGGCGTGGGCGGCGAGCGGGAGACTTGACCTCGCCCCCCTGCACCACGGGCGGCGCCGCCGCCACAAAACACGACGACGGCGAAGCAGACGCGAACGAACGAAAAAGGACCGCTTTTGTTCCGTTCGTGGCTTTGTTCGTTTTTTCGTCCACATACTTGTGTATTAAAAAAAGAAACGCTATAGAGGGGGTCTGCTGGGCTTTTAGAAACAGCTGTTTAAAGAGAAAAGAGACAAAAAAAAGAAACAAAAAACAAAACAAAAAGGGGTCGCCTTTTTTTTGTATCGTTCTTAGAGTGAGGTTTTAGCCGGTTCGTCATCCGAGACTTAATACGTCGAGAAACGCATTGTATTTTTTTTTTTTTTTTTCGCTGAGCCCCCCAAACTTAACAATGTCTTTATTAGGGAAGATCTTTAACGATTCTTCTTTGTGGAGTGTTATAACTTTTAGAAATCCGTCCGTGGAAGTTGTCTAGCGGTATTTTTTGGGTGTTTTTCTTTTCTTTTTTTTTTTGTCATGTTGCTGTGACTGCCGGAGGCAAACAAAAAAACATCCTGGGGATTACTGGTAGTTGCCTTGATGAAAAAAAAGAGAGAGAGAGAGAGATGGATGATTTCCTTTGTTTTCTTTTCGCGGAGACAGAGAGGCCTGCTTGGACACCCTGGAAGAAAATGGACTGCCTGCAGCAGCAGGTGCAACAGGGACTCTCGTTTTCATACCCGACTAGAGCCACCCAGCCAAATCCATGATCTGAAACGACAGCAGAAAATATCAAAGTTACACGTACACTACTTCAGTTGGTTGGGGTTCCGGGGGTGGAGGGTTGGGGTTGGGGTTGGGGTAGGGGGGACCATTGGGTTCCAAAATGGACCCTTACATGTCTGTAACTCAGAGAGTATACGAATAGAACCGAATGGCCGCCTAACAGGTTCATTTGGTTCCAATTGTGCACTCTCAGATCTCATACACATATAAAAGACATGTGTTGTGCTCCACCTGGGTTTCATGGCCGCCTCAATGCTTCTCCAATGGAAGTCACATGGTTCAGATCATGTGACTTCCATGTGACTACCGGGTGACTTGCTTTTCGAATGGAAGCCACATGGTTTGACCATGTGACTTTTGTCAAACCATGTGACCTCCATTGACCCTAACCCACATGCAGAGCACAAGACACTTAGTTCTTCATGTGTGTACGAGGCGTCAGAGTTGCTGCGCACGACGTTCCACAGGAATGTCGTGCGAAGCTCGAGGACCGCTGTTCTACACGATAACAATGAATGTATGTATAATTTGAAAACAAAGCAAAAAGACAACAAACCAATACGATATATATATTGGCTTTAAAAGGGAGCGTTTGTTATCATTTTATATGTACCCGCGGGGTGGCCACGTTTCTAAAACTATCTGAGCCCAGACGCTTTATATACAACTCTTTGTATTTACACGCTACAGATGTGGATCGCAAGTGTTATTAGCTTATAAAAAAAAGAGAGAGACTGAAGCGAGGACAAAACATGGAGAGAGAGAGACGGAAAGGGGGGGAGGGGGACATGTAGAAACTCTGAGGCCTTCTTTTTACAGAAGCAAACATTCAATACAATTAATTGTACTCAAATGTTTCCTGACGACAGAGACATTCGTCGTCAATTCTTCATGATTACTGTTCTGAGTTTTTGTATATCTGTTCTTATAGCATATTTCTTTCGTGCCGACGCTTTGAAGTGAGTGTTTAGATCCTATCACAATCAGCCGTTATGTTTTTTTATTTTATTATTTTGTTTTTCAAAGCCACTGGAGTGCTACAGCCGGTTTAGACGCCATTGTACGACGGTGTTATGTGCTGCAAATATTGTTAATATGTTCTGTACACGCTGGGCAAGACCTACGCTGTAGCACATACTGTATAGGGTATCTTTTTCGCGGGTTTGTAAAAAAAGAACATCACGCCCACTTAAGCCTGAACTCCACCCCTCAGAGGCGGGGCTTTTGGAGGTACCTCTGGACAATGTCGGGCTGGCAAGGACAAACTACAGAGCACTGCAGCCGGCAGGAAGTAGCCGCTGACGCTTAATGCGAATTAGTTTACATTCTGCGCGAAAGAACCAATTGTTGTGATTGGTCGACACAAAATATATACAGTTTTCGACGGGAAATCGGTCTGATGGATGTTCCTGTTCGACAATTCTGCCGATAATGTTCGTCTCTGCCTTATAGGTTGTGTGTTCTAGAGATGTCCCGGTACTGTATCGGAAAAGCATCGGCCCTTATTTGTCATACAGGGTGATATCGGTCTCAGTAAAAGGTGCCAGTCTGAAAGCAAAATTGCAGTGTTGGGGCAAGTGGTAGTTCGCTTTCAAGCTGTCCAAACTGCAAGCGCACAATTGAGTGAAGAGTGTGTTGTGAACACAACAAGAGATACTGTATACAGTTATAAACACACCACGGAATCACAACACTGGTATCAGTGTTGTTTTTGTCATTTCTGACTATAACTAATAAGACTTTGTCCTGACGAGCTAAAAATAGCGTTTTTGATGATGTCGACTAAAACCTAGACTAAAACTATCGTATACATAAATGACTAAAAGGATTTCGTTCAAAAGACTAAGACTGACAAAATCTAAAAAGGGAAAAAAAATCCTGCCAAAAACAACACTGGTGTTGCTTTTGTGAGGAAAAATAATCAGCCAGGTCTAGCCTTACAACACTAACTGTACCTTAAATATACTGTACCTAGTTATTCTGACTTTAATTAAATTAGTTTAAACTCATTTTCCCGTTTTATTTTACTAAAACTGGGACTAAGACTAATTTAAGTATTTTGTCCAAAAGACTAAGAATGACTTTCCCCAGGGGTTTTCAACAGGTGGTCCAGGGACCACCAGTGGTCCTTGAGAGGGTTCCAGGTGGTCCCCAGCTAAGTTGGTTAACCAGATGTAACTCTTGAGGACGTAAAAACGAAACCAAATGGACCCTTGCGGGTCCATTTGGTTTCATTTTTACACTCTCAAGAGTTAAAATATTCAGCCATTTTGGAATGTATGTTTTGCTTGTTTTGTTTCCCAAATCCAACCTGGAATTGTGGACAAAAGCAAAATAAATCTTTAGATTTGGGGTCCTTGGGGCTAAAATATCCTCAAATGGTGGTCCGTGGCTCAAATCCTGAATAAATGGTGGTCCCTGGGATGAAAAAGGTTGAAAACCCCTGACTTAATCTAAACA
This sequence comes from Benthosema pterotum, assembly GCA_039105355.1. Lineage (NCBI taxonomy): Eukaryota > Metazoa > Chordata > Actinopteri > Myctophiformes > Myctophidae > Benthosema > Benthosema pterotum. The sequence continues at coordinate 11,394,518 of CM076966.1, forward strand.
CTGACTGGTATTGGTATTGGTATTCGGTATAGTCTAACACAGACATTGTACGCGGATCAGATCTCTAAACACAGTGACATTTGGACATCGCTAGCCAGGCGGTACGGGGCTGAGACCGCAGCTAATGATTACTGTACAGTATATATCCACGAACCTCGTGGATTGGCTACTTCCAGAGGCGTGACACCGTCGCACAACAGAGCATAAATGACGGCTTTCTTTCAGACAGCCAAACGTCCAATGCATAATCGCTGTTATTGACATAGCTTAGATGTTAGCAAAAAAAAAAAAGAAGAATAAGAGAGCCGCTGGGGCACTGTAACGTACGTAACGTAACGGGGGTCCCGCCGAGGGTGGGAAAACAAGGGACCTTTTTTTCTTGACACATTGTGTGTGAAAACGTAAAATCATTGTTGTTATCCCGCGTTAGTACAGCCCCCGTGGTGGTGGTGGTGGTGGTGACCGGTTTGAGCACAACAATTGCCGGAATATTTTACCGTGATGCGTGGTATTAACTCTTGACAGAAGGTTTTCCATCTAGGGAAAAAAAAATAAACACTTAACGCATTTGTTTTAGCTCATGATGAAACCCGAGGATATACCTGAAACGGAAACCATGTGTGTATTGTGCTTACAGTGTATGATATAGACGAAAAAACAAAAAACAAAAAGTGTATATAGAGTTACTGCTAACGTCATTAGCTTTCAATGAGGTGGTGCGTAGGTTTTTGTCTCTGCACGTCTAGCCCTTGCACATGGACCAGAGCTCTTTGGAAAAACAACACTTCAAGCTGCGTGCAATTTACTCTTCGATTTGTACCCATGATGACAGTATTATGGCAGTTCTACGGTAGACTAAAAACGATATATAATAATGAAATAGTCCTACATGCAGATCATATTTTCTACTGTGCTTTAATGCTTATAAATGTGTATGTTTAATTATTTACTCCCCCTGTTACTGTAATCAAAGATACCCTGTATTGTTTCCTACTTTGTGAAATATATTTTTATAAATATCGTCGGTTTTGAGTGTGGTTTCTTTGTGACGACGGGAGCGGGGAGACGTGTCTGTCTTGAATGATTGATGCCTTGCCAGCGTTTACACCCCAGGGGTCCTTGAGGGAGTTCCAGGGGGTCCCCAGTTAAATGTGACCGCTTGTGACTGAGGTCACAAGTCTTTGGGGCAAGACTAACTGCTCAGGAGAGGAGAAAAACATATTTATTTTTTCATGTCGAATGAGTTAATAGCACCGGCTGACTCTTCACATAGTAGAGCATGTCTGAGAGAACACATGAAGGCTTGGCCCAAAACAAACTACCACCAGTGTGTAAAGATATTTAGAATCATTAAAGGTAATTAAATTCCAAAAATCAAAATATATATAGCTATATTTTTTGCGTTTTTGTCACTTCTACTTTGATGCTGCAGCTTAAAGCTGGGGTGTTGCTGTATACTTAGCCTAAATGATCTAAACTAAAGTGATTATATACATACACATACATTAACATTAAAGCTGGACTGTTGCCTGATGTTTATATATTATGTTTATATTTATGCTATGTTTATACTATATATATACTATATTTTATAGTATATTTATACTATATTACTATTATTACAAAACAACTATCTAAAATCTAAAATAAAGATGTTTGTATAAAAGAGCCGCCATTGGACTGACACTAGGGCATTAACTAAATATTCGACTAGTCGATTATTCGACTAGCAAAACAGTATTCGACTATTAATTCACTATTCGTTATTCGGTAATAATAATTTTTGATATATTATTTTTCAATTTTCTGCAGCAGGCATTGTGGATGTGTGCTGTGGTGTGTGGTGGTGTGTAATTCTAGGTTGATTGCTCATTTTTCATGTCATAATGTAACTGAGTTACAGTATTGTAATAGGCACGTATTTTCTCAATGGGAAGTCCAGAATCACACATTTTATTGGCTAAAAACAGATATCTATATATCACTATAGACTAGTCGACAATTATTCGACTACCAAAGTATTCGATTCGACTAGCAAACAACGTGTTTGGTTAATGCCCTAACTGACACATGAAGTCAGCATAGCTCTGTCTATCCTCAGGGTCTGAGTTTGTTTTGGCCCGACCCTTCCTGTTACCCTCTGAAATATGTGAAGTGAATGAAGGGAACAATAACCCATCATGTTTGATATTTAGCACATATCCAGGAAGTTAATGCCTCCTGCTGTACCAGCTTTACCTGGAGCTGTCCATTTATTTCAGATACTGAAGATGGATATGTAAGCATGAAATAAATGTTTAAACAAGTAGCTACAGGTGTAATGTTAGAGGCCACAGAAGCGAACCTTTCAAGCCTCCTGTTTTTTCCTCAAAACACGCTGTTCTCTGCAAGACATTACTCTATAATTCATATCTCCAAAACTGGTGGTCCAAACTGAACAACCAATATGTCAATGTGAAGCTATGATTTCACATCATTTGGAGCAGGGCTTTTCAACAGGTAGTCCGGGGACCACCAGTGGTCCCTGAGAGGGTTCCAGGTGGTCCCCAGCTAAGTTGGTTAACCAGATGCAACTCTTGAGAACGTAAAAATGAAACCAAATGGACCCTTGCGGGTCCATTTGGTTTCATTTTTACACTCTCAAGAGTTAAAATTGTCATCATCTGAATTAGCCCAAGTCTACACAACTAGAAGATGGACAAAAGCAAAAGAAAGTTTTGGGGTCTGTGGGGCTAAAATGTCCTCAAGTGGTGGTCCGTGGCTCAAATTCTGAATAAATGGTGGGCCCTGGCATCAAAAAGGTTGAAAACCCCTGATTTGGAGCAATGACCCACCCCGAAATGTTGACTACCGTGGCCACCGTGGCAAACAAATTGGTCCAGGTTTTCCGTTTTCGCGCAACGTGGACGGAAATGACAGCCTGGGTGGCAAGACTAGATGACAATGATGACATGAGGAAAGATTTAGCCCCGGTCGCAAACGGTCAAATGTGCCGTGCCACAATAGGGACTCCATATTGCAACCCATTCGGAGGAAGAGAGGAAGTAAACAAGATAGCTCCAGCAGCAGAGCTGATCTGTGTGATGTCGTTCCAATCGGTGGTATTTTCCCCACAATGCAGTCAAAAATCACAATAAGGATATGAATGGAGGCCGGTGCTTCTCACAAAAGAATGTGTTATTCCGAGAAAACAGCATGAATCTCTATGGAGAGGAGGAGGACATTATGGGATATGAGACGGATGATAGCAATATGAAATCGGGAGTCCCATAGATTAAAAAAAAAATGCCATTCAATGGGGATCCGTAGAAACGGGGTCCTTGAAATGAAACGGGTTGAGAATCACTCCTAGAGCAGTAAAACATCTTCTCTTTTCAAATGGAGGTCCGCAAGCTAATTATCAAGTGTCAATTTGGGGGGACTTCCAGTATGATAAAGTTTGGGAATCACTGGTCTACGGGTTTGTAGTTTTTGCGCCCCAACCTCTATTTTTCCCCTGTTGTTTCCACACCAAAAATGTGGTGTGGTGAAACACGTATCTGTCGAAGAGAGCTGATCTGCAGGCTTGTGATTTATTTTTTACGAATACTTTTTCATGGTTTTCGGCATTCTTTTTCATCATGTAAAACCTTGAAAATCATACTGTAGTAGGTTGAAAAGGGACACTGATGTTTATACTATTTATAATGATAAATGCATGAAATAGTTTTTGTTCATTTTATTATTCATATTATGATGATTAGAAGGCCATGTTGTTGGGCCTGTTTTAGCTTGTTTTTCAAGGAGATTTTTTTTTGTATATTTTTGCTTTATTTATCCCGCAACAGTTGGCTTGTTTTTGACTAGTTTTTGGAGGTGGGTTCGCTTATTACTCTCACAAGTGTTGGCTCTGGTATAGGGAGAGCATCGTTGCGAACATGCAAACTCCAAACAGAAAGGACCTTTCACCAACCTATCGCCTCGGGTATGGACACTGATGATGCGGAGGAGGAGACACGCTGCCAGCACCCACAGCATCCCTAGCGGGATTCAAACCCAGGACCTTCTAGCTGTGAGGCAGCAGCACTAACCACTGTGCCGTGCCACCACACCTCCTAAGAGCTCTTGTTTCAAATAAGTCCTTTATATAATGTAGCAAGCATCTTCCAACAACTCAGAGTTGTGTTACTAAATGGTGTATTGTGGACGGAACTCTCTAATCCAGAACGTGCTTTTCCCCCAAACCTTCACAATAAAATCCTTGATGCGCCGTACAGGGCAAGTTATTTGGAAAGGTATTATTTTTCACTGGTTTGGGGGAAAAGGAGGATTCAGATTGAGGGTGCCTTCCTGATGACTACAAAACAATGTACTAGTTTTCCCGTACCGTGGAGGTCAATAGACTTCCTTAGACTAGACAATCCCACCTCGCTTGAAAACAGTGAAATTAAAACAGTCATGTGCTGCTGCTACATATCTAAGTAAATGGGAAAAAAACATTTTTTTTTTTCATCCAGTTGACGTGGAGAGCACAAATGAAATGTCGGCCTATCGTACAAATTGAGGCCGTAGTGGACAGTTTCAACATTGAAGCCAAACTCCTAAAAATAAAAACGTCAGAGAGACGATGGGAGCGACCATGAAGAAAAGGAATCGACGTCGTCAAATGTCACTCGCTTATCTTTTTTTCCCCTTCGCAGCAGCTCTGCCTTTAATTCCTATCGGTGATGTTGAAGGCAAACCCTTAATCCCTCAATAGTGTCTGTTTGATCTCTCTTTTTCCACTTCTTTTTTCTTCAGCACATACCAGTATGTACAGTACTGACTCTTAAGGACATATATTATCACTTTGACATTACCGAGAGGTAATTCGACTTGCAGGAAAACGCGCGAGTGCTCATCAACCGAGGCGAGTTTCCCAAGGCAACGGAGCCGGTTAACGTTTTCCGATTTATTCCGCGCGCGGCAATGACCTGGCATTAACCGCTGTTTCTCATGCCTCTGCCTGCCGATAGATCGCCGCGATAGTCGTTCCCGCGTGCACATCTGTCCTTCCGTCCGCCTCGTGTCTCGACTCTGTGAACGCGATATCTCAGGAGGAGCAGCGCCTGGGGGATGGGGATTCTGTGACATTTGGCGCGAGCGACGTCTTGGACCTCAGGATGAACCGATTAGGAGCGCGTAGCGGTCAAGGTCACTGCGTGTGACCTCGTGTCCGTCCTAACCCTGTGAAGGCGATATGATCAGAGACACCTCAAGGGGAATCTCCCACATGACATTTAGTACAAACGTCCACTCAGGGCCTGGAGGATTTATGTGGTCAGAGGTCCAAGAACATCAATTAAATTCCCTCTAAGTTCTCAACAGATAAACACAAAATGTAAAAGGCTACCCGTTCGGTGGAGAGAAACTGTGCATCGGAAATGTGGTGCTTATCGGGATATAAAGTATATCCGCTGTTGGTATTGCGGTGCTTGAGCGCTTATTTTATACGGTAACTTTGTCTAATGATTGAACAGGGAAGAAATGATTGGCTGATAATTTGATTAGACAATAAAGTGCAAACAGTACAAATTAAAGTTAAACATTGCATTGATCCAAAAGCAAAGACAATTTACAGTTTGGTTTAGGCATTTAAGCAACTTGCATTATGCATGAACAAAAGAAAGACATGGCAATACATCATAAAACATACATATCCGTTGAATTTGCAATTTAGTTTACAATTTAAGCAGTTGGCAAACACTAATACATCAGAAGTATTCAAAGTAGTTAAGCTAAGAACATAGGACATCTGTATAGGTAATCTAGTGTCACTTAGTGCTAAGTCTTTCCGGACTATAAGACGCACTTTGAAGCCTTTAATTTTCTCAAAAAACAACAATGCACCTTATAATCCAATGTGCCTTATATATGGATTGTTTGACTGCAGTAGCTTCTATCCTATGTTGACTGCAGTAGCTATTCTACGTGCCTTATAATGCAGTGCGCCTTATATAAGATAACAGTTCTAAAATAGGCCATTAATTAAAGGCGCGCCTCATAATCATGTGCGCCTTATAGTCTGGAAAATACGGTACTTAAATCTAGGATACATTGGTATACTGCAAGTGCTGTGGGCTGATTCTGAAGGCATGTTTTCAGAATGCAGCGGAAGATAGTGAGTGAGTCTGTAGTTCTGATGAAGTGCATTCCATACTGTATTTTTCTGGACAGGAGGGAAAAGAGGTTTGGTTGCTACCCTCCAAAACAGAATATTTCAGTGTTTTGCATGCCAACAATAGGTACCTCAGGTGTAAAGCCACAAACCGCTATTTTCTGTACATGGATTTAAAAAAAAAAATCTGTAATTCTGTGTAAGTAGTGTGCATGATTGCAATATACTGTAACTACTTCAAAGGTGGTGGTTGTATACCTTCTCTTCTGGTGAGATATTGATATGGTTATGGAATATTATTACAAAACAAACATTAACCACCAGCCCATAACTGCTGACCCATATCGGCCATTTTGAAAATAGGCAATCTACAAGCTCTACAAGATCACGCTCATGTGAGCGTATAGGTCGGCTATTTGCAAATGATGTTTTCATACGTTTTGAACTTGTGAAGTGATGGTTCATTTTGCATAACAAAAACATGCAAGTACTTGTTTTCCGTCATTAGACAGAGGGACAAACAGTTGAACTTTGTGTGAAATACTAGTAAAGGCTTACGGATCACAGCTTTAACATTGTCACAAACAGCAGCAAGAATTCACAAAGAAAGCGTACAGCTAGACACACACACACACACACACACACACACACACACACACACACACACACACACACACACACACACACACACACACACACACACACACACACACACACATTCAGCCGGTCGAAGCCGCAGATGAATACATGGCGGATTTCTGAGAGTAATTACCGGCATGCACTATTGTGTTTGTGTCTCCTCCCGACATCATTTCCATTTCAATGTATGTCTCATCAAAATAGGAAAAAATAATAATGCCCACAGTGAATTGATCTCGACGCGTTGCCGTGAGTGAAGGGAATATTTACCAAAGGGAGATAAAAGTTATTCACGAAAATAGCCGTGATTACAATAATTATTTTCTGAAAGTTTCATTTTGCATGAGATGATCTGCCCTTCACTGTGTTGGCAGAGCGAGCGTGATGAAAAAATATTTCTATTTTTCTTCTCTCTACCACGCCATTTACAAGAGATGAATTTGTTTTTGAATGTCAGCTCATCTTTCTTAATCTTTGTTGAAAGATTAGATGTTTGTACAATCTTAACGGCTTCTTGTAAACAATTCCGAGCTCTTGATCTTGTCAATTTGTTGACTGTCTGAGTGTCCCGGAATGCACTCGATGCACCCGTGTGCATCATTCATGTCTCATCATACCATAGTTAGGCAGGGAGCACAACTATCAATAATAGTATTGCCTGTATGGATACATTTACAAACCGACTTGCTAACAGCAATAGTGTGGTGGTTTTCAATCAGTGGCCCTTGAGGCAGTCCCAAGTGGTCCCCAATGATGGAGAGTTGGTGACCAAACGGACCCTTACATAGGTCTTTAACTCTTGAGAGTGTAAAATTAAACCAATGGGTTGGAAACTGAGCGCACAAGCTGCTGTTCATGCAGCCTGAATAGGGACAACGTGGAGTTGGAAATACAATTAGTTTTCAACAATGGCGGCGCAAATAAGAGCTATTTTAGAGTCTGGCGTCCATCCTGTAATGTGCCCAGCGGGACACCCACACTAGCACCACCGCACCGGCCGATAGTAAAGGTTGCGACCTTTTTTCCACCAGCCTGACCTATAGAAAAAAGTCTGGAGGGGGGAACCTATACCTGCCGCAGTCAATATACTATTGGTGGGAGGTTAAGGTTAGGTTTAGGCCTAGGTTTTACTGACATTAACCATTACTATCGATCGGGACTCATTTACTATTGGCCGCATCTGTATCAAACAGTAGTCCAATTGTTTGGCAATGGCAGGGGGCAGTTTGTTTGATTGGCGGTAATATTGCAAAAAATAGTGGTAAAATGTCGGTAATTGTTTTAATGCTCAAGGGGACAATTACTGCGGTGACATGTTGTTTTGGTAAAGGTGGTTTTAGGCCATTGCATATAAATAAACCTTTCTCCAGTTAACATGGGAAACGTGTAGTCCGATTTGCATGACGGTTAGACTGTCTCACACACATCTACACATCAAATATTCAGCTCAGAGTTGCCTTGTTGACTCACGATTGCAGAATGCAGACAGATATGTCTCCCTTGACGTTTGCAAAACATTGTGTGGAGCCAGGCTGTGTGTTGTCTACAGGGGCGGATTGGCACATATTTTCCCACCGGGGCAATTTTGCCTTTGCCAGGCCACCCTGGTGGGGGCAGCTGGGTAACCAGATGTAACTCTTTCAGAGCGTAAAAATTAAACGGTTTTAATTTTTACGGTTTGAAACCATTAAATGGTTTCATTTTTACACCCTCAAGAGTTAAAATATTCATCATGTGAATTAGCCCAACTTAGTCTACACAACTAGAGAATGTAGAAGATATAATGGTCATTTTGATCTGTATGTTCTAGGTGAGCATCTAGCACATTCTAGTGCATTTTGGAAGTGCCACTAGTGCATTTTGGATCTTGGCAGTTGGCAACTCTCCTACTTGAAGGATGGAAACACTCCTTTTTTGAAGGATAGAAACACTAGTTTGCCTGACCTGCCCTGACCTGCCCTGACCTTTTCAAAAAAAAAAAAAAAAAAAAAAAAAAAAAACTCCCTGTGCTCCAGATGGCCAATCCGCCCCTGGTTGTCTAACTGCGGCTGTACAGTCCTCCTATAGGACAGGCCTATCTTCATCATATAATTTAACAGGGATGGGCAACTTTGAAGATGGAGAGGACCAATATATGTTTTTTCTTTTTTATATACTCATTCCAGGCCACATGTGCATATTTGTGGTCCTCTGGAGCAAAAATAGCTGATCTGCTTTGAGTAGTGATGCCTCGAATATTCAGCAGGAGAAATGCAATTTTATCCGTTTTCGGCCCAAATAGGCAGGAAAATATATCACCGAAAAGTGCATTCAATAGTGACCAATAGTGATTATTATAACTCACTATTATGGTAGGGGAAAAAATACTATACAGTATAGTATTAGTCGTATTTGGCTATTTGGTGTTTGTTTTTTGGACTTTGAGATTCTCAGCTTTTTGCAGCACCTCATACAACCAACAGGACGGCATGAGTGTTAGTGCTGGTCATTCAGTTACTGATGTAGACACGGACATAATTAAAGCGGATCATGTTTGGAATTGTTAACAGCTGAAATCAATCAAAGACATCAGTAGGCCTACAGTACATTTCTATCATGCATTAGGTGAAAGTGGGGGCCGCATTTGTGGGCCCCACTTTCACTGCATGCAGTATGCAGTATGGTGCAGGTTATCTGAGTTTTCTTTTTAGCATCCGTAACCAGTGGGATGAGCATTCGGGGACTCATGAAGAGCTGTCCTCCAGATGGCATGTTAGAAAATGACCTCTCTTCATGATTTCATCGGAGGCCATCGTCTTGACATTTTAGTTGTCTCAATCAACTGTCTTTGCCGTCCATGCCTTCGCCCCTGGCAATAGAGCTTTAGGTAAGCCCCTCCCCAAACTGCTATGGTCCAATCACAGCTATAAGCATAACATGTGATAGACAAACCTCTCCACCAATAGCTTCCCTATATGATGACACATTGTTTTAAAAAAAATAAATGTCACACATAGGTCATGCCTTTTTTGATGGATTTGGATTTTGAAGGTCTGGTTCCAAAAATGAACCAGTCCATGATAAGTCCATGATAGTCCATTTGGAATGAATGAGCCCGGCTGGAAAGTGTCCTAGTGTGGACAAGAGGGCGGGGCTTACCTAAAGGACTATTGAGGTAACATCATCGCCGGTTGCCAACCCCTGGTCTAGATATAGAAAGCGTAAACTCTTTCTATACTCAGGGTCCAAGGCTAAGCCTGTTACTGTGAAGTGAAAGCGTTCGCTGAACTATAAAACGCCCAAAGTGGATATAGTGAGTATAGTTGTAGTTACATTTGCTGGTAATCATTGTTAAACTATTACCGGTTCATGCTGTGACTGGCTGTAACCAAGTTCTGCTCTTTTTTATGTTTTTTTTTTTTCTGTTGATTTGACCATTTTTATTATTATTATTTAAAAGAAAACACTGACTGGATCCGAATTCAGACCTTTGAATAGTTAAAAACAACAGTATTTTTTTTCTGGAAAAAAATACATAATAAAAATCTTATGGTGTGGGGAGTTATGGTGTCATGTCACTTGAAGGAAAACCATATTTGGCACGCTCTAGTGGTTGCCTGAGACACTCTCAGCTAATTGTGTACATTTTTTTTTCCTGCGTTTCTATTGGTAGTTGTCGTCACATGGCCAATGCTTCACTTCCTGGTCAGCCATTGTTTGTTTAACTCACAGTATGCACTAGGCCCTACTCATACAACTGAATCTGTTGCCATCCTCTGTTTTGGAGCCTTGGGGAAACTTTTTCTGTGAGTCATGATACAAGTTTCATCTCTAAGAACAGTAAATGTGCAGAATTTGGTGTTTGTTCTACATTTGAAAAAATATGGTTGATTGCCTCCCATGCTATTTACTGGTACTTGGTTTGTCATTGTAGTGCAGTGTGTATGTCTTTCTGACTTACATTTAGGCTTCATTTAGAGCTTTTTGTGTGTGTTTAAAGTATTTTTCAGTTTTAGAATTTCTGGGTAAACAACTTGAGGAAGAACTGCGAAGTAGTACCAGTTTTGTTTAGCTATCTGTCACTCCATGGAGCCACACCTAGTATATGCTCTATATTGTCTGAATCAGCTTTGTTTGTGTTTGTTTACATCTAAAAGAGTGAATTTGAGGGCTGTTTTAGCATACAATGTAAGTCAATGAGGAACATATTTTTGAAATATCACTTTCTAATCAGTGGAACCTATTTTTTAAAATTGCTTGTCCACATTTGGAATTGCATCGTGGCAAGGTAACTACAAAAAAAAAAATCAACAATAGTGGTCTTACCCTTTAATGTCAAACTCAAATAGGTGAGGGTAAAATGTGGAAATTGGTTTAAATGTGTTCAAGGTCCAGCCTATAAGTCATATCCAGGGCTGGATTTAGCCAGCCCTTGATAGGGTGGGCTGGAAGGTTGGCAGGGTGGGCACCTCCAAAGTTTTTCATATGAAGCAGTGGTCTTCCACATTTTTGACACCAGGGCCACTGTTTATCCAGCATTTGAGCCACAGACCACCATTTGAGGACATTTCAGCCCCACAGACCCCCAAAACTAAAGTTTTTATTTTGCTTTTGTCCACAATTCCAGGCTGGATTTGGGAAACAAAACACAAAACAAACATACAGATCAAAATGACCATTAATCTTCTACATTCTCTAGTTGTGTAGACTTAGGCTAATTCACATGATGAATATTTTAACTCTTGAGAGTGTAAACATGAAACCAAATGGACCCGCAAGGGTCCATTTGGTTTCATGTTTACGCTCTCAAAAAGTTACATCTGGTTAACCAACACCATTTAGCTGGGGACCACCTGGAACTCTCTCAAGGACCACTGGCGGTCCTTGGACCACTGGTTGAAAACCACTGATATTACCTTTCTTTGGGTGGGCAGGATGCACGTTTGGGTGGGCACTGCCCACCCCTGCCCCCCTCTAGATCCGGCCCTGGTCATATCCCAAGCAGTACGACTGATTTGTGCTTGCTATTGATTATGCAACCTCAATGACCGCGGCGCTAAGGTGAAGCTATGGACAGCCAAGACGGGGATTAAAGACGACATCTAAAATAGCAAAAAGCCCTGCTCTCTGCCACTGATGTCTGACTGAGGGTTCTATAAAACCGTGAAGAGAGGCCATTTCCTAACGTACGTGCCATCTGGAGGACAGCTCCTCCACGAGTCCCCGAATGCCCATCCCACTGGGCTACGGATGTGAGAGGGATAAGGAAATTGAAGTCCTTGCAGCCAAGTCACATTACCATTTACCAGACAACCTGCACCATAGGCTATACTATATCAGGAAAATAACGCTTGTGTTGTGCATGTGCAGCAGAAAAAAAGTTGCGCATCATCAGCCAGCCTGGCCAAAAGTGGCTCTACTGTAGCTCACACAATGTTGTTCGCAAAAATGTCAAGAGAGATCTGTTTGCAACAATTTGAAAAAACAAACTGTCATGTAAGTTGGATTCCTAACCTATAGAGATGCGCAGTGACGTCACCGCCCCTGTTCCACTAGTGGATTCCTCATTCATTTTTCTCATAGACTTTTCGAAAATGGTTAATAAAAACACGATTGCGCCGCGGCCAAAGCCAACTCGGGTCGTGACAAATCATGACAACAAACACAATATCATCATATAATATATAATTAGGAAGAAGTAGAAAACGGCATGATACAAGACTTTTTGTTTCGTTTTTCATCTTAGAAATTATTTTATTGTCAAAAGTTTGTGTGTGTCATCATGATTCGTCACGACTCGAGTTGGCTTTGTCCATGGCGTAATCGTCTTGATATAAATTATTTTCGAAAAGTCTATGAGAAAAATGAATGGGGAAAAGACTTCCGGAACAGGGGCGGTGACGTCACTGCGCATCTCTATAGTATAACCTCAGCAAAGCTTTGCCAAAACCTAATCCTGCTCCTAAACTTGACCCCGATTAGCGACAAGGTTTCCAGTTTGAAGACCCAGAGTTAGTGTTGATGTGTCCTTGAGCAACACGCGTAACCCCTAATCGCTCTCTATGTCCTGGTCAGTACCTTGAATGGTTTCTGCCAACATCAGTGGGTGAGTGGGATCCACCATCTATGTAAAGCATCTTGGATGAAGGCGCTATATCAGGGGTTTTCAACAGGTGGTCCGGGGACCACCAGTGGTCCCTGAGAGGATTCCATGTGGTCCCCAGGCTAAAGGATGGAAAACTGGTTAGCCAGAGGTAACTCTTTTGAGAGCGTAAACATGAAACCAAATGGACCCTTGCGGGTCCATTTGGTTTCATGTTTACACTCTCAAGAGTTAAAATATTCATCATGTGAATTATCCCAAGTCTACACAACTAGAGAATGTAGAATATTAATGGTCATTTTCATCTGTATGTTTGGTTGTTTGGTTTTCTCTGAAATCCAGCCCGGAATTGTGGACAAAAGCAAAAGAAATCTTTAGTTGTGGGATCTTTGGGGCTAAAATGTCGTCAACTGGTGGTCCGTGGCTCAAATTCTGAATAAATGGTGGTCCCTGGCATGAAAAAGGTTGAAAACCCCTGCGCTATATAAATGCAACATTTAACACTTTAGTGGACAGAACGGCACGGCAGCCAGAATGGCAGTGGGAAATGGCATCAATGCTGTAATAGTTAAACTCTTTACCATTCTGTGCAGACGACCAACAGATTTTTTTGTCAACTGCTTACCTGATCTTAATGCCGCATTATTTCTAAACCTACTGTATATTCAGATAATCAAATATGTAAATAAATACCAGTTACCCAATGCACACACATCATACAGGTAGGTGAGAAATCTCATCCGTCAACACAACGTGTACGTCTATATATTTTGTGCAAAGCAGGGTGTTTGTAATGCTTTGAGGTAGACTTTCGCAAACTTAACACCAACTCGATAGTTTAGTGAAAATGAAAATGTCCCCCTTTCCCCGCAGGCAATGCCTTGATCCTATCCTAAATTGTGGCATAAACTGATTTATTTATTTTATTTTACTTTGTTTTAAACAACGTTGCGCAGCAGGCTAGCCACAGCGGCGGCCGGCGCGGGTCAAACGGACTCATTTGTAGTCCCGCGGCGTCCGACGCGGGGCTGACAGGGGTTAGCCTAACTAAAACAGTAAATCAAATTATCGCCTCACTTTTGTCACGTTATGGAAGCGCGTCCCTCGGGGGCGACGACCTTGCACTTGTTGTTCCCCCGCTGATACCAGGCAGACATGTTTTTTTTTTCCTCTCTCTTTTTTTGCTCCGGGATGCGTGTTGTGGAAACTGTAATTACTGTTAGCCCGGCAGAGATGCCCTCAATTACACCCAGACTTTTTGGTGAATACAAATTAAGAGCACGCTACGTGTATTCCGTCTCCGATGCACTTTCCTGCGTGGTATTATTATTATGTCTGGGGCTCTGGAAGCTGGATGTGACTTTAGTAAATTCCTGTTGTTTTTCTCCCCCCTGTTGCTAGGGGAAAGGTTGCATGCATCACGTTACACAAGGTCAAGGTACTGTTTTGTTGCATAGTATTATTTAACAGCGGTTATTAACTAAGTACAGCACATCATTAAATGGGGAAAATGAACTAAATTAAAGGCACACTCAGTGATTTCACTTAAAGGACCACTTCACCTCCACATGATAAAATACCACTACTTTTTTTCTGACTCGGTCTGTGTCCCAGTGGGCAGTTCAGAAAACAGTGCCAATATTTATATTTTTATCATCGATAGAGAACGATGGCTTCCGTTTTTGCATTGCAACTTTTCAGGAATAGAAAGCCTGCAGTTTCTATTAGCATGGATTCCCCATCGATGATGTCACTGGAAGACTGTTTTTGAACTGCCCAAAGCCCTCCTGAGAGACACAAAATAGTTGTTGTTGTTTTGTTTTGTTTTTCACATTAGTGAGGACCTAATTATATGAAGATACGCTCCTTTTAATGTAAACATCACTTACGAAATAATAATCCATTTATAGTGCAGGGGCGGATTGGCACATATTTTCCCACCGGGACAATTTTGCCTTTGCCAGGCCACCCTGGGGGGGCAGCTGGTTAACCAGATGTAACTCTTTGAGGGCGTAAAAATGAAACCAAATGGACCCGCAAGGGTCCATTTGGTTTCATTTTTACACTCTCAAGAGTTAAAATATTCATCATGTGAATTAGCCCAACTTAGTCTACACAACTAGAGAATGTAGAAGATTAATGGTCATTTTGATCTGTATGTTCCAGGCGAGCATCTAGCGCATTCTAGTGCATTTTGGAAGTGCCACTAGTGCATTTTGGATCTTGTCCAGGCCACTAGGTGGCGCAGGCCACCGGGAAAACTCCCTGTACTCCAGATGGCCAATCCGCCCCTGTTATAGTGTATGCTGACCATATACGTATGCTGACCATAACCCTAGTTTTCGGTTTAGGCTGTGGATGGGAAATCCTTCTTCCCATCAGAATTTTGCAGGGGGTGGGGCTTGGTGCGCATGCTGTTGGCTTGTTGCACTTCAATCCACTGTAGAGCATGTGCATGTGCACATTTTGTTAGTGGGATGGACCTTTTATTTCCATGCTTACATTTTTTACATTTTCTATTTATACTATTTTCTACATTCTATACGGTTCAATATTGTGGTGGTATTCTTGTAGACTCCACTAAGGTCTTGATGTTTCATTGTGCTGTAATTATCTTACAGTGTCTTAGAGTAGGGGCCGGCCCTGTTTCTAGCATAGGCACTAGATGCTTTCACTATTTTTCTAATTATTTACTTCTATATATCTACTACTTGTATGTACATATGAATTCTGTTCATGGATACTGTGGTTCTTCATGGATGTTGACACTATAATTGTAAATTGTGAACAGCTGGTCCAATTACCTTTGACCTCATTGTGGGCATTGTGATGCAGTACAAAAATGTGTAACTTCCTGTTGTCATTCACAACGCTGAGGAAGACCATCTAGGTCGAAACGCGTTCGTTGACTGCACGTGGAGGTAAATAAAGAAAGATACACAAAAAGGACATTCATTGAGTGCTGGCATTTCTCTTTTCTATCATGGACCTTTTATTTGAAATGAAAGTGAAATCACTGAATGTTCCTTTAAACGCTAAAAAAAAAAACAAGAAATAATCACAAGAAATAAGCAGCGATATCCAAAATAGCAGTCCTGTATCCAGATGTCTTTCATAATATCTATACAACATCCTCTTCAAAACTTCAAAGTTTGTTATGCTACCTACATTAAACCAGGTGCGGTATGTGCGCGCTCGCACTCATTACAATAAGAAAACACACATAATCCTAAGAGTATTGTGCTTGTGCATTTCCACCCGCCTGTTAAACGGAATCCTATGAGAATCCGCTCAGAGGCCCCACTTCTCTTTGTTAAACATAATTATTCATCAATTATGACTGAACTTATTCAAGCGAGATAACCTTTACAGTCTTAACTTTTTTTAATGAACTTCCATCATCAGTGTTACACTGTGCTAAATGTGTACACTTTGATCATCTGTGGTTTATATATATGTATACTGTATATGTACTGTATATATATATATATATATATATACATACATGTATACTGTATGTACTGTACAGTATGTATAGACTGTGTGCGCGCGTGCTCGCTTTGTTGTTGATGCACGCACACACAAACCACACACACAACATTGATATGTCAATATATTGCGATGCCATGATATCAATATCGTATTGCCAGGTCCAACTTTTTTAGATAGATATATATTTACGCATTATATTATTATTTTGTTCATGTTAGAATGACTGACTGATGGTTATCTGGCTAGATTGAAGTGTATGATTGGAATTTTCATGGTATATATTGTTTCGAATTGCTTTAAGATGTTTGTTGTTGATGGAACTTTTCATGGTCCATATTGTTTAGAAATAGCAGAGTGAAAAATAGTTGTATTCTATCATGTTACATTATCGAGTACCTCTTATTATTCTAATATCGAGATAGCAGGGGCTTCCATTTTCGGTTACAGGATTAGGCAGATATAAGCATCAATAATAACATCAGTTGTTGTTGAAGTTGCAGCAGACACGCAGCATGCATAAAGCTAAAGGTCTGACTCAAGAGAGTTTTCTGTTTTCAATGATGAAATGCTGTTGATTTGGTGATGATATGGATTGTAGTTAGTAGCAGTAGTAGTGTTTCAAATACTTTAGCACTGAAATATATTGGGTTGCTTTGCATGCCATCATGTTTGGTACGTGGGACAGTCTGGGCATTTAGGGGGGCATTGCCCCGCCATGCCCATGTCTAGATCCGCCCCTGAAAG
The DNA here is from genome assembly GCA_039105355.1 of Benthosema pterotum. NCBI lineage: Eukaryota > Metazoa > Chordata > Actinopteri > Myctophiformes > Myctophidae > Benthosema > Benthosema pterotum. The sequence continues at coordinate 11,411,611 of CM076966.1, forward strand.
AGCTGAAAAGTGGTGAAGTGGTTTCAACCAAAAGAAGGAAAAAACGGTGCCTCTAAGCGTGCAAGCCGCGCGCTCGAGAGCCATGTCCGTCTGGCGCTGGGGTCGGCGGTGGGGGGGGGCATGGACTGGAGGGAGTGTTTGTGACTTGTTATTCGCCGGCGGACGTGCACTCCGCGGCGTTCATCACATCACGCGCTGCGGAGTGCATAATTGACCCCGCTATCGCAATTAGCATTAATTAGCACCTCGGTTGGCGAAAATACAGCACACACAGCTAGCGTGACGGACCCTGCGAATGTCCCGCCACACTTTATACTCGACACCCCCGCCCCCTTCCACCTCCACCACCCCACCCCACCCCCCACTCGCAGCCAAACAACCTGCCAGCCAGGGGCGGATGTAATATTTTCCAATTGGGCGTGCAGGAGAAAATGGTATGGGTGCGGCTTCATTGCCCCTGTCGCTTTGCGACACGGGCGATTACAGGCAGCTACAGGTCTGACTAAGGTCTGACTCAGAGAGTTTTCTGTTTTCAATGATGAAATGCTGTTGGTTTAGTGGTGCCACAGCTGTAGTTAGTTAGTAGCAGTAGTAGTGTTTCAAATCATTTTAAATGTAAGCACTTTCATTTGAAATGTCTTGGGTTGTTTTGCATGGCATCATGCAAAACAACCCCCCCATGACCAACCATGCCTAGATCCGCCCCTGCCGCCGGCTGCTGGGGACGGACGGATGCAAGCTGTCTGGCCGTGGCCCTCACCCCGCCACTCACCTGGCGGGTAGAGGTTGGGGAGAGCGCGTGGGGCAAGAGGCTGGCAGCCCCCGCAACCAACACTGAATGCTTAAGCAGATCTTAAGCAGTGATTTAAAAAATAATAATAAACACCAAGACAGAACTATGAAGGGGGGGAAAAAACATAGCTGTGTGTTAACAACCCATTCGCAATTTACACTAGTTAATTGATTACACCCAGTGTTGCCAACTGCCAAAATCCAAAATGCACTAGATTTCCAAATGTCCAAAATGCACTAGATTGTGCTAGAGCAGTGCGTTTTCAACAGCGCGTTTTAGCCACAGACCACCATTTGATGTTGAGTACTGTCTCTCGGACTAATTTAGGAGAAATAACTGGCAAAATGTTGGTCAAAATAGCAATTCTTCTACCTTTTCTAAATGTGTAGATTGGTTGTTTTTGAATTATATGTCATGTTTAAAATTAAGTTTTAATTCATAATGGGTTTGTAGGAATTCAGGAGGCGGATACACTAAAATAAACATCAAATATCTAAATACTGAATGACGAATAAATGACCAAGTTTTTTTTTTTTAAAGTAGAATATCCTTGAAGTGAAATCACTTACTGTACCTTTAATCTGAACATGTCCTTTAATGCCAAGTAAGTTCTGTCTGGATGTTGAGTAGAAAGGATGAATTAACAACAAATTGAAAGTAAAAGCAAGCACATTAAATGTTACTTAAAGGGTCACCTCACACCTTTTGCATCCAGATATTTCCTGGCATTAATATGATATGTGTCCATGATCTACAGTACATGATGTCACAGTCACTGACTGGGCTCACTTTTTTGCTAGACTTCAATTCCCATGATGCTTTAGTGCACTGCTCCTTCATCACATCGGCAGCGTATTTCTTGACAGTCAAACATCCTTAAAGTAAGATCTAAAGGGGTGAAGTGGGCCCTTTTTATTAATTACAGTATATTTGAGGAATATCGTAGTGTTTCCTTTCAGGCAGCGCTGCCTCTGAATGCTTGCTCTCTCTCAGTCTCTGCATCATCATAACTTTGCACAACCTCTCCTTCACACCATTGTCAGTACTACAGTACTATAGCAACAGCACATAACACAAGGCATCTGTGACTGTGTAGTATTATTACCGGCTCTTGTCTCATTGTCCCCCGATGGAAACAAAAGGTGTTTTTCCCTCACTTGTTTCAAGGCCTGAGTCATTATGTCTTCAGCCGACCGCGTCAGGACGTCACAACGCCCAACAGACACAATAGCAGTATGGTGGTGACAGTGGAGTGGGTGGGAGATGTTCTCCAATGTTTCCAGCTATTCTCTGTCATACTCAGAATGTCTGCCATAGTCGTGTGTCCTCTAGAACAGTGGTTTTCAACCTTGTTTCATACCAGGGCCCACTATTTATTCAGAATTTGAGCCACGGACCACCATTTGAGGACATTTGTGGCCCCACAGACCTAAAACTAAAGATTTGTTTTGCTTTTGTCCACAATTCCAGGCTGGATTTGGGAAACAAATTAGAGTCAAACATACATTCTCTAGTTGTGTAGACTTGGGCTAATTCAGGCGAATATTTTAACTCTTGGAAGTGTAAAATGAAACCGCAGGGGTCCATTTGGTTTCATTTGGAGAGCATTTTTACGCTCTCAGAGTTACATCTGGTTAACTACTTTCCATCATTTAGCATGGGGACCACCTGGAATCCTCTCAGGGACCTGTTGAAAACCCCTACTCCAGAAACACTAATTCTGGTCTTGGGTGTTCAGTTCATGATCAGGACAAAAGCAGCAGTTATTCCAATCATCGCGAGAAGGTACTAACAAAAATATTTTGGAGGTTGGAGGGAAACAGTAAGAGGTGGAAGGCTTTGGCATGCTGAAAGGTGGCAGTGCTGTAGAAGGAGGATTTGAACCATCGTGTTGTGACTGTGGGAGTCACTAATGTTTCTGAGGTAGTTTTTGGTGTATGCGCGGCGCGCACCGGGGGCAATTTTAAATGGTAGTCGCAATTTTAATTGTTTACCTCTGTTTTCAACCCTTAGCCACTGCACATTCAACTCTGGCATCACTGTTTTTGGCCCATGCCCAAAGCACTGATTTGTGTGGGTTATCGTTTGGATTTCAAATGAAGCCAACCAGCTAACAAGTTATCTAATAATATCCCATTGCTTGACCATAACCGTGTGTGTGTGTGTGTGCACATGTAGCACAAGCATTGGAGAGTAAGGATGACCAGAATGCATGACCAAAGATATACTGGACTTACTGGTAGCCTAAATGTTCCCCCGGTATGTTCAAACAATACCTACTTGATTGCAGGGCCTTTATACCTTCCAAAACCTAAATGCAATCAAACACATTTTTGAAATGTACAAAGAGTCCCCGCTAGCAGTGCGCTGTGCAGACAAGCTTACAGTGCAACTCTACAAGCACACCATGCAACTAAAATGTGCGTAGAAGAGAAGACATTATGTTTTCACTGACATGAACTCTACACTCGGCAGACTGAAATTTGGCTAATAAAATATATGACCGCACCAGTGGTGCTTTGGGTCTCCAAAGCCGTAACCTTACAACGATCATTATTCCACTTCAGATCAGCATCTACTTGGAAATGCTGTACAGTACTTAACATTGTAATGTAGACCTATTCGTATTTGTTCAATATGTATAAATATGCACATACCCCCGGAGCCAACTTAAACTAATTGAATCGCTATCACTGCTGGTTCTAACCCGTGCATAGATATACATTCAATTATTTGCCGCTTGATTCAGGGAGACTTTAATAAAAGGCCACTACTTTCCTCCTCACCTGCAGCTTCCTGTGTGGGTGTATGCGTGTGTGCATGTGTCGTGTATGCGTGGTCGCGCATAGACCAGGGGCGGATGTAACATGTCCCATTTGGGGGGGCAAGAGAACATGTTGGAGGGGCAAGAGAAAATGGTATGGGTGCATCTTCATCGCCTGTGGCACGAAGCGACACGGGCGATTAAGCCGCACCCATACCATTTTCGGTTACAGGACTTTTATTAGTTAAGTAAACCATCAATAATAACATCAGTTGTTGTTGAAGTTGCAACAGACACGCAGCATGCATAAAGCTAAAGGTCTGACTCAGAGAGTTTTCTGTTTTTTCAATTATGAAATGCTGTTGGTTTAGTGGTGACACAGCTGTAGTTTAGTTAGTAGCAGTAGTAGTGTTTTAATCTTTTAAAGGTAGGGGAAGTGATTTCACTTTTGTCAGATATCACCCCAAAAATATTTTTTTCTGTTAAATTTGCTCTATTATAAGGTGTGGAAACCATATATGGAGTTTCCCCCTCCCCCACGTTAGCAGAGGAGCTAATAAAAGTTCCTCAGGTGGTGGTGAATTCTCCTCCAATCAGGAGCGAGCAGCAGGTTCACATAGTGTAGCTACTGTTGGGGGGCCCTATAGTGCACCAGGCTGGGTATACACAATGAATTTCCAAATCACTTACCCTTACCTTTAAATATGAGCACTTTAATTTCAAATATCTTGGGTTGATTTGCATGCCATCCTGTTTGGTGGGGCAGACTGGGTATTTAGGGGGGCATTGCCCCCCCATGCCCATGGCTAGATCCGCCCCTGGCATAGACAGTGGAGTGGTTTGTGTATTGCAGCTGACTCGACATTAACGTTCAGATCTCTGCATGCCCTGCTGCCACAGGAGGCTCCATGAATGAACAGAGTCCGGGCAAGAACACATCCGTCTCATTTACAACAATGATTAATTCTTCAAAATACATTTGCATGGATCGCTGCGCTCTTCTTGCTTTTTTTGTTTTTTTATTCATGACATTCATTCGCATTTATTGATAAATTGTGATTTGATTGTGTTTTTTTTTTTTTTTTTTTTTTTTTTTTTTACAATGAGGAGCTCTTTCTTTTATTAGCTGGATTACCAGACCAATAAAGCGATGCTCATGGTCCCTTCTTGTCGACATGACCGACTACCACCAGTGGTCCTTGAGAGGGTTCCAGGTGGTCCTCAGCTAAGTTGGTTAACCAGATGTAACTCTTGAGAACGTAAAAATGAAACCAAATGGACCCTTTCGGGTCCATTTGGTTTCATTTTTACACTCTCAAGAGTTAAAATATACATCATCTGAATTAGCCATTTTGGAATGTATGTTTTGCTTGTTTTGTTTCCCAAATCCAGCCTGGAATTGTGGACAAAAGCAAAATAAATCTTCAGTTTTGGGGTCTGTGGGGCGAAAAATATCCTGTAGTAAGAAGAAGTCCACGGTGACTGCTCTGAGCTGTGGAATATACTCTGTTTTGTAAAAATGGGCAAGTGACCATGACCTGAGGGCAAATGCCTCGGAGACCTTGGTGTCACTGTCAACCCCTGAAGACCATGGCCTATTGTGCCCAATGCACAAGTTTGCACTCTACAGAGTAGATGGTGCAAACGTGAACATAATTAGATGCACAAATGCACACTCACTGCGATGCTTTGCACTTGTGCGTTGTGAGCTTATAGATTGTGTATTTTTCACTGTTTTTGGATGCTGATATTCTCTCTTTTTGGGTCACGGGCATAAGTTTTGCGGGGGGGTGAAAATGCTGTTTGTCTTGCTACTTTACAGAGTGCTAAACAATGCTAAAAGTTAAATTAAATGAATAAATTAATAGATCTACAGTAGAAGTGCTGAATTGTCTGGCCCTCTCGCTGTGCACATTTCTTTAATTTGGTGAACTTGCGTCGGCATCGAGTGAGGAAGAGAATGCTGAAGGCTGTATATATAACATTTGACCAATTAGACTTTGTTTTGTGACTATATGATATCATGTTCACAACAACAGATCAATGCATCGATCTGCAGATAATGCAATGCACACAAGCCAAAAAAATGCAACACGACGACTATATACGGCTATACTTTACATAGTTGTGTGCAGAGTTGTGTGTACTTATAAGCAGATCAGAAAATTAGCACGCCCGGCGGTTGTGAAATTGAGTTTTAATCCCACTCAGGTCAGGGCAATGTGGATGACCTTCGCAAATCAGATTTATCGATTTCACCCCAGAAAGCCCAAATAACAACACGATAACACAATTTGCATCCATGTGTGGGAGAGGAGAGCTGTTTTTTTCCCTCTATCTATTCTATTTAAAATTGAGCTATCCATGGTCCTGAACACACAATGATAGAGTTGAAGGTACTGTAGGCAACTTTAGTGTGTACAAATCTGTTTGCAAACAGATTTGAAGCTAACTCCACCTGACCTCCACTCTATTGGCCCATTATGAAACTGCGGGAGACTACTGCACTGTGATTGGCTACACACACAAACGCGCGCGCACGCACACATTATATATGGGGGTATATACCGCAGGGGGTTGACTCTTTGCAAAAGGTTCTGCACAATGATTCCATGCTGTTCAAGACTCAAAAACTAATTTTGCATGACATGGATTTTTTTTTGACAGAGCGGAGGGAGGGCTTATATCTGGGCCTGGGGGGGACCCAGGAGAATAATGGGTATAGATTTGCTGGCTTAAAAAAAAGTCTGTACTTTCCGCTGTTGAAATCAACCATGTTGTCCTGAGATTTCACTGGCTGACACCAACCGTCTGACAAGACTAACATCCTATAGAAAACTGTGGAAGAATGCCAATAGATATACAATGTGAACATTGATTTAACATTAAGGGACATTTATGCTTTGTAACTCCTCTTCTAGAGCGCTGTCTGTGGGTTTTATTGCAGCTCCGCCGAGCACAACTACGATTTTTCATCCGGTCACCCGTGGGCTTTCAGAGTAAGAGCGCCACTGAAATGGCACAACTTATCCTCCATTTTATATATCACAAATTGGCACCGCCTTTCCTGAGCTCGACGAATGTTTTGTTTTCATGAAGAACAAAGTTCTGGACCAACCTGCAGGACGGAGCAAGTATAGAAGCAACGTAGAGGGGAAAAAGGCAAAAAATATAACTATGTATCTACTTTGGGTAGATACCCAAAAAAGGTCCCTCTATTACCGTTAAAAAATTATACTCATTGTGTTAATGTACTAGTAATTTGGTCCTAAAGCAGTAGCCTTCAACAATTTAGGCATTTAGCAGACGCTCTTGATCCAGAGCGACTTACAATGGTGAAAAGTTTACAATTTAATCAGGATTTACAATACATTTTACAATATACAATGAAGCGCTAAAAAACATTGTAATACACTAGGCAACCTATATAAGTCATTGAAGCTGGTACTGTGGGTTGGTATGTAATACAAGTGCTATGGGCTGAGATGGAGTTTGAAGAGGTGTGTTTTCAGACTGTGGCGGAAGATAGGTAGTGAGTCTGTGGTTCTGATTGCAGTGGAAAGTGCATTCCATAGTTTTGGAGCCAGGAGGGAGAAGAGCTTCGGGTGTGTGGAGCGTTGTCCAGGCGTTTTTTTTAGTGGGGCTACTGCCAGCTTCCCAGTCTCGGCTGATTGGAGTGCGTGGGAGGGCTTGTAGGGTTTTATGAAGCCACTGAGGTAAGGTGCAGTCAAACCTCAAGAGGGTGGTCCGGGGGTAGAAGTAGTCCGTAAGGGGGCCAGGTGGTCCCCAGCTAAAGAGAGAGTAGGTAACCAAATTTCTACAGATGCTGAACTCTATATACTGTATAAGACGTCTACACTGTCAATGATAGAGAATTGTTATTTTCATGGACGTGCCTTTTGCCTCTCCTGATGCGACCGACATCGATACAGCATGGAATTGTGGACAAAAACATCATTCAACAACCGCACAAATATGCTTTGGTTTGGGGTCTGGACTGGAGAGGCTGAATGTCATCGGAAATCGCAGAATAAATATGTGAATAGTGGTGAAAAACCATAAGAGGACTGTGTGCAACAATCTGACCATAGCTATTGAGCAGAGCTCTGTGTGCAGCTTGTTGTTCTGCCTTTCAGCACAATCTCTAGAACTGGATAACCTTTGAAAAACTGTAAGCATCACTGACACAGGAAACAGAAGAAGAACAAAACTATAAAAGTGCCTATGGTCAGAATTAGATCCCAAAAAGTGATTAGCATCAAAACAGTGTCAATAATGAATCTCGGAAACTACAGTAAAAGCGTCAAAAGCTGCTCATCTGGTGTAGGAACTACAGCAGAAAACTCGAATCGAGGGTCAGGACACAATGCGTTAAGGTCTGCAAAACAAAAGCACCCTTAATCCCAATGTTTAAACATGAAACTGATACAGAAAGGCTTCATGGTATCAGCAACTCGTCGGATTGAAGCACAAAAGAAGCCCTTCTTAGTTTTCGGCATGAATAATTAGGGATTTAGCTAAACACACACAAATGCACTAAAACCCAACAAATTCAGTCAGCCCTGTCTACCGAAGTCAGCATAAAGAGAGATAAAAACAGATGGATGTCACTGACTTGTTATTGCCACTGTTAATGCCAAACTGGGGCTTTTTTTTGTCTTTGTAAAAATGTGGGGTTTGAAATTGGTTTCAAATATTATTAGTCAAACTATAGCTGACTTCAGTGATGGCTTATCGGATGCCAGATAATATACTCCCACCCTGAACACTTGTTGTTTTTTATAATTAACTGAGATGCTGATGGGCATCCAACCCGCAAGTGAAGTGCGATGGAGCAAGAGTTTAAAACGGCATCCAGTAGTACTTTGCATAATATTGTAATAACCAGTGGTGGAAAAAGTACCCGATTGATTTACTACTTAGGTATTATAGGCAACTCTTTAGCCTAAAATCAAATATAAATATACTGTAGCTATATTCATTCCCTTTTTCCCTTTTGCGGCGCTTCTACTTCGATGCTGCAGCTGTTTCCCTGCAGACAGACACTTGCTTTGCCCTGCAGACAGTCCAGAACTTTATTGTTGTCAATAATTGCCGGCTCATGGCAAGGCGGTGCTAGTGCGTGGGGGCGTGCAGTAGTCTCCAGCCGTTTCATAATGAGCCAATAGAGGTGAGGTGGAGTTAGATTCAATTCTGTTCACAATCGCAGAGCTTAATGTCCGCAGCAGTTGCCTATATTACCTTTTCTGAATAGCATAACATTCAAAGATTTGCACCACGTTTTCACGATTTTTCAAAAATAGCAGAGATGCAAGCTCATAGCGCGCCACTCGGTGGCGCGCTATGAGCTTGTAGATCTGCTATTTTTCAATAGTTAAAACATAATGCTTAGAACACCAAAACGCGTTCAGTAAAGGTATGAACAGTGTAATGCAGATGTACTCCATTATTTTTTTTTAAATTGCTTCACTCAAAATGTACTCTGGTTAAAAAAAAAATCTACAGAAAAGCATACACAATCCACTCACATGAAGGACGGCTCTGCCGTATAGAATCCAACATTAGGCTTTTGGCAGAACATTCATCACATAAGCTTTCAATCCAGATCAGTTGTTGTTGTTGTTGTTGTCGTCATCGTTGCCTCTCCTTTAGTGAACCTAGACCACATCGACAAGACACATTCACCTCCCATTATAACGGTGGACTTAAAGGTAGGGGAAGTGATTTCACTTTTGTCAGATATCACCCTTTTTTCTGTTAAAATGCTCTATTATGAGGTGTGCAGACCATATATGGAGTTCCCCCTCCCCCACGTTAGCAGAGGAGCTAATAAAAGTTCCCCAGGTGGAGGGTGAATTCTCCTCCAATCAGGATCGAGCAGCAGGTTCACATAGTGTAGCTACTCTTGGGCGCCCCTAGTGCACCAGGCTGGTGCTACACGATGAATTTCAAATCACTTACCCTACCTTTAAAAGCCGAATAACTCATGGAGAATTCCATGATTTGGATCGCACAATGTCCCGTTGGGGTCTTTTCTGATTATCTGGTGGAGTGGATTGGGACATTGCCATCTTTCCGGAGCAAGAATGCTCGCTAGCATTGACTTTAGCATATCAGCATCCAAGATGGTTTCCCAAACAGGATGTGAATGCAGCATGGTTTCCGTGGGCATTTAAACTAAGAGGCTAGGCAGCTTGCTGGTGGCAGAATTTATTTTAAGTACTAACAGTAAAAGTGTTCAGATTGCAGAACATCATGCATAATGCATGAACATATTTTGAAAATACGCCAACAAACTCACAATGCTTTGCATATTGCAACAGAAAGCGACTTCATGTTTGGTTGCGCTCTGAAACAGCAGATCTTACGTCAGGCATTACGGGACATCAAGTCCTGCCAGAAAGCATTTTATAGATTTATATATATTTTTTTTTTCCAAAGCATGTGACATTCAATGACTTCACTAGACTGAAGAAGACTAGAAACTATATCACAATACGCTTGTCAACATCAACACTGCAGTCTTATGATTTAAATGTCATTCATCGTTATCCATTGTTTAAGAGCCATCTCCCATGTGTACATGTTCTTGTTCTCATTTAATCACATTGAGTCCTCGTTTTTTCGGGTGAAATGCGTTATATAAATAAACCCAATTTGACTTGACTTGACACATACATTTGAACTGCATAATTATGGTGTTGGAGTCTGTTTGCTTTAATCATGCGTTTACTTTTTACACCACATGTATTTATGTTTGGTCCAAAGTTATTAAAACTTCCCCCAAACTTCTGCGAATAAACTGTGTTAGCGCGTCGGCCAGACATAATTTGGCAGTTAATAAGTCACGTTTTAATTTTCCCTCTTTAAATTAATCATTATTTTTCTCCAGGGACTGTTTTTCCGGTTCGAGTTTCCAAATCAATCTGCACTTTAAAACACATTAAAACCCACGGCTGCAAAATGTTTCAAGCTTCTGGATAATCTGAATGTGAAATATAAAAGAATATTGCAAATTATATTCAACAAACGAACATTATAATATGATGAAGCAGTTTTGTTCATAGAGATCAAGGACTGTATATAGTTGCTGTCGGCTCACAGAAAAGGGGATATCCAAAAAATAATGGGAAGAAATGTACCAATAGCCAATGAATGAATAAATTGGGTAATTTGGTCATTAACGCCCCAAATTACCCATGGTTTGCAGTTTTTTTTTTTTTTTTTTTGCTTTTTGCAAAAAAATGGCTGCTCTATATCTTCCAATGTGTCATAATACTAATTTATCGTAAGATGCAGGCTTTTACAATATTTTATGATAGAATAAAACTTTTAGTACTAAAAGTGCTTAGGCAATGTGTTAATGATCAATGAAATATCAAGAAATCAAGGTACCTGAGACACATACAAGAGCAAATACAAAGGCAATTGTGTTTCACCACTTGCGTGGCGCGCCCCCAGATTCAAACCCGAGCGAGGTTAAGAAAATAGCGCTGACATATATGTATATAAAATTGTGATAGTGTGTTATCTTTTCGAGACAGCCAGTTCAAGCTAAAGGTTCACTCCAAAGCACACTGTGATACTTGTGGGGCAACAAGAGCCTGTTCCAGCCCATATCGATTCAGCAGGGGCCCATGCATCATTAAAATCAATTAATTTCCTCAAACAAAGGGTGCAGCCTAAAATTGATTTCAGGTTGTGGGGGAAAAAAACAGGATTTTAATCTTTCATAAGCGCTGCATGATTGAATCATTTCACCACAGAGAGAGAGGTGTGGTTTGACCAGTGTGACCCTTGCACAATATCACAGACATCGGCGAATTAGCAGAGAATGATCTATCCATGAACACATCAGAACAGATCTATCTAAGCTTTAGCTCAGAGGAAGAGGCTACTTACAGTATCAGGATATCTCTGCATTGGATGAACAAATACTGTGAAAACCCGTTCTGCAGTATAGTTTCCAAAGGTATATCGCAGGGGTTTTCAACAGGTGGTCTGGGGACCATCAGTGGTCCCTGAGAGGATTCCAGGTGGTCCCCACACTAAATGATGGAAAGTTGGTTAACCAGGTGTAACTCGTTGAGAGCTTAAACATGAAACCAAAGGGACCCTTGAGGGTCCATTTGGTTTCATGTTTACACGAGTTAAAATATTCACCATCTGAATTATCCCAAGTCTACACAACTAGAGAATGTCTGTATGTCTGTAGTCCTATCTGTATTTTTGACTGTTTGTTTTTCTCCGAAATCCAGCCTGGAATTGTGGACACAAGCAAAAGAAACCATGCCTAAATACAAAAAGTAGTCCAGTCAAACCCGCTTCCACATGCGCAGAACAGCTTCCATAAGATTGCATTAGGGAAAACATGGTGCTATGTACAATATTAAGTTAGGGTGGCCGTTGTTTCACCCCTTACTTAAAATTGTACTTGCCTATCCTTATAGTTTATCATTCTCTGTAGCGTGGTTCTGAGCCCTTTTTATTTCTCTTTTTGAAAATGATACTCATGGGCTCAACCTCATACGCTATCTCTTCTCTGAGCTAAAGGCTAGATATATTTTTTACCAACTGCAGAGATACAGGGTATGAAGCTTTTTGACACAAGATAATCGGCAATCTTTTGAAGTCGCATTTGGGACGAGAAGCAGCATTTTCCCTCACAAAACGATTTAACTGTTTCCTTGCCGTTACCTATAGGCAGTATGGTGAGGCCAGTGAGCAAATGAAATGTGTGACAGAAACACCGCTGGCTGAGCCGGCAGTGTTTGTCATTGACCTTGATCCATGACCTGCTGTCCATAATAATGAAATAAATACGTAGCTCAACCACCAATTGATGTTTTAGTAGGCTCTAACATGGTACGAGCATGATATGAGCCCTTAAATGCTTTAGACCAGGGGTTTTCAACCTTTCTGATACCAGGGCCTACTATTTATTCATTTGATGATATTTTATCCCGACAGGCCCCAAAACTAAAGATTTATTTTGCCTTTCTCCACAATTCCAGACTTGATTTCAGAAACAAAACAGTCCAACATACAGTACAGGTCAAAATTACCATGAATCTTCTACATTCTCTAGTTGTGTAGGGCTAATTCACATGATGAATATTTTAACTCTTAACCACGGACGGGTCAACTCTTGGAGACTCAGACACTCGGCTGAAAAAGCATTCTGTAAGAACCAGAAGTGTAAGACCTTAATTGAAGCCCCCATGGAGGTGCCAAACTGGCCTTTCCACACTCTACGCATTGAGGGTGGTGAAAATGCTGTTGACTGAGGCTTCTGCTCAGGGGCGGATTGGCACATATTTTCCCACCGGGACAATTTTGCCTTTGCCAGGCCACCCTGGGGGGGCAGCTGGTTAACTAGATGTAACTCTTTGAGAGCGTAAAAATGAAACCAAATGGACCCTTGCGGGTCCATTTGGCTTCATTTTTACACCCTCAAGAGTTAAAATATTCATCATGTGAATTAGCCCAACTTAATTTACACAACTAGAGAATGTAGAAGATTAATGGTCATTTTGATCTGTATGTTCCAGGTGAGCATCTAGCACATTCTAGTGGAAGTGCCACTAGTGCGTTTTGGATCATGGCAGTTGGATCATGGCAACAAAAAAAAAAAAACTGTCCAATCCGCCCCTGCTTCTGCTACACACCAGTAGTTCCCTCAGGAATAGAGGGATGGAAGAATCAGGGCTGAGGGATCAGCAGGAGGCTGATGTGTCAAAGTAGAACTTGTTCAACCTTGTGAAGTTCAGAAAGTGGTATATTTTAATCCATAATCACATTTTTTTATCCAGTGATATACCTGTGCTTGAATTGTTGATGAGGTTAAATTGAATGTCATTTAAAAATATGTTAAACGGGCAAAATGTGCAGTAGTGCAGACCCTAACCTATAGGTTAGAGTTGTCCAATCCCAGAAAAATGATGAAAGAAACACAAAAAATGGACACCCAAGAATTTTGATTTTCAACAATACAAAACTATGGCCTAGATTTTCGTCACTGCTAAACACCTTGTCCTTCTTTGCCTTTTTTAAACTATTAAAAAAAACATTTTTCAATAGTTACAAGCTCACAACATGTCAATAGATGGGCACATTGGACTATTCAAATGTCTTCCAAAATAGTAAAAAGTACAAAGAAGTTAGGAATAAATGGTTTAGCGTGTGATGAAAATGGAGCCCTTTGACTATCCTAGACCGCCTTCTCAAGATGAAGTGCCTTTATTGTCTCCTGTGCCTTTTATTTAAATGACTTTATTTTCTTCATAATCGGTGTGCCATATCGACATTATGCTTAGTTATTATTATACCACATCCATGCGCACAGTAATCTTTATATTTTCTCTTTAGAAACATTTTCTGTCAGCATGTACTGGTGTGATTACTAGACTCAATTATTAGCCTTGAATGAATTGTTTGAATGAATGTAGAATTATGTGCCGCATGCCATTTACATACAGATGTGAGTGGACTGAATTTAAATGTGTACCTTATTTAGCCTAATACCTGAATGTAAGAAAAATCATCTCTCTCACACAGTGCCAGTTCACCTTCTGAAGTGCCAATGCTGGCACCCATGCCTATAAGTAGAGTATCTAGGTGTAGAGGTCTACTTGATAACAGGCAGCATCTTTCACTCTTTCAGTGCTTAGTGCTTTCTTATACTTGCTATCCTTGCTCTGCACACCCTTTCCTTCTCTTCATTCAGCTGCTCTCTCTCTCTCTCTCTCTCTCTCTCTCTCTCTCTCTCTCTCTCTCTCTCTCTCTCTCTCTCTCTCTCTCTCTCTCTCTCTCTCTCTCTCTCTCTCTCTCTCTCTCTCTCTCTCTCTCTCTCTCTCTCTCTCTCTCTCTCTCTCTCTCTCTCTCTCTCTCTCTCTGTCTCTCTCACACACACCTCCTCCCCGCCCCTTTTCTTCTCTGTCTGGTTATCAGTGTCTTGTGTGATTGCTATACTCCCTCTGACCAGTGTGTGTGTATGTATAGGCCAACAGACAGGGCAGCACTGTGTGCGTTCACTCCAGTTAAAGCACCACACACAATGCATCCGGATTCCGAGAGAGAGAGAGAATGAAAAAAGGCACTTGATGGAGATGATTCGCTTGAAAGCGCTACTTCCTCCCCGTCGTCCCAGTGTGGCCCCGCCGGCCTGCACGTAGGAAGGAGGAGGAGGCTGGTGGTGACACATACGGGATAAATGATCATTGGGTCGCTCCTCCAATCCCACCCCCTGGCAGCAAAGGGAACAGGTTATGTGTTAATACAGGAAGAAAGGTTGTATTTTACTTCCAATGATTAGCCTTTTCTCAGACCTAATTATGTCCCAGGGGAGAAGCTGCCGCTCCTCTCCTCTCCCTCCACCCTCCACTCCTTTTTTGAAACCTGCTCTCTTCCCTTTCTCCTCTTGTCAGTTTTTTCCCCTTCTTCTTCTTCTTCTCTCTCCCTCTCTACTCCTCCCCCTCTCTCCTTCTATTCATCTCTCAGGTAATAGAAGACTTTTCTCGTTTCTTTTCGACGTGAGCAAGCGAGCGGCAGGCGAGGCACTCATGGACCTTCTTCTCCCCAAAGTAACCCAAAACTGCCTGAAGTGGTGTGTGTGTGCGCACATGTGCACGAGGGTGTGTGTGTGTGTGGGGGTGTCTGTGCAAGTGTATGCGTGCGTGTGTGTGTGTGTGTGTGTGTGGGGGGGGGTGATAGCAGAGATAGAGAGAGGAGAGGTAGAGGAGGAACAGAGGGAAGCGATGTCTAGATTCAGGTGCGGATGTAACATGTCCCATTTGGGAGGGGCAAGAGAACATGTTGGAGGGGCAAGGGAAAATGGTTACAGTCGGTTACAGTTTTCGGTTACAGTCAAGTAAAGCATCAATAATAACAGTTGTTGTTGAAGTTGAAGTTGTAACAGAGACGCAGCATGTATAAAGCTAAAGGTCTGACTCAGAGTTTTCTGTTTTCAATGATGAAATGATGTTGGTTTAGTGGTGACACAGCTGTAGTTAGTTAGTAGCAGTAGTAGTGTTTTTAATGCTATTAAATATAAGCACTTTAATTTGAAATATTTTGGGTTGTTTTGCATGGCATCGTGTTTGGGGGGGGTGGACTGGGTATTTAGGGGGGCATTGCCCCCCCATGCCCATGCCTAGATCCACCCCTGCCTAGATTTATACTTTGCTGCTAGCGAGTTCTGCGCCGTACGTCGATAACGTCCCTATCTACAAGCTGGCAACACGTTGCTCTGCCCCCACACGCGTTGAGAGCTTGTAGATGGGGCTACTATCAGCGCTCAGCACACAACGCCGGCAGACAATGTAAATCAGGTGCGCAGAGAGGGAGAGAGACAGGGGCGGATGAAGGCATAGGCATGGGGGGGCAATGCCCCCCTAAATGCCCAGTTTGCCCCACCAAACATGATGGCATCCAAAACAACCCAAGATACCCATAATTAAAGTGCACTGCTTATATTTAAAACGATTTGAAACACTACTACTACTGCTGCTAACTAACTACAGTTGGTGTCACCACTAAACCAACAGCATTTCATCATTGAAAAGAGAAAACTCTCTCAGTCAGACCTTTAGCTTTATGCATGCTGCGTGTCTGTTGTAACTTCAACAACAACTGATGTTATTATTGATGCTTTACTTGACTAATAAAAGTCCTGTAACCCTCCAACATGTACTCTTGACCCCCCCCCCCCCCCCCCCCCCCAAATGGGGCATGTTACATCCGCCCCTGTAGAGAGAGATGCAACATCTTTTCTGGTAGAGGTACTTTTCCACTGCATTGAAAGTGTAATTCTCTCTTGTTGACTGTGCATCAATCCCCGGCTATCTCTTTAAAGCTACAGATTGACTGCTCTGAAAACATTGTCTCAATAGTATACCCAACACTGATAGCTCTATACACATTAACAGAGATGCTTGAAAAGTCCTGTGAGCTTCAGTATGTCTAGTTTAGAACCATGTCTAGTTTGGTGTCTAGAACTCTTAGCCTGGCTAAATGGAATCAGCTGTTGGCAAAAAAAAGTCTGTCAGCAGATCTGGAATAGCTTTATTGTACGGCTGTACGCCCATTCCCTACTCACACTAGAGAACTGGGGGTGGGGGAGAACTGGGGTGGCCAATCAGGACACAGTATTTAAATACTGTTTGCATACTGTGTCCTGATTGGCCACCCCAATTTTCTGGAGTAGGAAATGGGTGTCCAATTGAGCTATTCCAGACCAATTTGCTGACAGACATTTTTTTTTGCCAACAGCGGATTTGGTTTGGCTTTAGCCAGGTTATATAACTGAGAGGGCACAAATGGAACCAAATGGGCCCTAATGGGTCCATTTGGTTCATGGGTCCGTATTGTATTCAGCCACTAGCATGACCTGGAGTGTTGCCAGCTTGCTCGCCGATTCAGCAAGCATTAGAGTATTCTGACATTAGCAGAGACCTGCTTTTAAAGCAGAAAATGGACATTCCAATAGGAGTGCATTCTAAATGAGGCAAAGCGTCGGCAGCATCCTCTCACAACTTTCGCGAGTTCCGTGCTTACACACGGACGTACGGCCACGTGAACGATTGTCTGTGGAAGCGTTTTCTGGCCATGAGCAAGAGAGAAAGAGAGGCTAATACGAAAGTGACCTTTGGGGAACACACGGCACCTGAAATCGCTCTAAGAATTCAATATAATCTCAGCGGAGTGTGTCTGGATAGAGGTGATGAAAGGTGCAGCGATCGAGAGAGAGAGAGAGAGAGATGTCTCATGAGGGCCAACACCAAGGACTGTGACAATAAAAAGCTTCAGAGAGCTGCGGAAAAGTAAAAGAAGTCCTTCCAGCATTGTGCTCATCCTCAGCTGACACTTTATGTGGAGTGATATAAACCAGTGGTGTTAACACTTTTTTTTGTGTCACACCGATGAACCAGCGTTTTTGCTTTTTTTTTTTCCTAGACCAAAACGATGACAGAAAATGTTTGCCAGCTACCTTTTTTTTCCATTTTAAACGGACAATGAATGAGAACTAAGCTATGATTAGGTATATTAACTCATATACCTGTGTATACAACGGTATGAGTGAATATATAATATATATTGCAATCAACAAACCCACTTGCAGATCGTCGAAAAGATCAGCTATTTCCAGCAAGCATAAAATCAGCCTCCCGCCTAATTTCCGATCAACACAAGACCATAATGATGTGCAATTATTAGTACTGTTTTATATGCAGCTGATGTGGTCCTGTGGAGTGAGTTTGGTAACTATAGCGCTTCTCTCCATTGTTGCTCATCATTGCATGGACCCTTGGCCCTGTAGGATTAAAGTCTTTTCTTTCAGCAGTGCTTCAGGAGTGTCTGGAGAGTGGAGAGCATGATGAGTACTTTACTTAGATGACTGTACAATAATTATGCCGTAAATTGATGATGGTGGAGTGTGGTGGCGGCAAGCCGTCGCAGACTGATTAGATAAGTATGCAAAGTGGCTTTTCTTGCTCCTGATGCATGAGCTATAGACTCTGAGCTCTGGTCACGTGCATGTGTCATGTCTGTCTGTGTCTGTCTGTCTGTCTGTGCGACTTGTGTGTGTGTGTTTTATTGTGTGTACTTTTGAGGTTGCACCAAAGATGCTCTATGTACAAGGATAGGTATGCTCCCATTGACGCCACTATAGGCGACACATGGACTATAATACAGAGCCTACAAATGGTTTCCTTAGTAGTCATGATTTTCTCCTCTCAGAGTCCCCTATCTGTCATGTCAAATTGCAGATTACAAAGAGACTCTTCCCGATTCCTAACAAATCTTGAGAGAGTTTGTTGGTTAAAGAATGCATTAATTAAAGAATAATTGCACAAAGTGAACGAGAACAAACTGAAGTTTCTCCTGATTTGTTTAGGCTAATAGAAGCCATTTTAGTATGAATATGTTAGATGCCTTTTGATGATCGCGTCCATTAATTAGTTCAGTGTCCATTGAGTCAAGAGATGGAACATAAGTTGTGTTCACGTTCATTCTACCATTGAAACTGAATAGGCTCCAACATTCTTCCAATCTCCTAATATTGTACTTGCCCCCTTAACCCAGAGTCAGGAACCAACGTAAGTAAGCGTGAAGGTTGGGTTTAGTGTTAGTAAGAACCCTAGTTAATAAGACAAATATGCCTTCTATAACTAAAATGTAAAGATAAAAAACACCTTCAGTAATGTTGTTTCTTTCATAGTTAAAATAGATATATTTCAAATATTGTTTTAGAAATTATTATTTCAGTATCATATGCATTTCATATATTCCGTAGAGCTGGATCACTCATGGACATGTATGACATCATCAACTTGCGCCAGGAGCAGTTCCGGTAGAGTGAAACGTCCTCTAATTATGGAAGAAATATAATATTTAGGGTGTTTTTTTTTTTTTTTTTTTTCTTTTGTTATAGAGGGCAAGAATCGTTTGTCAAATTAGCCAGTTATAATTTTTAAATGTTTTTGTTATAAAATGGTTCAGGGTTTTAAAACATGTTCGGAGTGAATTCTTTAACATATTACTCTGTGGCCTTTTTGTTGTTTTGTTTTCTTCACCTTTTATTCTTTGGGTTGCCACATTTCGGGAGGAAAACATGCAAAACTGTCTGGAAACATCAAAGCGCAAAGTAGCTTATAATGAGGAGACAAGGCATTTTAGTGCTGGGGACACAGGGGCTGCAGCTTTGAAAATGTCACTTTGTTATGAATCGGTGCATTCATACAGCACCTAACGACAAATGTTTGTCCACAAGCACATAAATGCAAATGATTGTGTGTGTCTGTATGTGTGTCACATCTTAGCCGCTCCCTCTTCCCCGAACCAAAACCACTAAATGGAAGCAGGCGGCATGCAGTGCTTCATCCTCACTTCGACATTTAACGGCGACGCAAAACCTCCAGTGTTACTCCTCTCAGAACACGTCCCAGAATTTCACAGTCACAAGCATGCACGGGTCAAAGATAAAAGTCATCCTCTCTCCCTGACAGTGACATTGGATCTGATAAAAGCATCCCCTCTGAAGGAATGCAGATCTGCTTGCACCCCCCCCCCCCCACACACACACACACACACACACACGCACACGCACACGGATAATACTTGGGCCTGATCAATATGTCAAAGCGCTGGCCTTGGCTTTAATGATCAGCCCGTGTTAGTGTATTAGCTTGACGTATTATAAATCCAATAGGCTTTGTCTGTGACTGGTACTATGTACGTTATAGTGTTGTTCCGCCATTAATGAAAGTGGCGTAATTGAGATAAAGTAGTAGTAGAGTAGTAGAGTATTTAGTCTTAATTGTCCCATTATTATTATTATTCATAATATTATTTCAAGTCTTACTGGGGTGTGGAAAGTGTCCGCTTTCCTTCCCCTATGTTTGACCATGTCCAAATGTGGAGTGTGTGACACACAAACGCACAGGCATTTTTGCTTGTCTTGCATAGTAGTAGTAGCCTATGCCTACTAGTAGTATGACAAAGAACTACACAAGCTGGCAGAGCCCATATTCGGGCGTGTCTGACAAAGAACTCCAAATAAGACGCGTTTTTTGTTTTTTATTATGATTATTACCCTAAAGACATGCTTATTACGATGATCATTCTCGTTATTTTCTGTAGCTCCAAATGGCTTCCTCTGCGAGTCCATCTGTGTCTCCTACTCAGTCGGTCTGTGCTCTCTAATTAAATGGGGCGAAACGGCCTTGTGTTGCACTTTCATGTGTTTCAATTTTGTCAGCAAGTTCCTCTATCCCACCCAACCCAACCCCGTCCCCACCCCCACCGCTCCCCCCCACACAAACGCGAACCCATCTGAATTTCAAATGATAAATGAAAATCGTACTCTTAGCGAAGTAATTGCATTAAAGGCTCCGCATTATGGAAATAAAGACAAAAAGCCCCGTACACCGCCCGTAACTCAATTGTCTTGCGTTTGGGGTTCCTCGCAGGATTAAACCGCGGCGGCCCGGCGGTATATTGAATTGAGCTAATATTTGAGTGCTTGTTCTTTTCTCTGGAAAACCACATTATCGGGTGCGTGAATGAAATATTTGCATGGAGCCCCGCCCGTTCCTGTAAAAAATAAATAAATAAAAACCGCTCTCCTCCTAGTTTCCTATACATTTCACTTAGCCTCCCCGCAATGAATTCGATATTTGAAAGTCATTTCCGGCATAACTAAAAGTCTGTCCGCCTCTCTGGACTGCGATGAATGATGCTGGTAGAAAGTCGTCTCGGAGAAAGAAGCCCGACTGGAGTTTATAAACGTCATGCAGGGTCCGGGCCGTAGTTTACAGACGTACTGTGTGAGAGTATTTCAAATACGTACAGCTGCGTTTCCGTCAAAACAAATATTCACACAGGTCACCGGTTTCAGTGTAACCCAATACCTCTGCTACATTTTTTGGACTGTTTCTTAAAGGTACTCAAATGTCTTTTTCAAGGAAGGGCTCTTCCGATCCCTACGGCGGGAGAGCGTTTCAAAACACAAGGTAACGTGTGCTTAAGTGTGGTACGATTCAAAAGGTGCGTTTCAAAACATTTAGGGCGGTGCGTTTTCCAAAATGTGCACTATAATGTAAATAAAGAGGGCGTGGCCGGGGCGTGGCCGCAGGCTTCTAAGTTAAAGGGGAACTCCACCCATTTTCAATATTTTAATATGTCATCTATATACCTTAGAGATGTTGTGTGGACATAATAAAAAAGTTCTCCCAATTCTGTATTTCCTAAAAATGGAGGTCTGAAAGAAAAAATCATTAACATGGTGAAATACATCTGATGACATCATCAAGATGTATTTCACCATGTTAATGATTTTTCTTTCAGACCCCTTTTTCCTGAGAGGGTATACATTTGTATCCTCTCAGGAAAATTTTGAAAATGGGTGGAATTCCCCTTTAACCGTTCTGAACTCTCCCTTTAAATGTCTGCCTATTTGCCAAAACCAGTCTCACAAGTCACAACGGAAGTCAAATCATATTATATAGGCCAAAGCCACACATCGGTGGGGTTTGTGTGGGCCTATATATACTCTATGACAAGACAGATCGGAGGTCCAAGGGTGTGCACAGTGTGAATAATGCGTACGCCCCCCCCCCCCCCCCCCCCCCCCCGCCACTGTAGTAGGTTATTTCCTTGAGGTGACCGCCATGTGCTGACAGCCTGAGCCGTATGGAGGCCGTATGGATCCTACCCTGCGGGGGGGGCTCGACCCACAGGCATGGGATCATTATTCCGATTGACACGGCCCCACAGGTTATAAATAGGCATGGGGCGCTTGGGCGGCACACTTTTTTTTTTTGTTTAGATCGTCCCTATTTGCTTTATCGATCAGGATTTGTGTGGCCCACAGATGGTATAGGGAAGATCTAGGGACTGCGGTGGGCATGTGGTTGGTTCTAAGTATGTGTGTGTGTGTATGTGTGTGTGTGTGTGTGCGTGTGTGTGTGGGGGGGGTAATCGATGGTTCAAATCTATTGTTCAAAAGTGCTGATAAATGACGTCACATTAGCCTCGATTGGGCTATTTAAAGGGGCGATTACTCCACCTTATCCAAGATGTGCACATGCACATGCTCTCAGTGGGGGGGGCAACAGTCCCCCCCCCCCCCAACTCGATCATGATTGGAGGATTAAGGCCCCTCTCATCCCCTAATTGGTTGAGAGGGGCTTTCTCACTCTCCAACCAGACACTCTCCAAGTGACAGGCCCTGTAAGGGTCCATTTGCTCCCTAATGATCAATGATTTAGCCAAGGACCCCTGCTGGGGTAGGGAGGGGGTCCCCACATTGAAGACCAGTTGTTAAAAAGAACACCCTCCAGTGATTCGAAAAATGATGAAACATTCCGCAAATAACTTACAAAAATACAATCATTAAAGCTCTATGGTCAAAATAATAATTACATTTTTGTGTGTGTGTGTGTGTGTGTGTGTGTGTGTGTGTGTGTGTGTGTGTGTGTGTGTGTGTGTGTGTGTGTGTGTGTGTGTGTGTGTGTGTGTGTGTGTGTGTGTGTGTGTGTGTGTGTGTGTGTGTGTGTGTGTGTGTGTGTGTGTGTGAAGACAAAAATGTCTTTTTTGCAGTAGGCCTCCAAAAAACTCCCTATAAGCTTTGTCATTGGCTAGAGGAATAGTCCCACCGGTACTGTACTGTGGTTGTCATAGATATTAGATATTTTCAGGAAGTAATCTTAGAATGGAACTCTCTTGGAAAAAAATAAGAGGTCATTAAAATTCTGAGATTTGATGCTTATATACAGTATACTGTACTTTAATCTCAGAAATGCAAGAATCAATAGCAAAACAACAACTAAAAAAAAAAAAAACAACAGCAACAATGAAAAACAAGGCTGTAATCTTTCCTTACATGCCCTTCCTCCTGCCATCCCGGCCCGGTGGTGTACGGTGTGGTGCGTCTGTATAGTAGGAGCGGTAGTTACTTTGCTCCCGCGGTCTCAGCGAGGGTCTGGAAACCACAGATGTGCTCTGCAGGGCTCCCTGCTCTCTTTTACAACGGCATCAGCAACTTTTAAGCCCACCGCCCGCCACCCCCCCTAGCATATGTGAGGACTCAGCCTGGAACGCTGCCATGGGGGAAGAAGAAAGCGAGGAGGGAAGCTTTGTGCTGACCCTAGACAAAAAAAATCAAATGGAGGGGAGGTGAGAGAGGGAGAGAGAGCAGGGAAATCATTTTGCGACCTCACCCTATAGGTCGCGACCGATGTTTCAAAACGGTCGCAACCGATTGTAAATCTTTCACGGGCGTTTTAGGAATGTTGCAACCAATCTCGAATAGCACCTAAGGCAGTTGGAAAAGGTTGCAACCATCAAAGATTGTCGCAATCTTTTTCCACCTGGCAAGCCCCAAGAATTGGTCGCACCATCATAACCAATTTTAAAAACGGTCGGAGGTTTCGGTTAGGTTTATGCATAGGTTTTACTGAGGTTAAGTTTAGGGTTGAATGATGAAAAAGTGTTGCGACAGTTTGGGGAAAAAGGTCAACAGTTTGTAAAACGGCCACCTGGGTTCCCAACTTATAGGCATCGGTCGCGAACACTTAAAAGGAACAGTTTAGATTTTTTTTTTTAAGTTGAGCTGTATGAAATGCTGTCCATAGTGGTGTCAACTGTATCAATTGATTGCCATAGTCCTGTGGTGGGAGTTCTGCTTTGCTTTTGATGAATATGAAGTCCTGGTCATTTTGTGGAGGTCTCTGGGGGGATCACACAGTAAAAGAAAATTAATCAAAAAACTAATGTAATTTGTATTGATCTATTTCTAAAATATTATTATACGCATCCTTTGTTCCCTTTTGACCTCTCTCTCATGTATTTTATGTCCATATCACTACACCCAAAAATTAATGGGGAGTATTTCATACAACTTAAATTCCAAAAAAGTGAACGATCCCTTTAAGCATTAGTCGCGAACTAGGTTGAGGTCGAAAAATGATCTCACTGTCTCTCAGAGACTGAGTGAGTGAGAGAGAGAGACAGAGAGTAAAGGGGGGGGGGTACGCAGAATTAAAATGGGGCTGTATAACTTTAATGGCCGCGTGTCGCGTATCGACACAGCATTATGCGGTCACTACATATAAAATCTACGCTTGCGAATGTGCGTGCAGCAAGCACACACGCATGCACACACACGTGCGCACAAAGACGCAGTCTTGGGGAAGAGCCACAATTAAGGAGGGGGGGGGGGATCAACAAACAAACACTGTTTCGTTATTTAGCAGGGAAAACAAGGGCGGATGTAAAATGTCCCATTTGGGGGGGCAAGAGAACATGTTGGAGGGTTACAGGAATTTTATTAGTAAAGTAAAGCATCAATAATAACATCAGTTGTTGTTGAAGTTGCAACAGACACGCAGCATGCATAAAGCTAAAGGTCTGACTCAGAGAGTTTTCTGTTTTCAATGATGAAATGCTGTTGGTTTAGTGGTGACACAGCTGTAGTTAGTTAGTAGCAGTAGTAGTGTTTCACAACATTTTAAATAGAAGCACTTTAATTTGAAATATCCTGGATTGTTTTGCAGGGCATCGTGTTTGGGGGGGCAGACTGGGTATTTAGGGGGGCATTGCCCCCCATGCCCATGCCTAGATCCGCCCCTGAGGGAAAAGCAAATAAGCTTCAACCGTGTGTATATACTGTACTGTACTTCACCAGGACCAGGGCCATGCAGCTTCTTTCACACGATCAATAAACAAATGAATCAGTTCATGAATAAATCAAAGCTTTTTTTTTGCCGGCCGCCCAGAGAACACTGACCTACATGTACTGTATATGTACTGTACACCCAGTATACTGTGATAGTGTATGCCTGTGTATATATATGGTCTCTGGAGAGAGAGACGGGCTCTTTGGCTCACACTGAGCTTTCAAAATGCTTCCCTCACTTAATAGTCTGTGCGGTAAAAAACTCTAAAAATGACTTGGAAATCGAACAGATGCCTTGCGGCCAGAGACGGGCGTTACTAGTAATATAAAATAATATCAGTAATATCGTTGCTTTTCTCTGTAAAAGTATAACGGGATTAGGTCCTAGGAAACAGTAATGTTACAGTTACTTCTACTAATATTACTAGTTAATTTCGTCATGCTGCTGCTTTCAACAGTATTGCGTTGGTGAAGAGAGATGAGCTGATGCCACTTTACTTTGAGCTCAAAAAGTGCAACCTATTATTATTACAGTCAGACGTACAAGCGCTTGGAGAAGCATCGTCCGAGACCGAGTCTGACACAGACATCTACTAACACGCCTTGCAGTCATGTACTATTATAAGGCAACATTTGGTACCCTCTAGGGTACACTATAGGGTAGAGGTACCCTCACAAAAACATGCAGTAATCCTGGTCTCTAGACTGATTAGACAACCTGATGGAGGGGGACAGGAACTGGCTGGAATAACGTGTTCCTTCCACGTGCTACGTCCAACCAGGAAAACTCCACCCTGTCAGGTGAAAAGGAGGCAGCTTAAAAATGTAAAAAAGCTTGTACTGTGGGAACCAACACACGTGCCTCGATCAAGAGGCCGTCCTGAGCCTACCTGCGTGGACGTATGCCTAAGAAAGATGTCGGTGCAGAGAGCACAAATGAGCTGGCCAGGTGTATGACTCACTGGAGATGTCGATGATGAATGAGGACAAACTAGAGAGAGACAAATTAAAGAAAAAGGCTAAGATGAACAAGCTCTTGCTGCTTTAGATTCAACCAGAAGTAAAAGTTGTCCATTTTACAACAGTTTAGAATTGGGATTTGGATTATATTCCGCCCGACAGGACAACTGAAAACGGGATGGGCAGGGGCATTGAAATATGGGTTTAAAAAAGTATTTTTCTACAAATTTGTATAAAGGTTTATTTTTCACTATCTACTATTTTCCTAATAAACCTCAGGAAATTACATCTGGGCCCCCAAAATTACAGAGGCTTCCTCGCAGAAGGCCTGTCACCTTCTGTTTACATTTCTGTCATGGTTGGGCTCTCACCCAGACCATGTCAGCCCTGGCCACTCCCACATTCCCTTCCACTCTGTAGCAGGGGCGGATTGGCCATCTGGAGTACAGGGAGTTTTCCCGGTGGCCTGCGCCACATAGTGGCCTGGACAAGATCCAAAATGCACTAGTGGCACTTCCAAAATGCACTAGATTGTGCTAGATGCTCGCCTGGAACATACAGATCAAAATGACCATTAATCTTCTACATTCTCTAGTTGTGTAGACTAAGTTGGGCTAATTCACATGATGAATATTTTAACTCTTGAGGGTGTAAAAATGAAACCAAATAGACCCACAAGGGTCCATTTGGTTTCATTTTAACGCTCTCAAAGAGTTACATCTGGTTAACCAGCTGCCACCCCCTCCCAGGGTGGCCTGGCAAAGGCAAAATTGTCCCGGTGGGAAAATATGTGCCAATCCGCCCCTGCTCTCACTCACCTGCCTCCAAGTCCCTCGTCAGTCTCACCTGAGAGCACTTCTCCAATCAACCCACCTGCTATACAACTGGACTCAATGCTCAGGCACTTTGTCAGTTCATTTGTCATGTTGCTGTACTCAAGGGCTCTTTCCCTGTGCTCCCTGCCTTGAATACTGGTAACTTGCTTGTACTTCTTTGATTCTGCATTTGTAGAGTTGCTTAGCTTTGGTGTTCTGCCTTTGACCTGCATTTGCTTATGAAATAAATAATTGAGTTTAATTGAATGACTATTCTGCTGAGCATCTGGGTTCAATACTCTCTGCTCCCATAAAAAAACATTCAGTAAATCACGTGATCTTATGTGGGCAAATGTAGTTTCCTGGGGTCTAATGGGACTATAGTAAATAATACCTGCTGTTAAAGTTATCATTTTAAGGCCACGGTCTGAATATCTAATAGCGTTGAACGTAGCACAACCTCAAAGCAAAGCTTGGAAGGTGACATCACGGATGTCACTTTTGTGGCATTTCAAATCCAGATGTTTGTAATATACAGCACATAAACGCTCCACCCAGAAGTCAATTTTTAATATAATATTTCCATGAATGAGAATGCATGGTATCAATATGGCCAGCGTGAAATGCATGCCTAGCGGTTCAAATAACAGCAGTGGGAATGATAAGGCGGTAAATAACACAGATGCAACAATGAGATATTGTATGTACACAATAGGGTTCAGTCATGTGGCTATGAGGTACATGGCACCTGCTGCATAACAATAGCGTGTATTGTCCCCACGGGGGGCATTCATCTTCACCGTCTGTTCCACACAGGAAAAAAAACAAAACAAACAAAAAATAAAATAACCATATGGCTCAAAACAACCTAGGCAATGGCACGCACACACCACACACGTAACACCAAGAGAATTACATGAAAGGCTGAGTGAAATGGAGAAAATGCAGGAATTTTATTTTGAAGTTTCACTCTGAAAAGGAAAGGTGCATGCTTTTGAATCAGAATGTCGCATCCCCCCGGGCTATGGGACCTAGCACCCCCTCCTGTGCAACATGCGCACACGCCGCACGGAGATTGATTGTGCACAAAGTCACAGATGGATGGCGATTAAAGCTTGTGGCATAGTTCTATGACGTATCATGTTTTCAGATGCATCGTTTAGCGTGCTGATTATGTTTAAGATGAGTTGACACTGTTGACGCTTCACTGAGATTAAAGTTGAGCTGTGTAACAACACGGCAATTAACTGAGATTTTAAGTTTTATATTCCCTAGGACAACTTGGACGAGTTTTGGCATCTAGAACAGGTTACCCCCAAGAGCGAGTAGTTGTGTTTTATTTTTTTAATCTGGCGATTTTGCCGGACAGCTCTGATGCACTGGGGCCCTAGAGTGCAGAGGCTTCTGGGGAATTGAATCCCATAAAAGTGAATGGAGCGTCTAGCGTTACTGGTTGCCATGACACTTAGTAGTTTAGCACATTGCATTGACGTTTTGAAGAAGTGATGCGATTATTGGTTCATTTTCATGGATCAAAGGCACCAATAGTTCGGCAACGCTCTAAAGGTAACCATTAAAGAAACCATTAAATAGCAAAAATGTTTACCAATTTTAATTTTTCCTTTTTGATTTATAAATGTGCTGTGTATAAAGTAGGCCTATAAATTATCCAATCGATTTCACACACAGTAAATTGCTGTAAAAGTGTTACAACATATTAAGTCTTCACAAAAACACCATATCAGAGAGGCAGTTTGTTTAGTGCAGCAATGGCTGACGTTTCAAAACATCTATGGAAAATCTTTTCAAAGTTCTGGACGTCCATCCAGATGGCAATAGTTCAAACTAGTGATGCAGGGGAATATGCTCTGTAGAAGGCAAATTTCACCAACTATGTTCAGTGTTCTCAAATAAAAAAGAGAAATAAATTATGTTTGAGACAGCCTGTCATTTTATTTTTTTTGCAGTTAGGGTATTGACCATATTCAGACTGTGACCTTCTCACCGTCAGAGTTTGGAAGCATTTGTTTTTAGTAAAGTAATGTCCTGCATTATGTGCAAATTCAAAACAGGTGGTACGCCTGGGCTGTTGAGTATTTTATGAACACTTCCAAAATACAGCAGATCCACAAGCTCACATATCCAGGTGATGTACTTGTACACCAAGCTGCCTCACACTACAGAAACTTGGTCCTCATAACTCGACAAGGCTTCCTTACCGTGTTTTTCATTTATTTCATTCATTTATTTATCAAATGCAGTCCATAATTTTAAAAGGATCCCTGACTAATAAGACAAGCATCGCTTAAAACGTTATACTTTCCCTATATAACTAAAATAAACAAATCAAAACACCAATGGCATCTTATTTCTTTCATAAATGTAGAATATTTCACTCAACAGGAACTGCTCCTGGTGCAGGATGATGATGTCACGTGTGATCTAGCTCTATGGAATATTATGGATGAACATGCTCATGTGACATCATCATCCTGCGACCGGAGCACCTCCTATTGAGTGAAATATTCTCTATTTATGAAAGAAATGAAGTATTAAAGGTGTTTTTATCTGCATGTTTTATTTATAGAAGGGAAGTATAGTGTTTTAAGGCATATTTGTCTCATTAGACAGGGATCCTTTTAAATACTATCACAGCTACTCAATTGGAGTAACACAGGCAAAACAGTTTTGACACCATCACAGAAGATCCGCAAGCTCATATTGCACGAAACTTCACAAGATAGTTGCTTACTACTACCGCAATGTTCTTAGCCACTAATTGCGCTCCTACTGCGTCCACAGCGGCTAATATAAAATAAAGTAAATTAATTCCTTGGAATATCGTGACGTCAAAAAGCTACGGTCCAGACCTAGCACAACTGGGTGCAACTCTACCAGAGCCATAGAGAGTTGCACCACACAGAAAGGCAAATAACCCAGAGTTGCGACATCTCCGTTCACTTCCATGGAAATGTGTAATGGTGGCTGCTCTACATACTTTTATTCAGCATTGGGACAGCTATCTGTGACAAGTCCTCAGGCGACAGCCCAGCTTTAATTCTCTGAAACCACTTAGTCCATGTTGCACGGG
This sequence comes from Benthosema pterotum, assembly GCA_039105355.1. Classification (NCBI taxonomy): domain Eukaryota; kingdom Metazoa; phylum Chordata; class Actinopteri; order Myctophiformes; family Myctophidae; genus Benthosema; species Benthosema pterotum. Next base: position 11,441,212 of record CM076966.1, read on the forward strand.
CACGGCCGCTGTACCACTTATAGTTTTGTAGTATGCCTAATAGTATCCATGTTACACGAGCATGGCCGTTGTGAATCACGCTCTACTTTAAGTAGGCCGCTCGCTGTTTTCTGCCCCCTCAATGTCGCAACTGCTCTACTACTGGCTGTAACATCGACCCCTCCCCTTCCTTCATTCATTGTAGCCGCAAGCAGATCACTGTTGTTTTCCGTGGAGTTGGACAAGAAAGCGACCATCAATTTCAATCGTCCCGGACCTGAGTTTTATTTTTCTACGATGGGTGCGGGATAGTCCTGTGCTTACAGCGAGACCTATCCCACGCCACCGTCAGACGCATGTCCGCGCTGCGCCAAGGATTTATTGCCGAGTGGTGAAACTGTGTGTTTTTGTGTAGAAGATTTCAGCGCACGGACACAAATCTCCCATCGTAATGCAGACGTGTGATTTTGAAAACGTGACTTCGTGGCCAATATCAACTACATGCATACACGTTTGAGCAGTGGTCGGTGGTCCCCGCACTGATGTTGCCTGTATGGAGCGTCTGTCATCAAGTTGATAGATTGATTAGGTCGACAATAATAATAACCAATAACCCTAACCCTAAAGCAGGGCTTTTCAACAGGTGGTCCGGGGACCTCCAGTGGTCCATGAGAGGATTCCAGGTGGTCCACAGGCTAAATGATGGAAAGTTGGTTAACTAGATGTAACTCGATGTTTAGTCTCTCAGACCCAAAACTAAGGATTTTCAAGTTGGAGTCCACAATTTAGGAGAAATAAACTGGCAAAATGTTTGCACTCCAAGGTTTTTCACCTGTGCCAATACCTACAGTACCTACACGTACAGCTTTACTCAACTGAAAAACTAAGTTAAGAAGAGTAAAAAGAAGACAAACGTGTGGTCACTGTACGAGTGAAACCCAGTTTAAACACTGTGTGGACTGTACCGTCCCTTTCAAGCAGGGAATCTGCAAATTTAATTGAAGAGCTTGACAATGTTGTTCTCAAAATAATGATTATTTTCTAATTGTGTACATTATTGTCTCCACCTTAAGGTGGTGATTATAATTCGCACCCTGTCCGTCTGTCTGTCAGTCCGTCTGTCCGCGCACGTCCGTCATTTATACACTCAAGTGAAAACTTAAAATTGTTTGTATTTGTCCTTTTTCTTATTGCAGTGTCTATTGTCTTATTGCACTGGGGAACAATGGAAACGTTAGTTCATCCCTGTACTGTATATGTCCTGACATACACTGGAGTGACAAATAAAGAACCTTGAACCTTGAAAATATTCATCATGTGAATTAGCCCACGTCTACACAACTAGAGTATGTAGAAGATTAATGGTCATTTTGATCTACTGTATGTTTGACTGTTTTGTCAACTTCTAGATGACGTAACTAAAGCATGCTTAAAACCGGTAGGTCAGTGATAGGCGCTGTTCAGCATGAGAATATCAATGACCATGCAGAGTATAAAGTCCTCTTCCGCCGCTATGCGCTCACTGTCGCTACCATCCTGCTGCTGTTGTCCTGTCTCCTGAACTTGGTCTTGGTCTTGGCCTGGCATCAATACCGGCCCGGTGCTCCTCAGGACGGTGCTCCTCAGCCCGGTGGTCTTCAGGACGGTGCCGGTTCAAAGCCCCATGACCAGACTGAGGTGTCTCAGCCAGAAAGGTTCAACGTAAGCGGCTGGATCCAGACGGCCGGTCTGCCGGCGTCCTCTTGGCCTCTGGCGCCACCAGGAGAACCGCCGTTGCCGCCTGCCGCTGGGCCGTTCCGCTACCTCATCAACCAGGAGGACAAATGCCTTGAGGAAGGGGAGCAGCCCTTCCTGGTGCTGCTGATTCCCACCGAGGCTCACCAGGTGGAGCAGCGCAGCGCCATACGGGAGACGTGGGGCACCGAGAGGAGCCGTTCCCCGGGTGGCGACGGGCCGCGGGTGCTGCGGCTGTTCCTGTTGGGAAGGACGGAGGAGGAGGAGGAGGAGTGGCGCTCCCTGCTGGAGGAGGAGAACCGGAGGCATGGAGACATCCTCCAGCAGGACTTTAAGGACACCTACCGCAACCTGACGGTCAAGACCCTGATGGGTCTGAACTGGGTGGCGCGCCACTGCCCCGGGGCCGCCTACGTCATGAAGGCAGACAGCGACGTCTTCGTCAACACCCAGTACCTGGTCCACCAGGTGCTGGGCTGGCGCCAGGAGCCTCCTCCTCCTCGGAGGAGGAGCCTGATCACGGGTCTGGTCATGAAGGGCAACAGGCCCATCCGAGACGCGCGCTCTAAGTGGTACGTGTCCGAGGAGGAGTATCCGGGCGAGACGTACCCAGACTACTGCAACGGGCCGGCCTACCTGCTCTCCTCGGACCTGGCTGGGCGGATCTACAGCGCCTCGCTGGGAGGGGGCGGCGTGGTCCCCCGCTTCTTCTTCCCCTTTGAAGACGTCCATGTGGGCATGGCCCTGGAGAGGCTGGGCGTGGCCATCACGCCCCCGCCGAGCCCCTACCTGTTCCCCTACGAAGAGTACGACCCTGAAGTGTTCTTCCCCGCCGGTGGCGACCGCTATGCACGGCTGGTCAACGCTCAGCGCGTCGTGGTCGCTGCCCACCGCGTCACGCCCGCCCAGATGCGGGACTATTGGTGCCGCCTGCAAAACGCGAGACGATATTATTAAAGCTGCAGGCGGCGGGCAGCGGATGGCCATGTGAATTATAGCCCCAAGTCTATACAACTAGAGAATGTAGCAGATTAATGGTCCAGGTGGTCCCCAGCTAAATGGTGGAAAGTTGCTTAACCAGATGTAACTCATTGAGAGCAAAAAAATAGATTTTTGAAATATCATATGAATTAGCCCAAGTCGACACAACTAGAGAATGTAGCAGATTAATGGTCATTTTGATATGTATGTTGGACTGTTTTGTTTCCCCAAATCCAGCCTGGAATTGTGGACAAAAGCAAAATAAATCTTTAGTTTTGGGGGTCTGTGGGGCTAAAATGTCCTCAAATGGTGGTCTGTAGCTCAAATGCTGAATAAATAGTGGGCCCTGGTGTCAAAAAGGTTGAAAACCACTGCTTCATGTGAAATCTATTGATACATTGTGAGCTTGTAGACTGGCCATTTGAACTATTGAATTTCTTTTTATTATTTTTTTTTAAAGTGGGGGTGCCGTGATTTTTGTATTTTTTCCAATTTTGTACATGTTTAAGAGGTGGCAGTATGTAAATAGACCCCTTGGTGTGTTTTTTATGCGCAATGATGTCTTCCCTTTGTATTTAGGGTTTCTTTCTGGGGGCTGAACCTTTCCAGTCAAACGTGCCAATGAAAAAAACTTCAATATAGTGACATCATGTGCTCAGCCCCTCCCCTAACTCCGCCCCCTTTATCATACAACTAAAGCTGTGGGTGTGGCTTCAGTTCAGGTGGATCTCCACCCATCACCACCCACCAGGCAAACCAGCCATACTTAATGAACTGGTAGGGTGGAATCATAAAAATGTCAGTTTAACAAACACTGTACACTTTTTGGGAAAAAAATCTTACTTTTCATATAACATTAATACCTGATGATCATGTTTTAGGGTAGAAAAGATTCACGGCACTCCATCTTTAAAATTTAAGAAGGCAAAGAAGAATTAATTTTGCTGATTAATCTGATTACAACACAATTAAATGTTCAAAACCTGTACACGAAAACATGGCATATTTTGGACTTAGTTGGAAATTTGGAATGGTCATGATTAAATTGATTTTGAGGCTGCGATCTGATTAAAATTTTAAGCATCCATCATTTAACAGCCCTATAGTTAAAACATCAGCAGGGCTGCAAACTGTAACCATTATTTTCATTCATCGATTCATCAGCCGATTATTTAACTGATTCATCGATTAATAATCGGATTATGACTCTTATTTAGTTATCACCTTAAAATGGGATTCTTTTTTCTGAGACCCTAGCGGGTCCATTTGGTTCACATTTGTACACTCTCAGAAAAAAGTTCCTAAAAGAAAGATCATTAAATATGGTGATTGTCACACACACACACACACAACTTGATGATGTCATCAAGTTGTGTTTCACCGTGTTAATTTTTTTTCAGACCTCCATTTCTAGTATATACAATACATATATATATATGTAGTCGGTTAGGCTACATGTTCTAAAATCACAATGATTACCCTAGGTGGTATAGTAATGCGGATGATCTCCGGAAATGACATTAATTTAATTTAACCCTAGGACACTAAACATGGGTCATTTTTACCCGTCACTGAACATCATGAAGCTACTGAAGGACCCACCCACCTCAGACATCAGCAACAAATATGAAATCACAGAATGTGCGTTTGTTTCCCTGCACACACCTCTAGTTTTTTCTACAGGAAGGTTTTGGATAAATTTTACCTATGTTTAGTGATAGGGTGAAAAAAATATCATTCACTCACAATGGACTTTTTTTTTTCTTCACTGGACCAATCTCACAGGTCTTACGAATGTTTGGGCCAAAGGAGAGGTTCCCAACTTAATTCCTCTTTATTTTTAATTATTTTTTTAAATGATATGCATTTTCTCCGATCTTGCCACCCCCATTATGTTTTATTTTTGTTTTTTGTTTTATTTTGTAAAAAGTCATGAAATATGAAAGAGGAGTACCCCAAGTTGCTATGTACTGCTCTACTTCCCTGTATTCTCATGAGAAATATTTTCATTAATTAGTTAAATAGTTTACATTGGGTGAAATATACCTGTGTTTAGTGATGGAGTGACAAAAATTAAGTTTAGTGTTCTAGGGTTATGTGAACAGAAAAGCAGCAGGCCAAAAGAAAATCTGCACCAGGACATCCCAGGCACACATCAAAAAAGTAATTACAATAGCAAGATAAATGCAAAGATGAAACGGCATTCATTAAAATCTGAAAATGCATTATTAAAGACCAGTTTCCTGTTTTACGATCCTCACCAAGCACTTATTTCATAGTATTTATGAGGAAGTAAATCAATTGAGTTGAGAAAGTAAAACAATGTGAAATATACCACAGTTCTAATGGTAATTAAATATCATCCCAGGGCCGAAGGTAATTCATTCATGGCCCTTGAGTTTGCCATATACAGTATGATCTATTCCTTATAGCCAATGCCATTGGTCATTTCAGAGAAACAAATGGACTCTTCACAGAGACGTGTACACGTATCAAAAAGGGGGCATCAGCCCCTGCCCTTCTGCAACAACCTAACTGCCATATCCAGACCATGTAGTATTTACTAATGGTGAAATAAATGCAAATGCCTCTCCTTTCAGGAGAGTTGTCATTTACCAGAAGTTTCCGCAACTTAAATGCATAGCGTTTCGCACTGAACAAATTGAAACCCATGTCGTGCACCACATCCCTCATAGCTAAAGTGATGCTGGATTGCGTCACAAAAACAACTGATCCGCAACCTCTCAACACGTTGTGAGTTTGTAGACCTGCTATTTTTGCCATTACTGGTCAAAAGTACAGGATTTCAGCCGCTCCCCTATAACACTCTTCCCGGCTTGAGCTAACCGAGCACGATGTGCTCAGTTATACTGTATATGCTGCCCACCAGTGTTGTAATGGGACTTTTAGAAGTGGGGGGACGCCTCTTAAAGGGGAATTCCATCCATTATATATATATATTTTTTTTTCTGAGAGCGTACAAATGTGAACCAAATGGACCCTAGCGGGTCCATTTGGTTCCATACACTCTCAGAAAAAAGGGAACTCACCATGCTAATTTGTTTTTTCCAGACCTCCATTTCTAGGAAACGCAGAATGGGGAGAACATTTTTTTATCATGTCCACACAACATCTCTAAGGTATATTAATGACATAGTAGAATAATGAAAATGAGTGGAATTCCCCTTTAAGACATGTGCTTGCGCACTTGCATTTGTATGCGCATTTGCGTGCGCCTGCGCAACACACACAGACACGCTATTGAAACAAGTATAGCATATTGAGAAAGATTGCTTACAATGTATTGTTTACAATTGTATCCATAAAGGTAAATGACAAGACAAAAAATCATGGGCCTACTTTTGCCTAAAAAATATTTTAGATGTGAGAAGTGGGGGGGACGCCGTCCCCCCGCGTCTCCCCTCCACTACACCCCTGCTTCCCACCAAATTGACTAAATGAACTCCAACACTTTCACAAATGCAGTGCAGAGAGAAAGGCACTCATTTCTGTGCCACCAGTATAGCAACGAATGGAAGAACAAAGCTCAGAGGAGACTTGAACCTATCTACAGTATGTATAAAAAGTTTGTTTTGTTTTGTCTATCGGGAGTGCTGCCAATGCTACCCAATTTATTCCATGTTTCATATATTGGAATTCAACATTTCGAATCATTGGCCTCTGCCAAAATACATCAGCGGTAAAGTGCCTGTTTCGATTGGAAAATGTCTTCAATGACTAAATTGTATTATGTTCACTAAAAAAAATAGCATTTATGTTTGTTTTTTCGTTGTTGTTCGCTGTCCTAGTGAGAAGTAAGGCAAATAATGCTAAGTAATGCTAATTCTAAGTATTTTTAATAATGCTAAGTGATGCTAATAACATTTAGAACCCCAAGAGGCGTTCCCACCAAAAAGGGATTAATGTTTGATAAATCTTTCTGCAGCAAGTTGCACGCATGGGTGTGTGTGTGTGTGTGTGTGTGTGTGCATGTGTTACACGCTGGAGTTTGTTTCAGGGGCGGATGTAACATGTCCCTTTGGGGGGGGGGGGGGGGGCAAGAGAACATGTTGGAGGGGCAAGAGAAAATGGTATGGGTGTGGCTTCATTGCCCGAGTCGCTTCGCGCCACGCACCCATACCATTTTCAGTTACAGGACTTTTTAGTTGGGTCGTTTCCGACCATTCCGTGACCGTGGAGAGCAAAGGTCCGTTTCTCAATGGAATTATCATCTAAGAGGGTTATTAAACAAATTTGGCCGGGGTGTACTTTCTGAAAGTGCGGGGAATTTTTTTTAGAGCCCATAATCCAAAATGTCTGCCCGGAAATGTGGTTTTTCCTTCATAACTTGAAATGCATTGATTTTACGCCCCATAAATGTATTGAACATTAATACAAAGTTGGGCATTACGGACGATTTGGTACCAAGCACATGTCTGTATCTCCTATGGTTCTTGAGATACAGCATATAGGTACTTTCACAGATTGAGGAGAGCAAGGCATTATTAACATTGATTTTTAAGTCAATCAAATGGTGATAGAGGCATGGGAATTGGTACACACACTCTTCAAACCCCACTATTTCTAAAAGTACTGCATGCTCTGCAAAATTCCAAGATGGCAGCCCCCAAAATCCAAGATGTCCGTCCAAAAATGTGGTTTTTCATTTGTAACTCGAAATACGAAGCTTTTAAGCCCCATAAGTGTATTGAACGTTAATATAAAGTTGGGCATTATGGACATTTTGATACCAAGCACATGTCTGTATGTACTACGGTTCTTGAGTTACAACATATAGGTAGTTATGAGGCACCATAAGGGTAACATTTTGGCACGTTTCACTTATTTACTCAAAGATCCCTTTATCACCATGTCTACTATGTTCAGGAAACGGACCTACTTGGGTCTGCTATCATAAACCATATCAAGTTTTCCAATTGATGAAACGGGTCGGGAGTTATTAAACCGAACGTGAATGCTGTTCCAGTGTTAAATTTGCTGTGCACATTTTGCGAAGATAAGCCAGGCAGAATTGTCCTGTCTGTGCATTACACTGAGTCTGTGCTTCACAATAAGAGTATATGTGAAGCAGACGCAACAAAGTGTAGCATGTGTCATAATGTCAGGGTATAATATGCTAATAAGTGCAATAGGCTAATACGTGCAATATCATAATATACTTTATGTACAATAGGCTAATAGTGTAATACATGCAATAGAGCCATAGGGTAATATGTGTAATAGTGCAATATATGTGCATAAGGGTAATATGTGAAATTGTGCAATATTTGTGCATTAGGGTAGTAGTGTAATATATGCAATAGGCTAATAAGTGTAATAGTGTACTATTTGTGCAATAGGGTAATAGTGTAATAGTATATTATATACAGTAGTGGCATAGTGTAATAGGATATTATGTGTAATAGTGTAATAAGTGCAATAGTCTAATAAGTGTAATAGTGTACTATTTGTGCAATAGGGTAATAGTGTAATAGTGCAATATATGTAATAGCGGTAGAGTGTAATAGGGTAATATATGTAATAGTGTAGTACAAGTACAATAGGCTGATAAGTGTAATAGTGCAATATTTGTGCATTATGGTAATAGTGTAATAGATGCAATAGTGTAATAGGGATAATAGTGTAATACATGTGCAATAGGCTAATATTATATTATATACAGTAGTGTAATAGTGTAATAGGGTATTATGTGTAATAGTGCATTAAGTGTAATAGTGTAATATGTGTGCATTGGGGTAATAGTGTAATATGTGTAATAGTGTAATATTTGTAATAAGTGCAATAGGCTAATACGTCTAATAGTGTAGCATGTGCATTAGGGTAATGGTGTAATATATGCAATAGTGGCATAGTGTAATTGTCCTATTACACTATACCACTATTGCATATATTACACTATTACACAATTACGCTAATACATATACTAGACTTTTACCCTAATGCACAAATATTGCACTATTACACATATTAGCCTATTTTGCTTATTACAGTAATTACACTATTGCACTAGTATACATGTTACCCTATTACACCATACCACTATTGCATATATTCCACTATTACACTATTACCCTAATGCACAAATATTACACTATTACATTTATTAGACTATTGCACTTATTACACATAATACTCTATTACACTACTGTATATAATATACTATTAGCCATTGCACATATATTGCACTATTACACATATTACCCTTATGCACATATATTTCACTATTACACATATTATCCTATGGCACTATTGCATATATTACACTATTAGCCTATTGTACATACAGTATATTATGTTATTGCACGTATTAGCCTATTGCACTTATTAGCATATTATACCCTGACATTATGACACATGCTACACTTGGTGCGTCTGCTTCACATAATTATACTCTTATTGTGAAGCACAGACTCAGTGTAATGCACAGACAGGACAATTCTGCCTGGCTTATCTTCGCAAAATGTGCACAGTAAATTTAACACTGGAACAGCATTCACGTTCGGTTTATTAACTCCCGACCCGTTTCATCAATTGAAAAATTTGAAGTGGTTTATGATAGCAGACCCATGTAGGTCCGTTTCCTGAACATAGTAGACAGCCCGTGAGCCAGGGGGGTTGGTCGGTACCGAAAAGGTGAATAAGGCTCATAGTGATTTTTGTCATGGTAAACATGTCTAGAGTTAGAAAATATGTGATAGCCTTGCACCAGTGGTAGCTTTATGGGTGCTATCATGCATTTTATTGTAATAACACTATAGGCGGAAATTGCATGGATCAATATATGAAAGCATACTATATAACTACAACAACAACAAAAAAATAAGGTTTTTCTTTTTTCCATTTCTATGAGGTGTCTAGAACAACATACTAAAAGTTCTAAGAAATCGTAGTTGCAGAAGTATGTGTAATACTCATCATTCCCATATGTGTGCCAATATCGCCAGACGACAATACACTCTTACGGGCTTATTTTTTCCTTTAATCCTATCACAATGAAACTTTCCAGAATGGAAGTTGACATGAAAAGTAACATTTTTTGTATCATTACTCTTTTGTTTTAATAAATTTGGATGTGCAAATGAGCTCAAAACTCATTAAAATGTGACCAAAATACAACCTATTAAGCTTATTTTCCCCTGAACGAGTGGTGCTGTGCTACGAGCTTGTGGATCTGCTAATCACAATGAAACTTGACAGTGTGATGGCAATGTTGCTTTTGGACTGGCTTCTAACCTGAAAACTGTCCAGGGTTATACCCCTGTACCTGCCAGGAGTATAACCCTGGACGGTCATGGATGTGCACAAGACGGACATGGATGTGCACAAGACTCTCCCCCTTGTTTTGGCCTTTATATCAGATAAAAAAATGATATATAGTGAAAGGCATATCTCAGTGACTATTGGGCTGATTTGAATGATTCTGACATCAAAGTCTACATTTTCGGTATACGGTATAGAGAAAATGGATACCCTCTACACGCCATACCTTGTTGTAAAGGTGACTAATCAACATACAATACCAACAGCTATTATAAAGGTAGAGAAAATAATTCCCAAAGTTAGGTTTCCAAACTATGTGGGCCAGTTTACATTTGTCTTGGATTTGTTTTGTTTCTCCTGTTGTCTTCTGAGCTGTGGATTCATGTTGCATAGGTTGCTTAAGAGCACCCCTTTTCATAAATCTATAGATGCCAATGGCTGTATTGAACTATGCGACCTCTTCCTCATCAGAACTGTTCTATTCCAACCGTTGGTGTGAGTTCCTTAGTTGCTTGGTTTGTATAGATCTGGTGTATGCAGTGGCTTGTACATCTCAACAAGGAAGCTTGTGTACTTGTGCACAATTACAGTCCAAAAACTTAAATACCGGTACTTCTGATGCAGGTGCTGTACGCATCCACTAAATTGCTAACTGTCTACCATCAACAGTCCATCCATCCATATACATTCTGTATATGATCTGATGCGTCTGGTGCTGGTGAGTCTGCAGGAAGGACCTCCATAGTCAATTCTGATTTTATCATATTGGGCATGGAAAAATATGCATTCTCTACATGATGGGAGTTGACTGGAATCAGCCTCCCCTCTCCAGGTTCAGAAAAGCTGGTAGTGAATCTGGAGGTGGTCCCAAAGAGGTTTCAGCTACAAGTGAACGGTGGCAGGTGTTCAAAGAGCTCTGTCGAAGCATCCTCAGTTTGGCCAAGATAATTGTTTGACTTCTAACCTCAGTGCATTCAGTTTACCATAACCTCGACACCCAGGCTTTCATTTTCGTCAGAGTTGCGCGAAAACAGAAAGCCTGGATTAACACACAGAGCAGACTGGCCTTCAAGTGGGAGTCAACCTTTCGGGGTGGGTGTCACTCCAAGTGATGTGATGTAGCGCAGCAGGGGAGGGTCTGGGGCTGACAACATGTTTTCAAGATCAAATCAGATCTAACCGATCTACCGCTGTGGCTGCGCTGGTCCCTGCCCCTCTAAGCCAAAATCACTGCAGGTTATGCTAGGCTAAGTTTACCATGACCAGCAAAGCACTCAATGTCACATCCTGTAAATGTGTGTAATGCAACCGGACTGTCACCAAGGTTTTCTCCCAAACCAAGGTTCCAAACTTGTGTAGGTTCATTGTGTGTGTGTGTGTTAAACTAGTTAAATCAACCTTGATTCTGTGATGTTTAATTCAAAGGGGGAGCCATTGTGGGTTTTGCTGGTATGGCTACCAGAAGTGTGTGCGTGGCTGTTGTTATATTATGATTTTCCTCATGTTCAATTTGTCCGTCCATTGTACAAACATCAGAAATATTCATACAATTATTTAGAGTTCAGTTCAGACAATGATTAATTATATAGTCCTAACATAATCAGATTATTAGCCTAAACCACTATTCAGATACACATTTTTGGCATTTCTGGATGTCTTACGAACATAATAGGCCAGTAATTTTAGCTCATTTTGGACCTAAAATTGGAATTAATTGTAACATGGGATTTTTCTTCACAGATCATTTCTTTGAGATCTCCAGAACAACATACTAAAAGTCCCGAGAAATCCCAGTTGCGAAAATATGTTTAATTCATAGAGTAATAAAATATAGAGGCTCAACTGGAGTGATAGCCCCGCCTCCTTGCCATTCATTTCAATACAAGTCCTAATAAACCCCTGAAAATTATAACTGGCCACGGAAGTTCACAGGATCTACTGAATGTGAAAGAGGCAGCACATCGCACTTTTCCCTGGAAAAGTCTACGCCAGGGGTGCCCAAGAGGTACTGTAGATCGTGATCTACCAATATATCACCAAGACTGCATGTAGATCACATGACATGCCCTTAAATATATCACACTTGAAATAAGGTAACTTGATTGATTGACAGAAAAAGGCCTGTCAGCGACAAACAGCGCCTATGGGTGTTACATTATAACAACCTGACTAATAAGCCAGAGCCTGGCTTATTGGTCAGGTCATTATAATGTAACACCAACGACACTATTCCATTTTCACCCTTCTATATAATGTAACGTCATCAGCGCACCACTATTCCACCATTTCTATAGATCTCGTTTGGCGTTGTTCTCAGCTGGAAACTGGTGGATTGTACAGCCCAGGTTGGGAATGAGGCATTAGCCCAGGTGAAGAAGTTTAAGTATCTCAGGGTCTTGTTCACGAGTGAGAGGAGGATGGAGAAGGAGATCAGCCGGAGAATCAGAGCAGCAGGGTCGGTATTGCAGTCTCTATACCGCACTGTTGTGACGAAAAGAGAGTTGAGCCAGTAGGCAAAGCTCTCTCTCCACCCTCACCTATGGTCATGAAGTGTGGGTCATGACCCGAAAAGGTTGCGACCAGGTTAGGTGGTTCGGGCATCTGGTTAGAATGCCTCTCAAGCATCTCCCTAGGGAGGTCATCGAAGCACGTCCCATTGGGAGGGCATACCAAGGACCAGGTGAAGGGATTACTGGCCTTGGACATTGGATCGTCTCGGGATCCCCCAGGAGGAGGTCGCTAATGTTGCTCAGGACAGGGAATTCTGGAGCTCTCTGGTGGAGCTGTTACCATGACCTAACCTCGGATAAGCAGATGAAGATGGATGGATGACCCAGAGGCGCAATATGGCAGTTTGTCACATTCAGTAGATAATTTGTGGCCAGAAAAACAAAAAAGAAAATAAAACATAATAAAAAAATACAAAATAATTAAGTTAAAAATAATAAAAAATACTTTAAAAATTAAAAAAAATAATGAATAATAAAAAAAAATGAAAAAAGAGTACACTTAAGACCTTTATATCAATCAAATATCCCCATGGAGAGCAACAATATGATATTTCTTTATTCATTGGCGGCCATTTTGAATTAAACATATTTCCGCAACTGGGATTTTCCGGGACTTTTAGTATGTTATTCAGGAGGCCTCAAATAAATGATCTGTGAAGAAAAATCCCATGTTACAATTAATTCCACTTGAAACGCTATTTTGCCTGGACTATAATACCACATATGCCTTTTGATGGCAAAGATAATTTGTCCAGCCCATCAGGCCAGGTGTGAGTGTGACTACTTCACAGTCGCAGAATCCCTCCCTTCCCCCAGTGATATTAATGTTTGATAAAATACAGAATTTAGTATATTACACTACACTATCATAGGATTTTATGAATTACATTCTTTTAGGTTATGTACAAAATGAACTTTTCTTTCATGAAACCGAAGTACATCTTTTATAATGTAAAGTCGCTATGTTGTCACTGCCTATAAAAGATAACATTTCAAGAGATTCTCATTTTAACAACTTTTCTGAACAATATATATAGTCTGAGCTTTATTTCAACTATTTTCTGACTGAGATAGGTTCAATAATAAGAGAGAACCATCAGTTTGAAGTAGAATGATTAATTAGGATTTTGAAAACTGTATTTTCGCATGTGATCATAAATGGAGTGATAACACACATAAAGCTACCACAGATGCAAGGCTATCATGTTTTTCCTAGTACTAGGGGTGTATACCTACCCAAAAATCACTATGAGAATTATTCACCTTTTCGGTACCGATGACCCCATATTTGGGGTCCTGGCTCACGGGCTAACATGGTGATAAAGGGATCTTTGAGTAAATAAGTGAAACGTGCCAAAATGTTACCCTTATGGTGCCTCATAACTACCTATATGTTGTAACTCAAGAACCGTAGTACATACAGACATGTGCTTGGTATCAAAATGTCCGTAATGCCCAACTTTATATTAACGTTCAATACACTTATGGGGCTTAAAAGCTTCGTATTTCGAGTTACGAATGAAAAACCACATTTTTGGACGGACATCTTGGATTTTGGGGGCTGCCATCTTGGAATTTTGCAGAGCATGCAGTACTTTTAGAAATAGTGGGGTCTGAAGAGTGTGTGTACCACATTTCCGGGCAGACATTTTGGATTATGGGCTCTAAAAAAAATTCCCCGCACTTTCAGAAAGTACACCCCGGCCAAATGAAAGTTGGTTAACACTAGAATGCCTAAGGGGTCATTTTTGACCGTTTTTGAGATTTTGAAGTGGATTTTCTCTGCCTGTGATGGTCTGAAAAGGTCCCCCTTGCATGACTTTTCCTAAATATGCAATTCAAGTCATCTATGTTTTTCTTTTCGTTTGTAATAATTTCTAAATATGAATTTTGATGCGGAACTTCCTACAAAGACTGGCATTCTCGGTCAAATTTGACCGTCCTCACCCTCTTCCCCCTCCTCCCCCGCTACTCCTCACAGAAGGATTTTTCGCACCAGTCTAATGGGTAATTTACATTTCAATTGTTGTCGCGTCGGGTGCGGCCTCTCTCTCTCTGTCTCTCTTTCAGCACTAAACTAAGCTAACTAAACTTCTCTTTGTAACTTTTCCACATTTTCAACTGTTTTTATTAGACCCGCAAAAGGTTTTTAGTCCACTTAGTCATTTCATTTTATCACGTGCAGCTGCGATGCGGCAACGCGGCCTAAGCAGCAGACACATGCATGAGTAGCCTATTCTCAAACGATTAGGCTATAGATCTTATTTTCAAACAATAATACCTCGGTCAATTCTCAATCATTTCTTACCGTTCAACATGTTATGTTGAAAAAAATGTCCCTTGTTTTTTTTGCTGTATGTGGCGTGCATTTATCCCAAGTCTGCGAAATGTTATTAAATAAATGGCAAAAAAGTCGGGCATTTGCGGCAAAAAATACGCCCGTTATAAATCTTTCTTTTCTCACCGACCGCCGTATTCAACAGGCCCTCTTCATAAAGCACAGGTATGATTAATAAACGTAATTGCTAGGCCTATAGTCAATTTTCTAGCGGTGTTAATCCATTAAAAAGACAGAAAAAGCCGTTCTTTTTTGCATATAACATTCGTCTGCGCCCCAGTGTAAAAGACAGGGGAAAAAGAGACGGGAGAAGGGAAAAAACAGACCCGGACTCATCAAGCCATGGCTAGGGGGGGCTGGAAGATTGCCAGGCGGGGCAACTCCAAGGTTTTTCACACCAAGGAACCCGAATTATCCTCATTTGTGTCAGAAACGTCATAAGAGAAGATATTTGATCCCCGTAACCTTTGATTTGAGGAGAAAGACGCACGGGTGGGCACTGCCCTCCCCTGTCCCATGTAGATCTGGCCCTGGATTTGACCAGAAACTCCGCCACTATAGAGCGGTAACACGGGCATCGACAAGCGATGCAGCGTGGATTCCTTCGTCTAGAAGTTTTCATCGCAAAAAACAATATAATAAAAAACAGTTTAAAATGAGGAAAATATGCGCTTCGGCACAAATACATGGTTATAGAAAAAAAAAGTTTAGTGCTGAGAGAGAGATAGAGAGAGAGAGAGCGAGAGAGAGAGACCGCACTGGTCTGAAAATCCTTTTGTGAGGACGGTCCGCGAGGACGGTGTGTGTGTGTGTGTGCTTGAGAGAGAGAGAGAGAGAGAGAGAGAGAGAGAGAGAGAGAGAGAGAGAGAGAGAGAGAGAGAGAGAGACTGACTCCAACATGCCAAATGATTATGTCTGTTGTTGCTCAGTCATTATTGGTTAGATTAGTACAAGCTAAGCGTGAGTGTGAATGCAGCAACATTTCCCAATTGGGGGGACAGGAGAGAATGGTATGAGTGCGGTTTCATCGCGTCACGGGTGATGAAGCTGCAAATGTAAGTGTCGGGATTTCGGTGGAAACGTCCACCGAATCCCCACACGAAGAAGCATCTCTCTCTCTCTCTCTCTCTCTGGCGGCTTTTGTCAGGCCCCGATATAAAGTTTCACAATTGGGGGGCGAAAACCTTATGCGTTATACAACGTATTTGGGGCGTTTAGGGGGGGCATTCCCCCCCCTGTGCACAGCCTTTTAGCCGGCTCTGCAAATACGCAAAAAAGCAAGAAGCAAGAAAGAAGGGACGTTTCCACCGAAATCCCGACCCTTACATTTTGCTCGATCCCGCATCGTAGAGAACACCTACCCACATATACTATACAGCATCTGAGAGAGAAGGCTTTTCCCATCACGCTGCACTTTGAAATGTAAAAAATGGTCCAGAATTGACCGAGAAATGAATGATCAAAAAACATATATTTTTTGCCGCAAATGCCCGACTTTTTTGCCATTTATTTAATAACATTTCGCAGACTTGGGATAAATGCACGCCACATACAGCAAAAAAAACAAGGGACATTTTTTTCAACATAACATGTTGAATGGTAAGAAATGATTGAGAATTGACCGAGGTATTATTGTTTGAAAATAAGATCTATAGCCTAATCGTTTGAGAATAGGCTACTCATGCATGTGTCTGCTGCTTAGGCCGCGTTGCCGCATCGCAGCTGCACGTGATAAAATGAAATGACTAAGTGGACTAAAAACCTTTTGCGGGTCTAATAAAAACAGTTGAAAATGTGGAAAAGTTACAAAGAGAAGTTTAGTTAGCTTAGTTTAGTGCTGAAAGAGAGACAGAGAGAGAGAGGCCGCACCGACGCGACAACAATTGAAATGTAAATTACCCATTAGACTGGTGCGAAAAATCCTTCTGTGAGGAGTAGCGGGGGAGGAGGGGGAAGAGGGTGAGGACGGTCAAATTTGACCGAGAATGCCCGTCTTTTAAGGTATAACTGCTACCCTAGTCATTCTTGTGTTAATAACCCTCTTAGATGATAATTCCATTGAGAAACGGACCTTTGCTCTCCACGGTCACGGAACGGTCGGAAACGACCCAACTATTTATTAGTCAAGTAAAGCATCAATAATAACATCAGCTGTTGTTGTTGAAGTTACAACAGGTACGCAGCATGCATAAAGCTAAAGGTCTGATTCAGAGAGTTTTCTGTTTTCAATGATGAAATGCTGTTGGTTTAGTGGTGACACAGCTGTAGTTAGTTAGTAGCAGTAGTAGTGTTTCAAATCATTTTAAACATAAAGCACTTTAATTTGAAATATCTTTGGTTGTTTTGCATGGCATCGTGTTTGGGGGAGCAGACTGGGCATTTAGGGGGGCATTGCCCCCCCGATGCCCGTGCCTAGATCCGCCCCTGGTTTGTTTTGGGTTCCACTTCCCTTGTTTATGCGTTGCTTCGGTGCTCAAGGTTCAAGTGTTCTTCCATCGTCACTCGATTACACGCCCTGATTGTCCGGGGTGTTGGTAGAAATGAAGCTACATGGCGGCAATCTGACTGCCAGTCTCGTGGCTCTGGCAGCAGCACTGGCTCTCAATCTTCACACGTCTCACTGGTTTCAGTCCAGAGCTCATTCAAATGGGGCCTCATTACGATCAGACATCAGAGGTTCATTGAAGTGCGTCCTCGAGATGAACTGCTTTTGGCGACTGGGAGTGTGACACTAAAAAAAATGTGGTGTTGGCGTCCCCTAGCTCCTACAGTGGCTCTCAACCTTTTTAAGCTGGAGGACCCATGAAATAATCACATTTGAACTGGACCCCACCCCACCCTAGTCAAAAAATCCCTTAGGGTTTTAGAAAAGTTCAATAGAAAAGTCCTATCAGATTTTGGAACAAGTCCTATTGGATTTCCAATATGTATAGGAATCCTATAGGATTTTTGGAAAAATCCTATAGGATTGGAAAAAAACTGTATAGGGATTATATTAGAATCCTATTGGATTCCTATTGGAAATATAATAGGATTGTTCCAAAATCTGGTAGGACTTTTCTATTGGAATCCTATAGGGTTTTTTGACTAGGGCACCCCCTGCTGGGATAGCCAAAAATCGCCCCAAAAAATTAAGGCCCGGCCTGACTAAATGGAATAGATTTTAGGCCCAACTCGGCCCTAAACTGTTGGGTTTGGGCAGAATTTGAGAATTCTCCACAGAGTAAAAGTGAAATGCCAAGCAGCTCCATCTTCAGAATATGTATACATACAGAAAATATTTTTTTTACTTTTTATTTTTATTTTTA
Organism: Benthosema pterotum; assembly: GCA_039105355.1. Lineage (NCBI taxonomy): Eukaryota > Metazoa > Chordata > Actinopteri > Myctophiformes > Myctophidae > Benthosema > Benthosema pterotum. Next base: position 11,459,343 of record CM076966.1, read on the forward strand.
TTTTTACTATCAACCTGGAATATACATACAGAAAATAACTTATTTTTACTATCACCTGGAATATACATACAGAAAATAACTTATTTTTACTATCACCTGGAATATACAGGTACATACAGAAAATAACTTATTTTTACTATCACCTGGAATTGTAGGGACCATCTGATGGTCACTACATTCACTCAGCGGACCCCCATACCATAATGCATTGCAAAGGCTCACTATTGAGCACAATTTCACACGTTTGCACGTGCGCTGCTTCTGCATGCATGCATGCATGCATGCATGCGCTCCAACAGTTGAGGCAGAAGCTGAACCAGATGAGTTACACACAAATGTACTTATGAAACGTAATGAGTACAAACGTTGGATCTCAAGGCTGTTTCAACAAAACAAGGTCACAACACGGACGTGGCTGCTTTAATGCTGATGTTTTCATTTCGTCAAGGTGGCCGCACTAGCTGTTTTCATTAATATTATAGTATTCATGTATTCATCATAATCATTAGGCCTGTGCTATTTGAACTAATTCAGCAGCAGCAACATTAGCGTGTTGACTGGTTTCTTGCAGTCAGTTGAAACGGCAGGGATCATTTGTTTAATTTATTTAGTCAAACAGTTCTCATATGAGGCGTATGGGGATTCCAATGCAATTCTGTTTGTACATGAAACAGTGGACCTACCGACATACTGTGCCCCCATATAGGGAAACTGTCCGAACGCAGGCCTAGTTTAATTTTGGGCCGGGAGGCAAAAACGTCATCTAATCGGGAAAGAGAAGGGCTTCCTCCAATCAGGTTCAAGCAGGGCGGGGCCTTTGTGCACATGCTGTTGGCCTGTTGCGTGTGCCTGTGCATATTGCTACTGGAGTCGACTCCCCCCCCCCCTCCCCCCCCCAAATCACTGAATACTCCTTTTAAATACTGTATCTACAGGTTAATGGGGAACTCCACCCATTTTCAACATTCTAATATGTCATTAGTATACCCTAGAGGTGTTGGTTGGACATGATAAAAAAAAAAAAAAGTTACCCCCATCCTGTGTTCCCAAGAAATGGAGGTCTGAAGAAAAGCACTAACATGGTGAATGTCATCAAGATGTATTTTTCACCATGTTAATGATGAAAATGGTTGGTTGCATTTGTACGCTCTCAGAAAAAATGTTGAAAATGGGTGGAATTCCCCTTTAAGGGCCCATTTCGTTACCATCTCTCCATCATTTAGAGTTGGGACCACCTGGAGCCCCTCAAGGACCACCGCTGGTCCCCGGCTGGAGCCGCTGGTTGAAAGCCACTGATGCACAGCCCCTATCCTCTCCGCGGTGATGGGTCTTAAAATGGAAACTTCCCATCTCGTTAAATCAGTCAATTAACATGTGCGCGCGGACAGTGGTACATGGGCGCACGTGCGCGCCGCACGCACTCACACACTCGCGGTGGGTCATTATGGCTGCGATGTCGATCCATTTCCACGTCAATCACTCAAAAGGGAGACAAAATTGAACACGATTGGCTGCTTCTTGACCCATTGTAACAGCAGCCAATCAATCACGCTCCAATTTGACAGGCCACGAGACAACTCATTTGCAGATGTCTCCTGCAAAAAAAAAAAAAAAAAGAAACGAAAGGTTACACCAAACTTCAGTGATGGAAAAAGTGCTCAATTATTTTACTTGAGCAAAAGTACCTTTAATAGTGCAATTGAACTAGTTTACTTTTAACAACTTTGGTAGATGTAAAAGTATGCAATTGAAAATTTACTTAAGTACTAAAGTATTGGTACTTAAAGTATTAAAGGTAAACATATTCATGCAGTTTTTAAATCAGATGAAAATGTATAGTGTTTAAATAGTCAAAGCCTGTCTTCTAGCCAAAATGAAAAACGCCAAAGTGACTACTGAAGTTTTACTGGAGTAAAAGTAGTAGTACATAAAGTAAAGGTAAAAGAGCTCGAAATTGAAAATGCTCAAGCAAAGTACACCCATATTCAACATGGTGAATCACATCTTCATGACATCGTCAAGATACAATTCACCATGTTATAGTTTAGTACCAAAGTTATAGCACCAAAGTTATAGTAAGTGGTTTCACTTAATTCAAATATTCTATTTTTTTTTTCCTAATCCTCTTTCTCCAATCAGAATCGAGTGGGGGCGGGCCTTGGTGTTACTTTGCATCCCTGCCAGACCTCTGCAAACTCCTCAATCTGAGCAAAAAACGATGGCAGAAAAAAAGAAAGAACAGGCAGCAGCTGCTGGTGACCATGGCCAGTATACTGTGCAACACTTGAAATGATGATATTTCACAACTTTTCATGTCTGCCTGCCAGGGATAACTCACCAGGGGGTTTGTGGAAGTGCTTTCTCACACTGGCAGGGAGTGCAATTCATCTATTATCTAAGAAAAGCAGGCAGCACCGGTAGAATGGCAGGGTCTATTTATCAAACAATCACATTTGATTTGGCAATAGTGCATAATGAATGCATGAATAATGATCGTTTTTAGCATAATACCATAATACCTATGAAATAAAAAAAAAACACATCAACACCCCGTCGTGATCAGAAATGTCGAACATGATGAACACCACCTGGAATATGAATATTTTATTTTAGTTCTTTTTGGAAAGAAAGGTCACAGCCAGTGGAAGCCAAAGAGATACTTTAGATGTCTGTGTTTGTGCCTTTTACTTAGGGGAGGTAAAAAAAAAAAATCTGGGGACTAAATTGTTACCAAGAAGTTTCTCCGCCAAATTATTTTAATGGTAACATGGGGTAGCAGTCACTAACCGATAGAAGTCAAAAAATGCAAATGTCTAACTAGGTGGTTTTCATGATGCTGAATCCATTCCAAGCATTCAATTTGCTCAGAAAACATTCCTTGGGCTAAAAAAACAGATATACCCGTCATGATAAAAGTGCTTAGTCAGCACATTTGGGCAAGGGCTATGGCCATTTACAGCCCAAACAATACAAACTAATGTTTCAGCATGATTCAGCATCATGAAAACCACCTAGTTATCACATGCTACATGTTGGGGAGGCAGACTTCTGTTCGACATAGCATAGCATAAGATAGCAGTTAGATTTAGGTGTCAACCCTGTGAGGTTAAGGTTAGGCCTGATGGTCTGATAGTTAGGTTTAGGTGCGTCGGAACACTTGCATCCTAAATGTTTTGCCTTCTGTAGGTCGTGACTAGTACCCTCGACTTTGACCAGTCTTTAATGAGGTTTCCCACAGGAGTTGAATCTCAACATTTTAGACACCATCAGAAACACATTAGTGAAGCCATTTCCTGGCAACGATTTAGGTTCCAGATTGGTGAAATATCTGATAAAATGCCCATATCATTTTTTTTTTTTTTTAACTGTGGAGATGCAGTTTGTGTCACTGCCAATATGTAAGAGTGATCATTTTTGTCTGAACACTTGCCTGTATACGTATTCGCTGTAATTTTAGCAGGCTATCAATGCTTCTATTTGCTGCCTGCCCCGGTCATCCTGTTATGCTTATGTAACCAGATAGCCTAGAGAAAAAATAGAGCCAGAATCGTGACAAAACTCCATAAATATGCAGTCTATGTTTGTATAAAAGGCCTTTGAGATCTGCAAGTACAGTCAGTATGAATCATGATCCACTGCTGCTGCTGCTGCGGTAAATATAAACAAAACAATTTCGGGAAGTTGTGAAGTCGACTTTCACTAAATAAACTTTAGTAGTAACTTAAGTAATAAATAACTTTCACGGCCTGCGCAGGAAATGTGATGATGATCGGCCTAGTGGACTGCAAGATTATCTTTGGACAACAAAGTTTATAATTCCATATGTGGACAAGAAATAAAAAAGTTCCAGTGATTAGAAATTGATGATTCAAAGTATGCCCCTCATTGGCTTGCATTGCATGCTAAAACAGCTGTGAAAATCACTCTTGTAGTATGTAAATGAACACAAAAGGAAAATGTTAGCCTCCTGTTAATTTGATCCATTTTATGAAAAAATAAAAAATAAAAAATAAATAAAAAATAAAATAAATAAAAATAAAACCTCGACACACACACACACACACACACACACACACACACACACACACACACACACACACACACACACACACACACACAAACAAATTCCATGCTGTATTTCAAAGAGCTGACAGGCAAAAAATGATTGAAAATAATTATTCTTAATTGAACAGTTGAGACGAATAACAGGCTAAGTCCATATTTATTATATTGTCTCTTGTTATGTGTCTCAACTGCTCAATTGTAAAATGTACACTCTCAAGCTTTACTGTGTGTGTGTGTGTGTGTGTGTGTGTGTGTGTGTGTGTGTGTGTGTGTGTGTGTGTGTGTGTGTGTGTGTGTGTGTGTGTGTGTGTGTGTGTGTGTGTGTGTGTGTGTGTGTGTGTGTGTATCCAGGGCCTTCTACAGAGCAGCAGTGGCGCAACAGCGGACAAGTGACCTTTCGTAGAAGAACAGGAGAACCGTCCTGCAGGTGTTCATATCACCGTTCCAATGCATCTTAAGGCAAGTGATACAGAATATTCAGCTGACCTTTAAGGCTGAATTGACTTATTTGGAGTCTGCCATATAATTTAACCTTAAGTTGTGTCGAAATGGCATCTTATTTTGAAGTTTCATCTCCGATTTGTCACCCTCGACTTGAAATCAACGAATGAGAAGCACCCATCCCCTCAGCCTATATACTGTATATGGAACATTGGAATCTGTAGTGGTTTGGAAAGTAATATACTTACAATTATGAGTTTGACATTAACAGTTTTAATCCCATGGACAAAGCATTTTAGCATTTGTTCTGTGAATTTGTTCTGGGAATAGCTTGTAGTGAAGCTACCTGTTTTGAGTAACAAGTGTAGCTTACTACATTTCCCACACACATTTTCGAATTCCGCCTATTTTTAATGGGTAGAATGGGTAGAATATTATTATATATATTATTAGACACCATTAGAAAAATATTGGTGACAAGACATTTCTTGGTAACGATTTAGTTCCAGAGATTTACATGACTTCCCCGTAGTATGATCCAGCAATGGTTTACGGATTGCTGTTGCCATCCTCACATGCATGCAGGCATGCACGCTCACAGGCACACGCATGCACAACTTTCCACAAATAAACCCCATCTGTATTCGGCACAAACAAAATGGATGCGTGCCCTTTGGGAGCCAGGACAAATGAATAGTGTTGACAGAGCAATTAGCATTTTAAAGACAAGATAACCTTTGCTCAATACATCACTTTTATTACTGTGGAGGCAACATTCTCACCTGGATTGTGTGTGCGTGTGTGCGTGCGTGCGTGCGTGCGTGCGTGTGTGCGTGTGTGTGTGCGTGCGTGTGTGTGTGTGTGTGTGTGTGTCATGCACTGTCATCATGTAAAATTGCTTAAGTCAATTACTCACTGTCACTTTAATGTCACTCATAGACTGTCCAATTTGTAGCAGGCACCACCCCGAAAATATCACACAGTTTGTGTATTTTTTGGACCACAGTCTATTTAGTATTACAAATGAGAAGCGGCCAATAACAAGCTCACACGCTTACTCATAGCCAGAGCCATGAAGAGAAAGAGTTGCGACACTAATTGAAAAGTGAACAGCCCGGTCACGTGGCTTGTCACGTGGTTCATGCAGAGAAGAATGGGGACTATGTGGAATTCAAATACAGTGTTTTTTCATCAAGTGGCACATATAAGAGCGATACAACGTATGACAACTGTTTTAAAGTATTGTTCAATGACAACTAAAGTCTCTGTAGTGTTTATGGTGTACTATTATTCCATGCACGTGTCTGTGTAGTCTTTGCCCCTCACAAGAGCGCGTCAAAGCGCTTGCAAACGGCTAGCCTCAGCTCGGAGCTATTATAATGTATCGCTCGCATTTTGAATTAATTTTGCCTTTCGTTCAGATGGATCGATCGAGTAAATTGTCTATTCATCGCGCTACACATGGGGAGGCTACTCTCTCGGACGGAATTGGCCCTATAATCACTGTTTATTGCTCTGCATTAGTCTAGGGATGTGCTGATGTATTATGATTTCATTTTTTTGGGGGGGTGGGGGGAGTATTTATTTTAGTAGAGGCCTGGCCCGAGAGATTTGTATGTGACGCGCAAGCACCGCCGCCAATGAACTCATTAGTATAGAAAAAAAGTTTTGTTTTGCAAGCCACAACAGTGTCCGACGATCCGTGGGTCGAAGGTTTGAATCCCGGCTCCTCCCGTCTACGTGTCGAGGTGTGCTTGGGCAAGACGCCGAACCCCACGTGGCCCCCGATGCGCTGGTCGGTAGGCTACCTTGCATGGTTTCCGCTGCCGTGTGTGTGAATGGGTGATTGCAATGTGCTGAACGTAATGTAAAAGGGCCTTGGATGAATGCAGCATTTAGCCATTTCTGCTGTATATCCAATGCGTTGCCACAACCGTGGCAGCGAATGGGTGATGAGTCAGGATTTGAACTTGCGTCAACCGTTTGAAGCAGCAGACAGACCCAGAGGCTCTCGGTGGACTCTTGTTTTCACAACTCGAAGATCTTGACTTTGCCGATGACCCTGCAGGGCAGGAGAAAACTGTCAGTACTTAACACTGAACAAAACAGGCTTGAAGAAAGATGCATCTAAAAAGGTAAACATAAAATGGTTACAGTGCATTTATATAGTGCCTTTATGCAAGACACTTTAGATCATGCACTGCACTGGAGGAAATCATGCAGGGCAACAACCAGCACATCATACTGTATGTTGCATTGTTTCCCTCAGCCACTCTACAACGAGCCCTTTTCAAAACCCCACGCTTTGGGGTGGGTTTTGTTTGTTTGCACTGTTCAATGCCAATCCACATACTTCAGCAACTGTTGCTATGCAGGTCAAGCTTTCCTGATCAAGGTTTCCAATTCTAACGTGCCTATTGGACGAGGCTGAAGTAGCGCCTACTTCCGCATTTTCGCAATTCCGCCCACCAAATTTTGCTGGGCAGAAGTGTAGAAAATGCGGAAATATTTTCTCTGTGAACGTGCCTGAAGGATTCATGAACGAGCACAGTGGAGACCCGGGAAAGGGGGGAAAAAACGGCATCACAAAACAAGCTTGTGGGTTTGCTGTGGGCTTATCTGTCATATAACACATCCGTTATGTTTTGAGACGTGGTATATGACGTGAACAACGGTGTTTCATCCAAACATAAACTGCCCTGCCCGCGTTCACAAAGCAAACCAGCGTGCGTGCTCTACTGGTGCTCGTGCTTGAATTTCAGCCGCCTGCAGTTCCAGACTTGACCACTAGAGCCCGAGCTTCAAGCCTGGAGACTCTGAGGATGTGCTGCCAACGTCAACATAAACAATGAAATGTCGACATAACCATTACAACGACAGCACAGTACAGCGGGTTGTGTGTTTCCTGCATAAAAACACCCCAGCACCATTACATAGTGGTAGCCTGACCTCAGTCTGAATTGTCATTTCGTCTCACTTCATTATGCAATTGAATCGCAGGGGGGAAAAAAAATAAGGTAGTATTTTTTTGATTCAGGGCTGGAGACAGCCAAAAGTTCCCTATTCTACTTTCAATAAAGAATATCACTTCAGCATTGCAGCGTACCAGCAGTACAGTACTACCGGGCAGGGGCGGATCTCGGCATGGGCATGCCATACAAAACAACCCAAGATATTTCAAATTAAAGTGCTTATATTTAAAATGATTTGAAACACTACTGCTACTAACTACAATCGTCTCACCACTACATCAACACCAATTCATCATTCAAAACAGAAAACTTCGATAACAACTGATGTTATTATTGATGCTTACTTGCCTAATTTAAGTCCTGTAACCGAAAATGGTATGGGTGCGGCTTTGCTTCGCTTCGCAACACGGGTGATGAAGCCACCCCCATATCATTTTTTATATCCGCCCCTGCTACCGGGAGTGTGAAACAAACAACGGTGACAGAGAAGTCGCAGCGCATCAGCCAGGCAGTGACACGACGGTGACAGTGTCCCGACGCGTCGCCCTACAGCGGTATGCGACCGGAGAGAGGGAGAACACGCTGCTATCTTTGATTTCTGTCGGGTGAAAAGGAAGGATTTATGTTTTGTTTGTTTGTAGTAGTTTTTTTTTTTTCTTTTCCTGCTGGAGGTGTGTGACATTGCTTTGGTCTCTATTTCAATCTCTTTCGCTGTCATTTCTTTTCTTTTTTTTCCTTTCGCCCGCCTCTCTTCCACTCACAGTGTGTTTAAATAGAAACGGGCCGCGAGACATGTGAACTCGCTCATTTTAAAGTGCCCTCTCTCTCTCCACCTTTTGGGACAGCCCTGTGTAAGAGAGGAGAGGGATGAGAGCCTCGTCGTTTCTGTACAGTACACGGGGGTATTGATTTTTAGTCGGCACTCCGGGGCGATTGTTTGATTTACTTTATAAAAAGCTCCCAATGTTTTGCCCATGGTGCGCCGTCGGCGGAGCGTTTTGTGCATAATTGTATTGAATCGACCCCGAGATTGAGTTGCCTGTATTTCATTGCGTCGTACCACAGCTGCGTCTGTTTTTTTATACATACAGTATATCCCGACTCCCGAGGGGGCCGAGGCCGATGCCCCCGAGAAGAGAGCTTTCTTCCGGCTCTGCATGTAAACAAGAACTGAGGAAAATCATCTTTTTTTGGCCAAAAACCAAGGGGTCATTTTATTTTACATTAGCAGCTGTTGTAGCATATCACAGGGTTGCATATACTTTCTCTCGATTTGGTAAATCGGCAAACTGGCACCGAATGCTCTACGTTTGCCATGTGACAGCATTGTGCACCATGAGTAGCTGCACTGTAGCAGGTGCGAAGCCAGAACTTCAGTTTTGGGTGGGCCTGGCTAGGCTGTGTGGATTCCTCTCTGATTTTACTCACCAAGAACACCCACCCAACAGAGCTAAACCAATCACATTGCTCAGAGCCTCTGGTTGATTGGTCCCAAAGTTAGGAGCAGGCCGCTTGTTTTTGACAGCTCAAGATGTGCAAAAAAGTAAAAGAAAACGCACAACACTCCACAACGCGACAGCGAGCTGCTGGAGGAGAACGAAAGGAACTAATTCAATAATAGAGACTATATGGCTGTGCTAAAATTCATTCCCTATGCCCCATATAGTACTACTACTTTGGGCTTCCGCCATTTTGTTTGAGTATCTGAATATGAAGTGAGATTTTTTTTTTCATCCTATAGTGGACTGAAATATCCCACGATGCACCTGACATTGTAGGGACCATCTGATGGTCACTACATTCACTCAGCGGAGCAAATCTACCCCATAATGCATTGCGCAATCTCACTCTTGAGCACACGTGCACACGTGTGCTGCTTTTTCATGCATGCATGCACTCCAAAAGTTGTAGCAGAAGTTGAACCAGCAAAAATACACCGTCTCCGCCTGTCCTCTCTCCTGTTCTTCCCTGTTGGATCTCAAAGCTGTTTCTGTTAACAACAAAAATAGCCGCACTACAAGGTCACAACACGGACGGTGCTGTTTTAATGCTGAATGTTTTCATATTGTCAAGCTGGCCGCACTAGCTGTTTTCATTAATATTATAGTATATTCATAGTAATCATTAGGCCTGTGCTATTTGAACTAATTCAGCAGCAGCAACATTAGCGTGTTGACTGGTTTATTGTAGTCAGTTTAAACGGCTGGGATGATTTGTTTAATTTGTTTCGTCAAGCAGTTCTCATATGAGTATGAGGTGATATAGAAAAACCTCTATGACTTATAGCACCCTATACCGACAGACTCCCCATATAGGGAGAACTGTCCGAAATGATCACTATATAGTCCACTAAGTCTGGACCCCCATATAGCAGTGGTTTTCAACCTTTTTGACACCAGGGACCACCATTTATTCGGCATTTGAGCCACGGACCACCATTCGAGTACATTTTCACCCCAACGACCTAAAACTAAAGATTTAATTTTGTTTTTTTCCACAATTCCAGGCTGGATTTTCCAAACAAAACAGTGTAGACTTCTTAATTAAATAGTGCTAATTCAGATGATGAATATTTTAACTCCTTGAGAGTATAAAAATGAAACCAAATGGACCCGCATGGGTCCATTTGGTTTCAATTTTTTCATTCTCAAGAGTTACATCTGGTTAGCCAACTTTCCATCATTTAGCCTGGGGACCTCCTGGAACCCTCTCAAGGACCACTGGTGGTCCCCGGACCACCTGTTGAAAACCCCGGCCATATAGGGAATAGGGAATAACACTACACAGCCAATGATTTGAACAGGAAATAAAATGAGCAGAAAGGATTATAGTGTGAAAGCAAAGGGAAAACAATGACCACATTCTAGGGTGATGAGGCACGGGCAAGGTGGTGGTGGTGACAGACTATGAACAGCGGTGGTCAGAGCGGTGGTGACGATGACCACCGAAAATCCAAACTCTGAATCTCTTAAAGAAAAACTTTGTTATTTTTCCAACCAAGGTTCATGTTTTTAGGTAGTTGTTGTTAGATCATCTGCTGCTTTCTTTTCGTTTTATAGATTTCAGCTGTTTTTGACAGGGGGCAGGCATTCTTGCCCCGATCAATAAAACTAAAGAAAGCAGCACATGTAAAACAATTAACACCCATGTTTTATTCTAAAACATGAACCTTGGTTTAAAACAAAAACAAAGTTGTCCTTAAAGGTAGGCCGACATTATTGATCTCTTATAACGTCTATAACGTTTTTTAGAGCCTGTTGCATCTTCTCTAAACGGGGTGCTGGCAAAACTGTGGGCCCTGGGGCTTAAGCCGCTATACTACGGGAACACGAATTAGACAGGAACATACAGTAAAGTAGCACCTGAGGTTAAAATGCAGAGCATCCAAATGGTGCGGTCCAAACGGCTTGTCGTGGACATAAAAATGCGCTTTAAGTGGATTTGTGGCTTGTGTTCGATCATCATAGCCCCGGCCTCCTCACTGTTCATTTGATAGAGTGGTGCTTCACTGCCAAAAGGACCGGCGCTTTAGTCCTATGTCTGCCTCCACGTGCCTCTGTGTAGAGGCACATAACCACATAAACACCCTATTTGTGTTGTTCTCTCTCTCTGCCTCCACGTGCCTAGCTATAGTAGAGGCACATAAGCCACATTAACCAATCACTGGCATTTTTACAGTAGTTATTGAAAAATATCAGACCTACAAGCTCATAGCGTGCCACTCCGTGGCACGCTATGAGCTTGTAGGTCTGATATTTTTGAAAGAGGTGAAAATGTGGCGCAAATATTTGAATTATTTTTCAGTTCAGAATGCGTTAAAGTGAAAGTTGCAATAATAACACGCTAAGTAAATACGACCTCGGATAAAGATGTTCTGATGATTTTTTTTTGTGTCTGTGTGTTTAATTTCACACGTATTTGCACAGGGAAATTACATTTCACTTTATCTTTCCTCGCCGTAGAAGAAGAAGAAGAATACACCAGGTAAATGCCAGTGTTTCTGGCCATTCTGTTCTCAGTCGTTTATATGTTTGGAAGACGACCGTGACCCTGGGGCGGCTTCCTATTCTTCCTCCTCCACCATTTTAATTCCTTCGCCCCGTGCACTTTGATACGCACCGACTTCTCGCAAACACCTGACACGCACAGCATTATCTCAGCTCTCATGTCTCCCTGACACCGAATCACTTTGCTTATTTACTCATTCACATATCGGGAAATAATTGACATCACAGAGCCAACTTCGTGTTAGTGCTTTCTCAAGGCTGAAGGAACTGAACTTTTTTTTTCAAATACAACCCCACACAAACACGCACGCGCGCGCGCACGCACACACACACACACACGCACGCGCGCGCGCACACACACACACACACACACACGTTCAAAGATGATGACCTTATTGCAGGAACGCAACGTGGGTGGGAGAAAAAATCATTAGCAGTCAAGATAGATTGGCTTTGTTATAGCCTACTTTCATCCTATTTAAAGTCATATAATCTGCATCAAAGGGTGTTTTTTTTTCTTTCTGAAAGATGCCGCAACAGGATTTATTTTTTTAATTGACTTTAGAAGTAAGAAAATATGTATTTTTAATAACAGAGCTTGGTCGTTGAATAGGTCGGCTTCACGGAAGATGATCATAGCTCATGCTTTTTCTAATGCAAGTGTAAATGGCTGCATTTGTATAGAGACGTTATCCAAGGCACTTTAAATAGTGCATTACATTCACACCCGCATTCATACAACCGATTGTGGAAGAAACCATGCAAGGCATCAACCAGCATATCAGAAGCAATTTGAGGTTTGTGTTTTTGCCCAAGGACACGTATTTGAACCGCCGACCATCAGATCATTGGATGACCTCCTCTACCTCCTGAGCCACAGCTGCCGCTGTGTAAAACGCCTAATTGAGAATTCACCCTTCCTATACATGAAACTTTTATATGCGTCTAAAGCAGGGGTCGGCAACCCAAGATGTTGAAAGAGCCATTTTCGACCCAAAATTAATTTCAAAATCTGTCTGGAGCTGCATTTTATTATTATTTTTTTCCTGAGTGTGCAAATGTGAACCAAATGGACCCTAACGGGTCCATTTGGTTCCATTTGCACACTCTCAGGAAAAAAAGGTCCTCAAAGAAGAATCATTAACATGGTGAAACACAACCTTTCTTCAGAAATCTTCTACAGAACTCCATTTCTAGTCCACACAACATCTCTAAGGTATATTAATGACATAGTAAACTGAGTAAACCTTTGAAAATGGGTGGTTCAGATTGAAAGCTCCACCTCTGATAACTGCTGGGCTTTTTTGACATGGCCAAGTGCTACTTTAACTGGCAACTGTCAGACAGAGCAACGCGTTTTGGGTGACTGAAATGTTTATATTATTTTGGTGCAGATCACCCCAGTGTGTGTATGTAATAATGCTACAGCCACTGAGCCACTAGGGCTGTGTTCTGGAGCCGCATGCGGCTCATGGGCCACAGGTTGCTGACCCCTGGTCTAAAGCATGGAAATCTGAAGTCTTTAAAGGTATTAGAGGCAACTTTTAGCCAAACATAAAATATATATGTATATATAGCTATTTTTTTTTCTCCCTCCACGTCTATTTTTATGCTGCAGCTCTTTCCCGGCAGACAGACACATGCTTTGCCCTGCAGACGGTCCAGAACTTTATTGTTGTGGTTAACAAATCCTTTTCGTCGGGGCTCATGGCAAGACGGTGCTAGTGTGTGGGAGAGAGGGGGTTGTGGGGGTTCAGGCAGCATTTTAGCCAGTCACAGCCCAGCCCCTTTCACAATGAGCCAATAGAGTGGAGGTTTACAAACACAGAGTTTGCACACACTAAAGTTGCCCATAATGCCTTTAACCACATGTAATTCTACATTATACTGTACAGTCCCTATTCAGGTACATATGATCATTCAGCATGATGTTATGGGAAATATGAAATGTTAATCTATATAGTGTATAGTGTTCCAGCAACTCCTTGGTTTGAAAGCATGTCCCAAGCCATTCAAGCCTTTAATCAAGTTGTATGTAAATGATAGTCACACCTACTGTTTGTGAAGAGACCCTGCTGAGGGCAGCAACAGACGAGAGAGTGTATTGCATGATTGCATCATACCTTTATGATTGTTATGTTAATCTATGGGACAGCTTCTGGGGTATAAGAAGGGACTTGGGGAGAACCTCAGGAGGTTGGTGGGAAGGAGAACATGACATGAAGATGTGCTGAGGGAGAGAATCTTGCGAGATGCAGGCCATGCCTGATAGACCAAGGGATGTCTTGTGCTTGTTGCTGTTCTTCTGAATAAACTCATAAGCTATACCTTCACCTTCTTGTTGGACATATATTATTTCCATAACAATGTATAGCCAACTGTAAGCTCCCATGGCATTGTGAGCTTGTATAGCTTGGCTATTTTCAGGTAAAGGCGGATAAAAGGAGGGAGCTGTGTGGATAAGAACCCCTGGGGGACTTGAAGCAGGAGAGAGTTTTAACTCATTGAGCGCGATCGGATTTTCTTTGTTTTCTTTCCACTGCCGCGGCTCAAACCAGTTTGATCGGTAAAAAAGCCCTTATTTTGAAGCTCAGATCTCCTAAACAGGATGTGCTGTTTCTGTTATGCTGTGTCTGTTGTCTTGCCTAATCGATCATCTGGCGATGTACCCAAAAACATCCGGGTCACAAGTCAGGAAGAGCTGTGTAGCCCTGGCTGCTTAACCCATGCGCCAGCGACATTGAGGGGGCAAACCGGAGGAGAGCCGTTTGAATGCATTGGGTTGAATGAATGTCAATGGGACGGGGGGAAAAAAAGTTGTCCCCAATTCTGTCCCAAATGAAAGTCAGCAATGGGATGATCATCAGACGATGCGCACGGACTAATAGTTGGATTAAAGAATGAAATCTACATCTCGTCGTGATACGAGCCGTCCGCGTGACCGGCGGGGGGGTCTCCACGGGATGTCCACGAGCAGCTCGAGAACGGCGCTTTAAGAATTAAAGGACTGGATGCCTGCAGTAACATAGCAACATCGCAGGGCCTTTTCACTGCTCTATTGACATCCTGACAGGCTCTGCAATAAATAATGGAAAGCTGCTACGGTACAATGAAGGGCAAGACCTATAGTGCATTCTTAGAAATACAGACAACCATATTTGCGGATGCAGTGAGCCGTTTACTAGTAAAGCTAGGCTAAACGTTTGTGTCTGTCTGGGTGGCACACACTCCATATTTGTTTGTGCCAGGCGCACAACTTACTGTTCTAGGGTCAAAGGTGTACTAGGTAAGTTTGACTGGTGGTCGCTGCTGGTACTGCAGTTTTTCGATTGAGTCCTACATTTCCCAGCATCCCATGCACGTTTATGATTGGTCCTTGTAATCAAGGACCAATCAGAATGTGACATGCAATGATGGGCTGAGATTCAGAGAAAGCCAATATGCCAGTCATAATGGATATCAAATTTAGGATTTGTTTTTATGAAAAAGTTACCTAGCATACATATGCACATGTATCAATTAAAAGCAGGAAATAGAAGAGGAAGGATGGATTTCACACGGATATGATTCTATTGATATAAAAACTCCAGATCATAATTAGTTCTGTTGCCTAAAAGCAATCCAGTGCTCTTACACATTTCACAAACAGAAACCCATATTTGAATTGATAATTTGGACATTTCGGCTCACAAGGGGTCCTACAAATCTGGGGAAATATATTAACTTGGGTCATGGAAAACTGCTTATTTTTGTGGGACAAATTCGAATAGCTAAATAACTGTAGAAGAATCCACACACTCATTTTTATCCATGAACTTGACTTTCTAGTTTGGAATGGAAATGAATTCCAGGCTAGGAAAAAAGTATATTTATTCCCCCTGTGTGTTGTGAAAGTTACTCTAAAAACGTACTACCACAGTATCACTCTCTGCCATGAAGTTTGCTTAAAGGAAAAAAATAGCAAAATCTAAAAAAAAAATATGCTGTCCTCCAAACATAGAACCTGTTTGGACTCAGTTTGGACTCAATGCGAGACATTGTGCATAAAGCGACACAAAATTTCAATGAGAAGAAGAGATCTTGTTCACGATCATTTTCATATCTTGTGCGAACGTAAACAGAACATTCTATATTTCTGGTAAATGAACTTTCTGAACTCATTCGTTCTCTATCGTGTTCGAGAAGGGCTCTCCGCTACATATTCAATAATATGTAGTGGAGAGCCAGTCCCTTGGCTCTCCACTCAGAGAACCTGGGCTACCATGTAACCTTCCATTTCTGGTGTGTCTGAACGTCACCATTGTCGTGTTCAATTTCAATCAGGAGTGAGCAAAATCCACAACACTAAAACAGTCCTTAATATGTAAAATCTCTCTTAGCCGTCACTGCAGTTCACTGAGCTCACATTCAAATCAAATGTATGATTCTTCCAAGGCACACAGCAGCAGCCAGCGGCACACACAGAACCGAACATGACCCAAACGGAGGAAACGTGTTGTTGTTGGTGTTTGATTAAACAAAAAATAAAATAAAAAAGTGCTACCAAAAATAGGTTCAATAGATAAACATTAGTCAGCTGCATATTTCTGCAGCGTAAACTGCCAAACTCCTCTCTCCCACAAGTGGAGTGCAGCCAGCAGCGATGCCTTATTTATCTTCGCCATACAAAGTGTACAAAATGTTGAATTATGAACATAATTATTTGTCCTTAAATTTGTGAATTTAATTAGTTCATAAAAAAGTGAACTTTCCCAACACACTAACTGGGTGTCTCCCTGTAACCATAGCTTGATGGATCTCTCAACATTGGGGGCTTGTAGATCACCTTATTTTGATATTTTAAAAAAATCTGTTTTCGGTTATTTTTATTTTTTAAATGTTCAAATCCTGGGCAGGAAAACATGCCATGTTTTGGACGCACTGCAGTTGGAATGGTGATTAATCATGATTGAATTAAATTTGAAGCTGTGATTAATCCAATTAGATATTTTAATCATTCAACAGCCCTATACTGTAGTTCATAGAGAAAAAGAAATTTGGCGAGAACAAGACCGCGCCCCTGTTCATTCTTCAGAGCGAAACGGTCGAGTCGTTCCTTTCCGCCGCGATTGCTACACCGTACACCGTAACTGCACAGCTGTGACTCGCTCACTACGTGATGCAACAACCGGCACGCGCACACAATACTCCGTCAGGTCTCGTCAAACGACAGTCCCAGTGGGACGGGGACATGGAGACGACACATGACGGCTTAAAAAGCCTTTTGGAGAAGACGACAAAGTGATCCGCCGCATTAGTCGACTCTAACTCCCAACACCGTCTGTTCCTGTTGCTTCCTATTGGTCCCATGAAAGATGCAACGCTGCAACATGTTGCCGGGGCCTTCCTTTTTCCTCTCCCACTGATCTCAGCGAGGGGGCGGTACGCCGCCAAACAGGGCCCCCCACAGAGCCAAACGTTGTGATGCAAACTCCTCATTAATGCTCCAGCCGAAAAGGAGGAAACCAAACCCCAAAAAATAGACGACGCACAAGCTCAGGGCACTCCGCTACCGCCGCGAGCTTGCAGATCGAGTATTTAACGACCCCGCCACGCGACAACACAGGAGTTACAAATGGTGGCTTTTAAGAGGGCAAATACAATATTAATCATCGAGCGTCGTATAGCAGCTGTATAGACGGCGTGCAAACAACAATGTATAATGGATCAAATGTCTTTTGCTATGCAGCTAGCGCTGTCGTAACCTTAACCTTGAGGGCGTTCGTGTGCATTCTCTCTCTCTCTCTCTCTCCCTCTCTCTGTCTCCCCTAATAGCACATTTGTTGCCAAGGAACGGAAGCTCAAACTGTTCCGCGTGGGGGCTCAATCAGCACCTTGCCATGTGTTGAATTATACGTGTACTTATGTAACACTTCGAGCTATTTGTGCTTTACTTGGGCATTTCCGATTCCAGAAGTTTTACTTTTACCACTCCAAAAAACATCAAGCAGTAATTTTTACTCCAAGCTATACATTTGAAAACTTAATGGTTGTTTTGTATGTTTTGGTTGTTAGTGTACTGTGTAACGACTCTATAACAAGATTATGTCCTATATGAACAGTAATAATATTCCACTAATGTAACTAGTTACTAACAACAGTATTGCATTGGTGAAGGGAGATGAGCTAATGCCACTTTACTTTGACCTAAAAAAAAAGTGCATTGAACAGCAAGCTATTATGATTTCAGTTAGATGTACAAAGACATCTACTGTTAGAGTTGTGACATTGAAACATAAAGAAAGATATCTTGTGTGGGTCCTTGCTTATAATTTGGATTATGGAATTGTGAAGTTTGAATGACTCTTCTTCTGTATAAAACGATTGTGCTGTTATAGGGACAGCGGTTTTCAACCAGTGGTCCTTGAGAAGGTTCCAGGTGGTCCCCAACTAAGTTGGTTGACCAGATGTAACTCTTGAGAGCGTAAAGATGAAACCAAATGGACCCTTGCTGGTCCATTTGGTTTCATTTTTACGCTCTCAAGAGTTAAAATAATCATCACCTTAATTAGCCCCAAGTCTACACAACTCTTAATGGTCATCGACAGAAGCAAGAAATCTTTAGTTTTGGGCTCTGTGGGGCTAAATTGTCCTCAAATGGTGGTCCGTGGCTCAAATGCTGAATAAATGGTGGGCCTGGTATCAAAAAGGTTGTAAACCCCTGCTCTAGGAGATGGTAATCGGATGGACGGATGGTAATCGATTGACTGTCGACGACCCTGAACCGATCGCATTACTTGGGGTGTAAAATACGCAGGGGCGAGGCTAAGAAACACTTATGATTTTGAAAAAGGTCAAATTCACGGCGGAGCCCCTCTTAAAACATTTGAGCTATGGTGGGTGCGTGTGCGTGTTATGGGCGCGTACAGGCTATACACAGCTCATACACAGCTGTGCGCCCTTCGTCCGTCTCCCCTCCGCCTCTTCCAGAGCTCTTCGCAGCTCCTCTGCCTGGAGTCAGCGTGCAGCAGCGTCTTCAAAGGGACGGCGGAGGACTTGTTTTTGAACTACAAGCAGGTCTGCATTCTCCCATCCCTTTGTTAGACTAATCATCCCATGGGCAGGCGCACCGTCGATAACAAAGGATGGGAACAACAAGCCCCGTTATCTCCGCGAGAAAACAGGAAAGTAGATATCCCCCATTGTGCATAATTTAGCACTATAGGCTGCCTGCTCCCGTTTCTATTCAACGCCGCCTGTGCTGAGGAGGAGGAGGAGGAGGTGGAGAGAGAGAGAGCAGAAAGTGCAAAGTAGAGAGAGAGACTGAGGATTGAGAGGAGAAGAAGAAGAAATAGCTAGGGTATTATAAACCAGGGGTTTTCAACCTTTTTCATACCAGGGCCCACATAGCATTTGAGCCACGGACCACCATTTGATGACGTTTTAGCCCCACGGACCCCAAAACCCAAAGATTTCTTCTGTCTTTATCTATAATTCTAGGCTGGATTTCGGGAAACATAACAGGCAAAGTGGCAAACCTATAGATCTCTCATTGTGTAGATGTTTACACTCTGAAAGAGTTACATCTGGTTAACCAACATTAACCATCATTTACCTGGGGACCACCTGGAACCCTCTCATGGACCACTGGTGGTCCCGGGACCACGGGTTGAAAACCCCAGTTATAAACTATAGCCTGTAATTCAGTCTGATTCTGATGTTCCTCCAATCTGAAATGTCAAATCAGTCTGGCCCCAGGAGCCTATCCCCACAGGTAGGCGGGGCATATGCATCCGAGGACTCTGATTGGACTGTGGTTCGTTTGAGGACAAACACTAAGTTCACGTTCGGTTGAACACCGAGAAACAACGAGGCTACAGAGGAATGCAAGTGCATGTCCAACACAATCTGTTTAGCAACAACTTGTAGTGCACGTCATGTGTTCAGAATACTGCAGTGGATTAGGATCTACAAACTAGTGTGCATCTCTGTTGTTATCTGTTCATATAGCTTGTAAATCTGTTCTAGTTTTACATCATGCAACAAGAAGATAATTTGTTAAGTAATGAGACATGTTTTGGAGGAGTAACATATTATTACCCATTTTGGCAGAGTAATATTGTTACACAATTTTTTTGCTGGAAAATGTAATAATAATATTACAGCAATATGTAATTTGTTAGTGACCAACACTGATTATAAAGAGGTGGGAGAGGTGCTGTAATACCGCAGCGCCTACTGTACACTCAGTGTACACTTAAATCACAAGTGTAGAAACCAAACCCGACTTTTGCTCATGCATTCTCCGAGTTTCTGAGCCAAGACCTGGAGCAGTTGGTTCGGAAAACGTTAAACGGGAGCGCGGGTAATGGAACGCGGAGCGGTAACACCACGCCGTGTGGAGGTTTTTAGCACCGTATGCTGGCATGTTTATTACCTCCAGTCACGTGACATGACTGGAGGAGGCTGCTGTGTATGCTTAGATAAAAATTCACCCACCGAGGCACAGGCTGTAACTTCCACCAATATTATTGGGGATACATGTACATCGAGGGAAAAGTTTTATGCTTTGTGTGTGTGTGTGTGTGTGTGTGTGTGTGTGTGTGTGTGTGTGTGTGTGTGTGTGTGTGTGTGTGTGTGTGTGTGTGTGTGCGCGCATTCGTGGGTGGATGAGAGAGAATCTACATGTGAGTGAGAGACTGGGAGACGTGGGAACAGAGGGTGAGAGAGAGAGCGGGGGAGTGTGTGTGAGAGTCTCGAGAGAGAGAGAGAGAGAGAGAGAGAGAGAGAGAGAGAGACTGTACATACAGTAGGTGCATTGATGAAGAGGCAAGGTCTGTTCCTATTGCATACAGTATATAGGAGCAGTGGAGTGCATACATACTGTGTATTTTTTACAGTCTTTGGTATTATGGGGATCGAATGTGAGCTTTTAACCCAGAATAGGTTGATGTCACCAATGTTCTAGCCTCGACACCTGTGCAGACACTCAGAAAGCCTGGACTAATTTGACTAATCAAATCTGATCAGCTCAACTGCCGTCCAAATTCGGACGGCACCCCACACCCTCCTAGACCCAAATCATTTCAGGTTAGGCCAGGCTACCGAACACTGTACTGAACACAAAACGACCTTTCAAAAGGGCACAATGCGGCCCAGAGGGCAAAAGGGCAGGTCAGGGCATGTGCTCAATGGAGGGAATGGGTGTGACATCACTGTGCTGAGGGAACGCCCACTGAGTGGCATAACAACTTGTTGTAGCACTGGTTTACATTCACTCTAAACACAATGGGGGAAAATGATAACTTTATTTGTTTTTATGTATTTATAAACCAAAGATTCATGTTTTAGTTATTAAAGAAAGTAAAAGATTTGGTATTTTAGATGTTTTTGACCAAGCGGCATGAGCTTTCTAAGATGGGGCTAAATATGTTTTTATTAGTAGTAGTAGTAGTAGTAGTACAAGTAATATAGTATACCATTATAATATCATTATAACTTTTTTTATTTACTATAGTCCTACTAGTCTCCTGGGGAAAAATAATAATAAAAAAAAGTTGTCCTTGTTGTTGTTTAGAGTGAAAGTAAACCGATGGATTTCGATGGAGAGCAAGTTGTTTTCCCACTCAGTCACTCTGAGGGCAGAGCACACACACCTCCATGTGCATACTCTCCATCGCGTGTGTAACTGTGCATGCACATGC
Organism: Benthosema pterotum; assembly: GCA_039105355.1. Classification (NCBI taxonomy): domain Eukaryota; kingdom Metazoa; phylum Chordata; class Actinopteri; order Myctophiformes; family Myctophidae; genus Benthosema; species Benthosema pterotum. The sequence continues at coordinate 11,480,511 of CM076966.1, forward strand.
ATGGCAAGCGTGCTAATCAGCTCCCATCCTCCTGTGAAATCCCCCGCTCCCCACCCCTCATAGAAGACACCAGGGGCGGATCTAGGCATGGGCATGGGGGGGGGGCAATGCCCCCCTAAATACCCAGTCTGCCCCCCCAAACACGATGCCATGCAAAACAACCTAAGATATTTCAAATTAAAGTTCTTCTATTTAAAATGATTTGAAACACTACTACTGCTACTAACTACACAACTTGGCACCACTAAACCAACAGCATTTCATCATTGAAAACAGAAAACTCTCTGAGTCAGACCTTTAGGTTTATGCATGCTGTGTGTCTGTTGCAACTTCAACAACAACTGATGTTATTAATGATGCTTTACTTGACTAATAAAAGTCCTGTAACTGAAAATGGTATGGGTGCGGCGATGAAGCCGCCCCCATACCATTTTCTCTTGCCCCTCCAACATGTTCTCTTGCCCCCCCAAATGGGACATGTTACATCCGCCCCTGACACCTTTAGGGGGGAAAAACTTTGCATTCGTAATACGCTTCTTTCCGCAGACATAATATGACAAATTTGGAGGTGTTTATTTTCACACAATGCAGTAGCAGAATGATGTACATGTATCGCAGGTTCCCTTTGGATATGTAGATTGACTTAAAAGCGTCACAAAGCCTCCGCCGGCGGGTTCTTCCTAGCAAGTCCCCAGTCACTGTCGGGAGATTAAGTTTGGTGAATTTATTAGGAGCAGGCAGTCTGCTGTGAAATGTGACTGTTGCTGTGAGAACTGTATAATGTTGCTTTTAAATGAAACACATATATAGCTTGACCCCTAAGTTCCAAAACGAATCAAGCATGTGAAGACATGAACTAAATTCTCAGGCCTTTTTTAATACAATAAAGGCCTGATCTAATCTAGCAAACAAAACGACACAAACTCATTATAAACTAATATTGAAATTATATAATAAAAGTGAACTCACAAACAAAATTAAAATGAAAACAAATGAAAAATTCAAAAGTATAATAACCTTTGCACACGTTATCACACCACAGGGACACAAACAAACAAAGTCATGGAAACGGAAGGGAATTTTAATGACTGCTTATTTTTTTAAACTCTCCATAGGGTTCACAAGGTTCTGCACAAGGGAAAGGCTCTCTCAACAGAGGAATATACTGGCAGGCATTTTGATCAATATCTGGTAAGAAAATATAATTTTTGCCGTTATGACAAAAAAAAAAATGCTTATGCACTGGTATAATTTGTAGCCTTCATCATAACAGAAGTATTTTTCAAGCTTTTTGTAATACATTAACATAATAATGTTATCTGCTAAAACCATGGACATGGCGGACAATTATGGGCACTGGATTTGCGCGTATACGCCAAGGTGTGAAGGTACAATGCGGAAGTTTACTGGAGTTTGTAATATACACAGCCATCCACGTTGTTTGCGCTGTGTTGCTCGGACGATACTGATATGTTTGCAGATTAATCTCCCAAGGAATATAGTCCCCACCCACAGTTTTATTGTCGCATGACAGTTTTGCAGGTAAAAAAAAGATTTGTTTTTGTCAGTATATAGTTCATTATTTTCCAAAAAGGGAAGACGTGAAGTGGATGTGGAGATCAAGGGAGGAAAAGAAAGTGGAATAGTTTTTTCTTCTGTGTGCTATTTACCAGCTTTTGTCACAAGCAGTAGAACCGAAAGATGGTTATTCACATGGTCCCTTAGCTTCCTCCCCACAAAAAAAAAATAAAAAATAATAATAATAATAATAATAATAATAATAATAATATGTATAGCAGAGATAATATCCCGGCTGTAGTCTTAGGAGTCTTGTTAAATATACATTTTTAATCAGATCAAACCTGGGCTCTTCTGCTCACTCGCCTGCAAAACAGCAAGTTAGACCAACTAGGAACTAGCAAGGACATTGCAGCAGCGCTGGATCGTCAGATTATTCGGACTGTTTTACTCACATTTACAATCCCGAGGACTTGCAAATTTGGTATGTTGTAAAACCATGCAGCGAACCCTTACGAGTCGCTGTGGTTCCTATAAATATTAATGATTTAAGGTGCTTCCAAACGGGCAGCGATGAACATCAGACGTTGTCGCCAACGGCAGGCCTGTTCCACGTCTGCTTATGAGAGGCCATCAAGCGTAGAAACAACAGAGACATTGCTGTTCGTTCGTTTGAGTGGTTGCACCGCTCAAAAAAGCTATGTTTAGAGTCCTTCATTCAACCGTTTTTTTTTTTTTTTTTCAGGGGTCGAGTAAGACAGCTAGCTAGCTAAACAGACAAATAAATAAATAAAATAGTTATCATATTTTTGAACAAATAAATAAATACATATTTTAAATCTTCTAATAACATGAACCTTGGTTGGAAAAAAAAACATAAAAAAATAAAGTTGCTAATTAAAAGCTTATTTTTACATAGTGTAGACTAGAGTGTTGAACTGGTGCCACAACAGTGTATTTCTATGGAGAGCAAGTTGTTTTGCCACTCAGTGGGCGTTCCCTCTGCACCATGATGTCACAGCAAACTCTCTATTGCGTATGACCGGATGAGAATTGGTGAAATTACTGGTTGTTTCCAGTGCAATTCATTCAGTAGGACCAGTGATGTGTACTGCTTTCCCTAAGGAGGGCAGACTCTGTCGATGCCTCTAAAAAGCTGAAAACAATTTGCTTTGTAAGCATTTTGGCTTGTAATATTGTCTACATAATGTACCATGCATTCATAGGAATGTTGTCCACTGTTCTACTCTGCTAGTGTTAAAATGAAACCAAATGGACCCCTACGGGCCCATTTGGTTTCATTTTACACTCTCAAGAGTTAAATTATATTTAAACATCTGAATTATGTAATTTCAAGAGTCCATATAATTAGAAGAATAATTGTCATTTTGACCAATGTTTTGAAAATTCTCCCCCTCTATTTTTCATTATAGGTGCATTATTCTTAAACACTATAATAGTAAGTAACACCATCACCACTATTTCAATGCTCAAACTTTCTTTGCTTTGGAATAGATTTTTTTTTTTTCATGTGTAGATCTTGTTGAGCTGGTCATTTTGAAAGTAACTCAAGTTTAAAAAAAAAAAAAGTGTGGACACTCGTGATCTATGTGATGCATCTGAAGGACATAATCCTTCACAGGTCGATGCAGGTATATGGACAGTGAATCAGTGAATAACTCATGTCTAGACAACAATTACTATAGCTTAGTGTACATTTATTAAAGTGATTTCAAGCAATTTCAGGCGTTTCACAAAAGTGACATTTAGAAGATTTAGAACACTTTCCTAGGGGACTTTTTCCCTAGGGGTTCATGAACAAACATTATTCACAACCACTGAGACCTGTGTCATAAAATCGGCAACTATATAAAATATAACATACAGTATAACATACTGTATCACAGTTTGCTTACTTGCTTACCTCTTTGATTTGCACAAAGTGGAATGTAGCCTACATGATTTTATCTGAGGATCTAAACTGCAGCAGATGTAGTTTCCGTCTCAGATGTCTTGGGAGATTTGGCTGCCAGACAGGAAACGGTGGCAGTCTCACAATGGTTGGCACATTCAGAAACATATTTTTCGTCTTTTTAGATGCCTCTATAAAATCACACAGTGTACACACCGGAAAGCAACACATCAGACAATAATGTGTTATACTGTATGTCTCCTGTTATTTTTCCGAAGTGATTACATTACAAAAGATCTTGGTCATTAAGACATTATTGTTTGATCATGAGCTGGTCACTGAACTCTCATTGACTCTGATGCATTCCACCAAACTTCCAATATAGGTCCACTTTTTTTTTTACATGTGCACATTATTCGTGCCATGAGAGTTTCCCTGCCTTGTGTGTACTGTTCCAAGTGATAATCTGTGAGTCTGTTTAGTCCACGTTTTGTCCTCAGCTCTCCCTTTCTACTTCTCCATATGCTTATTCTGGGTGTGTATGCATTTTGCTTCCCCTCAATGGGCGGTATATTTAGACTCTTGATGCTTTCTAGTATTAGGAGGCACTGTTTCATATGATCTCGCGCCTACATACAGATATGCACCTTGTATTGATTGATTGATTGACTGTAGTTCTTTATCTTTATCCATGTGATAGTCTTGTTTCATTGCATTTTATACTCGTAACATTTGTTTTGAAAGGTGCTACCTTACCTTACCTTACACACCCTTACCTTAACTTACATGACCTTGCCTTACCTGCATAGTAAAAAAAAAAAAAAAAAAAAAACATCCTGGAATGCCGCATTAGGTCATTGGATTGCGGCTTGGCCTGAACCAATCAAAATAACCAATACATCACGGCAGGTAGATGTCAACCAGCGGGCTGAGACCACCCGATCGAACATCTCTCAAACAGAGATCCTTGGGGAAAATATGAGGAGCGGTTGGATGAACTGGCGGCATGTCAGGACAGCAACATGTACTGTAAGGCAGTGGTTTTCAACCAGTGGTCCTTGAGATGGTTCCGGGTGGTCCCCCAGCTAAGTGGGTTAACCAGATGAAAAGTTGGTTACCCAGATGTAACTCTTGAGAGCGTAAGAATGCGTAAGAATTTTTACGCTCTCACCCTTGCGGGTCCATTTGGTTTCATTTTTTACACTTTCAAGAGTTAAAACATTCATCATCTGAATCAGCACCACCTCATTTAATAATAAAGTTTCACTTAATTATAAAGTTTACACTGTTTTGTTGGCAAAATGCAGCCTGGAATTGTGGACAAAATCAAAAGAATTCTTTAATTTTAGGTCTTTGGTGTGAACATGTAATGAAATGGTGGTCTGTGTCTCAAATGCTGAATAAACGGTGGTCCCTGGAGTCAAAATGAATCAATGACCACATTGTCTGCATTTACATGGACGATATTTATTCCGTTGTTCACATGGAACCTGCATAAGGATACCCTGATGCAAGTTCCTCATTCACTTCCATGACCTGCTTCTCCATTCACTTTCATTACCACAACCAAACAGCACTATCCATAGTTCTGATTTGCACCTTGATACTTGCGGAACTATCCATGGTGCTGATCACTGCCTTTATACATGTGGAACTATCCATGGTTCTGAATACCAGCATTATACATTTAGAGCTATCCATGGTGCTGATAATTACACTTTATACATGTGGAACTATCCATAGTTCTGAATACCACCATTATACATTTAGAGCTATCCATGGTGCTGATCACTGCCTTTATACATGTGGAACTATCCATGGTTCTGAATACCACCATTATACATTTAGAGCTATCCGTGGTGCTGATAATTACACTTTATACATGTGGAACTATTCATGGTTCTGAATACCACCAATATACATTTAGAGCTATCCGTGGTGCTGATAATTACACTTTATACATGAGTTAAATTATTCATCATCTGAATTAGCCCAAGTCTACACAACTAGAGAATGTAAACGTATGAAGAATATGAATGAATGTCTTGTTTGCTGAAATCACAGCCTGGTATTGTGAACAAAACCGAAAGAAATCTCTAGTTTTGGGGTCTGTGCTGCTAAAATGCCCTCAAACGGTGGTCCGTGGCTCAAATGCTGAATAAATAGTGGGCCCTGGTATCGAAAAGGTTGAAAACTGTTCTAAGGAGATGTCATCCCCCGCTTGCCTCACATGGCTGGCTGTGCAGAGACCGGCTGGCTGTGTGTACAAGAGAAACAGTTTTGGTGTAGCACTTCTAGCGGTGCGTCTGACTGTCTTTGGGTCACAGAGCAGCATGAAGGTCAGCTCAGTAGCAGCTCTTTAATTAAACATGGTGGTCTCTGTCTACTGTAGACCTCTCACTTAACCCCACACTGGATTCTACAAAATGTCTTCTGAAAACCCTCATGTTTCTATGTCAGTTGGTCCTCAATATTCATGGTAAGGACCCCTAAAATGATCTGCATATGGATGCCAACACCCATCTGAATATATGTAGTTCCAGGCAGCGATTCTATCGAAAATCAAACGAGTATTACCAGATGGCTGCTTATTAGGCCGTGTTCTTCGACCAGGCATGTTGGCTGCCAGACGTCTGACTGGGTAAGTGTCTTCAGCCCCGCCCTGACTGCATCGCGAGCGTGTAGCAATGCAGTCCATTTTAACACGCATTTGGCCACGTCACCATGCTGACACAGGGCTTAAAACAAGGCGGCCAACCGGCCACGCTGATCGAGGATCTCCGGATTTTCGTCTTATCAATGCAGTCGTGTCAGTCAGCTCTCAGTCAACATGCCTTGTCGACTTAATAAGCAGCATCCTGCAAATTATCGCTTGAGAACGGACAAAGCGGTTGTTTCAGGATCCTCGCCCAAGAAGCAAAATGTTCCCTGTGAGGGGCACAGTGGTAGTGCTGTCTTCCCCCGCATTGGCATGAGGGTCTATAGATCGGCTACAGCTTATCTATGTTTATAATTGTAGGAGGCAGCAACAAAGTTAGTAGAGATAATGGACAAACGTTATGGCAACCGGACGTGGATCGGCGCTCAACAGATGCTGCTCGAAGCTATACACTTCCTCATAGCGTCTAATCACACCGTGTGATAACTATGTTTATTGAAATATAACTGTCATACATTTACACCGATCGCTCCATGACCTTATCACTAACCATATGCCACAACAAACCAATTAACCATATACTGTAGAAACGGTTTTGGAGTGACAGACTGCTCCAGCACTTCCCTCTCTCCACTGCCGATCGTGTCCATTGCACATGAGAAGCAATTAAGTTATCGTCAAGTTAGCTGACGTGATGCATGGGTGACCTTTTTAGTTTTTGTTTCCGCGTTAATGTTTGACACTCACTACATATAGACGTGTCATCTCCATAGGAACCAGAAAGGTTAACCCGTCGCCGACGGCTGTTTGCTTAGCGATTCTGACAGACCTCCGGCCTAGTGGAGCTGTCCTGAGAACAGTCGTTGCTTATTTCATTTTTAAACACTAAGATCGTCATAACTGTTAAAAGATGAAATGCATAAAATTAATCGAAATGTCCCACTCAGATTGCTCCTTTAATATAAGTACGTAGTATGTAGCCCATGATGCTGTGAGGCCCAGCTGAGCCATTGAGGCCCATATAGGTCAGAAGCATATCTTCTGTTTCTGTAGTATGAGGCAGCTTGATGTACAAGTAAACCCCCTGGACACGATGCTAGTATGTCACAGGGGCTTACTCCCCAATCCAACCCTTGATGCTGAGTGCCAAAGCAGAGAGGAATTGAGTCTTTGGTATGACCCGGCCGGGAATCGAACCCCAGCCTCCCAGACTCATAGTGGACACATATTGTGATTACACCAGATAAAATATACCTGTATTAAAAAACTATTTTAGGAATACAATGTATTTGTGCATTGAAGTCAGTATTGCTTCAGACAATCACAGACGCACACACACACACACACACACACACACACACACACACACACACACACACACACACACACACACACACACAGACGCACACATGAACACACACACACACAAACTTGTTTCTCGCATCGTATTCCTGACCGCGCTGCAAGTTGACCCGGCCGTCTTGGGTCAAGGTTCAATTAATTGTCAAGCGCCGGATGAAATGCAACATGGTTAAGGAGTGTCTGGACACGCACCCACGCACGCACACACACACACACACACGCACACACGCATACACACACACACACACACACACACACACACACACACACACACACACACACACACACACACACACACACACACACACACACACACACACAGCACACAGGGATAGCGAGCTAGAGGCTGATATAGATACACATCTGGCCTTGCCCTGGATGACCCGCAGACAAACGTGAACACGCACACACACACGTGCACAGTGCATAAACACACACATGCACGCACGTACACCGATCCAAGAAGTCTTCCTTTTCGCAAATATTTATACAATATGACACCGCCCGACGACGGTACATAAACTTGCAGCAAACCGGCGATAGATGGAAATGGATACGAAAAACAACCGTTTCCGCACTTGACCTTGAAGCTATAAGTCAGATTCTGCAGCGGCATACAGTATGTAGAGAAACGGCAACAGAGCGCTGTATAATGTATTACTTAATACGTGTAATATTATTGTGTCCATTCAGGGTAAATTCTCGGCGGGGCTGTCACTGAATAATGGATATTTCCCTGAGACGGTATGTATACGTGGACGGCTTTATCATGCATACAAATGAAGCCTTTCGGAGGTATCCAGACTGCGTTTCTGTCGGGAGGGTTTTTGTATAAGCAGAAGCCGTGCGCAGACAGGCGGGTCAGAAAAGGTGAACTTGAGCATGCAGGGGCTTAAAAACCCAAACTTGCTCGCGTTTCAAGATAGCAGGGCGCGGATAGAGGCTATGTTGGCGCGTATGCGGGCGCAGGTTCATTGTGACGCCCCTGATGCTGCTATTGTGCGTGTTGGCTTACTGGAAACACACACCAGTGGGTCTAGTCGGAGATATGTTAAACGTAAAGATTACGTATATGTGTCTTTGCCATGGCTTTCGGCCCTATTTTGAAGCACCAGATCCCTCAAACCCGCTGCGCAAACATCTCCGGGTCGTGAGTCCTGGATGTACTGCTGTCCGGTCTCTCATTAGAAATGGCTGGTTCGCAGAAAAAAACAGACATTGAAGGGTAGAATTCGAGAGGCCAATGGCCAACCCCATTTTGTCCCAAATGAAATGCAACAAAACGACGATCAGCAAACGATATGTTCGGATCAAAAGATGGATTCAAGAATGGAATGAATTAATGTTTGTGTTCGTCAAGTTCGATGTGGGGGGATGGCAGTTAGGGGTGGTCAATGTATTAAAAATGTTTGAGAAGCACATACTGCGCACTCAATGGAACAGAGCCTTATTTAGTACCAGTACGCCTAGGGCAGGGCAACATTCTCAGCAATGGATGCTTTTGAGACACAGCAGTCGGAAAATAGTGTTTTTAATGGAAGTCAATGGGGTTGGATTTACAACTCAAATCACCACAATGGGTGAGGAGTGTGTGCCACTTTTATGTCAGTTTTTCAGAGACGTAAATACAACGTATAACTATAACTTGTTACTTTTTAGAAGTAACTTCCCCAGCACTTCTCATGTATACGATTTGAACCAGATGAAGCAGAAAAAAGGTAACCATTTATTGCCGAACCAACTTAGCAGTTAATCTTGGCGTGCTCAGAGACATCTCAAACGGAATAACGTTAACGCTTTGCCGCGGGGTCAAGCATTACAGCACTCTAAAATTAAACCTATAATGAGTTCAGATGGATACGAACCCACTTGACCTGTAGCGCTTCAAGACGCCTTGCTGAGTCTGACGCAACCTTTTCTGTCTCAGAGGCTGTGGGCTTTATATTGGGAATATGAAGTCTTGCATGCATGGCCAGACAGATTCAAGACCGCATCTGCTTTCATACTCCCGGATCATTTTCAGCCAGCGCTTCCTTTCATTGCTCCAGACTGAGCATTGTGGGAGGCAACAGTCTGCTCCACAAGACTACAGGGCCGGATCTAATGAACGGATCTTATGATACCGCAAACGTTGTGTCTGTGTTTCACTGTGAAGGGAAAGCTCTGAGGAAACTGTACAATGATGATTCAATCATCACACAATGTGTGATGATCCGGCCTAGTGAGACTATGGTCGGTTAAATGTCTAGTGGGCATGAATGGCTAGAGGGAGGGAGAGAGAGAGAGAGAGATTCAACTACGGTAGCCTTGCAATTAAATATTGATGAAAAATATGGCTGTGTGTTTCCATTTCGATGAAAGAGCTGAGCTCCATTAAAAAGAAGCATAAGGGCAGGGCACCGGGGCGGGCACATTGGCACAATGGTAGCTAGAATTCTAGGTCCAGGGTTCGATTTCTGCTAGGTACACTATATGTGGGTGCTGGCGGTATGTCTCCTTCTCTGTGTCATCAGTGCCCATACCCGAGATGGAGTTTAGAGGAGGGTTTATTTAGCACTATAGTCCTAATAAACCCCAGGAAATTACATCTGGCCACAAAGGATTACAGGATCTACTGAAAGTGGCAAACTGCCATATTGAAAAGTGTGGAGTGCAGTGTTGTGTGCTGCCTCTTTCACATTCAGTAGATCCTGATGAGTTTTTTGCAGCCAGATGTAATTTCCTGGGGTCTAGTAGGACTATAGTAGAAAATGATAATTAAATAGCAGCAAAAAAAAAGTTTACTACAGCAGCAAAAACAAAAAGTTTACTTTCTCTAATAACAACCTATAACATGAAGCTTGGTTGAAAAAGGGACAACTTAGTCCACAATATCAGAAGCAAAGCACAATTTAAAAACAGGTTCCTGGTTGAAATTCTGGTGAATTCAGTGGAAAATGTCGCCTTTAGCTCACTTTCAATTGAACTCTCAATGTCACGGCGCTGCCATTTCCATGTTGTAAATAGTGACAGGATTCTAATAAACAATCTGCCACGCTTCACCCCGTGTTAATAACCAACTTTCATCTGGTGTCAATCTTAATACAAAACTCCAATTATCCCAGTCTTTACTGGAGTGGAAAGAATTGGCTTTCTGGCTGCTGCCATCCTAGATGAGGAGGAGAGGGAACAACACAGCGTTGTGCATCCACTGAGCAGCAGCAGCCCAGTCATTGACCACGTCGTGTTCCATCCACTGGAAACTGGCATAGATTATTCTGCCGCGGCAGCAGAACAGGACACGGTCCTCATGTCATCGAGGCAAACAACAAAACAACAACGCAAACTTAAAATCCTTGGCGTTTCTGTTCATTTTTCCTAACCCTTATCCTAATAAATGAATGAATAAATAAAACCTTACATGTACCCAGGGGTGTAGTGGAGGGGGGACACGGGGGGCGCGTCCCCCCAATTCTCACATCTAAAATATTTTTGGGTCTGGAAAAAATCATTAGCATGGTGAAATACATCTTGATGACATCATCAAGATGTGTTTCACCATGTTAATGAGTTTCCTTTTTTCTGAGAGTGTACAAATTTGTACACTCTCAGAAAAAAAAGAAAATTGGGGGAATTCCCCTTTCAGAGGCGTCCCCCCACTTCTAAAAGTACCACTACAACACTGCATGTACCTGTGTACAAAATCTTGAGATCTATTTAGTCAAAATACAGTAATTGAGAGATGTAACTTATAAAAACATATTTTCTATGCAGGGGCGGCCTTAGGAATCTGGAGGCCTGTTTCACAAGCAAATGTGAGGCCCCAATACGAATGATTGTGTTGATACAGGCGTTTTGACTGTTCAATATCACCTGCAGCCTAACCCTAACACCTCTCCCGATCCTCTCATCTCTTCACAACATTTTGTCCATGGTGCCCAGGTTACTAATCGTAACAAGGGCTTGAGGGTCGAGGCCCGATTCAAAACTGGTGAAGCTAAGGCCTCCTATGTGTATTTGTCACTTTCTATTGGGACGTGACCCAACCTCCAACTCCAACCTTATTGGAAAAAAAAGCTGTGTTTTAGATGGAGCCTAGTTTTAGCCACATAGCCCTACAGTCTTCACCATCTGACGTCACATTTGGGTGCTGTGGGGTGGATTCCAAATCTGCTGATGCTAACTGTAATTATACAACTGTTAGTTCTGGTCGAGTAAATTGACCGGGCGAGGCAGTCATTCCATGAATGCTAAAACAACAGCACTGCAGGGGGACTCAATGATGTGACACATCATTGAGTATATAGGGTATAAGATTTCACATCCTTATTCTACCGACCAATTTGCTTACTAACAGAACTGTTGACGGAGTTGTGAATTAACACGTTTGTTGATGCAGCCCATGCAGCCATAGACGATCATAGATGCAAATATGCAGACTATAACCATTAATTTGCAATGGAAGCACAGTGACAATGACATGCAAAGATACAGTCTACCTTTCATTGTCAATTGAAACCAGGGTGTGAACCTACAGTACAAATCAAATCCGACCCTCGTTGTTTTGACCAGCTCAATGGCCTTGTGGTCCGCCCTTAGACTGGGCAGTTGGGGTTTGATTCCCGGACGGGTCATACCAAAGACTCTAAAGAATGCGACCCAATGCCTCCCTGCTTGGTATTCAACATCAAGGGTTGGATTGGGGGTAAGTCCCTGTGACATACTAGCGTCATGTCCAGGGGTTGTACTTGTAAATCAAACTGCCTAACGCTACAGAAACAGGAGATAGGCCAATTTGCCATAGTATTATTAGTCGACAGAATCAAGACTGCAGATGCACTCTCTTGACATTGCTAATGGGTCGCTTCTGAAAGCAGCTGATTTGTATCAAATAGTACACTGTAATAATGACTATCAGAGTAAGCAATTGAAACAAGGCCTTGACGCTCATAACAGCGTGCATGATTCACAAAGAAATGAAATGAACGCTGCCAGGAACTGTCATGGGATCGATGGTCATTATTTCCACAGCTATAAGCCGTGTACATTATTTCATACTGCAGGAGGGTAATTTCAGCCACGGATACAATCAGAACCCCTTTTTTAATTAGCGTCATCATTGTGCTCATAATGGAGTGCATTTCATTGTCTGCATCGAGCAGATAGAAAGTTTCTATATAATTGAATGTGGACAAGCTGCGGTCTATTCCTGCACAAACAACAAACAACCCGGCAGATAGCTAATTAGATAGATGCAGCTGGTGAACGGTGTTGGGCAATATTACTTAGGGGAGTAATACTGTATATACTAGGGATGTAACGATACAATTCAGGGCTTGACACTAACACTTGCCCGCTTGCCTGGGGCAAGTAAAAAAAATGGTGGGGCAAGTGAAGACCGCTACCTGGTTGCCCGATCGGGCAAGTGTGTAACATAGTGCACTATAACACAACACAAGATGAATTTGTCTTGAAGGCAGTCATTGCACTCTGCCTCTGTGTCTTTCCCTGCTTTCTAACTATCCACAATTCCAGGCTTTATTTGGGAAACAAAACATGCAAATTAACATACACATCAAAATGACCTAAGCTTCTACATTTTCTAGTTGTGTAGACCTGGGCTAATTAAGATGATGAATTTTAACTCTTGAGAGTGTAAAAATGAAACCAAATGGACCCGCAAGGGTCCATTTGGTTTCATTTTTACGTTCTCAAGAGTTGCATCTGGTTAACCAACTTAACTGTGGACCACCTGGAACCTGGTGGGCAAGTGACCATGACCTGAGGGCAAGTAGAACCTGACTTGCACTTGCCCGATGGGCAAGTGCCTCGGAGACCTTAGTGTCAATCCCTGGCAAGTGATTTGATATGCTTTCAGATACATTGTTGCCGATGTGTGGCTCTTTAACCAATCAATCTACCTTTTTCTGAACAACAGATTAAAGATTACAATCTTTGAGATTTGGAGGGGGAAGCAAAACGTGTTTTGAAGAAGGTGTACAGTACGTGGTCTTGTCATGTGTCAAGAGATATCCAGCCAATTGTACATAATTACCATGAACCTCCACTATGGTGTAGTGATAGCACTTGAATGTGCAATTTCTCATTCTCCCGATTCAAGACAATTAAACTATACAACACATAATAATAAGAGCTCTGTGGGACAAGTACAGTCCGGCAAACCTTATGCTCACTCTAAAAAAATGAGTGGGGGAGAGAAAACAATGCCGTAGCTTGTTTAGGTTTACCACACTAATTAGACTTGAGGATTGCGCTAGGTCTAGCCAACACAAATAAATATAATGTGCAATCTGTCACAATAAAAAAGGTCATGTAGTAGTTGGATGTACCGGGGCATCCGCGGTAATTATGTATATGCGTTTTGCTTGCACTGTGTAGGAACAGCTAAACAAAAAGGAATAATGACATGAAGGTACTGGCTTTATGAAGGTACAGGCTTTAGTTTGTGTCCAGCCATAAGGACACAGATTGGTCAAAAAAGGTCTCGCTGTGTGCTATAGTTGCAGAGTGTACTAGTTGTACTAATGTGGTGTACAGTTTTTGAATATTATATTAACTATTTGTTTGGGCCCCATATTCGGGTGAACATTAGCAAAAACAATACTGCCAGTCGACAAGCTCATAACGCCACATTGTGACACATATTTGTGAGCTCATAGAATGGCGCTTCAAGTCCCTGTTAGAGGGTTAATAGCTCTATGTGTATGCAGCAATAGGAGGCCTGAGGGCGTGGCACTGGCCACATATGGAGCGTGTTTGAGTGCGCAGGGTTTGATGAGGTCAGTTCAACACATTGAATGTCAGAACAGGTCAGCTCCACGTTATGGATCTATGGGTGGCAGTGGTAGCAGTGTCTTGAGTGTAAACAGCATTTGATGAGGTTCCAGTCGCTGTTGCGGATGGCTATGAGCTTAATGATTTTGACAGCTACGGTGATTGCGTCATAGCAGTCGTACTTCCAGTACGGGTTGGCGTTCTGAAAATTGGGAAGCTTAAAGTCCCTAATAACTTTGGGGCAGGCTCGTCTATAGTTTAAATGGACATGGTATCAGTCCAAAGGGAGACATCTAAGAGGAAGGATGGATGGGAAGGATCAGAACAGGTTCTGACATACTCTGCATCTTTATAGTAATGTCCGTGGCATCAGATCTCCATATAAGGGCTTAATTGCAACAGAAGGTCACATTTACTATGATATTTCTCATCATATCACACTAATCAGGTATTTTTCCCCTGTGCCAGTATGGGTTTGTTTCCATGATTTTCTATAATCCCAATTCCTGATTCACTGTCATTGCTATCATCCCACCCGCATGGACTATTATCAAGCGATAATTCCCAGTAGGATGCTTATCAAACAAATCTTTTCGACCTACTGGCTGAACCGACTGTCAGGATTGCATTTATGAGACTGGAAATCCTCAATCAGTACGATCGAGGATGATTGGTTGATCTGTTGGCCACCTTGCCCTGTGTCTGCACTGTGACATGCTTGCAGTTATGTTTAGGGTTAGAGGAGGCTCGCAACATGATTGCAGCGCGGTCGGGGCGGGGCTGAGGACACTTATCAACTCAGTCGGCCGGCAGCATGCGACCAGACGTGGCAAGATCTGCATGATAAGCAACGTGCTGGGAATTATCATGTGGTTTCGGTAGAATCCGGTCATCGTCCTGATCCGATTTCTGATCGTTGGAAAGACGCGGTCGGCCACCAACGTCCGTTGAAGTCATCAACGATTCCGAAGTAATCTACGTGTCCCAGCGTATCAATTCCAAACGAGATCCCTTACTTCAAGGCACCGTCGGCAACAATAATATCTCCACCTCTGTCGACAGGCAGGCCCCGGACAAAACAAATAACCATGAAGGACACTGTGTGTGTCAGTGCCCTGGGAGGCCTGCAGCGCGGGAGGACAAAACATTTTCTTCATCTCAAAAGATATTACGGGTGAACACCCACCCCCCCTGCCTCAGATGACCTGCGAGAATAATCCCAGGCACAGGTGCAACCTGTGCCAGATTTTTTTAAAGAATGGTGGCCACAGGACAGTGCTTATATGCTTTATTTTGTATTTTCATTTCTCGTGTCCTGGCACAGCTAGCCTTTTGCAGACAATCATAAAGCCGAAGAGATTTGGCAAAATGGAAAAGCAGCACGAACTCTCAGCTCACGTGTTTGCAATTGCGAGACCAACGTGGGGACCAAGGTGCAGCTCCTTTTGATGCTTTGTGTGTGTTTTTGTCGCCTGTGTGTGACCTTGCGGATTCTTTGCCCGACATGGCCGCGGCGCAGAAACCTCGTATCTCCAATGTTCAACTTTTTTAAGTGTTTCTTTAAAAAAGATATGTTAATACAAATATTTGTATCATCATTGCAATGCAAATGGCCACACAGAAGTAGTGAAAATAGCCAATATCACTTTTTTTATTTTAGAAACTATAAGATCTATCAGCTCACAACTCTCACAACAGACACATTGTGAGATAATAGTACCCAGTACTGTTAACACTCTTATCTGTAACGAGCAATATAACAAGATTGCACCCTACAAATATTACAGTTACTTATACTAATATTAATAGTTACTTTCGTTATGCTGCTTTCAACAGTATTGCATGGGTGAAGGGTGATGAGCTAATGCCACTTTACTAAAATAAAAGTGCAATGAACAGAAACGTGTTATTATCACAACCAGATGTATCACTCCATATAGTATCAGAGCTGTGGCATTGAAACATAAATATCTTGCGTGTGTCCTCCTTATATTATGATTTGTGTGTTGTTATGTTGTTGTTGTACTTAAAGATGGAGTGCCGTGCTTTTTCCTGTCCCAAAAAGATGATCATCAGGTGTTATTATAACATAATCAGGAAGATTTTTTTCAATAAAGTGTATAGTATTTGTTAAAAAGCCGTTTGTATGTGGCAATGGCCACCAGTTCATTAAGTATGCATGACTTTAACTTTAGCACCACCCACCTAATAAAGTCTCTCCGCCTCTTACTTTAAGACCACCCACCTCTCCTAGTCCCTCCCCCTCCTCACAAAAGGACCGCCCATGGTTCTGCCCATTTGTTTACAAAATTTCAGAGGGATGACAAACTGTTGAGGCTATAGTTTGAGCCAGATTCTGGTACAGAACTCCCCATTAATAATGGAGATTCACCTACATTAAGCAGTAATAGTAATAATAACGATATATTAATACATTTATTTATTAATTTATTCTGTCAACATGTTATGATAGGGTATCACCCATAGTTCACTGAGTATTGGATAACCACAACCTGTCTAATATTCTGTCTGTGTACCGAGTTTACAGTAACAGCTCCTGTGTGTAGAAGTTCCTATCTATATAATAATAAAATAATAATAATAATAAAACAAGCACATATTAAAACAAGCAGTTGCTTTTTGTTGTGGCCCAGTGATTCCCAAAGACAGAGGCGTCCAGGGGGTCCCTCGCTACATTATACTTTGTAACCAAATGGCCAGGGTATAAACTAAGTGTACATATGAAATCAAATATGACCATTTGTACACTCAAGAGTTAATTAACACCGATTTTACAGTTAAAATGGGGTCTCAGAGATAGAAATGCCACAAATGGGGGTCCTTAAACTAATACATGTCAAACTGGGGGTCCTCTGTTCGAAATCAAAGCCTTATAATAGGCTATAGACAGTTATGCAAACACCATTCACTTCATGGGGCCAGTCCAATGGCGGCTCTACATAGACTTCTATTGAATTAGCACAACAAAAGGGGACACGTTCTGGACTGCATTGGATTCAAGCATTCAGCTTTTATGATAGTTTTGTAGTAAGCCTGTACAATACCTTACAACAGTTGTCATGAACAGATTCCTAAATTAGCTCTTATTTGCGCCGCCCTCGTTGAGAAACAATGCATTTCCAACAGTTTGTCACTTTATCTCATTTGCGCTTGGTTTCTGGCCCCTCAATGTCGCAACTCTTGTCCACCTAGAGTACACTATCAGGTACGCAGCCAACAGAGAAAACAACGGCGCATGCGCGGGCACTCTTCTGGTCATAGAAGAGTTGCGACATCGAGGGGTCAGAAACTGAGCGCTCGAGCTGCTGTTCATGCAGCTCATATGATGCAGCTGAATAGGGACTTTTTTTGGGCAAGTTTTCAACATGTCAACGGTACAGTAACGTTGTTATTGTACCGTTGACATGTTTGTGTTGTACTATCACTAAAAACAATCTAAAATAAAGCGATTTATGATCATTAACGCTGGGCTGTTGCCTGGGTCCTAATTCAGGTCCAGGAGTTGTCCCCATTCTCTATTGAAGTCTAAGCAGAAGAGCCGCCATTGGACTACCCCATGAAGTGGATGGAGTTGTCACTCTGTCTATACTCTATGGCTCTGTTTCAACACAGATGATACCAGATCGTTTTAAAAGTTTTCTTCAACACATCAACTCATTTATTCACAGCGTCTTAACAGCAGACACCTGGGGGTTGGTGCGACTACTATTATATGCCCCATACGATGTTTAGAGGTGATCTTAGAGAAGAGAAATCGCTAGTTACGTATATAACTGTGGTTCTATGATGGTGCATGTCATAGACATACACAAAAAGCAGTATACAACAGCAAAACCGTTACGTTCTTTTTTCTCTCTCTCTCGCCTTTTTACGTTCACCCGAGTTCCTATGGCACCGCAGGCATTCATTAAGAAGTATTAAGTAATAATATTGCATTAATCCTCCATCAGCTGGTAATGTTTGAAGCCACCTCGATCCGCCATGATCAACCGTACCCCATGTGTGCATGTGGTAGCTCCGCCCCCCAGAGGCTGGCGTATTTAAAAATATGACAATGACGGGGAGGGGCGTTGACACGTGGTAGATTGATACGTCATACTTTTCGTGTTGACTCCGTTGGACTGTGCCACTGCCAACGGCCCCGCCCCCAGGAAGAAATAGTAACTACGTCTCTTGTACACCACTGTCAAAAACACGATCTCAGGAGGTCTAATGAAGTACTGAGACCTAATAAACACGTGAAAAAGTGGGAAAAGACCAAATTTCGCGGAACTCCATCTTTAACTTATGTCATGTGTTCAGAATGCTGCGGTGGATTAGGATCTACAAACTACAGTTCATCTCTTTTATCTGTTGATAGCTTGTAAATCTGTTCTAGTTTCACATCATGCAACAACAAGATCATTTGTAATAAGTAATGAGGCGTGTTTTGGCAGAGTAACATATTACATATAGTGGGGTTTCGTCTCCATGTTAAATGTGGATGTCATTTACAACTCTTGTAAAAGTTTCACTTTCAGTCCTAATTTGTTGGTGAGGGTCTATAGAACCATTTTGGTTCGAGTGGCCCGCACACAAATTAAATATTTGGCCTGTAGGGGGCGTAACAAGGTGCCAACCCTACCAAAACATGTAAACTGTTGTAACTTTTGATCAAATTGTCCAATCTGTACATATGGGATATCTATGAATTCACAATCAGGAGTAGCATTTGCTACCTAAACCTAATTACACATAAAATATATTTTTTCATCCATTATTGGTGTATATCGACAAAAATAGCAAGCAAAACAAGCTAAAATTAGCTAAAACCGAAGTGAGTTTCCATCTCCATGTTAAATTTAGTTGTTGTTTACAACTTTAAAAGTTTAACTTTCAATACTAAATTCTAGGTGAGTTAACCATTTTGGTTAGAGTGGCCAGCACGCAGATAAAGATTATTAGGGGGGGCTTCCAAAATATGATATAAGACTGTCGTAACTTATCCAGTCTGAACATATGACATATTCACATTCAGAAGTAGTATTTAGTCATTTAGACCATATTACCATATTACCTTCGGGCTTGGGCTGAATAATATATATATATATCTTATTTTACAACTTTAATTTTATTTAACAACTTTAATATTATCAATGTATTAAAACATAGCCGTTTTTATTTATAAATGACATAATAATAATTATTATTATAATAATTAACAAAACGAAGGGAAGAAAAGTGTGCTATCATTTTAATAATTAAAGTTTTTTTTTTTAGGTGAAAAAAGGGTGTCGGGTTTTCGGGCCGGGCTGCGCATATATTTTAATAATAATGGTCGGGCTAGGGCTGGGCTGGCCCTAGCCCGACCAACCCTAGGGTAGGGTCGGGCTGAAAAAAGTCAGCCCGACCCCAGCTCTAGTGTGTATCCACAAGAATAGCACGTAGTCCAGCCTCTATGTGCAGTATTTTGATGATAACAGCATGAATTTTGGAACACAGTTGGAGCATGTCATTAGGAGCATTGTTGGCTATGGCACCATCACAGATTTGTCCCTTGGTAATAGTAAATAGTCCCACATTGTCAATGATGAGGAATTCAGTGGTACTATTTACATTTGTCCTGTGACCATGGTAGATATTTCTCATAATGGCCACCACCTGCTGATATTTTAACAGTAATTAAAATTCTCTGATCCTGATTCTGGTAACTAATCCTACGTTTTCAAGGACGAGGTCTAAAGGATGACGTGGGGTGAAGGCTTCCAGCCAGAGTTTCTCCTCACTTCTTATGGCCTCAGTGTTCTGGGGCTATGTCAACTATGTCAATGCCATTGTCTTTGCTGAAGGTCTCTAGCTCAGCCCTGCAAGGTCTAACCCAGACTTGTGCAGATGGCTGCTGGCTCATCTGGCGGCCCCAGTTTGTGTGATTAGGTGGGGTTGACTGCCGCAATCAGGATTAGGGGCTTGACCCTTTCAAACTGTGGCAGTCTAGCCAAGTGTCTGCATTTGTTTTGGAGGCTATATACAGGAGACAGTTTCTCACCAGCACCAGCTATCATGAGGTGAAGGCTCCTTCAATTGACATTATTGTTGAGTCTTCATGGGGAGAAGCATTATGTATTCCGAACCATCTTCAAGAAGGACATGAGAGTCGAAAAGAATGGTCACCATGGTGCAATATAACTACTTTGAGTATGACTATTTTCCTGTCAACTAGCTTGTGTGTGAAGGTACAGCACTTCAGCAGTGGTTTTCACCAGACAGCTTTTACTGTATGGATCTGGGTGGGGATCTGGCTAGAAGTACACAGACTGGTGTTGGATCTGGGTGGGGATCTGGTTAGAAGTACACAGACTGGTGTTGGATCTGGGTGGGGATCTGGCTAGAAGTACACAGACTGGTGTTGGATCTGGGTGGGGATCTGGCTAGAAGTACACAGACTGGTGTTGGATCTGGATGGGGATCTGGCTAGAAGTACACAGACTGGTGTTGCATCTGGGTGGGGATCTGGTTAGAAGTACACAGACTGGTGTTGGATCTGGGTGGGGATCTGGTTAGAAGTACACAGACTGGTGTTGGATCTGGGCGGGGATCTGGCTAGAAGTACACAGACTGGTGTTGGATCTGGGTGGGGATCTGGTTAGAAGTACACAGACTGGTGTTGGATCTGGATGGGGATCTGGTTAGAAGTACACAGACTGGTGTTGGATCTGGATGGGGATCTGGTTAGAAGTACACAGACTGGTGTGGTGTTGGATCTGGATGGGGATCTGGCTAGAAGTACACAGACTATCTGGATGGGGATCTGGTTAGAAGTACACAGACTGGTGTGGTGTTGGATCTGGATGGGGATCTGGCTAGAAGTACACAGACTGGTGTGGTGTTGGATCTGGGTTGGGATCTGGCTAGAAGTACACAGACTGGTGTTGGATCTGGGTGGGGATCTGGCTAGAAGTACACAGACTGGTGTTGGATCTGGGTGGGGATCTGGCTAGAAGTACACAGACTGGTGTTGGATCTGGATGGGGATCTGGTTAGAAGTACACAGACTGGTGTTCTGACCTCACTGGGTACTGGTCAATCGGGTAGAGCTGGTTTGAGTTAGAGTGAGTACTAAGAATATGTCAGCTGATTTCATGGGCTCACTTGATTTTCACATATAGGGTAGAAGACATGGATTTACTGCCTACATCAATACATCAATATTACACATTTTGATGATTTGACTATTATCTAGCATTTTATAAAAAATCATAATCCTTGAAAACGTTTTGTCATCAGAATCAAGATTGTATGTTGTATGAGCTGAATTGGTAAAATAACAGCAGATGATGGCCACCATAGCTGTCATCACAGACCCATAGCCAAAACAATTCCTTATGGCAGGGTCTAACTTTGTGCCAAATGTCATGCTTTCATTGAAAAGTGCACAATTTTCACACATAGAGGCTGGGCTATAAGTGGGTATGCCTAACTTTAATCCCCCAATACTGTATTGTTTCTATTTATTTACAATTTATACCATTACTCATTCATGATAGGTAGGCACTAACTTCATCCTTCTAGGTTCAACAGAATTTAAATTAGGTGCAATTTGAAGTAATTTGATGTACATGGACGTCCATTTTTTCCATATCATATTCCAAACATTAATATTTGAAATCCATTTAATTCCTGGGTTAGTATTGACTTGATATAGCAAAAGAAAACAAAGAAAAAACAGCAATTGTGAGAAAATAAAGACTTTTAAGAAAAACAAAAATCCGATTTTGGTCAATTTTGAAATTAGGCAAAAAATGCATATTTTTTTCATCTACAGATGGGCCACTCGAACTAAAATTGTTCTATAGGTCATCATCTACAAATTAGAAGCGAAAGTCAAACTTTTACAAGAGTTGTAAATGACGGTGTGTTGTGGGACCCCATTACATATTACCCATTTTGACAGAGTAATACTTTTGCTAGAAAAGGTAATAATATTACACTAATATTTAATGTGTTACTGCCCAACACTGATTACGATTATAAATATTTGTAAAGTCAGTGATTCTTCTTCTGACTAAAAGATTGTGTTGTACTTACCATTTTTGCGGGTGGGGTGGTGCAAAAGTACTAAAAGTACTCTTGAGTCCAAGTAATACGTGATGTAATAGTATTACTCTTCTACAAAGAGGTAATAAGTATTATATTACTGTTCTAAGTCAAACTGCCCAACACTGATTGCGAGCTTAGGTAAACTGTCTATTCTCACTCATTTTGAAACATTTTGAATATCAAATCACCACGGACACACGACCAGGATACGGACGCCAAAAGCCAATCCCAACCACATTGTTATCCATTCTTCTCCAACCTCAAGGACTTTGTGTTGTTTTGGAGACAATGGGCATTGGATTGGGGACATACAAGGTTTCCGAGGCGGCACCGCGACAACATCCCAAAATCTCTCCCAGGTTTTTTTTGTTGTGAGAGAGGGAGAAAGCCGGGGCCGCAGCATCACAAGGCTTTGTGTGTGTGTGTGTGTGTGTGTGTGTGTGTGTGTGTGTGTGTGTGTGTGTGTGTGTGTGTGTGTGTGTGTGTGTGTGTGTGTGTGTGTGTGTGTGTGTTTTCATTCGGACGCCCTGCTGCTGCCATTGCACTGACCCAGCTGCCACCTGAGATATTCCACACATGACATTTATCCGCGGGAGGGCATTGACAGATGCTTCAAAGCGGCTTTGTGTCACAGCCAAGAAAGACCCCCAGTCACATTAGATAAGGCAGGGGGAGGGTTAGGGGGAACTCTGACATTAACCTGTGTGTGGCACTAGCTAGCCACGATGCAGAGCTACCGGTATATACACCTAGCCTGCATGGCTCATACAGCAGCACGTTGTTTCTATACAGCAGCATCACGGTCTCCGGTGCAGGCTAAATAATCGATACTCGCTCACACTGATAATGGCGGGGGCGGCGGAAACGAAGTGCTATGGGCCTATACAGAAAGCTGTGTATAGAGGTCTTTGGGCTGCGGTGGCGATGAATGGGCACATAGGAGGCCTTTGCTGTGTTTCACCCGTTTCAATTGACCCTCAGGGGGGCCTCCGAAGCTCCCACTGACCATCAGTCATCAGTCAACCTCCCCCGCCACCGCCCGTGGCGCTCTCTCTCTCTCTCTTTCTTTCTCTCTCTCTCTCTGTCTCTCTTTCTCTCTCTGTCTCCCTCTCTCTCTCTCTCTCTCTCTCTCTCTCTCTCTCTGTCTCTCTCTCTCATATCTATCTATTCTATCTCTCTTTCTCTGTTACACCTATTTCCAGTTAATGAGAATGTGCCGCGTCGGGGGGTAAAGGGGGAAAACACCTTATTGTGAAGGGATGACAAATCGAGGTGAGCTGTCCTTGCTGTGTGATTGTCAAGAGAACAAAATGGCCGCCACACGATATCGAACAGTCAAAAACTATTCGTGTTAATACACCTGTGATGCCAACAGAATAATTAGGTCCCATGTATATACAGGAGGACTCATATTTTGGTCTGGCCGCCTCCTGATTGAATGAGCTCAGTGCTGCTCGTCCACTGCATATAGAGGACATTGTGTTTTTTTATACCGCTGTCAGCGATGCACACATCTCAGACCAGCTCTTGGCAAACTGGGGAAAACCCTGCCATGCTCAGATCGCTCAGAACCCAATGAAAACACACTGCAAACCTCACCCATGATGCTCAGATGATGGGATATCAATTAACTAAAAAAAACAAAAGTACTACTACACAACACACATTGATCCATTTCACTCCTAAACAATATGCTAGTCTTTTAACAATACTAAAATATCCTAGTCTCTATAGGCCAATAATGTACTCACATTTTAATATTGTGCTATTCTGTTAATTTGTAGTGGAATGATAACTATACCCCCCCCCCCCCCAAAAAAAAGCAGGCAATACAGATTTCAAACTAATGTGTAATCGAGCAATTGTACGGCCTATAATGTCATTCTACTTCACCTTTTTCTTAAGTCATGTTCTTAATAGACCCTTGAATTATACTACCAATTATACTAGGCATTTTATAGCAGATGCTCTTTATCTTGAAAACCATGTGAAAGGAACTCATGGTAGCATATAGTCATCATCAACTGCCATTATGAAAAAGACTAAGTACAATTAAAGCAATTTCAATGCCAGGCTATAAACTACTAGTGTTTTACAAGTATTGAGATAAACCAAATGGCCAATTTTAAATTAATAAGAAGAGAAAAGAATAATTATGTAAGATTTCATATAAATACATCTGTCTAGAACCACTGAGCTGAACAGAGGAGGTTCTTTTGTCTGGCAAACCGATGGAATGACACAAAATTACATTAAACGAAATGTACAAGTGGAAATAATTCAGTACTTACATATCTGAGTCTTTGCCTCACCTACTTCATATTTTCCATCTTTCACCATTGAACCACAGCACTGAGCAAGTGCAACAGCACGGATGGCGTTTTCATTGACTGTTTTCATTCGGTTCCGAGCATCAGGGGTGGGGGTTGGAGTGTTTTCATTGGGCAAAATCACACGTCAGCAACAGCTATAGTCTGCACTTACCCATACATTCCTGCATGTGACCACAAAATATTTTAAGGACATACTCTTCACATTTTCATGTCAACAACAATTTGGTGCAGCCTTGAGTCCAGTCTGGTTTGCTGCGTTCCACACATCTGACATGTCACTTCGCAGATCAGTCTGGCTAGAGCCTGCTTGACTTGCACTTCCCTGATATCACCTGTTACGTAGCCACGTTGTTTCTTATTGAATGTTGTTAAAAGGAACATGAATTTAAAAAATAAAAACAACAACAGGCCAATCAGAGTCCTCGGCTGCATTTCAAACCTTCATATGCCCCGCCTGCCTGTGGGGATAGGCTCCTGGCCAGACTGGTTTGCGAAGTGACATTTCAGGTGTGCAGAAAGCAGCTAATCAGGATGGAACCAGACTAAATTTGGCGGGTAAACGGTCAAAGGGCAAGTTCATTGGGACCTCACAGGTGACTTGCATTTCTCTACGCAAACTACCGGTATGCACGTTTCAAGTTGTTTCAAATGTCGACTTGATTTATTATGTGTCTGGACTTGCAGACACCTTAGTATTTAGCATTTAGACAGACCGTCTGTCTCAGAATCGAAGACAGTTGCTTCTCTGTTCTGTTCGCCATAATAATGAGATGTTTTGTGATAAGATCTCCAAACCAATACCAGTATCTTTTGCTTGTCACAGAACAGAAGGCAACAGATTCTGCATGGGATGTATTCATGAGACTATCTGGTGTTGGATCATCAACAACTAGGTGTGAGAAGAATAGCTCCTGATGAAGTGAGCACACATGCTGCTTGCAGATTGTCGGTGCAATCATATCATGATTGTACCTACAATTAGCAAGCACCCATCACAACAATTACATCCCATTACACGAGAGGAATAGACCTTTGTGCAAAAATCACAGATAATTTAGCACCAAGCAAACAAAGTTGCGTCAATTTAACCAAACTTGGTTAAATTGTGTGATTGGATTCATTATTACTATTATCTCTACTTGCATTATTATTTGTATTCAATGTCTTATTTATTCAGTCTTGAGTTCAAACACTGAAAACTTTGTCATATGGCCCTGATTGGACCCGGATTATGACACATTGGTGTATGGGTGCTGGACCCCCTTTGGCTGCTGAATTTCGATTGTCCCATCTTAAAGGGGAACTCTGCCCATTTTCAACATTTTAATGTCATTAATATGCCTTAATTAGAGATGTTGTGTGGACATGATGGGAAAAAAAGGTCCCCAAATTCTGTATTTCCTAAAGATAGAGGTCGGAAAAAATCATGAACATGGTGAAATACATCTGTTGACATCATCAAGATGTATTCCACCATGTTAATGATTTTTCTTTCAGACCCCTTTTTTCCTGAGAGGGTACAAATGGAACCAAATGGACCCGCTAGGGTCCATTTGGTTCACATTTGTATCCTCTCGGGAAGTTTTTGAAAATGGGTGGAATTCCCCTTTAAATCTGAGAATATGAGGGGTTCTGACATAAGCAATTTAAACAAAAATCTTGGCAGCATATCCACATCTTTCATACAACCCATAAGTCTTTTTGCAGAAGTTCCTTTCTCTTGCTTTCTTACCAGGTTTGCAACAGAAACAAGTGGACAGGACTATAAAGACCAGCACAAATTAACATAGCTGATCTCCAAGCTCACAGTGACACATTGTGAGGCTGTACATCTGTCATTCAAAACACATTGAGAATAAAACAACATATTTTGATTGTATTTTAAACATCTAAAGGCACAGTATTTTCTGGTGCTGGTCTGTGGACGATTACATATTAATCTGAGGTTCCTTGACGTGAATAAATGTGAGAAAACACTGGTTTAAGCTGTATAAAGTAAACTAAGTAAAAACAACCAGCAAGTTAGGCTACTACCAATATTTTATGTAGTGACTTCTACTACATAAAAAGTCAATGATTAGGCCTACTTATAATAATAATATAATAAGCAGACATGGCAACGCTGTGTGAACGTACGTGTGCTCAGAGCCTTGGAAATAGACAGAGTTACGCCAACTCCGTTCACTTCATGGGGCCAGTCCATCAATATAGACTTCTGTTGGATAGTGACAATGAATAGTGACAGCCGGAAGTTACTGAATGCATTAAAGCCTATGGGCTCGCGCGAGTACACGAACCACGTGACCAGGATGTTTTCTGACCCCTCAATGTCGCAACTCTTGTACTAGATGGCTCTGCGTGTGCTCTGGTTCCGGTCTCGGCCAGGCGGGGAAAAGAAAGCCGTGGAAAAGTCGTGGAGTGAACGAACAGGTGACAGGAGGAAGAAAGTGAATGAAAAACTCTCGTTATGAACAAGAGAAACGTACAGGGTTCGGGTGATGAACTCAGTGATGGGCAAGTTACTGGGAAAATGTAGTAAGCGACACTACTTGTTACTCTCGAAAAAATATAGCTAAGCTACATGACAAGCTATCCCCAGAAAATTGTAGCAAGATACACTACAAGCTAAACGACAAAAGTATCTTCATGTAGCTTGCTACATCAACACTACATATATATATAAATATATATCTCAACTTAATGTACAACCTTCTAAATAATAATCATAATAATAAAATAATAACAATAAAAATCATTAACAATACTTTAGGGCTCGGTTTGAACCTGGGATGGTAGCATGTTTAAGTTTTGGGATGTATATTAGAGGTTTTCTACGCATTAAAAATGGGTGGAATTTGAAAATGTGTGTGGGAAAATGTAGTAAGCTACAATCCTTGTTACTCGAAACAAGTAGTGCAGTTTCACTACAAGCTACTCAAAACAAGTAGTGTAGCTTCACTACAAGCTATTCCCAGAACAAATGTAGTAAGCTACACTACAAGTTACGGGAAAATGTAGTTAAGCTATGTAGCTTAGCTACTTGTAACAAGCTACTGCCCATCACTGGTGATGAAAATAAAGGCTTTTAGAGGCGGACGCAGGAGAATATTTTACACAACAACAACAACACACGTTTGCTTCGAACTTGAAGCAACAGGCGGCTGAACAGAGCGTTGTTGTCGGGGAGGGAGGTGCAGTAGAGCCGGCCTTGGAGGGCAGCAGCAGCACCGCTGCTGAGGAGGAGATCACGGCGGTGGCGGTGGTGGTGGTGGTGATTTCCTTCCACCAAACGTTGCTCCCGTTTCCCCACCGCCACCGTGCATTATTATAGACGAGACCCCGGCCTGCCAAGTCATACTCAGAAGAGGGACATGAATAATAACGTTACAGCTGACTCGGAGCCCGGGGATTGAAAAAGAAGCAGGTAGGCGGCCAGGCGCGGATCATTTTAGTGCAGTTGTCGCTGATCACGAGGGCCTGGAAGGGGATAGGAATGGTCCATGGAGGAGCCTACTACATTTAATTATTTTCTACGGCGGCCCAAATCAGTGGATTTTATTTTTAAGTCTCATCCAATCAACCACCAAGAATAACTCTTTGCAGCAAGAATGGGACATGGGGCGGTCGTGATTAACACTGTGAGCGAAGTTTCTAATCTCCACGCTGAAGTTCATGTCACAAGAACACCTGGAGGCCTTCATCCTGATGGACATTGAAAAGGAGACCCTATACTCTTTGACTAAGGACAAGATCATCGACTTGGTGGCGGAGAAAAGTGCACTGATGCTTCGGCAGCTCGTTAATGAAGGTAGGACATGTGGAAAATACCATTCTATTCCAGAGGTTTTCAACCATTTGGATAGCATCCAGGGACCACCATGTAATCAGAATTGGAGCACAAACCCCAAATGTATTTTTTTTTTGTTTTGCTTTTGTCCACAGTTCCAGGCTTTCGAAAACAAAACAGTGTAGACTTCTTATTAATTAAGTGGTGCTAATTCAGACGATGAATATTTTTTAACTCTTGAGAGTGTATCCATGAAACCAAATGAACCCGCAACTAAGGGTCCATTTGGTTTGATGTTTAGGCTCTCAAAGAGTTACATCTGGTTAACCAACTTTCCATCACTTAGCCTGGGGACCAACTCTCAGGGTCCTCTCAGTGACCACTGGTGGTCCCCGAACCACTGGTTGAAAACCACTGTTCTATTCCATTGTTTTTTATTGGTTTTATAACTTATATTGGATGTCGTGCATTGCGGTGTTTGTGTTTTGGGGCGCCGCTGCTGTGCCATTGCCTTTTGATAATCATCTTGTTAGTGTGTAGGCTATGCTGTACTGACGGCCTATATGATGATGATGATGATGATGATGATGATGATGTATAAATCCATACTCAGCTTGAGTTATGGTGCCTGCTGGCTGGATGAAGTGAGCAGGCTGTTGTTGATCTTTGTTGTTGTTGTCTCTGTGGAATAGTATGAAGCTGTAGTATTAATATGTGCTGAAGTAGAGGATGATTTGATTATATAGCGATGAGCGCCATGATATTAAATTGGACTGAGATTGTACAATGCGGTAAAGCGATATAGAATAGGGCACTGGCTTATTAATTCATATCAGGTCTGCAGCCTAAATATAAATATAAAGTGGTTCAGTAATAATTACCGTGAATTATTATTAATTATTGCTAACGAAAAACATAGGCTGCTGTTTTAAATCGGTCTAGTAAGTTAGTAACTTAAATAAGTAGGCCTAATCAAAAGCGGCAACCAATGCAAAGCTGTTTTACCAATCAGGAAGTAACAAGCAATAGTACTGCACAATGTAACATTTCATTTCATGTAGATTTGCAACACTATAGGCTAATGCTATTCAAACCATAAAACTAAATCTCCATGTAGTGGGAAATGACATTTTTATGTGCGTGGTTTTGACATAATGATGTCATAGGGCTGATGACAGTCATAACGTGCAAGGGCCGATTTTCCTGACCAATCCCTGCTTGGTCATACCTTGCATCTTTCCCTCAAACAATTTGAAAGGGTGATACATTCTTGTGTCTCCAAACAGTATATGGCTGTGAGCAAACGATAATGGACAAAGTTTGATGTCTTTTCCGCCATATTTGGAGTTTTTGAATGGATGTGGATGGGAAATAAAAATGGTGTTGCGGCAAAGTACCGCAAAGTGTCCTGTAGACGCCTGGCCGTGCAGCACTTTGATGCAACGGCCATTTTTATTTCCCATCCACAGCCATTTAAAAACACATCACGTGACCTCAAACCGCTGCTTCCAAAGTCTGCAGTTCGCAGTATGGTGTGCCCAGCACTTATGATTGTCACAAATCAATAGGCCTTTCTGTAAGCCCTGCCCTCCCCCACCGTCCCACCATGGGTTGGACACTTTCCAGCCAGGCTCCTTCATTCCAATGTAAGTGGACATTACACGTTAAATACGGATTCATTTTTTGGAACCCAGAGTTTATGCAGTGGAAAAATGTGTGTGGCATTTATTTTTTTTAAAGAATGTGTTAACAGCTATTGGTGGGGAGTTTAGTTGGTTTCTCACATGTTTCCTGTGTCTGTCAGCAGTTAGGTCTGGAATAGCTCAATTGTTCGCCCACTTCTTATGCCACTCAGGCATAGGAAATCCCAATCAGGATAAGTAATGCACACGTATTTGCATACTGTGTCACGATTGGTCAACCTACTTCTCTGGAGTACAGTTGAGCTTCCAGACCTATCTGCTTCCAGACCTATCTACATGGGTGCAAATAACAGGAAAAAAATAATAACAATAAATCCATGAAAGACAAACCTTTTTCAGTTGATCAATACACATTTTTTCCTGGAGAATCCAGGAAAAAAATACAATTTTGTATTTTACGGAGAGTTTTCTGTTTTCAATGATGAAATGCTGTTGGTTTAGTGGTGTCACAACTCTAGTTAGTTAGTAGCAGTAGCAATAGTAGTGTTTCAAATCATTTTAAATATAAGCACTTTAATTTGAAATATCTTTGAAATTTGGGTTGTTTTGCATGCCATCGTGTTTGGTGGGGCAGTTAGGGCATTTAGCCCCCCCCCCCCCCCCCCCCACACACACACACACATTGCCCATGCCTAGATCCGCCCCTGTTCACACACAGTAGAACTCAGCGATAGATAGCCCGGGACACTGCTCAAGTATCTTAGCCCGCTTGGCTGCCTCTCCTTCGCCAGGGGACACCCACCGTACCCCCCACCCCATATCCACCCCCCTGGGGGTGTGTCAAAGTCAAACCAATCAATCCTGTCTTTATTTCCTAGGCTTTGCCTGCCTGCCAAGGGCGGATCTAGGCATAGGCATGGGGGGGCAATGCCCCCCCTAAATGCCCAGTGGCACGAAGCAACACGGGCGATGAAGTCGCCCCCATACCATTTTCTCCTGCCCTCCCAATTCGGAAATACATCAGCACCTGCTGTCTGCCTCCCCTTTTTTTTTCCGGGAGGGGGCTGCCGGTCATGCTCCAACCGAGCGTCACCGCCGAGGAGAGGAAGAGCAAGCTATAACCTCTGAGTCCGACACCCCCTACCCACCCAATCCCCTCCAGACACACAGGCCACCGGCGTTGGCCTGTCCCCCCTCTCTCTAGCTTCGCAAGCTCTTGAGGAAAGGAAAAGATGTGTGGCAGTTATCTTTTTTCTTTTCGCTTTCACTGTCTGTGTTTACCGTCGGCCCGGCGTGACCTCCGGCTATAGCTAGCAGACACCTGTCTTTGTTGGTCATATGAGGTCGCTCCGCCAGACCGTGAAAAAGCTGCACCGGCCGCGAAGCGGCCCGCTTCGCTTCCACAAAGCGTAGAGAGCCTGACTGCTACTGTGCTGCCTGGTTGCATGAAGGTCTTAAACTCCATTTATAATCCCTGGCTACGATAGTGTCGCTTATTTCTATACAAACAAGAGATTGAAAAAATTACTTTGGCCACTGACTCGTGGTATTCGTATTTCATTGTGGGATCGGACCCACGGTGAAGGAGCATAAGAGGGACGCAGCAGTGTAACAACCTGGCCTGCTGTGTGAGACGGTACACTGTGAAACATTGTGCTGGGCATTTTACCTTGAAGTTTCAGCCTGAAACGCTTAGCTGACGTTTCTGAACCAATCAGCTTGTATCCTTTTAGGCTATGGGCCGCAAAGGGAGATAGTCGGCTCTACTCTGAGCTATACTACATGCAGCTTGTAACAGATCTACAAGCTCACAAGATCTGCTACATGCATCTTGTAGCAGATCATATCGCGCGATTTGAGCTTGTAGTTCTGCTATATTTGAAACATTATTTCGGAAGCAAACATTTTTAACTCAAATCTTTGCTTCTGGGGAATCCCTAGAACAACATGTTTTTAGATGAGGTTCAGCAGCTAAATAATAGATATTTCTGGGGGTCCTTCCTATGAAATATGTTAAGCATCACTGACACAGAAAGATATTTTTTCAGAAAAACTAGAATCTCACGCCAGGGACTAGAATTTAGTGTCACAGACTAGAATTTAGTGTCATGGACTAGAATCTAGTGTCGGGAAGTAGAATCTAGTGTCAGAAACATGAATCTAATTTCAGAAACTACAATCTACTGAGAGGAACCAGAATCTACCATGGGGGACTAGAATCTTGCATGAGGAACTAGAATCTAGCGTTACAAACTAGAATCTAGTGCTGTGAACTAGAATCTAGCATCAGAAACTAGAGATCTGATCAGGACACAATGGCTTAAAAATACACCAAAGGAAAAAAAACGTATTCTTCTGGCATGTTTTGTTGGGTATAGCCATATTGTAGACTCGACGCGCATGCTTTCAATTTCGTTTGTGTTGGACGAAAACAGAAAGCCTGGGCTAAATTGAGGTGGGCGTCTTAAAATGATTTGACGTAGCACAGCGGGGGAGTGGCCAGGTATGACGACACGTTGGTAAGATCAAATCAGATCAGCTTAGACGACACCCCGCCCCCTAGGCCAAAATCATTTCAGGTTAGGCCAGGCTAGCCATATAGTGACCTTGGATGTGGTCTAAAAGTGTGAAAAACGTATTTTTCAATTCACTGGGCCTTTTCACATGATTGTCGCTTTCTATTTGTTGCTCTAGCTCCTTCCCCCATCCCCTCAAGACGTCGATTTAATTTTTGCCAGGCCACAGTTATTCATTTGAATGTGTTCTTCTATATCTCGCCTTGCCTGGTTGAATATAAAAATGGAAGCGTAAGGAAGCAAATCAAATTAATAATCCCACCTTGTTTGATTTAGGTGAAGGTGCAAAATTGCATTGACAATAATGTCTGTATGTGCTTGTCACATTGGCACACACACGCCTCCGGGCACACCTAAATCCAGCACACGTATTTATGTTATTACCGCAATTTGATTAGCTGCAGCTGTGTTGCTTACTAGCTTACCATCTTACTATGCCCCATTTGTCTATGTAAATAGCGAATTGGTATAGCATGTTTATCCAAGGTGCTTTCGCTTTACACAGTGCATTACATTCATCCATCCATTCTCTCTCTCTCTCTCTCTCTCTCTCTCTCTCTCTCTCTCTTCTAACTGCCGATCCGAATAATCATTGAAACGTAGGCTAACTTTTTTGGCCATACCATTAACAACATATATAAGGCATTTTTGTTTTTTTCCAAATGTCCATATGCAGCATGCAACATGTCAAACTAGGGGTTTGTCATAATTCTGAATACATTCCAAACATTTATTTTGCCGAAAAACACTCCTTGGCTAAAATGCAGCCATAGCTGCATGGGCACATTTGAGGCATAGCTGCCCCAAATGTGCCCAAATGCATGACCTCATCACCTTTGTGATGACGGCTATTGACACTTTTAGCTATAACAAGTTTTTATTTGTTTGTTTGGAATGCATTCAGTATCATATACAGTATTTTGACATGCACATGCCACTTAAACAAACACAGTGAAATTTGTAACATTTTGCCTGCCAAAATATAAACTACTGACATGTAGGAATACAACAATACAAGCAAGCTTTTCATGGTGATCTTGACAATTTGTCAAAAATGTCAGTGTTGGCCTCTGTGGTCAGTTTGCAATCCTCAGACACAGACAGGCCCAGAGATCTCCATTATATTGGCACAAAAGGGAAACAGGCAGGGGGTTATGAAGGGTGCTGTGACAACAGGTATTGCATACACCAACTTGCGTCATTACCTAATAGGCTGGCACAAGTCTATTGTTTTAGTGTCTAGTGTTCCAAACTGAAACTAGGGTTCTTTGACCCCAGGGGCTCACTGGGGACAGTTAGTTGACTCACTTGGTGTCATTAATGTAGCTAATGTACTAGCCCGGTTGCTAACCAAACAAACACAGCCGGCGAGCATTACTAACTATGTGAATAAAAGCAGTAAAATATGTTGGATGATGATGTTCATAAAACCTGACACTACTTTAAAGAAACTGTTTGCCATAGCTGGATTTGATAGCCAGATTGATATGGTGGAGATTCACCGCAGTGCACAAGCCTCGGTCTGCAGCATGCAGGGAAGATTCCAGCCCAAAGGTCAGAGCGTAGGCTGTCATTGTCACAGTTAAACCAACAGTGGAAGCCAAACAGCTGCAGTGCTGCTATAGAGACCAATCCACTGAGGGGGTGGCCGGGGCACAGGCACGGGTAGTGTGATGGTGTACATTGGTATTCCTCAAATGGTGTACACTGGTGTATCAGTGTACATTAGTATACCTCAAAGGTGCACATAATGTACACCTTGAGGTGAACACTAGCCCTAGAAGGCCCAGTGTTGCTTTTTAGCAACATTAACCATTTAATTATTTTTTAAAAAATGTCATCATTATTTTTTATTTTTTTCACATAAATATCATGTTTGAGGTGGATTGTTTAGAATTTCATTGAAATTGGTCATGATATTTCCATAACAATACCCCCCACAGAGGCTGCAATTAGCCTCTTCAATTAATATCTGGACTTAGTGCAATTTTTGATGATTTTTAACCTTTGACCTTTAGCCTTTACCCCTAATAAAAGTATGTAATATGACCGCAATAAATATATTTTTGTGATTATTAGAATGTCTATTACATACATTCATTATATTAAAAGATACCCCCCCCCCCCCAAAAAAAAAAAAAAAGAAAAAAAAGAAAAAGCTTTTTTTCAATAGATCATGGTAGTACAACAAGTCCGGGCCTTGGAGGGCTAGATTTGGCTTGGAGATTTTGATTAAAAAGCACTTCAACCTTGTACATATTGCCATTTAAAGACAAGGCTTGTAGATTGGCTATTTTTAAAGGATTGTGTACACATTTTGAACCTGTGAAATGGGATTTTACAACTCATTTTTTCCACCCAGTGCCAATTAGCTGATGTGACCCTGGGCTCTACACCTCCTCCATCCTCCAACCTGAGGAGGCAGCAGACTGGCTTCACGTTTCCCTCCATGCATGAGGAGTCCAAACCGCTTTTTACCTGACAGGGGAGTTTCCCTGGTTCGGTGTAGCGTGTCCCCTCCGCCAGGTGCCCCAGCTGGCCAGGGGTAGGCAGTTTAGAGACCAGGATTACCTTTGTGAGGGTAGGGTGCCTTTGTCACCCTAGGGTACCTACCCTAGGGCCGACAGGGAGAACATGTGAGGGTACCATTCCCACAAACAATAATCTCATGTCAGCTGATGTGGTCCACGGTGTGGTCGGTGTAGAGGACAAAACCCTGGTGATATAATTATACTGTATCAAACAGTATACAGTGTAGATCGCCCAACCCTACTGCCCATGTAGACTTTATAGTTGTTATAATTGGTATTCCATAATTGGATCGGTGCTTTGTCTTTGGAGGTTCCCCTATACAGTAAAACAATATGAAATTATATGTATGGTTCAGAATCAGTATATGCGCAATTGCGCATGAATGTTTTAACATGTCTTCTATAATACGTTTTGGCGGCCCGGAGGGCCCAGGCAGCAGCGGTGTTAAAAAATCATTCATTTTGTGTTCCATTAAAATTTTGTCACTCGACATAATTAACAAATCAACTGAAAATATGTGTGTTGCACATCGTTTTTACTCGTGCCGTTCAAACACGGTTCACGCGAAAGAAGCTTAAATTAAGCCTTGCATGTTTAATATCAACACACAAAGACGAAACTGCGTCTAATTTCACCCCGAGCATGTTAACGGTGTCTGTTGTTTTTTCCCCTCCCACATCCACATTACGCATAAACGTATAAACCTTTGATTATGGATTCTAGTCTGATACAATAGTCATATATATTGTAGGATATCTGCTTGTTCAATTAAGCCTCGCAAATGAGCTATTTGGCAATTTGGCAGGGGAAGAACAAAAAAGAACCATCGTTGAAGACACTGCCGTCTCAGAGCTAATTAATCTGTGTGCATGTGACTGCAATGTATGATCTGGCATTAATTACAAAGCATTAATGGAGCTATCACACCATACGCCCTGGAAATATTTCAGCTTGAAAAAGGAGCCATATCACGCCTGTGTTAATTACAACGACAAGGACGTGTCAACGATGTGCCGATTCACGTCAGATGCGTTTTATCTCTTGTGTGTTTCACATGCCGTTCTTTTTTATTAGAATATGCAAATAACATGGGCTTCATTGTACAAAATTGCGTCCGATCATCTATGTTTACTGTACAAGGGCGGTTCCAGCCTACGTGTGAACAATGCAAGGTGGGGATGAATGCCCCAACCCCTTGTTTTGTAAACATGTAGTCAATTGTGATGCCAGAACAGGCCAGTTCTGTATATATGGATTATAGTGGTGATCAGGTCCAGTGCAAGAGAGGGTTTCGTGCTGGTTCCGGACAACCGGCTATCCGACGGAATCCGACTGTCACTTCAGAAAACGGTCAAAACAAATGTTTCACTGGCCTGAATAAACAATGTTATAAACAGTGCTATATCCAATTAACACACCAATGCATACTACACCTTAGTCTTGGGCGGTATTGATTTTTTTAATATCGGTATTGATAACATGTTAATTAGCTCGATATTTCATATTACCGGTATTGAAAACTAGATGGCAATGGCATGCAATCAGAGTCAGACACGTTCCACCAGTCACCTAGTTCTCAGAATTGCGACATTGGGCTATTTTAGGCATATGTGTAACATGAAAATTGTTTGTATAGTTACAAAGTTCTACAAGTCTCATTGCTCATATTTAATAGAATACACTATAATGTTGGTATTTGACGATATTCGGTATTCGATATTTTTATAGACCCAACGATATTACTCCAATATCGTGATGTTGCCCAAGACTACTACACATCATTCTAATCATAATTATATGTGGAAGTATAGTTAGTCTAAAACTTTGCACTATGCGAGATCTACATCCTGTGTGTGTCCACTTGTAGATCTGCCATTTACAGTGATTCAGAATAGTGGACCAGAATAGGTGATCATATCCAAACTGTTCATTTTAGGAATAGAAGTATTGCATGTGTGGGCCAAGTGGGGAAACGTTATGGGATGAAACAGGGTTAATAAATAATACATCTTGATGTCCTATTCAAAAAAGAATTCAGGATTTAATTTGAAATATATATATATACAAAATTGATCTACAAGTTTGTAGATCAAGTGAGGATGGAACTACTTCTCTGGTTATTTGAACTAACTCCTAAAAACATCTATAGAAGGACAAGAGAAAACAGAAAGACACATTTTATGGCTTTTGACGGCTGTCAATCACAATGTTGGGATCAGATCTCAATTTGTGCAACGCCTAAGAAGTCTGGAAATGAGGGACTGTCCCACACAAAGAGGGATATCTGGTCACCCTGGACACAAGTGATACTGTTAATTGAAGTACTCATTTAAGGAACATTAACACACCCAGTGCCAGCCCTTTTTCATATTTTTTGAGGTAGCCAGTGCCAGCGATTTTCATCTAAAAGTCATATTTCATATTTTGGTCCATGTTTCCCGTCGGACAAGTTAGTTGGCGACACACTTCCGGTCCCGGGTTGGTCCGTTCCTTATTTTGGTCCGTTCTGACTGGAATATGCGGTCGCTGCTCGTGCTCACTGCCGTTATCATTGGGATCGTATCAAACCAGCGACGGTAAGCAACGTAGAGAGACGTAGATCAACCTAAGAGGCATCGGTCATAACTATTTTTCGTAATGATAACGCGCGACGTAGCTCTACTGCAAGAGCACGCAGACTGTTAAGGGCTGTTCCTCTTGCATGCTGTGGTGGACATTTGGCCTATGTTCTGTGGATGGGTTGAGAGTGTTTGATACCTGTGAGGATTGACCCCATGGCATGATGTCTCATGCCAGGGTGAACTGAAGCTTGACCGCTGGTCTTTGAGTCAGTATCTGGTGTTCCGTTGCCAACGTTTGCCCTTTTCTCCATATTCCAATGCTAAATTCTAATACTTCAAAAGACTGAATTGTGTTCGTCTCATTTTTGTTATTTAACTATGTCATAAGTGCTCTCCAAACAGAAATCCTTCACAGACGACGTACAGGCTCAAGTGAATGGCTTAACCTTGCGGCAAATAGCCTCAGGCATTAACACCGACAGGTCAGACACTATTGAACCTAACAAAGACAGGTCGAAATGTCAGATTACTTTCTCTTCTAATGCATAGACGTTATAGAACGTCCATAATAGAGTCGCTTAACTATAGTGCGCGTGCACGCGGTAGCCTCAGACGCCGCAAATGTGACCTTGACTTATAGCATTGCGGTTTGCGAAACAAGCACGGTCGTCTCTGGACTATTGATCATTCAAGATTGCTAGAAAAAAGAAAAGAAAAACAGGAGAGTGAAAGCATGCACCTCATACATATTTATCACCACACGCACGTGCACGCACAAAATGCTTTTTCCCAGCACCTGCCTCTGCCTCTCTCTCTCTCTCTCTCTCTCTCTCTCTCTCTCTCTCTCTCTCTCTCTCTCTCTCTCTCTCTCTGTCTCTGCAGGCTCTCTCTACCTCTATACGGTGCTTTTCTTTCAGCCACAGAGCGGTGGATTGTTATGCATAGAGTGACATGACCTGCAGGGTGTTGTGCAGATCCTTATCAACACACTCATCTGATGGGAACGCGTTCTCCCACAAAGGCAGACCCCCTCCTCCTATATTCTGCTCATATCTCTGCTTTTTAACGATTCTATCAGGGCCCGGGCCCAGGATAAGGCCCGACGGCAATATATTCAAGGCAGCGGCAGCAACATGTAGACAAATCTGGACAGCAGCCGCTCACGGCCAGCCCATGCCTGGCCACGCATATAATGCTGCTTAAATCACACCAAAAATAAAAAGAAATACTAAATAAAACGCCAGATAAAACGATCAGCCCTGAACGGATCGGCCTGAGTCAAAACAATTGGCTGGCCGCCGAGGTCAGGATGGAAATGACACGTCTATGCCGATGACTCAGTTATACAGCTATGAATTGCTTGTGCGTGACTCGGGATGAATTAGGTTAAAACCGATGATTCGTTTTATTTGGTTTGGGTGTTCGTTGCTGATTTAATTTTGTATTTCAAATGGAATGTGTCACTCGGCTTTAATTGAGGGAGACACGCTCGTAGTTTTTTTTTTTATTGCAGTGGTGCCAAAAAATAGAAGAAAAAGAAGAAATAGTCATTTTTCTGGACTGCATGAATGAAGTCAATTAAACTTCTTTCTTTCCCTTCTACTTAGAGGATTCTTGGGCGTTTGATATGAATAGGGGCTGCATTTACCTTAATTATAATGTCTGACAGTCATAATGTTTTATTGTTTTACCTGAGTAAAAGTAGCCTATTAGGATTACAAGAAAAATACTCTGTTTACAAGTAAAAGTTCAGAATACGATAAAGTATTGCTATCCAAATTATATTTCGAGACTTGATCATTTGAAAATAGCATATCTTTGTAGATGTGCTATTTTCAAATGATCAAGTTATTGTCAAATGGCCAAAATGACATATAAACTACAGGGCTGAAGTAAGTAGGGCTAAAGTAACTAAGTGCTGAAGAAAATTTAATGAGGTAAAAGTATACTAAGATGTGACTAAGAAAAAAAAAATAAAAGTACTGGCAATTGGAAGTACTCAAGTACTTAACTTAAGTACTTAACCATTCATTTTATGATGCGTTAAACTTCGATTAACCTTAAAATCTTCGATTAGCTATAGCTTCTAATTTTAGAAAGCAGTGAAAAAGTTAAGAGCGGTCCTTGAGTATAAATGTACGTCCCTAGTTACTTCATCACACCACTGATGGGGAGAATACAGGGATGTTCCTCAACTTCCTCCCCTGTTGTTGGCTGACTCCGCTTGCATGCTGCTCACGCAAAACCTTGAACCTGAACCTGGCACTACATAAGAGAGAGGCAGATCATCCTTCAAACACTTCAAATTCAAAGTAATACACACACACACACACACACACACACACACACACACACACACGCACAGGGTGGCATGCAGTGGCTCAGGGGTAGATCGAGTGACCAGATGGGAACCACAAAGTTTTCCAGTTTGATCCCTGTGTGTGCTCCTACAAAGTTAGTGTCCAACGTGTCCTTGAGCAAGACGCTGAACCCCAAATTGTCCTTGATGGTGCCCAGGATGGTGCCTTGCATGGTTTCTTCCTGGCATTGGCGTGTGAGTGTAACTCTAAGACACAATCTACCGGTACTTCAAGCGCCTCGGATAAAGGCGCTCAACAGTATGAATGCAACGTTTACACATGAACCCCACAAATGCTATGTCCCAGACTGGAGATCTGTTAACTGCATTTTTTTTTATTAATGGTAGTTACCTGCCGTGAGTGTTTTTCAATGTGGAACTCATATTTTAAAGAGCCAAGTTTCTGGCCGGAAGGGGACATAGTATATCAGCGCACAGGATGTAGTTTTACATCAAGCGATTGTGTTTAGGTAGACACTGAGGTGCATGGTGGAGTTTATCGCTCCCTGTCTGAAAGCCCTTATAAAGGCACTTTATATGAATGCACCATTAGCATTCATGTTAATTGGCCGACAAGTTTTCATAGCACTTAATTCACTCCAATTTTCACCTTGTAAATAAGTTGAACTTAACACTATACTGTACATAACACCATAACAAAAATCCATTTGCAGTTTGTTAGAGTATGTACTGTATATTTATATCAGAGAGGAGAGAGAGAACGAGACAGAGGGAGAGAGAGAGGTTCTTCGGTTCGTTTTCCTTCCCAGGGGCCTGTGCTGTTATTTAACCACGTCTTGAATGCAATGCATAAAAGTTTCAACACAAACTTATAGCTCTCTATGGTGTGTGTGTGTGTGTGTGTGTGTGTGTGTGTGTGTGTGTGTGTGTGTGTGTGTGTGTGTGTGTGTGTGTGTGTGTGTGTGTGTGTGTGTGTGTGTGTGTGTGTGCGCGTGTGTGTGTGTATTTGCGTGGGTGCATCTCTTATGTGCACGTATCCATGTGCATGCACAACTTTTTGGCCATTACAAGTTGTAATGTCCTTCTGTCAGTTGTCCTCATGTGTATTAACAAATTTGGACCCGTGGACACATCTGTGTCACTTTAATAGAGCTTAAAGAGTTTTAACTGTTATTTTGGAGTGGTAAACGTTAACAAAATAGCAGATCTACATGGAAAATTGTGAAAAGCTGAATATAGATTCTTCCACTCAAATCTTTTTGCTTGTGCCGACGTCCCAGTAACAGAGTATCTTCAAATCCAGGTCGGGATAGCCAATTACACATTTTTGGGCTTGGACACAAAATGGTTTGAGATGTAGAAACAGGCGCTCCTGATCTTGAAGACATTTCGTATAGTCATAACGCTGTGATTCCCCCTGATCAGGTCACAACGGATTTCTCAACAAAAAAAACGTACTCTGGTGCGCTCCACGGAGCTCCGCTCCTCTCCGCTCCTCTCCCGCCGTAGAGATCGAGCCTCGATCAACTCCCGCTGTCTGTCTGTCCGTCATAGCTGGGCGGCGTTCTGACTGACAGGCAGGCACACATGGCGCTGCTTGGCTTGGCGGCGGCGGCGGCGGCACTCCGGCACGGCTGCTCCCTCCTGGAGCAGCACATACTATAGGGGGAGAGGGAGGGTTAGGGTAATTGGCATTCAGGATCGTGCCGGCTGATAGGGAGGGAGGGTGGCGAATTTCCCCACATCAACCCCCCGTCCCCTCCCCACACGCCTTTTATCCCCTGCACCACAAAGCCGCCCCCCCCCCCCCCCCCAAAAAAAAAAAAAAAAAAAAACAGAGAGAGACAGAGAGAGATGTGTGTGTGTGTCTGGGAGAGAGAGAGAGGGAGCTAGAGAATGCGCTGCTTTGCATGCAGTAAGTTGGCACTAGCATCCCCGGGGGAAACATTGTCGGTTGAGAATGGAAACGGCTTTCTATGCATGAGGAGAAATCTCCTTCACGTTTTTTTTCTTTTTCTTCTTTGCTGCTGCTGCTGCTACTCCTCGATCCCCACCAATCCATCCATCCATCCATCCATCGCCCACCCCCTCCCTTCCTCGTCCTCCTCCTCCTGTTCTTCGTCTCGATCACTGCCGTATACGTGTCTGTGGGGATTTATGACCCGGATGGCACACCCAGAATGACAGCTCTCTGTTGGGGGGTGGGGTGGTCGTCTTAGCACGTCACTCCTTCAAGCACGATGGATCAATCTGACCAGAGATCTCTCTTTTTTTGGCCCCTTAAACCAAGGTGGCAGAGAATGGGGACACGAGTGGATGGACGTGCGTGTGTGAGTGTGTGTGTGTGTGCGTGCTTGCGTGCGTGCGTGCGTGCGTGCGTGTGTGTGTGTGTGTGTGTGTCTGTGATGT
Source organism: Benthosema pterotum (assembly GCA_039105355.1). Classification (NCBI taxonomy): domain Eukaryota; kingdom Metazoa; phylum Chordata; class Actinopteri; order Myctophiformes; family Myctophidae; genus Benthosema; species Benthosema pterotum. The sequence goes on from CM076966.1 coordinate 11,522,994, forward strand.
TATACTATATAGAGATGTTATACTGTGATGGCATCTAAAGAGCGCTCCGTTAAACTATATAGCTCCGGTGTCATTTTGTATTATCCACATAAAGCCTGTGTGCGGCAGCAGCAGCGACCAAGCAACAGGAACATTAGAGGCCTGACAACCATACAGCATGAATTTTGCTTTGCTCTCAGAGGAGAAAAAAGGGAAGGAAGGAAGGATGGAAGGAAGGAGAAAATCATGAATAACAGAAAAGGCACAATCAAGGAATACGATAGTGATGTTTAGAGAGAAAGAAAAAGCTAACGTGTGACATCTGGATTCCGGTGCTGCTGGGTTTCTTCATTGCTCTACAGACGTGCGATGGAGAACGATAATCCATTTAGACCTGATTCTCAGAAGACGGAAATGTACTGACGGGTGTTCTTAATTTGTTTCTGTCCAGTATTTTTTCATAAGCTTCAACATTGTGTGTAAATCATAGGGTTTGTGATGTTTTTGGCTGCATGGGGAGACCCCTGGAATTCTTTGGCATGGGGCTCTCGCGAGTCCTTCTCTCGTCCAATTTCCCATGACCAATATAAATTCACTAGGGATGTCCCGATAATGTATCTTATTGGATCGGCCCTTTTGTGCCATATCAGTTAATATTGGTATCGGCAAATACTGTATCGGAAAAGTATCAATGTCAGCCCTTAGTTATTTGGCATTATTCGGTAATTTTGTTAAATACGCCAGTCTAACCATAGAGGGTTCATACAGTGGATGGATGGATGGATGGATGGATGGATGGATGGATGGATGGATGGATGGATGGATGGATGGATCCCCCAAGGGGTCTTGACCCACAAGTTGAGAACCCCTAATGTAAATGGCTGACGATCCCCATTGCAAAATATATAGTTCCAGAGACCCCTCCCCCCTGAAGTCCAATATTTGAGTTCAAAACCTTGCCGTGAAAGAACATATATTCAAAGACTTTTCACCAAAAATGACTAAGGTTTAATATAACGATTAAAATGGGTCAAACACGAAAGGCGACCCAGACGCGTCCCGATGATCCAAACAGCTTAACCCGTATTTCTGCCAGTCGCTTCGACAGACGCCTCCACCATTATACCTCCGTGCCCCCAAGGTAGACCATTAGCGTGCTTGATAGCCATAACGATGGTAGCACTAGCTGTACCGAGGAACTTCACAGAGCTCCGTTCCATGCACACACACACACACACACACACACACACACACACACACACACACACACACACGCGCGCGCAAGCATTCGCTCACAGAGGATTGAATTATGCGCCGTCCGTCAGACACTTATGCCATCAATTTCAAAGCAGTAGCGAGTTCAAAATCGATGATTATGTTAAGAAGTCGCTGACTTAATGCAATATTGTCTTGCTCTTACGGCGATTGAACCGTGGCTGGCCTGGTACTTTTAAAAGAATGGGAAAACGTTGCGTGACCGGCATGGGTGCATGTGCACACACACATGCACGCGCACGCACGCGTACAGACAAGACCACATCATCAATTCATGAACAATATAAAGAACTTACGTCTTGAACTTTCAGTCCATGCCAATTTCAGTATAGTGCAGACACAGTCAAATATTACTGGCCCCTAAATGTAATAATCATCTCGGCAGATTAGCCCGCGTGTTAGAGAGCCTGGAGGTGAAACGCTGAGTGAAAACAATTTCAAAACTTTTCTTTCATTGAATTAAATAAAAATATGATTCAGCTCGCGACCCCGTTTCATTAAGTCTTGCCGTTCTGATGTGCTAACAGTCTCTAGCGTCAAGAGACGAGCGTGTCGCGGGTTTGCATGGTGTCGTCTGTTGCTGTTGTTGTTGTTGTTTGCACTTTTGTTCCTCGCAAATTGTTTTTGGTCCCGTTTCATGTTGCTGCCGGGTGTTAATTAACTTGACTCTCTGAGCTCCGAGTCTGTGTTCTAATGCTTTTTAATAAGTGCCACTTTGATGTCTTAATGTCTCACACTCTCACTCGTTGTCGGTCTTAATAAAACGGGAATGCCTAATCGGGAGAACGTGCATCAAAGTGTATCGGGATCAGTGCATGTTCCCATACATTTTAGCCTGTGGCCCACAAGAGAGACTAGATGCTATTTTGCTTGGAACCTAACCTAGTGAAAATAGCAGATCCACAAGCTCAATACATTTCCGTAGAAGCAAACTATTGGAGAGGTCCCTCTGGTGTTGTAGGAGTGGACCCGACTTGGTAGACATTAAGGAAGTATTTGGACAGGTACGTGGGCATTGAATCTGGTGTATTAGACCCACTGCAAGTCGTTGTTCTCTGTCATCAACCCTAAGTCAACCAAGTCTCCAAGAGATGGGTCAAAAGCGGAGATGCCCGACATTGACTATTTTACCGATATCCGATACCCCGATATTATCCAACTTCTAATTCCCGATACCGATATCAACCGATACTGATATATGCGGCCTCCAGTGGTGGGAAAATAACAGAAACTATTACTATACAAATATTTAATATAAATAAACATTTAGTATAAATACGAATTCATGTTATAGCCTAGAAATACTCCATACAACTATAAATTCAACATGTAGCCTACTTGAGTAAAGTACAAAAGTAATGGTGTAAACATGACCGTAGCGCTGAGTCTACATCTCTGTAAATAGTCATAATTTCCAGTTTGTAAATACCGATACCGATATTTTCCGATATGAAATTTGAAAGCTTTTACCAGCCGATAATATCGGAGGGCCGATAATATCTGGCATCTCTAAGAGATGGGTCAAAAGCGGAGAACTAATTTCACTGCGGTAACGTGAGTGACTACTCTGACGACTTGGACTTTTCCAAATGTCTATATAACAATGGTCCCCAGAGTAGGGTCCGGGGACAGCCAGGGGTCGTAGAGGGACTTCCAGAGGGTCCCCAGCTAAATACTAGTTTGGAACCAAATGTCGACCCTTGTAGTTGTGTAACTCTGAGGGTGCACAAATGGAACCCTATTTCAGTTCTGTTTGGTTTCATCTGTGCAATCTCAGAGTTAAATTAACATTGATTTTACAAAAATAAATTGGGGTCTCGGAGACAGTTAGGCTGAGAATCTCTGCTAGAGCTGTGGAAATAGTTATATGCCAATTATAGTGCCAATTTGGGAGTCCTTCACCTGCAAAAGTTTGAATGTGTGAAAACGGCTTGTTTTTATGTTTTGACACAATAATCAGAATACCATTATAAATGGTGATTGTTATGGATCGGTTAACATGGATAGCGGACCGCCGCAGGAATGTTGCAGGCCATTCCTGAGTGATTTATCTCATGTTATTATGCAAATTCTTCTTGTGTTTTACACACATGAAGAATGTTGGAAGTTTAAAAAAAATGATTTAGACAGAGTAATGTCAAGACACTGATGCAGTTGTTTTAAGCTCTACTTAAGACAATATCCAAAATCACAGACAGTGCTGCGCCATATTACTTTTCTCATGACCAATTAGAAAAAGTAATATTGTACAGTATGTATTACTTGAATCAAAGAGTAATATTACTTTACTTGATTTCCCCACTCCCACAAGAATAGAGATGTGCAACACAATCTCTTTAGCAACAACTTGTAGTGTAGGTCGTGTGTGCAGAATGCTGTGATGGCTGTGATTAAGATCTACAAACTACTGCACATCTGTTATCTGTTATCTGTTGATAGCTTGTAAATCTATGTATTTTCACATCATGCAACAACAAGCTCATTTGTAATGAGGTGTGTTTTGGCAAAGTAACATATTTCATAATACCCATTTTGGCAGGTTCTCATCCATTGAAAACACAGTAACTGTATTTGAGTTACTGGATGGGCAAATGTAATGTTACTGTACAAGTTACAGCAAAAATAAATTTCTTCATGTAAATACCTTAATGTAAAGGCCTTATTATGCAACACTGCACGTGAGGGTAGTATCACCACCTATAATACGGCAACACCAATCTTGGATTACAGCACGGCAAACATTCCACGTACGGCAATTTGAAATGGATTATGTGTGTAGTAGGCTATACCCTTGTCAATATGAATAATGGATAATGAGTTGTACGGCCGTGGTAATTGGAGAATGACACATAATGGCTTCCCGATGCCAACAATGCACTACAGAGCATTAGCGAGAGCATCTGTATTATAGTGTTTCATCTCTCATCTGAGTCATCTCTCTCTCTCTCTCTCTCTCTCTCTCTCTCTCTCTCTCTCTCTCTCTCTCTCTCTCTCTCTCTCTCTCTCTCTCTCTCTCTCTCTCTCTCTCTCTCTCTCTCTCTCTCTCTTTCTCTCTCTCTCTCTCTCTCTCTCTCTCTCTCTCTCTCTCTCTCTCTCTCTCTCTCTCTCTCTCTCCCCCTCTCTCTCTCTCTCTCCCTCTCCCTCTCCCTCTCCCTCCTCTCTCTCTCTCTCTCTCTCTCTCTCTCTCTCTCTCTCTCTCTCTCTCTCTCTCTCTCTCTCTCTCTCTCTCAGCACACTCGCACATATTAAGTGGATGGAACTGCAGAAGAATAAGACCTGGTCAAAGGGGGAATGACATGAAGTGCAACTTTTTCAAGGCTTCCATATCATATAGGAGCTTTTAACTCATTGACCGCTAGGGGGACCTTCTTTGTTTCCTCTCCATTGCCGCGGCTCAAACCAGTTCGATCGGTAAAAAAGCCCTTATTTTGAAGCTCAGATCTCCTAAACAGGATGTGCTGTTTCTGTTATGCTGTGTCTGTTGTCTTGCCTAATCGGTCATCTGGCGATCTGCCCATATACATCCGGGTCACAAGTCAGGAAGAGCCGTGTAGCGCTAGTTGATTCACCAGTGCGACAACCCCATTCAGAGCGAAAACACAGGAGAGCCGTTTGAATGCATTGGATTGAATGGAAGTGAATGGGACAAAAAAAAAAGAGTTGTCGCTCAATTCTGTTCCAAATGAAAGTTAGCAACGGGATGATCATCAGACGATGCGCACGGACTAATAGTTGGATTAAAGAATGAAATCTACATCTCGTCGTGATACGAGCCGTCCGCGTTACCGGCAGTGGGGTTCTAACGGATGTCCACGAGCCCCGCGTTATCGGCGCGAAGAGAATTAATGGTAAATTGCTGCCAGGAACAGCTCATCGTGAAGATGCCACCAATGCAACCTACTTTGTGTAATGGACCTAACCAGGGCTTGACACTAACACTTGCCCGCTTGCCCGGGGCAAGTAAAAAAATGGTTGGGCTAGTGAAGACTGCTACCTGGTAGCAGTGTGTGACTTAGTGCACTATAACACTACACAATTGTCTTGAAGGCAGTCATTGCGCTCTGCCTCTGTCTTTCCCTGCTTTCTAGCTATCTCTACCTATGTCTCTCCCAGGTTCATTTGGTTCCAAACTATCATTTTGCTGAGGTCAGGGACCACTGGGTCTGTGACCACTATGGGCTAATTAAGATGATGAATTTTAACTCTTGAGAACGTAAAAATGAAACCAAATGGACCCGCAAGGGTCCATTTGGTTTCATTTTTACGTTCTCAAGAGTTACATCTGGTTAACCAACTTAGCTGGGGACCACCTGGAACCCTCTCGGGGACCACTGGTGGTCCCCGGACCACCTGTTGAAAACCCCTGGTTTAACCCTTTCAGGCCGGGAATCCATATTTGGATTCTGTACAGTATGTACAGTATTCCATAATTAACTTTATTTGATGCTGAAATATAAATATTTCAGGTTTTTCAAAAACCTTAGGTCAGGCCTAAATGGGTTAAAGCACCCAAGTAGGAAGTAAACTTAAATGCAAAATTTACAATATATTTTTGGGGGGCAAGTGACCATGACCTGAGGGCAAGTAGAACCTGACTTGCACTTGCCCGATGGGCAAGTGCCTCAGAAACCTTAGTGTCAACCCCTGCCTAACGCTACGACACCCACCCTTCTCCATCCTTTACTTGACAACTGTTGCTAGCCCTGACAAGCTTTGGTTGGGGAGAGAGGCTTCTCCGTTAACCACCATGTTATCTAGCTATTTTTCAGGATGTTTATTATAAGTTCCCATATCAAGAACATCAACAACCCTATGATGCCATCCTGCATCCTGGATTCCAGCAGTGCCGTAAGGTGTCCAAAAAGGTTGTAGGAGGGAGTGTGCATTCCCTTTTCAAAGCAAAAAAAAAAAAAAAACACCCAATTAAGGCTTGTCAGGGCTAGCAACAGTTAAGTAAAAGATGGAGAAGGGTGGGTGTTGTAGCGTTAGGTCCATTCCTCCTCTTCTACAAGTTTTCAGTTCCAATATATGAATATAGGTGCACAATCAGTCTATTTATTTTGAAAGCTTTTGGTCATTGAGCTTCTTCAGGCATAATAATGGAAAGGTGACAGCATAGCATTATCCCTGAAGGTCAGTAGACCGAAAGCTTACCAAATAAGTTATTGTGCACAAATTATTGTGGATCTTGCCTTCCTTTATCATCCTTGACTACAGCACCTTTTTCACTTTTTTCCTTACTTTTTTCATTAAAGTAAAACCACTCAAATATATTAAAAAGGACATTGTTGGTACAGCAGCTACAAACTTGCTTCAGAGGCCAGAAAAAATGACTTGGACTGGTTCATATCAATAGCGGTGTTTTCACAGGCTCAAACCAATACAAATACCACACGTTCAAGACACAAACAACTGTTTTCGTGCTGAACACAAGGATTTCGTATTATGCGTCTATGCCATGGCGTTCGCTATTGAAACCCTTATTTTGAAGTGGCAGATCTCCGAAAACAGATGTATGGTGACGTCATTGTGTTTCTGTTGTCCGTGCAATATCCGAGTCGCAAGTCCCGAATGCAGAATGCAACCTATAGCTGCTTTAAAAAGAAATGACCCTTAAAGGGGAATTCCACCCATTTTTAACATTTTTTCTGAGAGCGTACAAATGCAACCAAATGAACCCTAACGGGTTCATTTGGTTCCATTTGTACGCTCTCAGAAAAGAGAAGCGTCTAAAGAAATCCATTAACATGGTGAAAATACATCTTGATGATGTCATCGAGATGTTTCACCATGTTAGTGGTTTTCTTCAGACCTCCATTTCTTGGGAACACAGAATGGGGGAACTTTTTTTATCATGTCCACACAGCACCTCTATAGTATACTAATGACATATTAGAATGTTGAAAATGGGCGGACTTCCCCTTTAAATACAGTGCTGTGACGTCTTATATTCACACACAATGTGTTCTACACCCTGCTGAGATGCTCTCTCTCTCTCTCTCTCTCTCTCTCTCTCTCTCTCTCTCTCTCTCTCTCTCTCTCTCTCTCTCTCTCTCTCTCTCTCTCTCTCTCTCTCTCTCTCTCTCTCTCTTCCCCCGTGAGTCATCCAAATGTACTGTATAGCCTATATATAACACCATCAATACCTCACCTTGCTTGGACGACTTAGCGGCTGCATAGCCCTCAGCTAGACTAGACCGACCCCCACCTCACACTCCCCCATATGCTAATAGCTGGAGTGTTTGTCTGAGGCCAATGAATATATCTCCCACACCTGCTCTTTCTAAGCGGATCGCGCTTATCGACGCCGCGCCAAGCCAAGCGGGCGAGCTAGACATCTTATATGCTCCGGCGGCCCTTGTGGACCGACGGCGATGGAGGAAGAAGCCGCACTCAGAGGGGGCGGCGAGCCTCCATTTTCCTCTGTCTGTCTGTCTGTCTGGTTGGACGCCGGTCAATCGTCTGTGACTTTGTAATGTACAATTGAATTCCTCCTCGCCTTGCTGCCCGGCTGCCATAATAACACCCCTTTTGCAGATTAAAACCCACCTTGGCCGGCTGCCCGACCGACCGACCCACCGCGGAGACATGGCTCGAACATATTGACGCGCCATGCATATGCAGAGAGAGAGAGAGAGAGAGGGAGAGGGAGGGAGAGAGAGAGAATACTTGCAGATACACTGTCCTTGCAGATTCCATGTTGTGGAAAAAACGTACTCTAAGTAAAAAGTAACTGATACTGCAACATTTAAGGGCTTTACAGATGGGAGTTTGAAACGCACACATTATCGCAGACATTCTCAGTGCCTACAGACGAGTTGTGCAGCGAGAGTAAAAGGATTGAGGTCTAAAATAAATCGCGGGCGAGTGCACGGAACGAGCACGCGCGCAACAAACGCCACTGTGCGTTGTGCTATAACGCTGGGCGCCACATGCTTGGTTTATTGTGAGGTGTTTTCTAAGCACAAAATTCTGGTCCCGTTGAAAATGAACCTAAAAGGCACAATTGATTACTCCCCGTCTGTGAAGTGCTTTAGAATTACTCACTTACAACTTACAATTAAACGTGTCTGGCACTCAAAGTAATGCACTTGACAAAATGTATAAAAGTGTTGGCATCAAATAGGCTTCAGCGGTAATCAGTGTTGGGCAGTAACTAGTTACTAGTGATAATATTCACTCGTGACTGTTTTGGCAGAGTAACACCTTGCTTGTGTGTTGCTCTTGTATGTTGACTTATATGTGAACGGTGTCGCCATGGATGCAAGACAAATTTCAGTGCAAACTGACAATAAAGTTGTATCGTATCGTTTCGTTTACTCGTTGCTGCTGAAAGCAACAATATACCAGTAGTATTGCTTGTATATTACAGTATAAAACGGTATAAGCCAGTGATTTTATTACTAGTTACTTTGTAAAAAAAAAAAAAAAAAAAAAAAAAAAAACATCCCAGACATGTTACATTTCATTTAAAAATTTGTCACGGCGTGTGTCGTGCAGAGCATGTGCCGTGTGCTGTGTGTGTATTTTCCGCGGCAGCTCACTTGAGAAAAGCTTTTCTTTCCTTATTTTTCTTTTCATGTTGGTCTTCAGAGATAAACGCTCCTTCTCCTCGGCAGGCTCTCAGCGCTGCACCGTGTGTGGTTTTGTACACGGAGTCGGAGCATGCGGTGCACGCACGGAGACCGACTCCACTCGTGTTTTGGTAAACAACATTGCTCTCCATATGCACATATAAACTCACAAGAGAAGATGACAGTGATATTTTGTTTTTTTTAACAGGCGTAACAGCTCTCTCTCTCTCACTCGCTATATAAATGCAACATTTTACCATTTACAAGGTCACGAAAGCAACAGACCGATTAGAAACATTCACAGGCATGTTTCAGTGTTGTGATATAGTGACTGAATTATCATTTTGTTTTACTTTTGTTATTCAGTCTGAAACCCCTCTCAACGACTGCAGTTTATGGATTGGGCGTTGTCAAAGCGTCAGTCTTTGGCGATTGGTTCATACCAACCAATCAGAATATTGGGGAAAGCATCCGACGTTGTTGTCATGCATGTGGCTTATGGATCATCATGTGGCTAACGCAGATGCTAACCAAACAAACACAGCCGGCGAGTGTTACTGGCATGTGGACAAAAGCAGTAAAATGTCGGATGATGATGTTTATAAAACCTAACGCTTCTTTAAAGAAACTATTCATCATAGCTTAATTTTATAGCCAGATTGATACTAGGGATGTTAATCGACACATATTTGGAATGTCGATGTGTCAGGGCCCAATGTCGACAATCGATTTTTTTTTTATTTTTTTTTTTAGCCCGCAGCGCCCGCGGGACCCAACGCATGAAAATGCCTGCGGGAGGGAGAGGTGCGGTCAAGATAAAATAAGCGGGACCCGCGAAATCCAGCAATATATAATATATAATACCAAAATATGCATGTCTGAGGAGAACGTTCCATACTGCGACAATGATCAGGCATGTTCTCAAAGCAAAGCGCATGGCAGAGCGGGGTGCAGAGCGCACGACGCAACAGACAACAGACGCCTGCCCGCACCTGGCATTCCACATTCATTAGTAGCCTAATCAACTTTATAGAGGAGTTTTCCTCTTTCCTTGCGACAGATTCCCTGCACCTTTGCTTTTCCCTGCGTCTGCTTTGTTAGACATGGCCAAACAACGTGAAACAGAACACTGGACAAGATAGCTTGTTCTATTAACCAGCAGCATGCGTCTCTTTCTCTCTCTCTCTCTCTCTCTCTCTCTCTCTCTCTCTCTCTCTCTCTCTCTCTCTCTCTCTCTCTCTCTCTCTCCCTCTGAGACCTCGTTCTTGTGCAGGAGAGATAGCTTTCTCCCATACGTAACGCTCCATTTCGGCCTCGACAGACAGAGGCGCCTACTAGGCGAAATAAAAGTCAATCATTGTGTCCGGCCTGTTTTCGGTGGGTGCAGGCGGGGGCCGCTGCCGCCTCCTCCTCCTCCTCCTCCTCGGGGAAAGCCGGACTCACCGGGACAGAACGCAGGGGGAAGGAGGAGGACGCAGCACAGACGCGCGCAGCACAAACATGTTCTCAGTATGTGAGAACATGTTTGGTAATACCCGAAATAAGCATGGTAATATGGTAATGTTTGGTAATACCCGAATGTTTGGTAATACCCGAAATAAGCAATTCTCTTACAGTAACGTTATGATGTTTTTGAACAAGAAATTACAAAGAATACAAAATAAAAATCATTAATATTAAAAAAAAGAAAACAAAGAGGCGATTTGTCAACTTGTACTTTTTTGTGTCACCGTCAGCACGTGTCGACAATCGTGTCGATTTCCGACTTTTTTTCACATCCCTAATTGATACAGCCGTGGTCCGTGAATCATCGCAGTGGGGGCTGTTGGCCAATCAGCTGCTCTACTCTAGATTTTCAACTGGTTGTCTACCGGCGACACCGGAGGCAGCGTGCCCAGCTCTGAATTGCCAGCGAAAATAATTTCAGATGTATTTTTGTTTAAGATGGAAATTCATGGCTGGAGCTACGCCACACAGATATACTAATATGATACAATTTAAAACCCCTTTTGTTTCCTGCAGGTTTCAGGCTGACTTAAATGTCAACGTGTGTGCTGCAGTTTTCAAGGCCAGCAATATGTTTTCTCTCAGAGTACGGCGTGTCGCTAAATTGGATGTCACGTTTTTGTGTGTGTGTTGTGTGTGAAAGGCGCGTGCGTGAGCCTGCGAGTTTGGTATGAAGCGAGGAGGACAGGCGTTGTGTGCTGTTGTTTTTGATTCTGTGATTTGCCCGTGTCCCCGGCCTCCACCCACGCGCCTGTCAGAAAGATTTTTATTCCGTTGCGCGCGTGTGAGAGAGAGAGACTTTTGATTATGCCGGTGTGAAAATGTAATGAAGTCCCTCCTAGGCGGCATGTCATTACTCAACGCCCGTCGTCAACACGCTGAAATAATTGGCAAAGTAAAATCTGGAGCTCAATCTTATTTTTTCTTTTTCTTTTTTTTTCCCCCTGACTGCGCTCACACATTGGAAGGGGGGCCGTTTCCCTCTAAAGGTGGGTAAGCTGTACACACGTTGGCAGTATCACACAGCACCTCAGGCATTTTGTTTTAAAATACAAAATTCCTTTTTATTTTTTTGGGTCGGGGCTGACATGGCCGACTAATACTATCATAAATTATTTCCAGTCTAGGCTCCATTTCACGCTGTATTTCTCGTACCGGTAAAAGAATAGGGACACTAGAATTCGAGTGATTGGAAGAAATGACATTTTATTTATTACAAGGTGTTCCAGATTTCAGTATTGATGTCCATAAACTGTGGGACAGAGTCACACATCAGACACATAAGAGGCAAACATAGAATAGATGGACCTCACTTGATAATTAAATGACCCCTTCACCACTGACATAATTTTTCAACAATACATTTATTATTATTATTTTTTTTATTATTCCATTTTCGCATTGCAAATTTGCAGATTCGCCATCAGTGACGTCCCTGGAAGACGGGTTTCTGAACTGCCCACAGCCCTCCTGTGAGACACAGATTGAGTAGAAAAAAATAGTGGTATTTTATCATGTACATTAATGACGACATATTATAGGAACATACATTGAAAAGTGGTGAAGTGGGCCTTTAATGTTTCAGTTTTGGAGATCTTGCTCATGGACTAAAAAGTGGTTCTGAAAAGGGGGTCAGAGACAAATGGAACTAAGTGGCCTCATTAGGGTCCATTTGGTTCCATTTGTAGGCTACAAATTAACTTTGATTTGTGCAATATATATTGGCTGTCCCAGGGATAGAAATGGCATTAAATAGGGGAGCTGGAGAGCCTAATTCAGGTCAATACGCCGGTAAAGGAAAATTTGTTGAAAATCACTGATAGTGCCATAAAAATCTTCTGTTACGCGGGTCCAGGGCAATGGGCATATATTTTTAAAACGGGAGGGGGTCCGTGGGCTAATGCGTGTCAAATCGGGGGGTCCTTGGGCATGAAAAAGTTTGGGTACCAACGGTCCAAAGTGTGATTCTAGGTTAAAGTGCAAAAAACATATAAAAGTGAAGTGTGTGCTTCGTGTCACCGGGGGTTGCAGAAAGAAGCATGAAACTCTATTATATTCTGGAGCAAAGACCCAGAAACACCTGCGGTCGGTCAGGGTGACCATTAGACGCCAGCGTTGCAGGGATACAGCTCCATAGCAGCAGTAGCAGCGCTGACACGGAGGACCTTGCAAAGGGCCGTGACCCCTGTAGCACGGACCCAGCCATGTGACAACCAGGCTGGAGCCCAGGAAGAATGGTCCAGGTGTGCCCTGCGACCTCAGGAGGAGGAGGAGGGAGTTAGAACTGGAACACAAAGCTTTGCTCCGCTCGCTTCCCTCCCCATGCTTTATCTTAATTTAAACTGAACTTGTCTTGGTGGCTCCTATATATACAGGCCCTGCAGACAATGACTCCTACTGTAGGTGGTGAAGGTGGAACGCGCACACGCTGCAAAGCGTGACTTTTAGGACACAGGGATGTTCACGTTTTTTTTTCTTTCTTTGTTTTACTTTGTAACAATAGAAACAATGGTATCGGTTTCAGGGCGCTGGGTGTTTTCAGGAACACTCACAATTAAGCGCACGTAAAACTGTTACTTTAGAAACTGTTTAGTTTTGCCAAAGGCGATGAGAGAGATGTTTAAATATGGACAAAAAGTGGTTGACTATAACAGGGGTTTTCAACCTTTTTGACACCAGGGAGGGACCACCATTTATTCAGCATTTGAGCCACGCACCACCATTTGATTACATTTTCACACCAAAGACCTACACTTAAAGAATTCTTTTGGTTTTCTCCACAATTCCAGGTTGGATTTTGCCAACAAAACGGTGTAAACTTCTTAATTAAGTGGTGCTAATTCAGACGACGAATATAATTTAACTCTTGAGAGTGTAAAAATGAAACCAAATGGACCCTTGCGGGTCCATTTGGTTTCATTTTTACACTCTCAAGAGTTACATATGGTTAACCAACTTTCCAACATTTAGCATGGGGACCACCTGGAATCCTCTCCGGGACCACTGGTTGTCCCCGGGCCACCTGTTGAAAACCCCTGGACTATAACGATCACGGTTTACATTTTATAGGCGTTAAAGGGAGAGACTTCATTAGAAGTATAGAGTGCGAAGGAACATACTACCACAGGTTGTTTTGAAGAGCTGGCCTGATTGGTTGAAACGGGTCACATGCAGTTACTTTAACCACCACACACACAGTCACTACTAATCAATACACAGATTTCAGCTGGTGTTTTTCTCTCAGAGTGCAGCAGACTGGGTGGCTAGGCTAGCTAGTTTTTCAGGATATTTGCGGTTGCAGTGACTACATCTGTCATTGAAAACAATTGTCAGAGAGTTTTAAGTGCAACTGGTAGAATAGCAATACACTTGAGGGTAGTGCTTTAACATCATTTCATCCACTTCTGCAATACTACTACTGTATAATATTGCTTATTAAATGTAGTAAACTCGGATACCTGCAGCCCATAGAACTTCCACTAGAAGTAGAAGTAGAACTAGCCTTGAGCTCCTACAGGCATATGGGGATTCTCTTAGCATTTTTATGTTAACTGTATTCATGTAAGCACGGCAGTTTATAGCATTTGAATACACAGCTTAATTAAATCCTTTAATGCTATGACCTTATAGCTTATATTCACTACTACTTTGTGTGCTACTGATGTATTGCCATGCCTTTTCATTTTGTTCATTCCTTAATGCAAGTCATTCTGGATTAAGAGTGTTGTCTAAATGCTTAAATTGTAAATTGACTACAGTCACTGTACTTAGTTAAAACAGTATGCTATCTAAACTGGATGTATGTAAGATTCTAATTGTTCACAGATCTATATGTATGAAAGAAAACACAAATGACTAAGTAATAATCATATTCATATAGAACATGTATACAAAAAGAGGAATTATATGTTAAGAGTCACAAATATAAGTAGGCATACTGTAATTGTAGATACTTTATATTCCTTGTTTGAGCCACAAACACATTAATCTACATAGAGCATAGGACATTATTCAGTCTACGATGAATGCGACTCCGACACAAACTTAATTTGGGGGCTTTTAAGTGCTTTGATTTTACACGAAAATGCAGAAACCGTTCGCGTGCACGCCGCTCTGTTGCTCGCGTGCACGCCGCTCTGTTGCTGTGGGAGCTCCGTCGTGTTTGTCGTGATCACAACCCTTATAAGCTTGCGTCCTTGGAGAAATAATGTAATAATTTTATTCAATTTCCCCCTTAATCTGCTGCAAACATTGTTATTTTCTCACATCTGCTAATTGGCAAAAGAAAGAAAAAAAAATACTCTTTCATGTGAGCAGCAGCAGAGGACATTGGGGCTGCCAAAGATTAAGACAAAATTATTTGGCATAATATATTTATCTTTTTAGACAAACTCTCGGGAGAACGTTGGCGGTTATATTTTCACTTTGCTTTGTCCTTTTTGTGTGTCTTTAACACAAATACTCTGTTTCTCAATTGTCAAGGGGCTTTGCATGTGCACGCACTGCCCGTTGATGGCTGTTCTAATACTCGAGGTGGATAATTCTAGGTATAGCCTACTTCAGACCTAAAATGAACATGCTAGCCCACTTACTTAATGCAACGCGGAGTAACAACATTTCGACTCGGTTGTTGTTTTCCGCTGCCAAGAATCTGGCACACTCCCAGCAGGCTAATATACAAATCAAATGGAAACGGATGCGACGTGCGTTGCCCAGAAGAACCCTTACATGTTAAACCACAGCATTTACTGTACTATTTCCCAGCATTTGGTTTCTTTCCAGAGGTCCCTCGATCAGTTGCACAGTAAACACAAAGGCACGAGCCAGTGGTGGTCCGTAAGGGCCAGCGAGGCCTTCACTGCTGGCTGGCTGCACTTGCTGATGGAGAAATGTGTATATTTTAGCAAATATATTGTATTTATTTCACTGTTTTCCTCTCAGGCAGTCTGGATGCTCTGCTTTCATCCTGTGGAGCTGGCCTTTGTTGACATATATCCCATGGCTATATCCCATTGTCCAATGGGAAAAGAGAACTGCTGTTTCTATGATTGAGCTCTCTAATTTAACTCACAATTAAACACGACAAGTGTGTGTGTGTGTGTGTGTGTGTGTGTGTGTGTGTGTGTGTGTGTGTGTGTGTGTGTGTGTGTGTGTGTGTGTGTGTGTGTGTGTGTGTGTGTGATATACATTTCAACAGCAACTGGCAATCGATACGATTCGATTCAATGCTTTGAAATTGATACAGTAGCTATTTCTTTGGCAAATACATGGACTTTGTACTTGAACACCTTGTTTGGATTTTTTGACAGACCAACTGTAGCTATATGAAATGGAAAAGTAATTAAACCAATCTTCCAACCAACCAACCAAGCCATTTACATTTGTTAGTTACTATTGTTATTGTTACACCCTTAATAACAAAAATAATAAAAAAAAGAAGTTATTTAGTTAAATTAATTTTGTTGATTAATTTGATAAAATGTTTGTTAGCTGTGTGTCTCCCTGTAACTAACTCTATCTATCTATCTGTCTATCTAAGCTAGTAGCTTAGTAGCGTCAACTTTTTAACAGAAATGACATTGAGCATTTTGCGCCACAGCAGTTAACTGCGACATGATTCAGGCGTGTTTGACACGCGGCTGAATCATGTCATCTGCCTGTCACGGAAGCAATAATCCACCGTCTCGTCTTTTGTCTGTTTTTTTTTTTGTCCCCCCGCTACTACTACCACCACCACCACTACGACTAGGAGCAATGATCAATACATCAGCGCTGCTATAAGTCCATAAACGATCCTCTGTATCGCTGAAGCAGCAAATTGAAAGCGGGGCGGGTGGGTGGGTGGGGAGGGAAAAAATCCTTTAACACATGCTGCAACGTGTTAAAGGACACAATCTGTTCACATGTGCCGCCGTCAGGCATGCAGGCTGTGTGTGTGTGTGTGTGTGTGTGTGTGTGTGTGTGTGTGTGTGTGTGTGTGTGTGTGTGTGTGTGTGTGTGTGTGTGTGTGTGTGTGTGTGTGTGTGTGTGTGTGTGTGTGCGTGCAATGTCAGATGCTACTGTACACACAGACAGACGCACAGCCATGCTAAGGGACAGTGTACAGCGCCAGGCCATCAGGGCTGTGTTGAACAGACGGCTCAGCCCTGCTGCTGCTGCTGCTGCACATGTCTGTACAGGACATGGTCACCCTGGAACCTACAACTCTCTGTATACCTGCTACACACGTCCTGTCTACATATTCACCAGTGCCGCTCTACCTCTATACCTGCTATACATTATGTCTGTACAGGGGTTGACACTAAGGTCTCCGAGGCACTTGCCCACCGGGCAAGTGCAAGTCAGGTTCTACTTGCCCTCAGGTCATGATCACTTGCCCCCAAAAAATATATTGTACATTTTGCATTCAAGTTTACTTCCTACTTGGGTGCTTTAAGCCAGGGGTTTTCAACACATGGTCCCTGAGAGGGTTCCAGGTGATCCCCAGCTAGGGTTGGTTAACCAGATCTTGAGAACGTAAAAATGAAACCAAATGGACCCTTGCGGGTCCATTTGGTTTCATTTTTACGCTCTCAAGAGTTAAAATTCATCATCTTAATTAGCCCATAGTGGTCACAGACCCAGTGGTCCCTGACCCCAGCAAAATGATAGTTTGGAACCAATGAACCTGGGAGAGAGATGGATAGGGATAGCTAGAAAGCAGGGAAAGACAGACACAGAGTCAGAGTGCAATGACTGACTTCAAGACAAATTTATCTTGTGTTGTGTTATAGTGCACTAAGTTGCACACTTGCCCGATAGGGCAACCAGGTAGCAGTCTTCACTTGCCCCACTATTTTGTTTTACTTGCCCCGGGCAAGTGTTAGTGTCAAGCCCTGTCTGTACATACTGGAACCTATAACTCTCTGTATACCTGCTACACGTTCTGTCTACAACTGTACATATTCACCACCGCCGCTGTACCTGTATACCTGCTATACGTTGTGTCTGTAAACCATAAACCCCCAAAACCGTGTGATAAGGAACATGCTACCCAGGCTATACTCGTGGACTAGGGCTTCACAATTTATCAAAATCGGGTCAAAGGAGTGAACTCCACCCATTTCAACATTTTACTATGTCATTAATATACCTTGTAGATGTTCTGTAGACATGATAAAGCCCCCCCCCCCCCCAAACCATAACATAAATAATTGTCTTTTTTGTTGTTTTACTCCCCAAAAATCCAAACTGAAAATTGAGGTTTCAGAGAAGAAAAAAAAAACAGGTCTTATTTTTAGGCAAAATCATGAAACTCTTGACGTGGACTATGTACAACGTAAGACCCTGGTGTAAAAAAAAAAAAAAAAAGTGTGTCCTGTGACTTCCCAGATGGACAGATGAACAGCAGTCAGCACACCGTGTGTAAAATGTTAGCGCCTGTTGGCTGTTAAAGATCTGCTCGACTTGGCTCATCCTCCCTGGGCCACTGGGTCACGCAGACCCCCAGTCGGTGAGCTCTCTCCGGCCATACGGCTCCCCCCTCCAACCCCTCACACACCCCCACGGTCACGCTATGAAACCCCCAGCGGAGACCGCAGGCGTGCTGCTCCCTCCTCGCCCCCACCCCCCCACTGCCCCTGCTGCCCCCCTGAGCACAATACCGGTCCGTGTGCCCCCGCGCAGCGGTCCCCACGGCTCGGATTCTAGGTGACATATTTAGCGCATGATTGAGCTTAGGCAGACCTCCAGCTGTGTCCTGGAAAAAAAGGGAGGAAAAAAAGAAAACAAAATCCACAAGACACAATGACATCGTGGTCATCTCATCACGAGCCTAATCCGTTAACCCCTTCGTTCGTGTCCGGAGAAATGAGCACGGACATTAATCGTCATCAGCTTGCATGTCCAACACTGCCACTCAAATCCAAAAGTAACGACGGTACATACTAGTCGGAACACGTGTTTCGAACTTCCGAATTTGCTAGTGCACATGTATTTTTTTTATTTGTATAGTATTCCCCATGGAGGATTTGAGGTCGCCTCATGTAAGAACTGTTTAATTAGTGAACGCTTTTCATTAGAAACAGATGAGCGACTGACTGTCATAAAATATACGGTATGGAGACACCTCTCCGACATTTAATTTATTTTTGTACCACAATGTTTATGAAAACAATAGGAGTAGGGTGTTTACTCCCTTCAACAAAGAAAAGTCATCTTACATCAAGAATGATGTTCCCTTATCGCAATGGTTTTCAACCAGTGGTCCGGGGACAACCAGTGGTCCCGGAGATGGTTCCAGGTGGTCCCCAGCTCCAGTCCCCACATTGCTTAAGCAGATGAAAACTTGGTTAAAAGGATGAAAG
The DNA here is from genome assembly GCA_039105355.1 of Benthosema pterotum. Taxonomy (NCBI): domain Eukaryota; kingdom Metazoa; phylum Chordata; class Actinopteri; order Myctophiformes; family Myctophidae; genus Benthosema; species Benthosema pterotum. Next base: position 11,541,673 of record CM076966.1, read on the forward strand.
TTGGATGAAAGGTGGACCAGATATAACTCTTTGAGAGCATAAACATGAAACCAAATGGATCCTTGCGGGTCCATTTGGTTTCATGTTCACAATCTCAAGAGTTAAAATAGTCATCATGTGAATTAGCCCAAGTCTACTCAAGTAGAAAATGTAGAAGATTAATGGTCATTTTGATCTGTATGTGTGCCTGTTTTGTTTCCCAAATCCATATTGTGGACAAAAGCAAAATAAATCTTTAGTTTTGGGATCTGTATAGGGCAAAAATGTCCTCAAACAGTGGTCCTTGGCTCACATGAAGAATAAATAGTGGGCCCTGGTATCAAAAAGGTTGAAAACCCCTGCCTTCAGAAAAATGGACAAGGGTTCCCACATAATGCCGATGTGACACATGAACATAAACCCTCCGCTCATCATCGAAAGCATTTGGAACATTGGTTCAAACACAAACATTAAAGCTGTACGTACGCTATAACAAAATAAAACCCTGAAGAAACCCGAGAGGTATCTTTCTGCCCGACATCAGCGTCATGAATAAACAACGCCCGGCTGACTTTGGCCTGTCCGTCTCGACACCGCCGCGCCGGTGACGGCATCATCATCAACATCATCGCACGGCGCGGCTCGCGGCGGCGACCTTGAGGCGACAACGTGGCGGCGTGGGGCGAAATGAGATGTGGCGGTTCAAGGAGGATCTGGATAGCATGTTCTGTCACTTAAGCAAATTATCCCCCTCGCCTCAAGGTCTCTCTCTCTCTCTCTCTCTGTCTCTCTCTCTGACAGTTATCATCCGCTTGGATTTGGATGTTTGAACAGCGGTAACATCACGCTGGCATAAGCGGAAGAAAAGAACTAAATAAAATAAATCAGGTGTTAAATGTCAAATGCATAATTTAAACTAATCAAGTGCACTCCTCCTGTGCTACACAGCGGCGCGGGTCACTAGGAATCGCGAGTCAGGGCCGGACACGGGTTTTCCATTTCCGACCTCACCTTCGGTAATTCCCTCTGTCTTGCCGTCATATTTTGCGTGACTATAGCACTGATAGTATTTTAATGGTAGTAGCAGCGGGCCTCTGACCTTCAGTCAGAAGTCACGACGACGATAGAAAACAATCTTTTATTTATAAAGTCTCTGTTAATGCCGAAATCCCTCCCCACCGGCCTGATCCATCTCATAAACGACTACTTTAACAATTTAGGCATTTAATGGCAGATGCTCTCTGATCCGGAACAACTTACTAATTGGCAGATCAGAGGGATAATGTCGCAACCTCTAGTCAACAAACCCACGGGGTTAAACGGTCATGCAAATGAAGAGTGAAGGCTATGCGTATAGCGTGGGCGGCCGGCCGGGTCAATCCTCGGTCCACTGATACGCCACTTTTGGTTGGCGAAGGAGGATTATATATTCAAGGCACGGAGAATGCCAGGTCGGATCGTCCAGACGTTTAAAATCAAATGTATCCTATAAATCAGTGGTTTCAACCTTTTTGACGCCAGGGCCGACCATTTATTCAGCATTTGAGCCACGCACCACCATTTGATGACATTTTAGCCGCACAGACCTAAAACTAAAGATTTATTTTGCTTTTCCACAATACCAGGCTGGATTTGGGAAACAAATCAGGCAAAACATACAGATCAAGATGGCCATTAATCTTCTACACTTGGGACTAATTCAGATGATGAATATTTTAACTCTTGAGAGCGTAAACATGAAACCAAATGGATCCGCAAGGGTACATTTGGTTTCATGTTTACGCTCTCAAAGAGTTGCATCTGGTTAACCAACGGTCCCATCATTTAGCCTGAGGAACACGTGGAATCCTCTCAATTATGACATAATATTATTGGCATAATATGCGACATACCATTGACAACCTACAGAAGGCAAAAAAGGGAGTTGGGTGGCCAGGCTACTACTACTACACTTGTAAACATATTAATATAAATAGCCTACTCCTACTGTTCAGTTTCCCTATAGGTGTAAGCACACCACAAGGAAAGATACATAATGAGTCTATATATACCTTTGATCTAATTAATAATCCTCGCTCCTTCTTGCTTTAACAGACTTGCGAAGAAAAAAAAAAGTCACATTTGTTAACCTCTGCGCCATGCATGTTGATCATTTGTTATGGAGATTATAAATAAAAGTATGATTAGCCACACTGAGCGCAGTGCCGGTGACATTTACCAACGAGAACACACAGCTGGGGGGAGTGGTGCTGTGTGTGTGTGTGTGTGTGTGTGTGTGTGTGTGTGTGTGTGTGTGTGTGTGTGTGTGTGTGTGTGTGTGTGTGTGTGTGTGTGTGTGTGTGTGTGTGTGTGTGTGTGTGTGTGTGTGTGTGTCATAAAGACACAGATAGCGGTGTGTTAGGCTTCGATTAGACAGATGGGTCTTCTTAGGGCAATATGTGTATTAAGAAAGAAGGGAACATCTGTTTTCTCTGCTATGCTAACCGTCGCCTGGTACGTAGCATAGATCAAATCCCAGGTGCTCCATTTGTCAGTCACGTTTTTTCCCCTTCTTCTTCTTCTCCACCAGGCCGGAGGCATATATAAACAGCCTATACTCCAATTCGGCACATGTCAAGGCAAACATTCCCCTAAATGTGGTGAGCTTGTGGAATGGTCCTGTAAAGAGGTAGAGGGCTGGAGAGAAATTGGTTAAAGGTAGGGGAAGTGGTTTCACTTTTGTCAGATATCACCCAATTTTTTTTTCTGTTAAAATGCTCTATTATAAGGTGTGCAGACCATACTGTATACGGAGTCCCCCCCCCCTCCCCCACGTTAGCAGAGGAGCTAATAAAAGTTCCCCAGGTGGAGGGTGAATTCTCCTTAAATCAGGATCGAGCAGCAGGTTCACATAGTGTAGCTACTCTTGGGCGCCCCTAGTGCACCAGGCTGGTACTACAGGATGAATTTCAAATCACTTACCCTACCTTTAACTTTGTTTGTCTATCCATCTCAAAATTTAAGTACTAAATATAAAGGAATGTAAGAGATCAATAAAGTTGTACTATGGGATATACTGTTTATAGCCTATATTATACTTTGCAGGATGATTGTACCCCATGGCCCCCAGGCCCCCCACAAGAAATACAAATAAAAATAGACGTGTGTGGCACAGCACGGGACACCGGTACAGTATAAAATTGGCCTCAAATGAAGCATGAGAGAGATGAAAACACCCCGCTTTAATAGGAGGTTATCACAGTGGGGATTTCTCTGCATGGGGCAGACCAGCAGCAGCAGAGCATGGAGCTCAGGACAGAGCCTTCCAGGAGATAATACACCTGCACTAGCTGATGGGGCTCTGCCAGGGATGCCTACTGCAGGGCTTTACATACACACATAACACAGCACTGTGCTGCTGTGTCCTATTTGGAGTTGTGACACAATATTTCAATATAGGGTATGGAAGTGTTTGCCCCTCCTTTGGCCCCATTGAAGAAGAAGTATTTTCATAAAAGTGCAATTTTCACTGGCTCATGAAAACCTTAACAGTTACTGGTTCTGACCAATTAGCAGCAGTCTTGCCTCGATTGTCCTAGAGCAGAGGTTTTCAACCAGTGGTCCGGGGACCACCAGTGGTCCTTGAGAAGGTTCCAGGTGGTCCCCAGTCTAAATGATGGAAAGTTGGTTAACCAGATGTAACTCTTGAGAATGTAAACATGAAAACAAATGGACCCTTGAGAGTTAAAATATTCATCATCTGAATTAGCACCTCTTAATTAAGAAGTTTTACACTGTTTTGTTGACAAAATACAGCCTGGAATTGTGGACAAAATCAAAAGAATTCTTTAATTGTAGGTCTTTGGTGTGAAAATGTAATCAAATGGTGGTCTGTGGCTCAAATGCTGAATAAATGGTGGTCCCTGGAGTCAAAAAGGTTGAAAACCCCTGTCCTAGAATATCTATAATGAGAGAGAGTAGCGACACTCTCACTCCAATGCTACGGCTGAACAGAGACGGCTATTGGCTGAAAAAGTGCATGTTTGGAACTAACATAACTAACAGTTCCAAACAAAGGCGTGAAGTGCGAGACCCAAGATTATGTCGCCACTCTCTTTTTACAGGTACATTATATTAATTCTTAAAGCGCCGTTCTCGAGCTGCTCGTGGACTTCCCGTTAGATTACTCCCGCCGGTCACGACGACGGCTCGTATCACGACGAGATGTAGATTTCATTCTTTAATCCAACTATTAGTCCGTGCGCATCGTCTGATGATCATCCCGTTGCTGACTTTCATTTGGGACAGAATTGGGGACAACTTTTTTTTTTTCCGTCCCATTGACATGCATTCAACCCAATGCATTCAAACGGCTCTCCTCCGGTTTGCCCCCTCAATGTCGCTGGCGCATGGGTTAAGCAGCCAGGGCTACACAGCTCTTCCTGACTTGTGACCCGGATGTTTTTGGGTACATCGCCAGATGATCGATTAGGCAAGACAACAGACACAGCATAACAGAAACAGCACATCCTGTTTAGGAGATCTGAGCTTCAAAATAAGGGCTTTTTTACCGATCGAACTGGTTTGAGCCGCGGCAATGGAGAGGAAACAAAGAAGATCCGATCGCGGTCAATGAGTTAAGACCCTGTGCCATTGTGTAATGTTGTGTCACTGTTGTGTCTGTGCTTGTCTCTGATGTTCCATGTATGGCTGTAGTAGGGGTGGAAGCCCAAGATAAATTTCCTTCGTGGACAATAAAGTTTACCTTGACTCTAGATTGCCCTTCCTCTACCTGCTATAGTACTCGTTCTGACCAATTAGCAGCAGTCCTGCCTTGATTGTCCTGCCTCTAGCTGCTGCTAATTGGCCAGAACCACTATTGGTTCTGCTTCATCCTCTCTGCCTGCGGGTTTCCAGATGGGTGTGCAGGGGGAAGCCAGTGGAGTGAAGCTAACATGAAGAGGTCAAAAGTCAAGCAGCAGCGTGTTGCACTAATCAAGAGACGGAGGCTTATTGGGTGACGGCAGCATACAGGGCATTACAGTAGCCTGTGCGAGCAGTAATAAATGCATGTATCACTCGTTTTACATCATTAAAGACAAAAAAGACTTAACCTTGGATAAAAGAAGCAATTTGGAAGAAGGAGGATTAAAAAAAAAAAACAGTGTTAATCTGATTACCAAACTCAAAATCACCACCCATTATAACACAACATTTCTCGCATTGGGCTAGGGAGACGAGTCTTGCCAGCAGTCGACAGTGTAAAAAAAAATGAACGTTTTGTGTGCATCTTGGCATTCGTTTGACGATGGAGAGGCAGGTGAAGACATTTTGACAGATATACCGCCTGATTCCAGCATACTGTATAGGTACACCTGCGTGTGTGTGCCAGGGTGTGACTCAGCGAGATTGAAAGAAAAAAAAAACATGAAATACAGGCCGCATACTTTCCCGTCCAGTGGTTGAAATGGAAGCAATTTTCCAGTCCTGCGATCAAAGATTGCATATGATATGACTGTGTCATTTACGACACTTCATGCGTCAGCTATAGGGCCACCCATCGCCATAGAAACGTAGACGTGCAGTCTCATTCGCCGCCGCAGTTCAGCGGAGCGACAAGTATGGAGGCTGCCATATTGAACTCTGATATGTTGGAGGCGTGGCGAACTGACACTCAAAGTGTAGACGACCAAAGGGCGTCATAGCGCTCAGTGTGCATGTCTGTTTGTCTGTCTGACGATGAAAACAATGGTAGGAGAGAGAAATAAAATATTCTCTCTACCAGCAAAACAGACTCAGAACATACTCCAACAGAGAAAAGGGTTTGAAGCCGAAGCAGCGTATCTTTGTTTCAAAGTGTGTAGGTTTATTGTCATATTGAATGATCACAGCAAGACAGCAGACACTGGGCAGCCCCATTCTGCTGCCCAGCACAAACGGTTTTAACAGCAGGATAGTAGTAGCGTTTATACAGTATGAGACATACAGGGTGACTGGTGTGCAACCCCCCGGAGTTTGAACTAACGCAAATAAGGCAATGTTCTGCCACACAGTAGGTGTCCAGGCAACCCCCTATGTGTGTACTCAATTAGTCTGAATATAGGCAGGAGTTGACACTAACACTTGCCCGCTTGCCCGGGGCAATTAAAAAAAATGGTGGGGCAAGTGAAGACTGCTACCTGGTTGCCCGATCGGGCAAGTGTGCAACATAGTGCACTATAACACAACACAAGATAAATTTGTCTTGATGGCAGTCATTGCACTCTACCCCTGTTTTCTAGCTATCCACAATTCCAGGCTGGATTTGGGAAACAAAACAGGCTACAGAGAACTACATTCTCTAGTTGTGTAGACCTGGGCTAATTAAGATGATGAATTTTAACTCTTGAGAGTGTAAAAATGAAACCAAATGGACCCGCAAGGGTCCATTTGGTTTCATTTTTACGTTCTCAAGAGTTACATCTGCAAAATTTACAATATATTTTTGGGGGGCAAGTGACCATGAGCTGAGGGCAAGTAGAACCTGACTTGCACTTGCCCGATGGGCAAGTGCCTCCGAGACCTTAGTGTCAACCCCAGTATAGGACAGTGTTTCTTTTTTCCCACAATGGCAATTTCCTAAAAAATCATCATATATTTGGGTTCACAAATCTGCTAAGATAATCCATCCCACCTCACAGGTGTACCCCATCAAGATGCAGATGTGACATCATGGTTAGTGCACAGGTGTACCTTAGACTGTCCACAATAAAAGGCCACCCTGAAATGTGCAATTTTGTTGTGCCTCCGAAACAGTCAGTATCTGACTGTTTCAATTGCTTCAATTGCTGTGTGAAGTTGCTGGATATTAGTGGGAACTGGTATGCGCTGTTGAAATGGTAATAATGTGGTAATAAATAATGTGTTATTACCATTTTGACAGTGTGTACCAGATCCCACTAATATCCAGCAACTTGACATAGCCATTGAAGAGGAGTGGACCAACATTCCACAGGCCACAATTGGCAATCTGATAAACTCTATGCGAAAAAGATGTGTTGCACTGCATGAGGCAAATGGTGGTCACACCAGATACTGACTGGTTCGGAGGCCCATACACCCAATAAGGCACAACAAAATTGCACATTTCAGGGTGGCCTTTTATTGTGGACAGTCTAAGGTACACCTGTGCACTAACCATGATGTCACATCTGCATCTTGATGTGGCACACCTGTGAGGTGGGATGGATTATCTTAACAAAGCAGAAGTGCTCAATATCACACATTTAGGCAGATTTGTGAACAGTGTTTGAGAGAAATGGTAATATTGTATATCTGGAATGAATTTTAGGTCTTTAAGTCCATCCCCTGAAAAATGGGAGCAAAACAAAAGTGCTGCGTTTATATTTTTGTTGAGTATATTTATCTTAGCTTAGCTTATCGTCTGTTGTATAAAAATTCAAGTATACAATTACAAAACATTTCTATTCCCTCTATTGAACAAGAGATTAAATTGAGCCTCATGATTCATGACGGATTAATGTCAACACTGATGAAGTTTAACTTCATCTCTCATTCTTCCCTCGTGATTCATACCCAGACTGCTGTTTGGCACATTTCCCACAGTTAATTATTCATTCCAAATGATCTTGTGTTTGTCAGCCCCAAAAAACAATAATGAGTGACATTTCCCCCTCCTTGCTAGACAAACAGCACGGTCTGAGCTCTGACCCCGATGCCAGACCAGGACCCTGCTGAATTGCAGATCATATGCATGTCTGAGATCTGTGGTTTGTTTATACACAGATAATGGCGCGCACTCACACACACTCATGCACACTCAAATTCCTAATAATTGTGTTTGTGATGTGTGTAGGTGCATGCATCAGGGCTTGACACTAACACTTGCCCGCTGACCATTAATCTTCTACATTCTCTAGTTGTGTAGACCTAATTAAGATGATGAATTTTAACTCTTGAGAGTGTAAAAATGAAACCAAATGGACCCGCAAGGGTCCATTTGGTTTCATTTTTACGTTCTCAAGAGTTACATCTGGTTAACCAACTTAACTGGGGACCACCTGGAACCTGGGGGGCAAGTGACCATGACCTGAGGGCAAGTAGAACGTGACTTGCACTTGCCCGATGGGCAAGTGCCTTGGAGACCTTAGTGTCAACCCCTGTGCATGCATGTGTTTTTGCATGCATCTGTCTGTCTTTTCTGCTACTGCATATTTTAACAGATATACGGACAAGAAAGCAAGCAAGAAAGAAAGGAAGTCATTAATAATTACTTGTTAATAACAAAGGCAGTGCATATTGGCGCAGCTACTGTATCTGCCTCTGCTGAATTAAGCACCATTGTCTGTCTCCGTTTAAGCAATTAACAGCCATTTCTGATGCCCGGATGTGGCTCTAGTCTCGTCCAGTCCGTTTGAAATGAGGCCCTAGCCTCTGAGTGAGTGAGTGAGTGAGTTCTCTCTGTGAATATAAAACAGTCTGTGTCTAAATAATATTCTTATTAACACATTCTTATGCAGGCAGCTTCATGTTTAGTACGTGTGAGTTTGCACTTTGAATGCAAACAGTATAGTATGGTACGGTGTGTAGCCTATATAATGTACAGTTGCAATTGATGCCTCTGTGACTTAGTGGTTGACTCAAGACATTTGATGTGAATTTAATCATCAATATTCATAAACTATAAGCAATTCTATTAAGTTGATCGCTTTCATAGTAGCCTATATACAGTGTAGATAAACCAGTCACATTACTGTATTGAGAGCCCAAGGGCTGTAGTACTTTGTCATCACTGTTTGAATGTTTGCTGTTAATTATGCTGTTGTTGTTTGCAGAGACAATGAGTCTAGGCTATCTGTGTGACAGTGAAGTGTTTTGACAATACGTGATACGACAAAGATAGCTGTTGATCAAAGGATTAATTTAAATGTCTACGGCAACAGGCGAACCCGTAGCTCACGTTCTGCACGTAACACGTGCACTTTGATTCTGTAAAGAAAAGAATCTTGAATCTTTGCTCAGTCTGGGTCAGCCAGGTGCGGCCAAACCAGCCTCTGGTTTGGCGGGTCTGTGCTGTATGCTGCGATACTGTACCTTGAGAAATAAAAGAAACAATCATACGAGAAGCATCAATTTGCGTATAGGTTTCTCAGATTCTATCTCCGTGTTCACTTTTTGGCGTACGAATTCTGCTTGGAAACAACACTTCACATTCATCGCGGTTGCATGTGCATGACCGTCGGTCTCTACTGAATACACCCCGAGATGAAATGTCATTATGGACGTATTATAGTTTTGAGTTCGCCACCCTGTAAAAGAGAGTCAGTAATGTAACTATTATGCAACAATGAGCATTCTGCGTCCTGCAGGGCCCCTCGATCTTACAGCAGAAGCAATTTTGCATGTTTACATGATCAATACTCGGCGCCAAATGAACGGCTGATTGCTTTGGGGTGAGAACAGCTCCCCAGGGCCGCTAATGATAGAGCTGGGCTCAATGTCTGCGATACGGCTCACAACATTATGTTCACACTCATCTCCGTAGCCAGCAGGCTGCACCACCAAAGCATCTGGGTGTAGGCTACTACACTTTCCTGGCGGTCTTTTTGTGTGTAATGTGTGGTTTTAGATATTTGAGATTTTAGCAGAGAGACCAGTGTCTCTGATGTCATTGAAAATAGGCTGACTTACTAGCCATGATGCTTTGTTTCACTGGTCCTCTTTGATAGGGCTGTCTTACTGAGAGACAACATGGTAGTAGTCCAATAAGTGGTGTTAACACCATGAAATAGCAGTGGAGTAACGCAGGTTCAGCAGTGTGATGCATTGGATTAAAAGTCAGGTTTAGCGCGTTGAACGTTCAAACTGCTAATCTTCAGGACAGGTTTTCACCAAACTGTCTGCACAACTATACCAGAGAGTGATTGATACCCCGTGATTTCACCACATTAATCCGGTCCCCCCTATTTCAGGCCTGTTATGTTTAGTTCTGTTTCATTTTATTATTACATATACTGTATTTTTAAGTTGTATTTGGTTCACTTTTCTGTGTGAGATCCGTCGGTCATCGATGACAGTGACTTTCAACCCTCACTACGGGCATTGGCACATTACAACTTCCAAAAGAAACTGACTCCCTCTGTTTTTTTTCAAGGGTTGTCTCGATGGATGCAAAATAATCCCCTCCTCCCACGTGGGATGCAGCGGCTTTTGTCCGCTGTGGAGTCTGCTTAGTGCAGTGGTTTTCAACAGGTGGTCCGGGGACCACCAGTGGTCCTTGAGAGGGTTCCAGGTGGTCCCCAGCTAACTTGGTTAACCAGATGTAACTCTTGAGAATGTAAAAATGAAACCAAATGGACCATTTGGTTTCATTTTTACACTCTCAAGAGTTAAAATTCTTCTAGAAGAATTCAACTAGAAGATTAATGGTCATTTTTTTTATCTGTATGTTAATTTGCCTGTTTTGTTTCCCCAAATCCAGCCTGGAATTGTGGACAAAAGCAAGAGAAATCTTTAGTTTTGGGGTCTGTGGGGCTAAAATGTCCTGAAATGGTGGCCCGTCGCTCAAATGCTGAACAAATAGTGGTCCCTGGGATCAAAAATGTTGAAAACCCCTGCTCTAGTGTGCCCATAGTGTAAGCCAGCCTGTCCCACCCCCTATCTAGAAGGAGGTGCAGTGCATTATGGGTGCAAAGCATTATGCGGGAAAGTGGCCATGACATCATGGAGTTCATGGACACTTTGAAATACTAAAATATCCGTCTATGCATTAGGCATAGTACATGTGTTTAAACACTCAGGTGGGAGAGGTATTGCATTTGTGCAAGGGTGTGTGTGTGTGTGTGTGTGTGTGTGGTAGGCAGACAGGGCTATATAGTGTCAAAGTGTCAAGCGTTCTTAACCCGACTGGGCTGGCGTCAAAGGGAAAGTGAAATAATTGCTTTTTCCAAGCTTCCCACATAGTGCAGTTACATAAACGATGACGCACAAATCGTTGAGCATTAAAGGCAGACTATATATTGTGCAACGGTGCAAGTAATCACTTATAGCAGCAAATATCAAATAGTGGTTCACCGATGCAGCGGTTCAAAAACTTTCTTTTTTGTCACCCATGTCAAGGACTATACACTCTCTGAGTGACAGACCTGTAATGGTCCATTTGGTTTTAAACTATATCATTTAGATGGAGACGCCCCCCGGAACTGCCTCCATAATGACCTCGCCAGGGGGAGCCCACTTTGGGAACCACTGCTCTGTAGACATGACTGATGGTGCGGGTGTGATGTGAGCTTATATATGTCTGACATGGTGACAGGGAAATTGTCCCTTGAAAGCCTGTCCCTTTGGCATTAGCTGCATGCAGAAAGTAGTGGTTGGAGCCAGTACACATCAAACTAGACAGGTACTTAGGCTAAGCACAGTTACTCAGGCAGTAGGCACTGCACTTGATTCTTTCAATGCTATAGCAAACTATGCCTAAATCTAAACCTCAGTAAAACTATGCCTAAACATAACCCTATTCCTAGCCTCAGCACCCAGGCTTTCATTTTTGTCCCCGTTGTACGAAAACGGAAAGCCTGGACTAATTTGTTAGCCACGGTAGCCTAGAAGTGGGAGTCGACTGTTCGGGGTGGGTGTCGCTCCAAATGATGTGACTTAGCACAGCAGTGGATGGCCGGGGGAGAGGCCGGGAATGGCAACAAGTTGTTGAGATCCAATCAAATCAGCTCATCTGCCGTCCAAATTCAGACGTCACCTTGCCCCTCCTAGGCCAAAATCCTTTCAGGTTAGGCCAGGCTACCCTATCCCTAGCCTCAGTAAAACTATGCCTAAACCTAACCACAGTTGGCTGATCCCACAGCTGGGATGTTTGCGCATGGTTGTAGCTGGCACTGAAAAAGTTATGTAAATGTTTGAGGTAGTTTTTACTCCACTTACATTTGCAGTACTTTTACTCTACAGATTTTGCACGTTGACTCCACTGCCTTCTTTTGAAACTTTAGCCATAAGGTGACTTTGTAGATTGGGTTTATTATTACAACAAAAAAAAAGTACCAAGGACTTTTACTAACTTTAGGGAGTGGTTCTAAATTGCAGCACTTTTACTTACGTAAAAAAAAAACACTTAAAGTACAGTTAGCACAACTGCATTTCACATTTGAGAAAACATACACAAAGAAAGGTGGGAAATGAAGGATTAGTCTCGAGAGACAACACGGGTTGGCGATTCTCCAAAAAGGGAGCTGATAATAACTCACTTCCCCTGCTTTATAGATTAATAAGCATGTTATTGATACATGTTATTGATACGCCGAGAATTACTGTTGGACATATTTTCTCCTTCGATCCATGACTTTGTTTTGCTTAAAATAGTCCCATTACTACTTCTCGGAGGAAAAAAAAAACATTGCATCAAACGGATGTGACTTGTATTGAGCACGGTTTTCCAGAAGCCCTTGCAGTCATGTGATCGGCTTTATTTCTGTTTACGCATCTTACACCCGTCAGCAATCGCCACTAGGTCAAAGCCACTTTTTCACCATAACCTTAAAGGGGATTTCCACCCATTTTCAAAATTTTTCTGAAGGGGTACAGATATTGTCCAACTTTTTAACCGGTCACGAAGTTATTAGCTATTCATAGCCTTTCACGCCAGTTAACCCCATTGGAAGGGTCCAGCGATCACATAGGGTCTATTTATTACTCTTGCTCAATGGTCTTATCTAACTCTAAATAACTGATTCAATATGTATTTTGGCATATATTTATTTATTTAGCATGCATAACATAGTTCATAATATTCAGGTTAGTACTCATTGAACAATAGTCAGTAGCAGTAGTACTGTAGTAGTAGGTAATAAATCTGTATACAGAAGAAAGAGACAGAAAATATAGAATTCATAAATCACACAGATAATAATCTCACAATTAAAGATATTAGCAGAATACAATCATTAACATTTCCAATATATATTTACCGTTTGGTCTATGTGGTCTCTGGTTAAATTGGATTTCCTTTGTGCCTCCCAGCCGGGCTGCACAAGGTACGATGCTTCTGCTGTTGCTTGCTTAGGTGAATCTGATGAATTTCACTCATGCAAGCACTATTGTCACTTCCGTAAGCCATCCCCTTTGGTGTATGACTCCAGCCACTTGACACCATTGGTTGCTTATCAGGAAGTGTTTTGAGGACCAGGATGTAACTCACTAGCATGTGGACATGGGGTCTCCATGCAGGGGTCCTATTTCACTTAGGAGGAGAGGGTTGAACTCCATTGTTTACACAAGCAAGCCTTATCTATCAGGGGTCAGTTTATGGCAGTGCAGGTTCAGTCACAGTTAATACAAACATTCCTTTCCATGTTAATACCGTTCACTCAGGTCTGTACTGGGATATGCTTTATCAATATGACAGAAGATGAACACATACGCCCAATGCCCAAATTGGGCGCCACACCCCCCGACAATGACCGATTAAAAACCCTTTTGATTGGTCATTCTCTTAGCGTAGCTTGTACTCGAATAGGATTTCAGATTAACAAATGTACACCTTTAATATGCCTTTTGTCTCACGGCTATCAGGACGGATTACAACATTTGGTGATTTTATCCTTACTCTTCTCTATTCGATTTATTTTGAATCTAACACTTCAGTGGATTCAATTGATTTTCACAATTATTTAAACGTCTCACCCGTTAAATAAATTGCTACTTTTTGACCAGAAAGATCCCTTTACTGGTAGATTATTGGGCCTGTTTCTCCGTTTGTTGAGATAACAAGGCTTTGTCGTTACTTTTTGGGAATTTACTCACTTCAGTATTTAACTCTTCAAAGTAATACCTACTTACAGCAAACCCTCAGAACTCTTTAACTTACTTTCTCACAGTAGTTTTAGTAGAGCATTGATAGTAACTGTTTCCATTTTCTTGATTACCTCCCATCACAGATGTTGGAGAATTCAACAGAAAATGGTTTACACATCTTATACACATTTTTTGCAGGACCATGTGTGTGTGTGTGTTTGTCTGTGCGTATGTGCGTGTCATTAACACCTAATACTGCACTCATTTTTGTTACCACATGTGTGTGTGTGCGTGTCTTCAAACACCTAACACTGCATTAATTTTGTTACATGTGTGCGTGTGTGCGTGTCTTCAAACACCTAACACTGCATCATTTTACATGTAAAGTTTAGGTAATACCAAACATTATTTTCCATGTTAATACCTATTTCAGGTCCTTACTCAAAATGCATTACTTTCCTCAGGAGCATGAGTTTGTGCGCCGGCACTTCTTACCACATTCACACGTAGGCTCATTTCACCGTGCTGCAACAACAAGGATTAATTACATGATTCAACATTCCTTTCCTATCTTAATACCTTTTTCTGGTGCGTACTCGGTAATGGTTCATGGATATAGCATAAATTTCACATACATTGTCATCTTTAGACGTTCTTAGTCTGTGAAGAAGGGCAGTATGTGTCCTGTTGTGCGCTCACTTTCTGAGCCCCCTCCTCTCTTCCTGCTGGAGAAGGGGTGTGTGTGTGTGCGATCAGTGACGCTTGTTGCAGATCTCGCAAGTCTTCATTTTGACTTTGGGGCAAGCTTCAGTTTTGGGTTTTATTGTGACCCGTTGCTCTGAATAGCTTGCTATCGAGAACGCTGCTTTGCAAAGCTTTCTCCAGCTCTGCTTTTGTTTCCCAGCATGCATGGCTCCTTCTGCTGCTGGTGGTGTGGGGAGTGGTTTGTTACCACTTCTGCCGTTCACCAGATTGGCACTGGTGCTCACCTGTAGGGTGACCAGTGGCTCTTTCGATGCAGCGCCTACCTCTTGGCGGGTGGTCACTGTCTTTGGGACCGGTGCAACGAGTTGGTCTCCGCATACCTGCTCTCCCAGGGACAGAGTCGTTGCTAGCTCCCTCCAACTGAGGATGAGCTCCGGCGTTTGGTCCTCCTCTTCATCTTTCGCTGTAGGTACGCCTGGGATGCCGCTCAGGGTCTCCTCCAGTGCGTCCGCGGTGAAGAGGGGTTCATTTGATGCATCTCTCCTCCCAGAGAGAAGGCTTGTCGGGTGGGGGTCATCGATGATGCCTCCTTCATCCTGCAGGTCTGCTTCGACATCTGCAGGCGTCTTTATGGTTGCCGTTCCCTCCTCTGTGGAGTTTATGGCTCCGTCTTCTTCTGCTGTCGCTGTCATCTCAGTGGCCGGGTTTCTGCCTCGATCATCACTGCAGCCGCAGGCAATTTTTATGGCCTCCTCTTGAAGATAAGGAGGTGGTGGTGGATGGGCTTCTGCCGTCACTTCTTCAGTGGCCTGGCTCCCGCCGCGGTAAAAATGGCTGACTTAAATGAGTTAAGAGTTAAAAGCTTGAAGGCACAATCTTGTTTCGAAAAAATAGCATCGAAGTGTGAACTGTATTGTGAAAAAGGTTACTTCAGTGAAATAACAGTAATGTTTGCTAAGTTAAAGTTAACACTTGATGAAGTCATTGACTCATCAATTGACTATGCTGATGCTCTACATGAGGTAGACCAGCTTGAGCCTGCTAAACAGGCAAATGAACTTATGAAAGCCTGTATCGAAAGGTTTTCCCAAAATAAGTTTAAACAAATCGGAAAAATGATCCGTGTACAATTGATTAGGGCTACTAACACATTAGCCAGTGAGATGAGGCGTGACTGCGACTCCAGTGATGATCGAGGCGGGAGCCAGGCCACTGAAGAAGTGACGGCAGAAGCCCATCCACCACCACCTCCTTATCTTCAAGAGGATAAAATCACCAAATGTTGTAATCCGTCCTGATAGCCGTGAGACAAAAGGCATATGAAAGGTGTACATTTGTGTGTATCTGAAATCCTATTCGAGTACAAGCTACGCAAAGAGAATGACCAATCAAAAGGGTTTTTAATCGGTCATTGTCGGGGGGTGTGGCGCCCAATATTTGGTTCCATTTGTACCCTCTCAGGAAAAGGGGGTCTAAAAGAAAAAGTCATTAACATGGTGAAATACATCTTGATGAAGTCATCAGATGTGTGTCAACATGTTAATGATTTTTTTCAGAGCTCCATCTTTAGGAAATACAGAATTGGGGGAACTTTTTTTATCATGTCCATTGTCCACAAAACATGGTATATTAATGACATATTAAAATGTTGGAAAATGGGTGGAGTCCCCCTTTAAAACACTGGCAAATTTAACAGCATGAGATAGAAGTGGAGTAACACAGGCTGAGCAGTGTGATGCATTGGATTAAAAGTCAGGTTTAGCGCGTTGAACGTTCAAACTGTTAATCTACAGGACAGCTTTTCACCAAACTGTCTGCACAACTATAGCAGAGAGTGATTGATACCCTGTGATTTCACCACATTAACCCGGTCCTCCCTATTTCTGTTTCATTTTATTATTATTATATTTTTTTAAAGTTGTATTTGGGTCACTTTTCTGTGTGGGATCCATCAGTCATCGATGACAGTGTCTTTCAACCCTTTTTATATCAAGGCCCATTATTTATTCAGCGTTTGAACCCTGACGGATGACCATTTAGCCTCTCGGACCCAAAACCCATAGTAATTTGTTTTCGTCAAATACGATTGTTGTGTGCAATTCCAGGCTGTATATTGATGTAGTACGATAAGAGAAACAATAGGTGCAAAACAATGCTCAAATTCTACATCCCCTATAGCAGGGGTGCCCAACCTTTTTTGACCCAAGATCTACTTTTCAGCAGCCAACCCCTCCGGGATCTACCAGTCCAATATCAACATTTCAAACCACACGCATCGTTGCCAGCCTACAGTAACTTCACAACAACACAACACTACTTTGTTTTACCACTTTACTTTATGTCCATATAGGCATAAAGTACAACAGACTTGTCATAAATAGGACTACAACAGTACAACATAAGTACAACAGACTTGGACAAACACTGCCATTGCAAATGCAATCATAATAAGAACAGTCCAGAATAGTCCATTATAAGTTGCAGACCAGTCCATTACACGTTGCACAACAATGCTGTTGTAATTCACAGACAGCAGACAACAATCCTCCAAATGAGCTGCTTCGTAGACAGACACAGACACGGACATACACACACACACACACACACACACACACACACACACACACACACACACACACACACACACACACACACACACACACACACACACACACACACACGAAAATTACGCCTTTTTCTTTACCCATTTTTTTCTTTTCCCCCCACATCTCCCGAGATCTACTTGTGATCAGGCCGAGATCTACCGGTAGATCCCGATCTACTGGTTGGGCTCCCCTGGTCTAGCAGAACTGGCCTTGGTGCTGAGGAAACCATTCTCATTGCTCTAGCACAGGGGTGCCCAACCTTTTTTGACCCAAGATCTACTTTTCAGCAGCCAACCCCTCCGGGATCTACCAGTCCAATATCAACATTTAAAACCACACACATCGTTGCCAGCTTGCAGTAACTTCACAACAACACAACACTACTTTGTTTTACCACTTTACTTGTCATAAGTAGGCCTACATTACAACAGTACAACATAAAGTACAACAGTCTTGGACAAACACTGCCATTGCAAATGCAATCATAATAAGAACAGTCCAGACACACACACACACACACACACACACACACACACACACACACACACACACACACACACACACACACACACACACACACACACACACGAAAATCGCTCTTTTTTCTTTTCCACCCCATTTTTTTCCTTTCCCCCCCACATCTCCCGAGATCTACTTGTGATCAGGCCGAGATCTACCGGTAGATCCCGATCTACTGGTTGGGCTCCCCTGCCCTATAGTATAATACCTATGGCACTCATTAGGCCTGACCCCGACTAGTCGACTAGTCAGTCGGTAGGGGGCGCTGTCGACTGACAACCTCCCAGTCGAATGTGTTTTTTTTTTTTTTTTTTCGTACTCGTTTTTTTTTATCATTCCACTTGCGGGGTAGGGGTGGTTAATGTCTAACATAAACAAATGAACAGAGAGAGCCTATTGTTGAAGTGCTGTCAGATTTAACTGTCAGTAAAAAGTCCGACCGTGCACTTGATCTCACAAAAGCCCAGTGGAGAACAGCAGAGGACAAGCCAATGATAACCCAGACGGAGCGCTTATCGCAGGATATGAATGCATCGCTGTCCGGCTGTATTCTGTTGTATATGGTTCCTAGTTCCACCCCACTTCCTCCTCCACCATACTATTTTTTTCAGTGCACCACAGCACCGTTGTTTACAGTATACTCATTTTGCATGCCATTCTAAGCGAGAATTTACAGTAATGACCGTCGCTGATATCGTTTTTCATCCATCACCTGCTGTTAAAACGTACTGTAACTAACTAACACTGCAACAGAGAATCATTCCTTGTGGGCTGAGGGGGTGGTTAATATCTGATTTAACATATACCTGTTTGGTTTATAAGTACAGCAGTATGGTGATGATGATGACTTGTTGGTCTTCTCGCATTTGGAGAAGAGAACAAGGAAGAGAAAAAGATAATATTAGGTTCATCCTAACCTCACCTTCTACAATAAGGAAGGGCCGTTTCAGGCTTTCATAAGAAGTGTGGAATTCGGCGGCGGTGTGCAAGAGTGAGTGACATGACGCGAGTTTGATTAATTTTTCCTGTGCCGGTGTGCAACCTCCTTAACAATGGGAAGTGACAGTAGGTAATTATTCCGGCCATTATGACTGTCTTTGCAACATTTACAACAATGTTGTTGTAATGTTGCAACATTATACCACTAAAGATACCTGGTAAATAGGCCTTATAGCTAAATATATCACACAAATAGACGCACATGAACCCCCCCCCCACACACACACACACACACACACACACTCTCTCTCTCTCTCTCTCTCTCTCTCTCTCTCTCTCTCTCTCTCTCTCTCTCTCTCTCTCTCTCTCATAGACGGCTACAGCATATGTTCTCTTATAAAGCACTCCATTCAAACAGGCCTAATAATGCTGTTGACAGTCATTGTGTGTTGAATACAGTAAAGGAGTAATACGTCATTACACATAATATCCAGTAAGGCGGTGAAACGGGAGACCTTTTCAATAGTGACATTAGTTCCAAACCATTATCAAGCACGGAGTACGTTGGCATTGTGGCATTGAAGGCAATGTGTGTATGCTATTCTAAAGACTCCATCAGTGATCACAAAAGGAGCCATGATCAAACATCGCCATATCTCATTAGCGCTAGGTATCCAAAACGCACACATTATGCCATCCTCGTTCATATGATGTTCAACAGGAGGTGTGCATTGCGTAGCTGTAGCTACATGCGGAAAGCCTCACTTTCAATCCATTCATTTGTATTCGTATATCGTTCAAAGGTTCCGGGATATGGTGACAACATAATGTTCTCCCTTTTTGTGCCTTATGCCTGCCGGAGATAATCTATGGATCTGAGGATGCACATAGAAATGGTGATGACATATACAGTGTCAATGTCAGACCGAGTAAATATGCTTAACAACATGTTACCCTATATCCACTTAGTTATTGTGGTTCTCTACTCCTTGTCTTAAAGCAACATTTCACCATTTTTCCTTAAAAAAGAAAGAAAACTATATAGCTGAGCATATAGTCTGAGTTTGTCAGAGAAATCATGACAACAAATACAATATTACCAGTCAATAGCTAATTAGTAAGAATAAAAAAACAGTTTTTGTATGTCTTTTCTTCATAGAAATGATTTGATTGTCTCAAGACATTGTGTTGTCAAGATATGTCACGACCCGAATTGGCTTTGTCCGCGGCATAATCGTCTTTATATAAATCAATTTTGAAACAACGTCACAAGAGGAGAGGCGCTGCTCAGCTCTATATACCGATGTAAATGTCAGTGACATTTACAAGATTTTTTTCTTCCTTTTCTTCTTTATCTTAGACCGTTTCATTATTAGATCACTTCCTGAAAGTGAAAAAAAAAATCATAGTCCTCCAACACCTAGCTCCACATTTGACACCACCAGCCATTCCTTTTCCCTTAAAGGTAGGGGAAGTGATTTCACTTTTGTCAGATATCACCCAAAAAATATTTTTTTTCTGTTAAAATGCTCTATTATAAGGTGTGGAAACCACATATGGAGTTTCCCCCTCCCCCACGTTAGCAGAGGAGATAATAAAAGTTCCCCAGGTCACCACAATTCTCCTCCAATCAGGAGAGAGCAGCAGGTTCACATAGTGTAGCTACTTTTGGGGGCCCCTAGTGCACCAGGCTGGTACTACACCATGAATTTCAAATCACTTCCCCTACCTTTAATCAGAGGCAGCTCAGCGAGGCTCTTCCTGATTGGCTAACAAATAGTCCCGCCGGCAGTTATTGTTAGCCAATGACAAAGCTCATATAGAGATGTCTTTGGAGGCCTGCTGCAGCCCATAGAGGCGTCAAAAAGACAAGATTTTTTGGAGATGATCTAAAGGAAGACTTCATGAAAAACACATAAAAAACACAATGTAATTATTATTTTGACCATAAAATTACATATAGGAGCTTTAACATATCCTTTTTTATAGCAAAAATGATTAAATGTCCCTTCGAATCTCTTTGCTGAGAGGGAAAAAAAAGCTGAATGTTCACCTAGTTTCACCTACGGTGACACGGCCATCGTGAGGCCAGACACCGGGGTCGGTGCTGGCTAAGCAGATGCGTTTTGGCAGACGCGCCGCCATGCAGCTCGCGAGCCAATTCAGATAACACCGAGGAGATGCTTTGGCATCTCGTGGAAAAAAGGGGGTTAGACAGATTTATTAGCTGTTTCTATGGGAGGCGTCAGGCCGTGATACGCCATCCATCACCACGTGCCACGCGCTGTCAACAGGGGGGAAAATATCATACCTTGAGGATTTTAAATGGCTCCGACTTTGCGGTGTGAGATGATAGGAAGTTGCACAGTTCATCCTTCAAACCGCTCTGGGTGGGTTTCTTTTCTGTCTCTCTTTTTTTTTTTTTTTTGTATGCGACCATACCGTCCCTTTCTATATAGCTCGTCCTTTTTTACGGCATCCCGGATCAGCACTCGCAGACTTTAACCTTGGGGTAAGGAGATATACACATCCAGCTCCTGAGTGTCATCCATTTCAATCAATTGACTCTCTCTTTTTTTTTTTCTTACACAGGGAAGTATAAAACGGCTGTTAATTCAGTTCTAAAAAGGAACAAAACGGATACAGGATACAGTGCAGTGGCCAAATTGGCGTTTGAAATTCAAGATGTTAAGATGTCCATTGAAAATGTGTGAACTCATCACTCCCTGGCTCCCCCGGCCGCCCCCTGCTCTCCTCCTCCTGTTCTCTCTGTGAATACGGAGCTCGCAGTCCCTATCGATCGTCCATTATTCTTGAATTTCATTATGTGGGAAGGAAGAGTATTATTGGCAAACAACATAAAACACGTTTTTGCCAGTAACGTTACCAACCAGAGGGGCTGAAACGCCTTTTAAAAGAAACGCGATGTTGGTAATGTGCTCTGGAAGGGAAACTTATCTTTAGCTTGATGAATAGCTTTTTTTTTTCTTTTTCAATAGCCATAAACCACAATGGAAAGTTTTGTAGTCTATTGATGTTGCTGCCGTAACATAAATCCCCATACCAGCAAAATAAGCCTCTCATCTCTGCAAGCTATGGCTGTCCCTACGAGTCGAGACGAAACAGATGGACTCTGGTCCATTTGGTTCAAATATCTGTCTTCACGCTCGCAATTAAAAATGCCGCTATTAAGGAGTTTTGCTGTGCATAAACAATGCTAATTGTTATTAGTTTGAAATCTAGACTCTGGAACGACCTGCCTAAGGATATTTGAGTAGCAAAATCAGTTTAATCTCAAATCGAAACCATTCGTATAATTATGTTTATCTTGGAACTAATATGCCATATGTATATATCTATGTATGTGTCTATCTGGTGTGCATATTCTTTTATATATCATGCTGAATAATTCATACTCTAACTAGGGTTTTATGACCCCAGGCACTCACTGGAGACAGGGAGGAACTCCTTATATGGTCAACACACTCACTTACTATACCTTTTAAATGTGGTGAACTCCTGCAATACCTATTTATTCCGGGGCGGCTCCGTGGCTCAGGGGTAGAGTAACCGGAGTAACCACAAGGTTGCCGGTTCGATCCCGGGCTCCTGCAGAGTAACTGTCTTAGAAGTGTCCTTGAGCAAGACATTGAACCCGTAATTGCTCCTGATGTGCTAGTTAGTAGGTACCTTGCATGGTTTCCACTGCCATCAGTGTATGAATGTGTGTGTGAATGGGTGAATGTGATAAACAAGCTAGGTAAAGTGCCTTGGATAAAGGCGCTATATAAATGCACCATTTACCATTTTAGTCCATATTAGTGCATGCAGTCAACAACAGGGCCTTTCTCCCCAAATACTGTAGTGTTTGAATGGTAAATCTGCCGGGCATTATAGGAGTATAACTTCAAGGCCCTCTAAATCCACTTCCCGGTACTTTTAAGAGTATCCAAGAGGATAGTTTTAGTGAGGAAACAACTCATGATCTGTCAGTTGGAGGCCATTCAAGGACGTTGGGCAGATTCAATTGGAAAACGGGTGGAACATGACAAGAAAGTCCACAACCATCCACCTATAGCAGGGGTGGTACGGGGACCACCAGTGGTCCCTGAGAGGGTTCCAGGTGGTCCCCAGCTAAGTAGGTTAACCAGATGAAAAGTTGGTTAACCAGATGTAACTCTCGAGCGCGTAAACATGAAACCAAATGGACCCTTGCGGGTCCATCTGGTTTCATGTTTAAAATATTCACCATGTGAATTAGGCCCAAGTCTACAAAACTAGAGAATGTAGAAGATTAACGGTCATTTTGAGCTGTATGTTTGACTGTTTTGTTTTATCCAAAATCCAGCCTAGAATTGTCAACAAAAGCAAAATAAATATTTCGTTTTGGGGGGTCTGTGGGGCTGAAATGTCATCAAATGGTGGTCCGTGGCTGAATAAATGGTGGGCCCTGGTATGAAAAAGGTTGAAAACCCCTGACCTATAGCTATAGAACCTCTCCAAGGCATCAGTGTAGGTGTTTTGGTGCTGCCGACCTTTAGCTCGTTAGTCATCCTGTCTCCACCTGTGCGAGTCGCAACACCTCAAAATATACAACATTACGTCATCATTATTTTGCAAGTATCGTAGGTTTTTGCAATCTTGAGTAATGCCAAGTGCCGAAAGTGCGAGGATATGGCCAGATGATTCAGAGACGACAGCGTGAGCCATAGTAGACTGCTAAAGGGCAGCTTATAATATCTTATTTTAATAATGTTTGGGAACACTTTCTTCGGGTTTGTATGCCTGTAATGTAGCTTTACCCTGTAGTTCTAATCAGGGGTGTAGTGGAGGGGGGACGCGGGGGGCGGCGTCCCTCCACTTCTCACATCTAAAATATTTTTGGGGCAAAAGTAGGCCTATGGTTTTTGTCTTGTCATTTCCTTTTATGGATAGGCATTGTAAACAATCTTTCTCAATATACTATACTTGTTTTAATAGCGTGTCTGTGTGTGTTACGCAGGTGCACGCGAAAGTGTGCATGCACATGTCTTAAAGGGGAATTCCACTCATTTTCAATATTTTAATATGTCATTAATATACCTTAGAGATGTTGTGTGGACATGATAAAAAACATTTCCCCCATTCTGTGTTTCCTAGAAATTGAAAGTCGGAAAAAAATCATTAGCATGGTGAAACACATCTGATGACATCAATCAAGATGTGTTTCACCATGTTAACGAGTTTCCTTTTTTCTGAGAGTGTACAAATGGAACCAAATGGACCCTAGCGGGTCGCATTTCGCATTTGTACACTCTCATACAATTTGCCGCCCCCATACAATTTTCTCCTCCCCAATTGGGAAATGTTACATCCGCCCCTGGTTACTAATATTCAACTATACAGCATAGAATTGTGAACAAAATCGAGGTCAGTGGCTCCAGTGCAGAATAAATTCTGGGCCTTGATATGAAAAGGGTTGTTGGCCCTACGGCACTAGTACGGCAGCCTGTTCAGCTTGTTCACTTGTTCTCCCGGTGGAAGGCTCTGAAGTTGTTTGTCCAAGTGCTGGTCCCCTCGGGCCCCCCCCAAACACGAGCATCTCAGTGCCACATCACATTAGCGACACGACGAAGCAGGTGTTCAAGTACCTCCGGTGTCAATTAAAAACCCAGACCCATCATGGCGGGTGGTGCTGTCCAAGTCGTAAACACACCGCTGCTCGTTAGGGAGTCAAACCCGCCAGAAAGAACTTTCTTTTTTTGTTTTCCTTTTTTTTTACGTGGGATCTCAGACTGCGTGTCGTGTCGGTTTACATGCGGCGCGTGCGGCGAGAAGTAACTAATCATTACATACGCGGCACGTGCTTGAGTAACTAACGCTTTTAGTGCTGTGATTCAATTTACAACGTATAAGACGGTGCGTTGACGACCGATGTTTGCAGTTACATTTGATGCGTCTTGCCAACTGCAATCAGACTGGTACTGTGTGATAATGTCCACTTGTACATGTTGTCCTTTTCCGTTTGTCCTGTCGGAATTTCTGTGAGTCATTATGCGGTTCCAATTTCCCTCTGGGAAGTAATAAAGGCGATCTCGTCTCATCTTCTCTCCAAATGTCGTGGGTCTACCTCCTGTAGGATAATAATGTTTGTTCCTCAGTCGACGCATCACACACTCTCTTGATGGGATCAACAGGTCCTCCCTTGCACCCTCGTCCACTATACATTACTTCTGGGGGTCCATGGAATTGCATATTTTCAGTTGGGGTTGACGGCCATATGCTGGTGAGACACGAAATATTGAGGGCCTCTAAGCACGGACGTAGAAATGTGAGCTTTCTCCAGAAAACACATGTTTATAGCAGGACAGTCAATGTGTCAATTTGGTCGTTACATAATTATTGTTCTGCATCGCTAATTTGATTGATGGTTTCTAGAAAGTGCGACTCTGCATTGTTTCGTCTCTGGACGCGAGACTGGCGAGATTGGCAAGCTAATATGCCCAGCAGAAACAAAGGTTGCTCTAGTAATGGTTATTGGGGCTTTTCTTTTTTCAGTTCTTTTTTTTCCCCTCCCATCCCTCTGCCATTTAATCTCCTCTCAGAGAGGTTCATTAGACAGTGGAAGAACAAAAAGCTGATCTGTAAGCCAAGCAAACGCTCTGGACGGACAAGCCAATCTCCATCCTCTCTCTCACTCTTATTTTTTTTGCCCACAGGCCAAAATCACATAAGGACGGGTCCAATTTGCTGTCAGGTGGTAGAGGCCAAGTGGATCTTTTTTCTCCCCTTTTTTCCGTTTCTGTTCGTGCCTTTAGTCTCGCCCTAAAGCTTCTCCGCCAAGGGTTTCACCGTCGTTGTCAGGGAGAATTACATATTCATCAATATTACCACCTAGCCCAACCACCACCTCCTCGTCCGCATTCCCATCACTAGTACTGGCCGCCGCCGGCTAAAAAAAAAGAAGAAAAACACAGAATATGAAAAACAGTTCTCATGAAGAAAAACAATTACAACAGAGAAAAATGTAGAAGAGAGAGAAACAAAATGCAGCCTGATGATTATTCAACAGCGCCGCCATGGCTGTATACTCTAGCTACCAATGAAGACAAGTAACATGGCACGAACATGGAGTTCCACTTGTCCGATCACTATTCGCCAAGAAATTACAATCCATAGAGCCAGAGTTTTCAATACAAAGGGGGGTTTTGATTCACTCGGCTCGGAATCTTGTTGTCTATGCCAATGGTTTTCAACCATTTTGATACCAGGCCCCAC
Organism: Benthosema pterotum; assembly: GCA_039105355.1. Lineage (NCBI taxonomy): Eukaryota > Metazoa > Chordata > Actinopteri > Myctophiformes > Myctophidae > Benthosema > Benthosema pterotum. Next base: position 11,567,460 of record CM076966.1, read on the forward strand.
TATCTATTCATCGTTTGAGTCACAGGCCACCATATGACAATTTTACTCCACAGACCCTTAAAACTATATATTGGTTTTGTTTTTCACAATATGTATATTGTATATTGCAAGAAAAACAACAAAACAAAACAGGCAAACATACAGATCAAAATGACCAAATGGTTTCATGTTTTAAACCAAATGGTTTCATGTTTTACACCTGGTAAAGCAACCTCAAATCATTTAGCCTGGGGACCACCTGGAACCCTCTCAAAGACCACTGGTGTTCCCCAGACCACTGGTTGAAAACCACCGGTCTACGCTAATGGTGCAACTCACTGTGCAACTCTATTAGGGTAGACAAGGAGATTCCGGGACGAGTGATTCCAAACACCCCTTTTTTATTGAAAACTACAGCTATACGGATTGTAATTTCTCTGCAAATAGTGTCCAGGCAAGTCGAACTCCATGTCCATGGTCTTAGATGTTCACTTGTTCAAGGATAGACTTAATTTCAGGCAGAAAAGCTCATTCCACCACAAACAAGCACATACGTGCACTTAGACTCTCATAGAGTGATGCCGTTGGAATCGAAAAACGCCTCTACGAGAGTCTAAATCTTATAGGCTAGCTAGAACGTCTCCTTAGCAAAACGGAAGGGACGTGCAAAGTAAATAAAAACTGACCCAAAAGGGAAAAAAAATCACCATCACTATTTTCTTCCACCAGGCAAGAGCCGTCAAAGGCCTAACAACAGGCGGCAGAATGTGTTCGCGTTCGACCCGTGGTTCTCCCCCTCCCTTTCCACTCTTGAAGAGTGGAAATGTTCCGTCGTTATTAGGACGGACGCGAGGGGGAGGAGGAGGAGGGGAGATGGCGAGTGTCGGAGGGGAGGGATGGGGGGGTACTGGCGGTGGACAGTGGAGGGGGGGGGGTCTGCTCTGCAGTGTGAATGGCGGCGGTGAGGAGCGGCGAACGTATCAGACCCCGGCAGATTGTGTGGTCTGAGTGGCTATTAAAAGTGACAGGATTGAGGCCTTGGAGTTGGTGAGCCGGCTGATTACACCTTCTCCTCCTCCCCTGCGCGCAGCCGGCCGCCCCGTATTGACTGTGGTTAGGTTGTAGCTTTCCATTTCCTGCCGAAATAAATTAAAAGTCAGAAGTAATTTGCCTGATGGGAGGATGCAGGTGTTTTTTTGTCGGCTTTTTTTTTTTTTCCGTCAACCCCCGCTCGCTCGCTCACATGCCCACCACCCACCTTCCCTCCCTCCCTCCCTCCCCCTCGTCTTCAAAGTTTCGGAATAATAAAAAAAAGAAAAAGATCGCCCCGTGCTAGCCTTGAAAATCAATTGAACCCTCCTTGGCTCTGTGATAAGAACAGGGAGGTGTAGGGGGGGCCTTATTTTCAGCTGTGACAGTTTTGTGGCAGGGGATAGGGAGGCGGTGGATGGGTGCTTTGGCGCAGGTGGGTGGTGGGCGGTGTGTGTGTGTGTGCCTGTGTGTGTGTGTTGGGGAGGGGGAGGGGGAGGGTCGGAGGGGTTGGGATTTGATTAAAGTGGAGATAGCGAGAGATTGAGGTCTTGTTCTTGCCATGGGAAAGATCAAGGTACCTAATCGTGTCTCCTACAGCTCTACAGTACAACACACACACACACACACACACACACACACACACACACACACACACACACACACACACACACACACACACACACACACACACACACACACACACACACCCCTTCTGTATCTCTCTCTCTTCAAATCTATGCTTCTCTCCTTGTTGTCTGTCTGTTTCTATCCTGTGTCCCCTGCATCTGCAAACATGCCACACTGTGTGACAACGTTTTAGCTGTATGTTACGGTAGTGAGTACAGTGAGTAAAAGTACATTTCCTTTTTTATACATAAAAATCCAGATTTAATTAATTACACCTTGCAACTAAACCACCTACTGTAGACTGCATGTTCTTGCTTGTGTATGAGGTTACACATCAGCATTCTAGCGTATTTCATCCTCATTTCAACGGTATCATGAAGGCTCATCCCTGATCCAAGTCTGCCCGAACCATGGGATGGTCGTTCTGTGTCAATTTGAACAATTTCCCATATTTCAGAACAGGGGTGTCCAAAAGGTAGATCACAAAGGCTGTGCAGGTATAGACCACATGGCACTGTAACAATATAGACTATATACTGTATGTATCTGCCACTTGAATTAAGGACTTGATTGATTGACATGGAAAAAGGAAATGTCAGTGGATCAGAATTCTGAGCCCTTGTATAGCGAAATGCAGAGTGATGTTGACTAGGTTGCAATCATGCATCTATTTTTGAACCCATTATAGTGGAGTGACTCATATTAAAAGGCACATTCACCATTAAATAGCTTGGTTGAATACTACTGATTGGTTAATGGTCAAGTATGTTATTCCAGTATATTGTGTGACCGCTGAGTTAATAACCCGTAATTCAAAGGTTGAGAACACCTAGAAAGTACCTTCTGATTTATTTTTGTGCCTTTTATTTCCCCAAAATGCTCTCTAATCCCTCTAACTGAGTCTGTTTGGAGTTACGGTGGAATGGATTCAGAAAATGTAGTTTGACAACACATGCATCAGAATAGGTAATTTCGCCTTATTGTGCCTTCCCATATTATTGATGGAAGCCATATGGATTTGGAGCTCTCATTTCCTTGCATTTTTGTGAGCTACAATACTACTACAACATCCTCATTTCAATACTCCAAGAAATTATATCTGGCCCCAAAAGATCATATAGGATCTACTGAATGTGACAATCTTCCATACTGAGCCCAATCATAACACACTGATGCATAGTGTAACCATGTAACTCTTAAAAGGATCCCTGGCTAATAAGACAAATATGCCTTAAAACACTATACTTGCCTTCTATAACTAAAACATGCAGATAAAAACACCTTCAATAATTAATTTCTTTCATAAATAGAGAATCTTTCACTCAATAGGAGGTGCTCCTGTCGCAGGATGATGATGTCATACAGTATGTTCATCCATATATTCCATAGAGCGATCACATGTGACATCATCATCCTGCGATAGGAGCAGTTCCTGTTGAGTGAAATATTCTCTATTTATGAAAGAAATAAGATGCCGTTGGTGTTTTTATTTGTTTATTTTAGTTATATAGGGAAAGTATAATGTTTTAAGCAATGTTTATCTTATTAGACAGGGATCCTTTTAACAACAGGTACCTCTACCTTGACCTTCAGTAATAGTAAACCCCTTTTAAAAAAAATAGAAATAAAAAACAAAACATGACCCCAGAAGTTGTTTTTCAATTCAACTGTGAGAGCAGTGTGACTGGAAGCCAATGGATCCTTAAATGGACTTGACCCTTCCGTACTTTGGGTGTATATATTGCATACAGGAAATAAAGTCGTAACAATTAACAGAACATTGCCCTTGAACCCCTTTGGTGGACCATTTTGTCAGGGATTTGCACAGAGCACCTTTCATAACGTCCTCAGGCTACAATGCGGTGAGGATGGAGTGAGCTTTGGATTTAAAAATGAATAAAAACACGGTTAAAAGGAGAACTTTGACCGCCTTCAGCAGTGACCTGTACCACAGCTGCTGTCGTTGGCTATAATGACGTTGGCTGTGTTAAGGGCCCTGTTGGGACGCGTATTGTAGTGCATGGTGAATGTGGACGTGGGAGTAAGGCAGTTGTAAACACGCAGTTCAACACTCGAGTCATTATGGTGCAACCTTTTTTCCAAATACTTTAACAGTTATTTTTATATCATTATTTAGTTGTTCAAAAATATATATCCAATGTTATTCCAACCCGTTATTTTATTTTTTTTTTTTTGGAAAACAACTCCTTGGGCAAATGCTACGTGGCCTACATAGCTTTGTTTGGCTATCTGCATTATCGGCATGAAACTGGACTGCGGCCATCTTGATTGCACATGTACACTTTCAGATGCATTAAAGGGATATTCCACTTAAAAAAAGTTTTGGTAATTGTATGGTCTGTTCAGTTTCATGTGAACACCACAGACAGGTTATAAGTTAGTCCTCCAGCTCCTTCCTATACAAACCTATTATAACTTAAAACTCCATTTTAACCATGACAGATTATTCGAAAACAACCCATCTTTTGATATTGTCCTGCTAATACATGAGAGGGCTGTGATATTTGATTTACTGTTTTCATTTATTTTTAAAATATTGTTTCATATTTGGGCATACCCACCCAAATGAATAAAACAATATTATCATTGATTTGTACGACTGCCGTGATTCACGGCAACTATAGCAATCTGGGTAATAAATAGTTAATTTAAAGATGTGTCAAACATCATCAACAGACTTATTTTACTAAACACATGTCATGACAGTTGGATTGGCGCTGTTCAATCTCAGCAAATGTAATCGTTTAACATAGTTTAAACGATGAGTTTAACAATGTGTCAATCAGAAAGCTCAAAACGACCTCGTCCCCTTTGAGCTTGTCCTAGGTGAGTCACCTCCGCCACACACACACACACACACACACACACACACACACACACACACACACACACACACACACACACACACACACACACACACACACACACACACACACACACACACACTCTCACTCACCTCCCGGAGTGTCTGTCCTCACGAGGGCTTTAAAGTGCCGCCGCCTGTTGCTCTGTGCTCGTGTTGTTTGTCGAGCGTGACACGTCGCTGCCGAAACCCCCCCTTGAACATCAAACAGCCTTTTCATGTCTCTTTCTTTTTTTTAAATGGCACTTGTTGTTTGTACAACACCAGCAATCTGAAGCTTTTTTCTGCCTGCTTCTTCTCTTTGATGAGGCGTCATCTCGCCGGGACATCGCGGCATGACATTATTATTTTCTTCTTTTTAAGTAGCAACACAAAAAAAGTAATGTCATGGAATGTCATGAATGTCATGTCCTCATGTCCCGGGGACAGTTACTGGCTTGAGTGAGTCCAAGTCCAAAAGTAACTTACTTACCTAAATATACTTACCTACACATTCAAACTGAAAGAAAGTATATTTTGGGTTTTGATTCATTTGTTTGTTTAACTGTCAGCAAGTGACAATTGCCAAAACATCTGCAATAATTCATTTGTACATAAAACCAAACCAACTAAATATTTTGTTAGAAGTAAAAAACTAAAACAAAAAGTGTTTTGTCCTGCCATTTTTTTCTTAATACTAATTTTTGAAAACTCTGAGGGAAATGAACGTGGGATTCATTTCCGGGAAACTGGTCCTCTGACGTCACTGCAGAACTATATACTCACATTAGCTTTGGTTGGCTATCTGCATTATAGGCATGAAACTGGGCTGCGGCCATCTTGATTGCACATGTACACTTTCAGATGCATTAAACTCCAAATCAGGCACCATCTCTGGTCAAAACAACATATTGCACAGAGCCTAGCGGCCGCAGTAGTGGCACCGTCCTGTGCTTCTTTCTCATTGGCTAATGAGACAGCAACAACCAATCTGACAACACACACACACACACACACACACACACACACACACACACACACACACACACACACACACACACACACACACACACACACACACACACACCATTCAGTCATCATTTGGTTGAGGTGTTTTGGGTTGGTTTTGGATGCATTGTGGTGCATTGCTAACTTGTAGATCTGCTATATTCAGCATGCAACCATGTGTAGCATGATTGACTATTGACCTACTGGATCTCTTATAGCACTTTCTAACACCTTAGTCTATCATTTTTTCTTACGTTGAATCAGCTTAGTTTAGGCTTTCATTTTTGTCCATGTTGCACGCAAACAGAAAGCCTGGAGTAATTTGTTACTCACAGTGGCCTAGAAGTGGGAGTCAACCTTTCGGGATGGGTGTGGCTCCAAATGATGCGACGTAGCACAGCAGTGGAGGCATCTCCACTGATGTGCCCCGGAGGGGCCGGGGAGGGGCCGGGGATGACGACAAGTTGGTGAGATCAGATCAGCTAGATCTGCCATCCACGCCGTCCCTGCCCCTCCAGGCCAAAATCATTTCAGGTTAGGCCAGGCTTAGTTTATCTTAGTTTTAGTCATCATACTAAAACTAAGCTACTATACAGTAGCTTAGTTCTCTTCAGTGAAAAAAGGTAGGCAGAAAACTTTTTGTTATGTCATACGTTGTAGTATCAGTCGGCGGAAAAAAAAATCAACAGTTGGAACCACAATATATTATCCCACTAAGCAGTGCATGCCCCGGGCCAAGCATCAAAGACACTTGCCAACCCGTCAGTTCACACTCAATCCGCCTACCAGGTCATGTTTCGGTATAAAGGAAAATGTCGAACGAACAAACTACTGCACACCCTTTTCTCAGCCATGAGATCCTCAGTGCTGCTAAACAGGCGCAGGAGTCCTGTCACCATGTCAGTGAAATAACCCTTCCATTACAGTGTTGTGAACCTATTTGACCTACTGCATGCAGCAACAGCATATTTCAGGGGTGCCCAAAAGGTAGATTGTGATCTACCAGTAGATACACAGGCCGTTCAGGTAGATCACATGACAGTCCCCTCAGCACTTGGACCCTTATAGATCTGTAACTCTTGAGAGCAGTAAAATGAAACATTTTGGTCCATCACGGGTCCATTTGGTTTCATTTTACCGCTCTCAAGAGTTAAATTATATTTAAAACATCTGAATTATGTAATTTTCCAGGGTGCACACAATTAGAAAATGGAGAATAATTGTTATTTTGACCAACGTTTTGCCAGTTCTCTTTCCCAATTGTGGACAAAAACGTGAAAGTTCTTAGCCAAGAGACTAAACTCAACATCACAAACCGTCAACTCAAGCCTCAAATACTGTTTTCAAATGTCAGTAGTAGCATAGGAAAACCTTCCAATTCTCCCCGTCTATTTTTCATTATAAGTGCATTATTCTTAAACACTAATGGCGGGAATCCATATTTGGATCTTGTACAGTATGTACAGTATTCAAATATTCAATTTGTTTTCATGCGGATATATACACATTTAAAGTTTTTCAAAAACCTTAGGTCAGGCCTAAATTGAAATGGATGTCTTTTGATGTGTACATCTTGTTGAGCCGGTCATTTTGAAAGTAGCTCTCAAGTAAAAAAAAAAAAAAACAGTGTGGGCACCTCTGGTGTATGTGATGCCCTCACTTGCGTTTAGTGACTTCTTCTTTTCTCAGGTTTGGTCATTGGTGATGCATGCATGCACACCTTTCAGTGAGCCCCTCCCCAAGCCAGTGTTGTTGTTGTTTTTAGAATATTTTCATTTAGTCTTAGTCTTTTCAATAAGACATATTTAGTATTTTATTCCAGTTTAGTCTTTTGAAATTCATTTTTTTTGTCTAGTCTTAGTCGACGAAATGTCAAAAATGATTTAGTCTTAGTCTTGGTACTTTAGTATTATAAATACATATATATACATACAGATTTATAGTTTTTAGTATGAAACATGTCTCATTTTAGTTCACATACTTAAAAAGAAAGAATAAAGGAAGATATATTTTTTTCTTATTTACATTAGTCTTAGGTTATTATTTAGTCTTTTGAAAATCATTTTTGTTAGTCTAGTCTTAGTCGACTAAATATCAAAAACCTTAGTCGACTAAGTCTTTAGTTTAGTCTTAGTCGACAAAAACAACACTGCCCCAAACTGCTATGGTCCAATCACAGCTAAGCGTGATTGGACGTCTTCACCAATAGTTTTATAGGATAAAATATTGTTAAAAAACAAAAAAAAAAAACTGTCTGGTTTGAAAAAAACGAACCAGTATTTAATGTGTAATGTCCGTTATATTTACATTGGAATGAATGAGCCAACCCATGGTTGGACACTGGGGAGAGGGTGGGACTTACTGCAATGCCTGTTGTTGGGAGGATTGGAAAATAAATATTCCAACCCACTCTGCCAAATTATTATTTGACAGAGGTAGACTGAAAGCTGTGTTACAGTCATCAAATATATTTAAATAACGAATAGGAGGTTGCATGTACATCTTTGCTATAAAGTATAGGGCATGCTATCATAACATTGCACTCCATTTTGTATCTTGTCATTCGGCGTCAATGAGATGCATTTACAAAAAAATACAAATAAAATAAAATAAAAAAATACATCCCCCCGATGATTATTTTAAGATGCACAGGGGAGCAAAAGAGTGAAACAACTTTCTGACAGTTTCATCATGCATTGCTTCACACAGTGGCAAAAAATGACAAAAAAAATGACTTGATCAAAGCCCAAACGGAGCGGTGGCATTGTGTGAGGATAGGGTTTCAAATCATTTCTGTGACTTAAGTGTATATTCATACTGTATGTGTTTGTGTGTGTGTGGTGTGATTTCACCAGCTTGCACACGACCAGCCGGGAAAATGGAGCTCCGCTCCTGGATCACCTCTTCTTTTACCTTTTCAAAGTACCGCCACTTTTATTTTACCGTCATGGGTGTTGTTTTTTACGAAACCATGGAGAAACGTTCTTCTCAACATCAGGTCTGGAGACTGCCTCACATCAGGTCTCTGTAACTCAGATATAGTGTATGTATATAAGGATTATCTCTGGGACCCCATGTTGCAGTATAGTGGCGTCTGGCACTAACCTCAGGGGTGCCCACATTTTTTTTTTAACTTGAGAGCTACTTTCAAAATGACTAGCTCAACAAGATCTACACATCAAAAATGTGATTGTACCATTACTGAAAAGCCATTCCATTCAAGGCCCCTAGAAAGTTTGAGCTTTGAAATAGTGGTGACGGTGTTACTTTTACGTTTAGTCTCTTGCACTCAAAACTAAGAATGTTCACGCTTTTTTCCCACAATTGGGAAGGAGAACTGGCAAAACATTGGTCAAAATAACAATTATTCTCCATTTTCTAATTGTGTGGACTCTTGAAAGATTAGAAAATGGAGCCTTACAGGTCCATTTGGTTTTGTTTTAATTCTCTCAAGAGTTACAGATTTATTTGGACTGTCATGTGATCTACCTGCACAGTCTGTGCATCTATCTTTTGGGCACCCCTGCCCTAACCCAACCTAATCTCACCCCAAGTCCTTTGTACATTGTATAACATGGTGCCACTCCCCATGTGTAACCTACATATAGAACCAAATGATCATGACATACTAATAAGTCCGCTCATATAATACTGTACACTGATAATGATGGAGCGGCGCCATCTCTACCAAACTTGAGCATCATGAAGCACGACTGAGCGAAGCAATACCCAAGCGAATTGCCAGGCTGAGCGTTGCAAAGTTCGGTAGAGCCGTCTCAGCCACATCCGAGTTACGATGTGTTATGGAAAGAATAGTCCATAACACATCGTATGCATGAATGCATCCAGCCTGAGACTTCTGGTTTGTGATGTGCATGAAAGCCATGCACGCCTCCGTCACACAACAGTAATAGAACAGACTTCTGGTACAAATTTGAGTGGTGGGTTCTTTAGTAGGATATGATAGGGACCTACTCTTACTTTATGAACGGAGCGGCTGTGTGTCACTCCATGCTATGCATACGACTCAGGGTGAGATTTGGCTGCCTACTCCTTTTCAGAGATTATTTCAAGGTGCACAAGGCGCCATTTTGGAAGTAGGTAGAAGTAGCCAGTGGTAGCGCTTGATGCTGTGAGATCTGTGCAAAATCTATGCATGAAATGCATACAGACATTGCGACATGTTTGACTGGCGAGATGCCAAGACTAAGTTGACATCCTGTGAGGTTTCTGATTTAACATGACTATTCTAAGAGCCTTCAGATCTGATATAACTATCCCTTTTTGTTATCTTTTTTTTGTCTTTTTATGCTTTTCCTTTTCATTTTATTTATTCTTCGGGATGTGAGGAAACGGTTGTTTTTTTACCACTACGCTGTCTTTTTGTTTTGTGGAACACCATGTCCTACATTGACAGCACATGACAAGCAAATCTGTTGTGCTGGAAGTGGTGGAAAATGAAAGGGATAGAAAATGTGCCACATTTAACTGAAGTGACAGATGGAGTACAGTGGAAGATGGGTTTGATTAGGGGAAAAAAGAGGGTCAAGGAAACCGATAAAGAATCTTGCATGTTTCATCATGTTTTTCTTATTTCTTTTTTCTTACTGTATACTGTATGTGAGCTGCTTATAGGGTCAGAAAGGAATTTGCCATTGCCAAAGCTCTCAAAGTCATGATATGTCCTACTTTTGCCTGTTTACCCTTTGTCTCCTTTCTATTGTCTCCTTTCTATTGTGTTATAGGCCTACATTGTCAGACAAAAGTCGTTCTTAAAGGTATACTAGGTAACTTTCCCCTTAAAACAAATCTTAAATTTGATATCCATTATGACTGGCATATTTGTCACATAAGCCGTTCCCTGAATTTCAGCCCTCAAGGCATGTTCTAAATATGTTTTATATCAAAGTGATGGGCGTACTGATTTCCGGAAAAATGACGTCACACACATCTGATGCGACTTAAACGGACAAGGGATGTTGGGAAATGTGGGGCGTGGCCTAAAAAAGGCAGTACCGACAGTGACAACCAGCCAAGGTAGTATACTTTTAAACTCTCCAGTTAGGGCAAATTCCACTAGTGACCAGCGTGAATGTCCGTGAATGTGAAAACGTCGCCAAGCTCCGTCGATGGTTACTAAAAACTCAGTAATTTCCAAACCTACTGCTCGACATGAACCCTAACGCATGAAGTGGTCTTATACCACAATGCTGTAAAATAAAGTTTTATTTTTTTGTCCAGGGGTATAAAAATGGCCGTTGTACATGCTTTTTATGTCTAAAAGAAAAAAGCTGAATTTGCTTTACGGGGTCTTTAAGTACTGGTTATTTTGTGGTGGTCACTGGGGCCACGCAGTGAAAGTAAATGAATCCACAATTTTCCTTCTGGTTATATTTCATAAATGCAGTCTGTTATGTTCTCGTTTCTATCAGTTATGGTGTCTTTTTTTTTTGTTTGTTTTTGGCCACTGAATGAGGCTGCTATCAGTGTTGTTCACGGGACTATATGTTGTTGCGGAAGAATATTTGCATTCTAAAACAATTAACGATTGTAACTAAACATCCTTGCAAGTTACAAGTGTGTTTCTTTCATTTATATGTACAAAACAAGGGGTAGAAGCATAATTTCACATGAAAGGTCGTGGATTGTTGGCTAATTTACCCACTGTTTCAGGGTTGTGCCACGAGGTGAAGACGAGTGGCAAACAACCCTCCCCTTTTCATGTTAAATTCCTTACTAGTATAATGGTGGTGAATGGGTGGCAGTGTGGTGTAGGAGCCACCAGAGGCTGCCAAAGGGCACAGAAAGAGTTAAGTCTATTTTGGTGGCCCTTGATGCCCCAGTGAATATACAAGTTTTACACTCGCTGAAATTATGCAAACTACAAGCTTGTAGGTCGGCTGTTTTCAGGGTGTGAAACAATGGCTTTTAATTGCACTGCAACTCATGCCCACTACCGTAGATCCTCACTTGTTTAGTGTTGATTTGTTGACAAAGTTGTCAAAATTATTCATACCAGTATATTATATTAGTCTTAGTTTTAGTTAGTTTTAGTCATCGTAGCTTAGTCTCCATACAGTTTCCAATTTGTTTTCATCGGTGCGAAAAGGTGGTTGACAAACCATTTTTCATCCTATAGCAGGCTATTAGTCGACTAAATCAACACAGCCTGAATACGGCAGAGGTTCAAAGTCTGCGAGGAGCAGAGGCATGCAGTCTTTATCAAGGGAAGGAAGGGGAGAAAAAAAAGCTGTTACACATGTAATTATACCTGCAGCAATATAGGGCACGCTATCGTACAATGTAATCCATTTTGTTTCCTGTCATCCGAGGGCTGTAAGGCATCAGCCAGACGTATTTGCAACAATAAGAGTCCGGGACATATGTGGAGGCAGCAACCCCATGATTATTTTAAGATGCACAGGGGAGCCAAAGTGAAACAACTTTCTGACAGTTTCATCATGCATTACTTCACAGCCAGCTACTCAGAAGGAAAGAGAAAAAAAAATGACAATGTTGGCTTTGATCAAAGCCCCAAACAGAGCGGGTGACATTGTGGGGAGAGGATAGGGGGTGGTTTCAAATAATTTCTGTGACTGAGAGCGCGGTTCTGAAACAATGACAATCGCTTCCAGCGAGATAACGTCTTCGTTTCTGAATGTACTGTGGCGTGTGCGTGTGTGCGTGTGTGCGTGTGTGTGTGTGTGTGTGTGTGTGTGTGTGTGTGTGTGTGTGCGTGCGTGTGTGCCTGCATACGTTTAAAGTGGTCTGCCTTTTATTCTTGACATTCAATTTGCACACACACACACACACACACACACACACACACACACACACACACACACACACACACACACACACACACACACACACACACACACACACAGTTACTGTAAATTGCGCTATAAACCGGGCAAAACCAGATAAGTGAATACACAAACACGTGCAAGTGCGACACAAACATGGCAGCCACACAACACACACGTGTCATTTCCACCTCAAACATAATCTAACCATATCGTATCTCGCATTAAAATTAAATGACTTGCAGTCCCGAGCCGTTGTATTTCATCATGCACGTAACCTGCGTGCATGCGCGCATACCGTACGCGCGTGTGCACACTTCTGTGTGTGTGTGTGTGTGTGTGTGTGTGTGTGTGTGTGTGTGTGTGTGTGTGTGTGTGTGTGTGTGTGTGTGTGGGGGGGGGGGGGGGGGCAATGCCCCCCTAAATGCCCAGTCTGCTCCACCAAACACGATGGCATGCAAAACAACCCAAGATATTTCAAATTAAAGTGCTTATATTTAAAATGATGTGAAACCCTACTACTGCTACTAACTACAGCTGTGTCAACACTAAACCAACAGCATTTCATCATTGAAAACAGAAAACTCTCTGAGTCAGACCTTTAGCTTTATGCATGCTGCGTGTCTGTTGCAACTTCAACAACATCAACTGATGTTATTATTGATGCTTTACTCGACTAATAAAAGTCCTCTAACTGAAAATCGTATGGGTGCGACTTCATCGCCCGTGTCGCTTCGTGCCACGGGCGATGATGTGGCACCCAATACCATTTTCTCCTGCTCCCCCAATTGGGAAATGTTACATCCGCCCCTGGTGTGTGTGTGTGTGTGTGTGTGTGATGAATCGGAGGCCTGCCCTTGCAGAAGGCATTGTCTGCGGGCAGCTCTGCGGGTCCTGACTGATGGATGGGCCCGACGGTGTTCTGTCACCCCTGGAGAGTAAGCATTTCTGTGTCGCCTCTCCTTCCTTCCTCCTCCTCCTCCTCCTCCACTGAAGGTCCTGTTGAGCTTGTTAACGGAGAAAACACTTTTTGTTTATAGCGTCTCTGACGGCTCCGCCGCTGACAGCCTCCTGTTGCAGGGGCGGATGTAACATTTCCCAATTGGGGGGGGGGGGGGGGGGGGGCATGGGAAAATGGTATGGGTGCGGCTTCATCGCCCGTGGCGCGAAGCGACACGGGAGATGAAGCCGCACCCATACCATTTTCAGTTACAGCACTTTTATTAGGCAAGTAAAGCGTCAATAATAACACCAGTTGTTGTTGAAGTTGCAACAGACACGCAGCATGCATAAAGCTAAAGGTCTGACTTTTTGAGAGTTTTCTGTTTTCAATGATGAAATGCTCTTGGTTTAGTGGTGACACAGCTGTAGTTAGTTAGTAGCAGTGGTAGTGTTTCATATCATTTTAAATATAAGCACTTTGAATTTAACTATCTTGCATTGTTTTGCATGCCATCATGTTTGGTGGGGAAGACTGGGAATTTAGGGGGGGGCATTTCCACCCCATGCCCAATGCCCATGCCTAGATCCGCCCCTGTCCTGTTGAAGTAGGAGATAGACCCCGTCCCCCCGTCCCCCTCCCCTCCCCTACCCTCTCCCCTGGTACCCATAGTCTCTCTCTGTCTCTCTCTGCTGAGAACAAAATATTTCCCAAGATTACTTGGGGACAAAAAAAAGCCCCACGGAAGCATGAGCGCCAAGCACAGGTCAAAAGATGGAAACGATGAGTTGTGATTAGCCAGTAGTAATGAGCAGTGTTGGCCAGTAACGAATTATATGTTACACTGTGTAATTATTATTACTTTTTTCCTGCAAAAATAATATAGAAGTGTGATATTACTCAATGCCAAAATGGGTGAAGTGTAATATGTTACACTGCCCAAAACACGCCTCATTACTTATTACAAATGAGCTTGTTGTTGCATGATGTGAAAATAGAGTAGATTTACAAGCTATCAGCAGGTAACAGCAGAGATGCGCAGTAGTTTGTAGATTATAATCCAGCACAGCAGGACATACACTACAAGTTGTCACTAAACAGATTCTGTTGTACATCTCTATTCATTTGCGGGTTGGAAGAGGGGAACTTGGGAAAGTGATATGTAACATATTACTCTTTGATTAATATGTTTGGTAATAAATAATAGAATATTAATTTTAAGGGGTCATAAGTAAAGTAAGGATATTACTATCCTAAGTAACATTGTCCAACACTGCCAATAAGGGATCTATTTCTTTAATATCTATGATTAGGCATCTCTGTCTGTCTGTCTGTCTGTCTGTCTGTCTGTCTGTCTGTCTGTCTGTCTGTCTGTCTGTCTGTCTGTCTGTCTATTCATCTCTGTTTCTCTGTCTCTCTGTGCCTGTCTATGTGTTTTGTCCAACTCCTATGCATAGCACCCAGCATGAGCCAGTCGCAACAGCCTTGCCGATCGGGCTCAGCCCATTGGCATGACTGGTTGTGGCAAGTGCAATACCCTATGTATCACTGAACATGCATATACGGCACATTTGCACAGCATTTGCGTCACACACTCGCTTGAGAAGAAGTGGAACCGAACACCATGATCACCGATTTTTCAAAACGGCACAGATCAGATTAAATCATGCGCCGGTGTTAAAAAAGATGATATATTATGTACACCAAAGGAAATAAGCAGCTCTCTTCAGGGGGAAGCTTAAGAGAGCGAAAAGAGCAGCGATCTAAAATTAACGAAGGTGAGGGTGCTTGAACGCCTACCCTCAACGCTCAAACCGTATTTTTCTGAGGCCTTGCTGTGCCTCCCCACCCTCCTCCCCCCCCTGTCTATTTGTGTAGTCACCTCGACTGCATGGGGAAGAAAAAAAAACTGGAAAGCCCTTCAAGCGAGGCCTGTTTCCTCTCGACACACACACACACACACACACACACACACACACACACACACACACACACACACACACACACACACACACACACACACACACACACTCCCAGAAGTAGTAGAAGAAGGGCTCCCGCCGGAGCGTGTGTGTTTGCATAGACACTTCATCCCGTGTGTGTGTGTGTGTGTGTGTGTGTGTGTGTGTGTGTGTGTGTGTGTGTGTGTGTGTGTGTGTGTGGGCGTTTGAAGTGATAAAGCCAAGCGTCTAAACGCAGCCCCGGCCGACACCGAGGCCTGGCTGTGTTTGATCGCGCTCGCACCTGACATGCATTTCATCTGTGCCACTCAGAGAGTGCACACACACACACACACACACACACACACACACACACACACACACACACACACACACACACACACACCTCTATGAGCCCCCCGCCCTTCCCAAACCACCAATGAGTACAGCATACATAAAATTTAAAATATTTGCTTAAATTCATATTCAGATTTTTTTTTCAGATGTCCAAAATCTCTTGAGATAATTGATGAATGATGATGAATGATGATGGTCATGGAAGGAGAAGCTTCTGAAAGCTTCATGGGCAAAGATGGACAACTTTAAAATATCCCAAATAATCAGGTCAGGATGACCTCTTAAAAAATCACTCTGACCACCACTCACAAAGCAAAAACAGAGACTCAATAGACTGCCAACTTGTGCATTGCACACAAATAGTCCATGGGTTACTTGTGCGCGAGCAGAGCAAGCGACCAGATATATTTACAGAGATCTCTTAATTACGTCATCACCTAAGCCGAAAGGCCAATTGGAATATGTCGTGGGACAGTTGACGATTGACGACCGATCGAGGACAATAACAAACAATGCATTATTGAGTTTTGGAACTAAGATGTTAAATGTCATCAATTGGTGGCCCGTGGCTCAAATAACTAATGCACTTCGTAGAGTGCCAACTTGTAGTAGTAAGCCATGGCCCACTTGTGTGCGAGCAGAGCGAGCGACCTGAGTTACTCACGGAGATCGTCACAAACACAACGTCATCAACTCAACGTCAGGACACAGCCGCTTACAAAAGAAACACAACCGCGCACGTTGCGACAAAGCGCCAACAACGAGTTTTACACGATGGCGTATGACCTTGACGACGACGTCGATCTCTGCGACGACGAGTACTACTCCCTGCTGAACGTCAGGAAGGAGGCGACGCAGCGGGAGCTGCGGGATGCCTACCTGCGGCTCTGCCTGCTCTACCACCCGGACAGGCAACCGGAGGACCGGCCGGAGCTGAAGCGGCGGGCGGCGCGCTCCTTCCAGCGCGTGCACCGGGCCTACGCCGTCCTCAGCGACCCGCACGCCCGCGCCGTCTACGACCTCTACGGCGAGGGGGCGCTGGACCCGGAGGAACGCGGGGAGTGGGAGGTGTCGGCAGCGGAGAGGGGGCGGCAGCGGACGCCGGAGGAGATCCGGGACGAGTACGAGCGCCGCCGGAGGCGGCGGGAGCAGACGCGCCTGGAGCGGAGCGCCCGGCCGGCCACCACGTTTGTCGCGAGCGTCGACGCCTCGCGGCTCTTCGGCGGAGACGCCAACGAGGGTCTCGGAGAAGGGTCGGCGAGCGGGTTGCCTGTGCGCGGCGTCGAGATCACCGGGATGCAAGTCTCGCAGTCCGTCGAGACCCCTCTCACCACGGGGGACACGGCCGTCCTCTCTGGCTCCTTGCAGAGCGACGCCGCCGGGAAGGCGGAGGGGAACTTCTCCCTGGGCTGGAGGAGGGCCGCCTCGGCCAGGGGCTGGGGGCAGGTCATGGCCGGCGTGGCCGGCTCGGGAGACAACCAAAGGCCGTTCTTGGGTCTGTACATGTTCAGACGGGTGGCCCGACACGCCTTCCTGGCCGTGCAGTCGCAGCTCTCCGTCTTGCCGCGGGAGGGCCTGCTGAGTCCGTGCGTCACAGCCACGTGCGGCCGCCAGCTTGACGTCAACACCGCGGGCAGCCTGCGCTGCCGCTGGGGGCCCCTGCTGTCGTCCATGAAGGCCAGCGTGGTCCGGGAGACCGGCCGCGGCAAGCTGGAGCTCGCCGCCCAGGTCGGCCTGCCTGACTGCTACCTGTCGGCCGGCTACGAGCACAAGTTCGGCGACGGGGCCGACACCCGGGTCCACGGGTCCCTCAAGCACGGTTTGCTCTTGGGGACCACCGCCGAGTACGGCGCGTCAACAAAGGTTTGTGGCGCCGTCCTGGGGGCCGCGATCAGCGCCGGGGCACTGACCGGGGTCCAGCTCACGATCCGGCTGAACCGGGCCGGCCAGGGGTACCTCTTCCCGATCCGGCTGATCAACGCGGGGCGAGAGATCCTGCCCGACGTCATGTTCTACGCCGCGATGGCACCGCTGGTTACCTACCTCGCCATCCGCAAGTTCTTCCTCCGCTCTGAAAAAGACCCGCAAAAGGACCAGGAGATCCGGGAAGTCGTCGACAAGAGGCAACAGGCCGAGTCGTACGTGTTGCTGATGCGCGACAAAGTTCAAAGAATGATCGAAGAGGAGTCGTCCAAGAAGGGACTGGTAATCCTCGGCGCCTGGTACGGGAGGTTCGCGATGGGCGTCAACAACAACGATGGGAAAACGCACCGAAGTGTCAGCAACTCATCGGTCATCGACGTGACGGTGCCGCTGCAGTGTCTGGTGAGCAACTCCAAGCTCATCCTCGCGGGGGTGACCAAGTCGGGCCTGCCCGGGTTCTATGACCCCTGCGCGGGCGAGGCCAAGAGCCTGAAGGTGGTGTACTGCTTCCACGGCGTCACGCACCAGGTCATGGTGGGCGACACGGAGCCGCTCCAGCTGCCCATGCGATCCCACCGGGTCGAGCCACCATCGGAGTTGTCGCAACCCTGCGCCCCCCTCTGCCGCAAACCCACCATCCCCCCTGCGTCGCCCCGTGTGTCGTTATTTTGAATGATTGTTTTGAGCTACTTTGAATAGTGGAACCCGAGTTTGAGGGTCTGAGCATTTCATTGGATATTTGACCAATCGGAGAACTAAATCGTTGCTGAGAAATGTCTTCACCAATGTGTTTAACATGTACTAAAATTCATCTCCCATGGGAAACATCATACAAAAAAAAAGGTGAAAGTCGGGGTGCTAAGGCAGTACAGTCAAAATGTCATCATGCTTTATGTCTAACTAGGTGGTCTTCACGCGTAAAGCACGCATTGGTATAGTGTTTGAACAATCCGACGGTCAATCAATCGATCGATCAGACAGCCTGTGCAAACGAAGCACTTACGTTTTGTGTTTGCGGTCGCATAGGTTCGTCCTGTGGTAAATATAACGACTGATAGAAATGGAAATTAAATATTATATTTTGCTGTATCAATATTATATTTTGCTGTATCAATATTATATTTTGCTGTATCACTTAAGCGGCAAAAACAAACAAAAATAGACCAGCGCTCAGATGAGTGCAAACTTACACGTAGCACACAAGTAGGCCATGGCCTACTCGTGCATGCCACGAGTAGGCCATCTACACTGGCAGCCACCTCTATCTTGAATCTGAATCTGATCACATGACTTGTTCAAAACTCATTTGAACCAATCAGATTTTAAGTTCTTGTCATGGCTAAGATCTGCCATGAAAATCCAGGCCTGATCCACTCCATCCTTATAGACTTGTGTAATATGGTCACTGGACCTTGGTCCTACTGTAGCACTTCTGTGTATTATGGGTTATGTGTAATAGTACTGCTGTATGTACAATATGGATCCGATAGCTTTGTATATTACACGTATGTTCTTTATTTTTTGCCTGTAAAATACTAATACTGCGTCAGTGGATCGCTTTTTAAAAACACTGATTGGCTCGTGTATAATTATGTATAATTATAATTAATTATGATCTGGAGGTAGTGGGGGTACTTGCACTCTGGTCGCTCAATCCGCTCGCCCACAAGTAGACCATGCATGGTCTACATTGCGTACAATGCGCAAGTTGGCCCTCGATAGAATCCTGCGAAACGATAGTTCAAGGAGGGACAGGGCAGCATTTTTATAATCCCTCCCATCAGTAAATCATTCTGTTCCTTTCGGTTTTCTTGTTACTTACGGTAACTGGCAGCCAATGATAGTGAAGGGAGAGACTGCTGATTTAATCAGCAGTCTTGTGAGGCTTTAAACAAGAATAAGAATATATAAAACAAAAGGTTTTGAATGTAATTTAAACATTTGAATAACAAAGGCACACAGTATTACCTAATGGTTGTCTGTGGATAATTAATATTAATCTGGTGTTCCTTTGTGAATAAATGTGGGTAAACACTGGTTTAAGATTTAGAAAGCAAGCTCAAATAAACAACTAGGCCTAGATTTACGCCACCTCTAAACCCCTTATCCCTGTAATTTAAAAAAATAATAAATAAATAAAAAAAATTAATAGTTAAAATGGCCAGTCTACAAGCACACAGCGTGTCAGTAGATGGGCATGTTGAACTATTCCAAAAAGTTTATCAAAATAGTAAAAGAGGGATAAGGGGATTAGGATAAGGGGTTTAGCGTGTGACGAAAATGGAGCCCCTAGTGTACATTTTAGAAACAAGCCCAAAAACATCAACCAGCAACTTATTGTTGGTAGACTTCCTACTGGTTTGGCATACATGTGAAATGTGTGTTGGTGGTGGTGCAGGCTGGGCACACAAACACACACACATGCGCGTGCTCTGCAACATTAGCGTTTCCTAAAAACGCCGGGTCTCGCCAGGCCTCCCGCAGCCGCCAGGAGGAAATGCGCTCAATCTGCTTAACTCTGAAACACAGAATTTAATTTTAATTAAACGGTTAATGAGCCATGGGATTAATGCCAATGACTTTTTTAAAGCAAACATCTATAAATCATTAAAGCCCCATTTGATAAGGGAAGGGGGTGAGGGGCGAGGGGCAAACGAGTTGCATGCGTGCGTGTGTGTGTGTGTGTGAGCCTCCAGCTGCCCACTGCCCTCCCACCACACACACACACACACACACACACACACACACACACACACACACACACACACACACACACACACTCATATCCTCCAGAGAGCACACTCCTGCTGCCTGATTTCCCTTGCCATTGGTCAGATGACTCACAGACGGCAGAGGCCGTCGGGCAGACAGACAGACAGGCAGGCAGGCAGGCAGGCAGGCAGACAGACAGAGTGCGCGCGCTGAATAACCTTCCCCGCTTAAGCGGTTAAGCTGTGGGCCTGGTGCAACCCAGACGAAGCATGTCATAATTAGGAGAGATTAGCGCGGGATCTTCCTTGATGATGTGCAGCGCATCGTGAGGAAAGAGCAGCACATCATGATTGATCGCGTCTCTTCTCTCGGCTTCTTTCAGAGTTGTTCCCTTCTCTCCGTTTTCTTGGTCTTTACAACTATGATGTTGATGATCATGATATTAGACTGGAAATTGACTGTGATTTGGGATATTGTGCTATTGTGGAATGGTATAAACGTGTTCTATTAAATATAAATATTGAATTGATAAATATGGGTCTCGCAACATCATACCCCTCACTCAGGCGACCCAGCCGGGGTTGATCAAGTCCCGACTGGGACGTAAGTCGGGACTTGATCAACCCCGGCTGGGTCGCCTGAGTGAGGGGTATGATGTTGCGAGACCCGAAACCCCGATGACCTTGGGATACATCACTGAGGATACGTCCCAGTTGCATCCATGCGATGTATCTTTAAACCTTTAGTTTCTATTTATAGTGGCTCATAGGAATAGACTATGTGACAACCGGGAATAGTCTGGTGACCACCGGAGAGACGGGTGACAGCCGGAATGTAGACGGCACCCGGGTGAGCAGTATGGGTTAGCGCCCCAGCCTGTGTCCTCCGTGAGGAGGAAGCCCAAAAACCTTGGTGAGGCCGTTAGGAGGGCCATTATGATTCACTGCTCCTTAATGAAATGTCTGGTGCTGGGAGTCTGGTGCAACGCACAGGTCCTGTGCCAACCTGGTGAGAGCAGGAGCAGACCTGGTGAGACGTAGGAGGGGTCTGGACTGGAGTCAACCCACAGAGCCTAATCCTTCCATGTGCCAGAGTATGGTTCTCCCAGTCCCGGCAGAGTAGTTCCGGAGCAGTGGATTGTGTGGCCTTGGGTCTTTCCCTAGTGGACTGACCGAGAGTAGCTACTGGGACGTAAGTCGGGACTTGATCAACCCCGGCTGGGTCGCCTGAGTGAGGGGTATGATGTTGCGAGACCCGAAACCCCGATGACCTTGGGATACATCACTGAGGATACGTCCCAGTTGCATCCATGCGATGTATCTTTAAACCTTTAGTTTCTATTTATAGTGGCTCATAGGAATAGACTATGTGACAACCGGGAATAGTCTGGTGACCACCGGAGAGACGGGTGACAGCCGGAATGTAGACGGCACCCGGGTGAGCAGTATGGGTTAGCGCCCCAGCCTGTGTCCTCCGTGAGGAGGAAGCCCAAAAACCTTGGTGAGGCCGTTAGGAGGGCCATTATGATTCACTGCTCCTTAATGAAATGTCTGGTGCTGGGAGTCTGGTGCAACGCACAGGTCCTGTGCCAACCTGGTGAGAGCAGGAGCAGACCTGGTGAGACGTAGGAGGGGTCTGGACTGGAGTCAACCCACAGAGCCTAATCCTTCCATGTGCCAGAGTATGGTTCTCCCAGTCCCGGCAGAGTAGTTCCGGAGCAGTGGATTGTGTGGCCTTGGGTCTTTCCCTAGTGGACTGACCGAGAGTAGCTACTGGGACGTAAGTCGGGACTTGATCAACCCCGGCTGGGTCGCCTGAGTGAGGGGTATGATGTTGCGAGACCCGAAACCCCGATGACCTTGGGATACATCACTGAGGATACGTCCCAGTTGCATCCATGCGATGTATCTTTAAACCTTTAGTTTCTATTTATAGTGGCTCATAGGAATAGACTATGTGACAACCGGGAATAGTCTGGTGACCACCGGAGAGACGGGTGACAGCCGGAATGTAGACGGCACCCGGGTGAGCAGTATGGGTTAGCGCCCCAGCCTGTGTCCTCCGTGAGGAGGAAGCCCAAAAACCTTGGTGAGGCCGTTAGGAGGGCCATTATGATTCACTGCTCCTTAATGAAATGTCTGGTGCTGGGAGTCTGGTGCAACGCACAGGTCCTGTGCCAACCTGGTGAGAGCAGGAGCAGACCTGGTGAGACGTAGGAGGGGTCTGGACAGGAGTCAACCCACAGAGCCTAATCCTTCCATGTGCCAGAGTATGGTTCTCCCAGTCCCGGCAGAGTAGTTCCGGAGCAGTGGATTGTGTGGCCTTGGGTCTTTCCCTAGTGGACTGACCGAGAGTAGCTACTGGGACGTAAGTCGGGACTTGATCAACCCCGGCTGGGTCGCCTGAGTGAGGGGTATGATGTTGCGAGACCCGAAACCCCGATGACCTTGGGATACATCACTGAGGATACGTCCCAGTTGCATCCATGCGATGTATCTTTAAACCTTTAGTTTCTATTTATAGTGGCTCATAGGAATAGACTATGTGACAACCGGGAATAGTCTGGTGACCACCGGAGAGACGGGTGACAGCCGGAATGTAGACGGCACCCGGGTGAGCAGTATGGGTTAGCGCCCCAGCCTGTGTCCTCCGTGAGGAGGAAGCCCAAAAACCTTGGTGAGGCCGTTAGGAGGGCCATTATGATTCACTGCTCCTTAATGAAATGTCTGGTGCTGGGAGTCTGGTGCAACGCACAGGTCCTGTGCCAACCTGGTGAGAGCAGGAGCAGACCTGGTGAGACGTAGGAGGGGTCTGGACTGGAGTCAACCCACAGAGCCTAATCCTTCCATGTGCCAGAGTATGGTTCTCCCAGTCCCGGCAGAGTAGTTCTGGAGCAGTGGATTGTGTGGCCTTGGGTCTTTCCCTAGTGGACTGACCGAGAGTAGCTACTGGGACGTAAGTCGGGACTTGATCAACCCCGGCTGGGTCGCCTGAGTGAGGGGTATGATGTTGCGAGACCCGAAACCCCGATGACCTTGGGATACATCACTGAGGATACGTCCCAGTTGCATCCATGCGATGTATCTTTAAACCTTGAATCGGTGAGGGAAAAAAATATGGGCAGATTTTCAAAATCAAATGATGGGGATCGAATCGTTAGCCAAAACGTGATTGGGACATCCCTAGCAATGAAGCAGACTCCAATGATCTCTTTATGCCATAACCCGCCATGCCCACCCAAGCCCACCCAAACGTGCATCCTGCCCACCCAATGAAAGGTTCCGGGGAGTCTATTTTTTTTCTCCTCAACATAAAAATATCTCAAAATATCTGTACTATTTCTCATTTCTTATTGTGGTGGGAATTACTGATAGAGCCATACAAATCTTCTCTTATGGGGTCGCTGCGATATCTCTTCAAATGGGGAAGAGACCCCCCCCCCCCCCCCCAGGGCTGAATCCGGCCCTGATCAATAATCTATGAAGTAAAATTAGCCCAAAGTCGCAGACCTTACAACAGTGGTGGAGGGAGGAGCACCACAGTGATTGACAGGAAAGTGGGAAACGGTGTCTGCTAGTGGCCAAAAGAATGTGTTTTTCAGAATGCAAACAACAGGCCATAAACACATGCATGGAGCATTTTTGTCTATTAAAGCTTTTTAAATACATTTGGAGGATCATTGCCAAGATGATGTCATACCTTTAATGCATTGTGCCGGGACAACCAGTGGAATAAAACGCCTGAGATGGCGGATGTGCAGCGAAGCTGTTAATGATCCGTCGGGCCTTTTTGCCTGCGCACAGATCTCATGTCAGTGGAGAAATGCCCTTTTAAAAGAAACACTTAATCCCAGAGGAGTCAGATTACTTTATGACTGTGGATATTGACCTAAAGTCTCCCACATTGGCAGCTGCCTAAATGGAAGGGGCTTTAAATAGACGGAAAGCAACCCTACCTTGGCAGAACGCATGGACACCAGAGTGGTGCATACAGTAACAGTGTATGCACATGATGGGAGTCTGTCTGACATTCACTCATATGTGAAGGACACACGTCCATTTGAATCCATCAGCGTTTCAATTCATCAAGGCCTGAGATTATTTCAATACAAAATAATAACATTGTTATTTTGATTATTTATTTACTTACTTATTTATTCATTATTTGGGGTTCTTGCAACATTTTGTACATTCAGATGTGACATGTAATGAAAACTGTCTGATCTGTGAGTTGTCAAAGTGTCAAAGTTTGACGGATTTGGGGGGAATAGCCTGTGTGTTGTAGTAGGGATGCTAATGTAGTTGAATGAAATACAATAAAATAAAATGAAAT
>CM076966.1:11596978-11719769 GCA_039105355.1 Benthosema pterotum
GAAAGTGAAAAGTGTGAGTGTTAACACACTACTGACATGGTGTCAGAGAGAATATATAGCAACACATTGCATTTTGGAGCAATGGAAACAAAATAACATCTGGGCCAATTGTTTTTGGAAATAAATCAAATCCAAGGTAAGAAAGCTTTCTGGGTGAGTAAAACT
Source organism: Benthosema pterotum (assembly GCA_039105355.1). Taxonomy (NCBI): domain Eukaryota; kingdom Metazoa; phylum Chordata; class Actinopteri; order Myctophiformes; family Myctophidae; genus Benthosema; species Benthosema pterotum. The sequence goes on from CM076966.1 coordinate 11,597,144, forward strand.
GGGGAGGCATTGGCCTGTTGACACTGACTGAACAGCGATCACAGGGCGAGCGCTGTAGCGTCTAGACCAGTGTTGAGCATCCTTGACACCTCTAGTCTCCTATCTTTTGTTGTATTTATATTTATATTTATTTTCATGATGAATAAGTAAAGAGCCTGTGCAACGAATACAGATATGACGTACAAACTGTAAATAGAGCGCCAGACAGATTGTGGAGGAGGAACAAGCAATTTTTAAAGATTGTTTTTCTGTATTTGTGTGTGTTTTTCTTCTTTTTCTTTTTTTCTTCGCTGGCGAAGATTAGACGACGGTTTTGTTTGTGTCAAGGTGTGGTCTGCTGCCACTCCCCTGCCCCCTGGTTATCTGGTTAGTAGTCCTAACCAGATAAACCCGAACCTCCTAAGCCGGCTCCTTTCCTTGGCGAGAAAAGCAGCGTCTCTAGGCAGAGTCTCTCTTGTGTAAAGCCATGTCCGAATGGCATCTCATTGCTAAAATGGTACTCTGAACCCTATCACACCCGGTCAAGTAATATGCCAAGGTACCTAAAAGTTAACTCTGAACTTCGTAGATCTGCTTTTAGCTTCTGTGGTCCAAATACATGGAACAACCTGAAAACCACATTGGTACCATTGAGTCTTTTTTAAAACACTGGTAAAATACAGATCCCATAATATGTAACTGTTTTTTATATTGTCCCTAAATTTTGTCTTAGCTTGAAGGAAATGAAAAGGGACATGCCAGCCACCTGTCTGCTGCTGATCCTTGATGACATTTACTCCTTGTGTTTGATGTATCACCATGTGTTGTGGTTTGTTCTTGCTTTGCCTCGACTGAATGCCTTCATTGTAAATCGTAGTGTTGACAGGATTATAGACCCCCCGACTCGTTTTCATGCCAGAATAAATAAATAATCAAGGCGGCGGATTAATTTGAGCATTTTCTTTTGTGTTTACAGTTAAGCAACTGTTAGAAACAGACGAGTGAGAAATAAAATAAAAAAAATAAACAACTCTCTTAAGGCTTGGGGGAACAGCAGGGATGTTTTGTGCATTTACGTTTAAAGGACAAAAAGCACCACAGCGGTGTGGTTTCACTCAAGCTGTCAGAAACGGAGTGGCACCGCATTACATGGATGATTACCAATAACTCCCTCGCCGGGAGTTAACCGAACGGCTGACAACGATGTAATTACCCCCCCTCCCCTCCCCTCCCTTCTGGCAAACGACTTTGTCATACAACGGAATAACGACATGCTCTTTTTCACAACGGACCTGAGTATTCCAACAAGACTTGGTAATCATGGCCCTGTAAATCAAACCTGCTGCTGTTATGTACGCAGTCACACCTGGAACCTGGGATTATGACGCATGATGGTGGCAACCCAAGACGGATTTAATAATGGGCTTTCTTAGGTTGCCACCAACAACTGGGTGACTTTCACTCAGATGATTGTTTTTTGCAATTTTCATAATGTTGCTGATGGGCGGGTCTTTCAGTACCTTCATGATGCTCAGTGACATCATAGAATGTGGGTTTTCTTGGGCTCGTTTTTAGGAAAATGTTTAAAATACCATGCACAGTGCACAGTTTTCACTAATTTTCCTGACATTTTCAAGAAGAGTACCCCGGGTTCCCATGTATTGCTGTACTACTTGTACTTGTATGAAATATTTTGCATTGGGTAGAATATACGTGTGTTTAGTGGTGTAACAAAAAACACACAAAAAGTGTTTAGGTTTAGATATATTAAGTTGGTAGTGCACATTACCCAACGCTGGGAAAGAATCTGATAAGGGCCATTCAGACACATACCCATTTGGAAAACCACTGATTTCTCAATGATGGTCTGACTGTTTAAAAACTACTCTTTGGGGGTGAAAATACACTGGGGAGGCTAAAAACACAAAAAATATAATTCCTGCCAGAGTTCTTCAGAATAAAGGCACTATAAGCTTGGATTTTGCTCTGGTAAGCCCCACCGTCCATGTCCCCCCAAAAAACGGTGAGGTATCACCGGAATTATCATTGCTCCCTCACGCTAATCCAAACGAAATGCTTGGTTAAATCCTTGGTTATGACAGAATCTGCGTTCTGATCAAAACCACAGAGAGCGCAGCCAATTCAAAGACAACATTTTTGCAGAGCCGGCTTGCAAGCTGCAAGGGGTTTCGATGAGGAGTGCGTGGAGTATACCAGCTGATGTCCTGGGCTTACTCTCACATTTGCAAACATTCACAGTTTGCAAACATGTAGGTACTGACATTACACATTATCTAGCATATTGTAAATACTACCACTGTAATCCTAATCTGTGAAAATATATGATTAGTCATGAGAATAATGTTCCTAGGTGGCCTAGAGCTGGAGTTATTGTACAGTTTGTACAATTTCCGTTTATTGTACATTTATTGTAAAGTGAAGTGCACGGGTCAATGAAAATGTGTCATGTAGAGCCTCCACTACTACACTTTTTCTTTTTTTTTTTTTTTTAGAATCATAGTTGTGTTAATGGGTGGGTTCACACAATGCGTCATGTGTTTCAATTGTGTTAGTCTTGCCACTACTATCGCACCATGAAACAGCGCATTTCTCACCTCGTGCTCAGTAGACAAGCGGACGCACATGCAACAGCACAACATAGAACAATCTGCTTATGTTTTGCCTTGTGCTGCGTTGAGTAGACAGAATGACAATAGGCCTATTATCCTCCGACGAGCCAACGCCATTTCTATTCGGGAATTCACTGCGAATAAAGGCATCAGCCTGCATTCATTTTTTGTTGCATTGTTGTGCATTCTCACAGAGTGTATAAATATGACCATAAGCTCTCACTGCTATGCAGGTCCATGACATAATCAATGCGTATAACCTGTAAGTCCTTGACATGAAACAAATATATAAATAATAAAGCAATCAATGGAACTATTTGGAAGTAAAAGTTAGAGAAACTATCACACTTCACACATATAACAAAAAAGGGACAACTTCATTGCACATTCCACATCCCAGAACTTCAATTATATCCAAAACAACACTAAAAAGAGAATGTTTAATTCACCAAAATAAAGAGGAGAGTCGTCTGTTTACTGTAAATAGACAAATATAAGAAGATAGATAAACAAGTACGCCAAATAAAAAGGTGCAAGCCTGTGGAAAACAACAAAAGGAATTGGTGAATATTTAGAGTAGACGCCGGCTCTGAGTTCTAAACTATTTCATGTTTCAAGTTTAAATTGTACGTATGATTTATTTAATGCTTGGAATGGAGTTTTTATGGAACTTAGATAAAGGCGCTTGTTATCTAATGATACAGAACACCTTGAACTTTAAATGAACTTGGTCAGACAACCTAGCCTAGTAAAAGCAATGTTCTGCACACTCGCAACTCGTGTCCTTGAGCAAGACACTTGAACCACCTAATTGCTTGCTGATGTGAAGGTTGGTTGCCCTGCATGGTTTCCTGCCTAATCTTGGCACGGCGATTTGTATAAAAGCGTTGTGCTTGGATGCTTCTTTTGGGGCTTGACTTGTCTGCACTTAATGATGGTATCCATACTGAGTGTTTAGCTCATTAATCCAATGAAACATTATTTGCAGGATTTGCTCAGTCATCGTGGCCTGGCCCGTAAAGCAATGATTATAAGGCCTCAGGGGGGTAATGGCAGTGCTCAAATGCCACGTGTGATTGCATAGATTCGCCAGGGCACAGTGCACAATAGAGGGCATGTGCGTGAAATCATCCTCATAGCCGGAAGTGACACAAAAACGCCTACTGAGTGGCAAGAAAATAATTATAATAAATTAATAAGCTTTCTGGTCCTGATGGCCCATATACAGTATACACACAGAAAGGTCTTATTGCATTAAAGGGGAATTCCACCCATTTTCAAAATTTTCCTGAGGATACAAATGTGAACCAAATGGACCATTTGTACCCTCTCAGGAAAAAGGGGTCTGAAAGAAAAATCATAAAAAAAAAAAAAAATCAACATGGTGAAATACATCTTGATGATGTCATCAGATGTATTTCACCATGTTAATGATTTTTTCAGACCTCCATTTTTAGGAAATACAGAATTGGGGGAACTTTTTTCATCATGTCCACACAACAAGGTATATTAATGACATATTAAAATGTTGAAAATGGGCGGAGTTCCCCTTTAAAGGATAACTTTAACGTTTAGTTTCAACCGAGGTTGATGTTTTAAAGAAAGTATAAAATTATAGAGAGTATACAATTATAGAAAGTACTATAATTGTTTTTTCTCCTCTCATCCCATCCAGCCTGTTCAGTTAGACATTCCACCTTCCAATGCAACAATATTCCACGGCATGCAGTACTCAGCAATAGCCTCATTTGGAACGTGTGCGTAGGCCTATACATTAAGAAAAACAAATAAAAAAAATGCATCCCCTAGGTGTTAAATAGCATGCACACCCTGCTGCATAAAGAAAAACATTTCTTTTATCTCGTAAGTTTCCGTAGCTCTGAAAAGAAAATACATCAAGATAATAAAAATAATAATTCATTAAGTTACAGGTGCAAAGACATGCCTATAGCCGCGTCCTAGTTCCTGTTACCTGAGGGTCTTTTCTCGCTGCTCTGGCGGCTCAGCAGAGGAGATGCGAATCTTGTGTTTTCTCGAGTGTGCAGGAGGAAGTGGATGCGGTGTTTACCGGCATCCGAGGGGCTTGTTTGTCACCGTCACGGGGTCCCGTAATCTGTTATCGCCGCTGCAACAATGTTTACATTTTCATCTTGTTGCCACCGATCCACACACACACACACACACACACTGCAGCCCACCCAGGGGCACGCCTGAGCTATGGCTGTTGCCGCCGTTGTCTCATCGCCAGGCCTTGTTAAAGACGGGGTGTTGCTGGGCACCCCGCCCCCCCCCCCCCCCCCCCCCCTGCCTGGAACAAGTGGTCCAGGCGTGTGCAGGCTGTCTAGTCGGACAGTGAGTCGCGTGTTCGAGCCCTGCTCCATGGAGACCTCTGCTGCACGTCTCTCGAAAAGCACAGAGATTATTCTACGAGGAAGATGTATTCTAAGAAAGGGTTTCAGAAAGTGTTCCAATGTTCCACACCCACCAGTTCATTACCTGGTTTTCACCTTAGCACCACCAGCGCCATCTAGAGACAGTTATGATGCTCCCATTTACTGCCATGTTAAAAAGGGATATTTCAGATTTGTTTAAGCTGTATGAAATATTTACCATTACTACAGTGCGTTTCAACTGTATTCATTGACGTCCACAGTCCTGTGGTGGGAGTTCTGCTTTGGTTTTAGTGAAATCTGAAGTAGTTCTGGTCATTGTGCGGAGGTCACTGGGGCCACGCAGTATATGAATACACAAAACTAACATAATTTCTATTGTAGTTCCTAAAATATTAGCATGTCTTTCCCTCCAGCCCAGGGAATTTAGAAATAATTAAACAATTCAGTTGTTGAGTACAAGTATGTTAGTTTTGTGGATTAGTTACTTATGAGTGAACACAGTTGCCACCACAAAATGACCGGAACTACTTCACATTTCGCTTGGTGTAGCTCACGTTAGATGGTGTAGCTCATGTAAGTTAGATGGCATTTCATGTAGAGACTATATTCATCAAATAAATATAGCCTACTCCACTGTTACTGTATGTTCAAGGCTTATGTATGATTCATGATAACTAGTCTTCATGTACAGTAAATGATATATCACCATCTTTTTATTTTTTTACTTGCTCATAAATTGGGAGTGTTGAGTGTTTCTTGTGTCGTAAACAACATTAACGGATAGGAAAGTTTACGTTGCCGTGGGACGTTGAAGCCAACATTGCAAACTAGACGCCTGTGTTATGTTGTGATAATGATAGATGCGGTCCAGGTGTGTGTTATATCTTTTTTTTTTTTTTACTTTATTCTCAAGACTCAGGCAGTAAAAAGCGATATGAGAACTATAGCCACCCTAATCTGTTTTTAGAAATCAGGCTTCATGCTGTCAATGACTGTCTGTCATTTTAAATTACAGAGAGAGAGAGAGAGAGAGAGCAGGATGGGCGAAATCAATGTCGGCCATAACGATAAATAAAATAGAGCTTTTCAGCCAATACTTAGGGCGAATTAGGCAACAGTGAACCAATGAACTTCGATGGTCAGCTGCATCGCCCGGTTCTCGTCGAGGGCATTGGGGTGAGGTTAAGCTTAGGGCTAATAGGGTTAGGTTCAGTAGTGAGTGATGAAAAAAAGATCCAAGGCAGGTTAGGTATCAGTCAGGGTGATATGTTTTATCAGTCACAGTTTTATCAGTCGTGACCGATAGTGAAAAGTTGTGTCATAAGCCACAGTTATGAATTGATTTCTCTGTCTCTCAGAGAGAGAGAGAGAGAGAGAGAGAGAGAGAGAGAGAGAGAGAGAGAGAGAGAGAGAGAGAGAGAGAAAGAGAAAGAAAGAGACTCGAATTCCGATGCATCAATTCGTCGACTTCTTTGGCGAGTCCTGGAGGAAGGGCCCAGGTGTGAGCCGCCTCCTCTAACAGCGTTACATCTGAGGCAGGGCGGTGGCGGTGGTGGTGGTGGTGCTGGTGGTACAGTATATATACATGCCAAAAGCATGCAGACTCAGCGAATACCCGATCCCCCTCCTCCTCCCTTGATAAATTAACGTTCAGAATGGGGAGGAAAAACAACAACTTGTAAAATAAATCAAAATCAACATCGCTATTATTCTTTATCCGTCCCATCCGTTCTCCCCCAGCCTGTCTGTTTGCTAATTCAGCATTCTCTCCGCTCATCTACTGTGTGGAGCAAGTTTGTCTGCATTGAGTGTAATCTATTATGTAGATGAAATGCAGGAAGAGAGCGGCGGTTTAGTGCCTAAACCCCTCGAGACCTGCAGGGTTTCTGATTCAGCAAGTGCATCTATATCAGGGGGTTTCAACCTTTTTGATGCCAGGGATCGTCATTTATTCAGCATTGGAGCCACGGACCACCTTTTGATGACATTTTAGCCTCACAGACCCCAAACACTAAAGATTTCTTTTGCTTTTGTCCACAATTCCAGGCTGGATTTGGGAAACAAAACAAGCGAGCATACAGACCAAAATGACCATTAAACTTCTAGCTGTATAGACTTGGGCTAATTAAGATGATGAATATTTTAACTCTTGAGAGCCAAATAACTCTTGAGAGCCAAATGAAACTAAATAGACCCATTTGGTGTCACATGATTTTGGTGTCACATGAATGTAGGCAATGATGGCTTCAAATTGACATATTGGTTGTACATTCAGTTTGAACCACTAGTTTTGGAGGTTTCCTATAGAAGCGTGGAGTATGGACAAACTCTGTTCACTTCCTGGTGCCAGTCCAATGGCATGCTGGGTGAGAAATATAGGCTTTAGAGTCTATCAGCGGAAGTTGCGGTATTTGGGTGGAATTTCCGCTCAAGGAAATGACGTTGACACTATAGAAACCCTATTATAAGCCTATTATAAATCACTTGTTTCTGCGAATGAAACAAGCGCTGTGAATAGCCTATCCGTGAGAAATACATCTGACGGAAGTTCCAACCACCCGCTTTAGCCGTTATTAAGCGATAATTCCGGGTGACTTCCGGGAGTTGTTACGGTACAATACTTGAAAACAGTTGTCATGTTGCATGGTCCTAAAATAGCTGTTATATTTGTGGCGCCCTCTTTGAAAAGAATGTATCTCCAACTCCAGCTTGTCCCTAATCGGGCTGCATGAACAGCAACATACTGCATAGAGTGCACGCACGCACGCACGCACGCACGCACGCACGCACGCACACACACACACACACACACACACACACACACACACACACACACACACACACACACACACACACACACACACACACACACACACACACACACACACACACACACACAAACAGCGAGTTGAGAAACCAGGCAAATTTTCAGTTGTGTGCATTACATCTAACATTACAGCTATAGCTACATGTTTACACATGTCATCGAATGGTGGTCCGTGGCTCAAATTCTGAATAAATAGTGGGCCCTGGAATGAAAAAGGTTGAAAACCACTGTTTTATGATATTTGAGCCCCTAGGCCTCTCTCACAGTCTGCCCGCCCGCGTGTGTGGGTGTGCGTGTTCACAGGAGAGACGTGGGGGTAGGCCACCAGGAATAATACACGCTAAACGTGATCTATGCCCCAATTAAGGCATTCGAGGGATTTACATAAAAACACACACAGACAACAGCTTCAATTAACACATGAGCAACGACCGTGCCGCCGTTTGGTTGATTGCAGGGGGCACAGGATATGCACGGGACGATGAACATAATTTACACCGCGTTTTAATTTCGTGTTTGTAAATTGAATCCGCGGAAGGCGGGCGGGTAGGAAGGTGCAGTGAGAGAGAGGAAGAATCGGACGGCGGCGGAAACAAGCACTCGGATTTTATTTTATTTTTCTCGATTTAAATGAAAGTGACAATGCGTATTAATACCGTTACAGTTTTAAAGGGGCTACGCCGTGGATTTAAATTTAAATGTATTAAATGTTGGCTTTTAATACCTTTTTATACACTAGCCTAAACAACCACTCAAGTTGACCAATTTAGGCCGATTCTGAAAAAAAACTTGAAATATTTATACATTAGCATCAAAAAAAGTTAATTCTGGAATACTTTACATACTGTACAGAATCCAAAAATGGATTCCCGGACTGAAAGGGTTAAAGAGGAAAGACTTTTAAAATTGGTATCATCACTTGGTATCAACAGACAAAAAAAAACAAACAAACAAGCTAACATACCAAAAAATGCCCAGGATAAGCTCACTACTCGCGTAAATATATCCGTTTGTCTTTCTTTCCACCAACGAGTTTGACATACAACGTATATGTGTTTGACATACTGTATGCATTCTTCAATTGCGTCACTCAATGGCATAATGCAGGGGTTTTCAACCTTTTTGATACCAGGGACCACTATTTATTCAGCATTTGAGCCACGGACCACCATTTGATGACATTTTAGCCCCACAGACCCCAAAACTAAAGATTTATTTTGCTTTTGTCCACAATTCCATGGATTTGGGAAACAAAACAAAATAAAACACAGATCAAAATGACCATTAATCCTCTAGATGTGTAGACTTGGTCTAATTAAGATCATGAATATTTTAACTCTTGAGAGTGTAAAAATGAAACCAAATGGACCCGCAAGGGTCCATTTGGTTTCATTTTGACGTTCTCAAAAGTTACATCTGGTTAACCAGCTTAGCTGGGGACCACCTGGAACCCTCTCAGGGACCACTGGTGGTCCCCGGACCACCTGTTGAAAACCCCTGGTATAATGCATAATATACCATTGAGTGGCTCAATTGAATTGAAGCCCCCCTTGAGTTTGACATATGTCAAACTCAAGGCCTGGGTGCCAAATCAGGCCCATGAGTTAATTATCGTCAGCCCTCTGGATGATATTTAAATACTGTTAGAACTGGTCCTCTGGTGTATTGCACACACCATGATGAGCCGTCATTGTTTTACTGTCTCATTCTGATTCTCATTTTAAAAGGAACCCTGCATATGAGACAAATAATGTATAAATACATTATAATTGCCCTCTATAACTAGAATTGAACATTTAAAAAACACATAGAAGCTCTTTAGTTCAAAAATAGTTCATGTTTTTATCCCATGGGAGCAGTGTTGGTCTATATTACTTAGGAAAGTAACTTCTTTACTTTACTCGTTACCCCTTAGACAAAGTAATATTATTACTTTACTTATTACTGGATTTGAAGAGTAATATATTACATATTACGTTATTACTTTCCCAAGTTCTCCACACCGCCTTTGAAAAAATAGAGAAGTACAACATAATCTGTTTATTACAAAATAAAGCAGCAAGTGATTTGTAGTGTACATAACTGTGCAGGATGCAGCATGTGGACTGGATCTACAATCTACTGCACATCTCTGTTGTTACAGTACCTGTCAATAGCTTGTACATCTGTTCTATTTTTGCCTGCAACAACAAGCTCATTTAAAAAAAAAAAGTAACTTGGCGTTACTTGCAAAGTAATGCGTTACTTATTACCCAGTTTTGCAGAGTAATCTCGTTACTTTACTTTTTGGAGCAAAAGTAATAATATTACAGTAATATGTAATCTAAAATTAGTTACTGCCCAACACTGCATGGGAGCCATTTTACTGTGCCTGTCACATGGTCTCATAGTGATGACCGAACAGGAGCCTGATCTTTATGAAGGCATTTTCAGTTTGTGGTGCATGCAGTTTCATCTCTGCACCTCTGCACCTTTCAATTGTGGTTCATTGATTTTTAAAGTTAAAATATTTTTTTGCCTGTGACCTTTGTCACCTGTAAACAAGGTATAGATTGTAGTGGTGATGTTTTTACTTAATGTTGTACAGTGTTTACGGAAAAAAAAAAAACACTTAAAATGAAAAATAGTGGGGTAGAAATGGAAGGGTTTTCTTGCTACTAGTGAGGTTTGAAAGCAAAATATTTGGGGCTTGACTTGACAGTTATATATTTTATCTATACATCTATACCTGCACAGTCTGTGTGATCTACTGGTAGATCACAATCGACCTTCTGGGCGCCACCTGATCTAGAAGCAGGACCTCCTCATGCTGGTCACCAACCTAGAAACATTTTGAATTTGAAAGGTATTATAGGCAACTTTTTTAGGCATTTTAGTGGTTTCACAATGAGCCAATAGAGTGGAGGTGAGGTGGAGTTAGCTGTTTCCAATCACAGGTTTTGTGCATAGCACAGCTGCAGGACCAAAGGGGGGTGGTGGTGGTGGTGGGCTCCAATAGAGAGGCTGAGTTGCTGGCGTGTAATTTGGCATCTGTTTAACCTAATCAGTCTTGCCTCCGTTATCATCCCCATGGAAATATAGAGATTCATCATCTTTTATACTCCGACGGGGCCCCGCGCCGCGTCCCCCCGCAGCGTGGGGCCGATAATTTAAAAATTCTCCGAGATGAGCTTCTACTCAGACACAATTATCTCGGCACAATAGACGGCACCTCGGTGGACGATTTGCCGCGCCGCTTTGCATCGACGCAAAAACGAACGTGATGCATGTGGGAGAGAGAGAGAACGCATCCCCGACCGGGTCTGAGTTGTTATACTATACGTCGTCGTAAGACGACAGCACGCGCGGAAATGTCGTTACAGGTAGACGACTCAAGACCAGGGTTGGGTATAGTAACACCTGACCTACACCTGAATGTAGTGAGTGCACATAGTCTCTGGCTGCATTATACACACGTACGATACGCATGTCTGGAGTTGTATCAGTTGGACACACAGTTATCCAAAACCCGCTACAAAAGGCCTCTGCCCATGATCTGGTCCCATACAGTATATGGCCCAGAGTCCATATATGGGGCCCGGCCTGTTCTGACAGCACCGATATGTTCTGATATCTGCATAGACATAGATATATGGAGCATAAAAGAGACACACATGCGGTGCGCCGTGCACCTATGCAGGCACCACTCCGGTAAATAGAATCATTTATTTTAAAACGGAGCCAAAGCATCGACATGAAAATATTCAAAACATACCACAGGTTAGGGTTTGGGGAGTAAAGACTGTCGGCCTGTTAGTATGTTCAAGCATATGCCTGTACCTGAGGGACCCCCAGTCAACAAGATAAACAGCGTTTAAGTGGGTTATAGGAGGCCTATAGCTGCAGGGCTGCAGTTGCCAGGTATAGCCTGATCGGATTCACTAACCCGGCAAAGCCTTGAAGAAATCAGGGAAAAAAAACAATCTTATGTTTGTTTAGTTTGTTTGTTTGTTCCTAAACAGTAAAGCCACTGCAGCTCTTACATCATACTGTGCCCCAGGCTGATGTCTAATCGAATTAGGGTAGAGCTATTCAAGCGTTGATGTATGTTTTTTTTTAGCCTGACTCTGAGCCACGCGTTAAATGATCACACCTCTACTTTATTCCTCATAAGGTTACGCCGTGGAAGACAGGCTGTGCGCCTGTAAGGCTTGTCTCCAGAGATTTATGGAGCCCGCCACGTGGTTGATGGAGAGGCATTGTGCTGCTAAGGTTATGGTAAAGCGTGTCAAACTTGCGAGATTTAGAGTTGTATTTATCCGCTGCTGCTGCTGTCGCAGCGGCGGATGCGGCTTTGCATGCTATAGCCGCGTATCGGGCGAGCTAAGGTTAAGGCAGAATATATGGCTGCCATTTAACCTGCTCATAGCAAACGGAGGACGCCATCAATGTAAAGCAGGCTGGGGGAATATGAGGCTGTGTTTTATCTGCCCAGGTGACAGGATGCTGATCATCCAGACACTTCCAGCTGACAGCCAGTACATCTGGACCAACCAACTTGTGTTTCAGCATCCGGGAATTAGCTAAAGCTGCAGCCCGGAACTTGTATACATTTCAAGGGCAATATATATTAAAAAAGGATACGGAACATGTTTCGCAGAACTGACAATTCACCCTTGTGTTAACTGAGAGGGGCTATAGCATTACAGTAGATTGTATAGTTTTATATTGACAATTTCCAATTGCAGATGGTCTTAATATAGATTGGCTTACATTAACAGCAGTATAGAAAGCATTACGCCTAAATTTAAAATATAATGTCAATGACCGTGTGAAAAGTCGGAGTGATTGGTGCAGCCAGTGAGGAGTTATGGCGGTTTCAGACATCCAGGCATTCATTTATTCATTCAGACCTATCTTTGTTTATAGGAGGGATATTAATGTATCTTCATGTACCTGTGTTTAGCCTTTTAAGTAAGCGTACTTGATTGCCCAATTGCCTGTTTTAGGCGATGACGTAATGGTAATGTAGCCTGGAGCCACCCTCATTTGCCGTTGCAGGAGCTTTTAATTGATACCCTTTCGAGTTCATTTGGCTTCATTTTACACTCAAGAGTTAATTATATTTAAACATCTGAATTACTTAATTCTCAAGAATCTAGACAATTTCAACGTTTTGCCAGTTTATCTTAAAACAAACAAAAAAAATTGAAAATCCTTAGTTTCAAGTTCGAGAGACTAAACTCAACATCAAATGGTGGGGTAGGAGTAAGGTACAAACGTAAGAATTCTCCTTTCCTGAAACCGTTTGACCACTACTCTGCATGCAGCCTACGTCAGGAGGGTAATACAGGGTAATCCGCTGTACAGCTGCTGCTGAGCTGTATGTGGGTGAAGCGCTCTGTTCACTGAGCAGACCCAGGCCAATCACACACAGGCAGGACGTTGCTGTCAGACAGACATCAGAGCCCTGCCCTGAACCACTCAGCTGCTGGTGCGCCGGGCCGTTATTGATTGAAACGTCCTCCTGTTTACTTACTTGACATACAAGATCTGCACATGAGGGCAGGCGTATACGGAGCATTACAGTGAGAAGAACCAAAGTCAGGTTCAGGGGAAGGCTCCCTGAACTGTTGTTGGTAAATGCATCGGGGTTTCAGAGTGTGCCATATACCGTATACACTCTGAGAAAAAAGATAAATAAAAATATTTGAGAACAACTTTGCTACTGGCTAGAAGCACTCGTTTTCAATTTTCAATAGACCTTTGCGTAAGCCCCGTCCTCTTGTCCACCCTAGGACACTTTCCAGCGGGGCTCATTCATTCTAATGTAAATATCATGGACTTTACACAATAAATACTGGTTCATTTTTGGAACCATATTTGAATCTAACTCCACCTTACCTCCACTCTATTGGCTCGTTATGGAGCAGTTGTCTTTAGGAGCACTAGCTCCTCCCATATACATCTTTTGTCCCCACACGTCTTAAACAGTTTTTCACAATTGTTAACATGTTTTGCACAACTTAACGGCATCCTCACAACTGCACACACAAACAACTGCACACATCGTTTCCTTATTGGAATACGCAGCCATAATTGACACTCACCATTCTTTGAGTACACACAACTAAGCAATCTAAGCTCACTACCAAGCATTCACAACACAATAAAGTACAACATTGAAAACAATCATAGAAATGGAACACACATGAATGACAATGACTCTGGATAATGACCCACTTCTCTTGTAAAATGGCCCTGTGTATGTCTACTTTTTCATCATAGTCACAACAGAAAACTTTGCAGCCTGAAAAAACAAACAATAAAAAGGTTGTATTTATATATTTGAGATAGATATGACTGTTCTCCTTTCTATTCTTCCTCTCCCTCCTCCTCTCTGCCCACCTACTCTAAGAATATACTGTAAGAGTGAGAGGACAGGTTCTTCTCATCCTCTAACTCTTATCCTTCTCCTTCTCTGGTTCACTCTTCTCTGCTCACCAAACAAAACAAATTGTGTTGAGTCATTAGTTACATGAAGTGGAGCTTGTACAAATTGTGCCATGTTTTCAATTTTTGTGTGTTAACAGTCGTGAAAAAGTCTAATATTAGCCATATGAAAAGAGAAATTAGGATTTTATTGTAATAATCATGAAAATGTATGCAGATCTTTGAATATTATTCATGTTCATTGTGAATGTTTACCTCAAATATTTGTTTCTGGGGAGGGTCCTGGAACAACATATTTTCAGACAGGCGGATCAGTGGCCAAAGACACATCATTTTGTGGGTCTTTGACACAGCACTGATCTCGGGTCTCAATGGAGGAAACCCATCCTAACCATCTCCAATCACTTCATGGGGTCAGTCCAATGGCGGCTCCTCTACATAGACTTCTATTGAGAATGGAGACAACAAATAGGGACAAGTCAGGGATCCGGAAGTAGACAGAGATGCATTGGACTCGGGCATCAGTTCAGCTTCAATACCCTTAATTCCCTTTAGCCTTCTTCATGTTCATATACAGATATAAAGAATGTGAATATGAACATAACAAATGTTAGAGACTTTAGTTGTTACCACACAATACTTTAAAACAGTTGGCATGTTGCGCATATGCCTAAAATAGCTCTTATTGCCACCGTTGTTGAAAACAATGTTTCTGACCCCTCAGTGTCGCTCTGTTGTCAAGGTACGCTGAGACAGACAATTGTAGCCAATAGGGAAGCTCTATCTAGCAGTTGACCGAAATGACATTAACTAGAGCCGGTGAAGGGTCAAGTGTGGTTGAGTGCACACACATGGTTTATAATTGTTGTTATACGTGCTATCCTGACTGTTGGTTGTTACAGTTTTACTCCCAAGAACGACTGAGACGACTTTTTGCATGTAGTACAGTTTTACTCCCAAGAACGACTGAGACGAGTTTCAGTGTTTTAATTGTTCTATCCGTGTTTTTAATGTTTTATTTGATCAGGCGATCTGGATGGACGGACCTGAGGCTTGGGTCCATGACGTCACCACTCTGACGCGAGGGGGTCCTAGACCGCAAAGGCTTCTGGGAAAATGAGTCCAATGTAAGTCAAGGGTGCGTTCCAGAACATTGGTGGTGGCCATGACAATGTGCAGTTGTATTGCATCACACCGTAGGTTGTTTTGGTTGTTCTTCAATTTTAATGGATCAAAGGCGTGTACTTGCTATATTCTGAGGGAAGGAACCGATAATAATGGCCAAGTTTCCACAAATCTTCCAGTTTGACTGCCAGCCTGGCTGGAGAGATATTCCAGATATCACATGGTTACCAAGTTGAGAACCGAAGACTGAGAAGTCCAGGGTAGCACGGTTAACTATGCCATGGGCACCTCACATTAACTCAGTCCTCGCTAACGGAGATTTTAACTAATTATATACAAAGTACGCCTTTAATGTCCTTTTAGAGAACCTTTAATGATATACTGTACATATAACATTTACCCCCATCTTTAAAGGTAGGGGAAGTGATTTGAAATTCATGGTGTAGTACCAGCCTGGTGCACTAGGGGCCCCCAACAGTAGCTACACTATGTGAACCTGCTGCTCGCTCCTGATTGGAGGAGAATTGTGGTGACCTGGGGAACTTTTATTAGCTCCTCTGCTAACGTGGGGGAGGGTGAAACTCCATATGTGGTTTCCACACCTTATAATAGAGCATTTTAACAAAAAAAAAATATATATATTTTTTGGGTGATATCTGACAAAAGTGAAATCACTTACCCCTACCTTTAATGTTGATGTTGAACGCATTGAAGAAAGGAAAGCTGTTGTTGAGGGATTTCTAGCCCGTTTGTGTTTAGTGTCTATGACTAAGACCTCGTGTAAACTATCAATGTTTCTAAACATGATCCGATCCGTGTGGTCAGCAGTGGGACTGCTGTTTTAGGGCAACTGAGACGTCTTCTTCTACTACCCAATAGAATGACTGTTCAGCTCGTTGGCCCAAGCTGAACAGTCAGTCCTTCTTCGTGACGTTGTGCCGAACGCCCTGGATCCTCTGGTGCTCCTTCAGCAGCTGGTCGTGCTCCGCCGTTTTCCTGACCAGCTGGTCGATCAGGGTGACCACGCGCCTCATCACCAGCCAGAGGAAGAGGGCGAAGCCGGAGATGTACATGTTCCTCTGCGCCCAGAACAGCTTCATGTGCACGTGGTCCGACATGGTAGGGTACAGCCGGGCGTCCCTGCCTCCGCCGGCGAAGGGCTCCGCTCCCCCCGAGTACTTCCTCACCTGCCGCACCGCGTCCAGGAAGAGCACCACCAGGGTCCCGATGGTGACCAGGAAAGCACTGTTCCGGTACTGGTCGGCCTTCTTCCACACGCTCAGCTGGAAGACGCGTTGCCACCTTTGGGGTGAGATGAACGGCAGGCAGAGGAGGGCGAGGACGGCGATCTCTGCGTAAAGGAAGCCCGCCACGGCGGTCCACTGTAAACCCATCTTCGATCTTGACCTTGTTGGACAAAAAAACTATGATGAGGCATGGAGAGGAACTACAAAGAGTATACACAGAGTGACAAGGTCTCCTAATTACGTCACCATTACGTCCTCGCCTAAACCGGCCAATCGGAATACTTTCCGATTACTTTACTTCCGATACTTACTCACTACTCACACATTAGAAAAACAATCTGATTCCATGTGCCTTGTCTATCTTGCGTTTACAAGACACTTGGAATGTGTTTTTTTCTTTCCATGTGACTGGATGTGACTGTAGTCTAAATGTGGCATTTGACTTATGTTTATTGTATTTGACGCGGATCTGATTCAGGCTTGATTTGGCTGCCAGTGTAACCAGGGCCTTATAGCCACATCTTCGTTGTACAAGGCCTGGTACATGGGAGAATGAATGAGCCTCAGTAGCATGAACGTATAGTAAACATGTTGCATATCAAGTGTGCATGCTGCTGTCAATGATTTCAAATTATCGTGGTGATAATCTTTTTAAGTAGTGATCAATGAAATTACATTGAGATGGATCAAACACAGCACAGTCTGAGCTTGTAGATCAGTTATGTTTGACTATAGGCTATATGCATTTTGACCCTCTCTAGTGAGTGAAATATAGTGGTAATATCACAATATGATGATGATAATCTAAAGCGATGTGTGTAGTTCTTTATACATGTAGGGCTCCATTTTCAAAGCAAAGAGGTTAAGCTATAAGGGGTTTAGTGGTGACGAAAATCTAGTCCATAGTCTCTTAATTTTGATCTGAAATTGCACCCGATTTTCATCATAAATGTTCATATTTCTGGGAATACTGCTGCCCTGGCATTACAGTGCATGGGAGTGATAATCTTGCTTAGGGCCACCTAACTCCTAGAACTGGCAAGTGCTTCTCAAACTACCGGTATTTCATATCAAGGAAAAGAAAATCTGCCATTTTACCCAAACCCTGAAATATTATGGATACAAGAAGATAATAAAGAAAAAAGAAAAGAAATTAAAGGAAATTGCTCCAGTTTTCGTATTGGGTCACCACTACAATATCCTGTAAACCTAGTGATTCTGTACCTGCGTAATTAAGACTGGCCTGATTGCTGTGCCCTCTTGCAACATAGTCTTACTTTTTAATTGCATCATAATCATGCGTCCAACAGCAGATCTGGCTTTGATGACGCTGCTTATTACTAAATACTCCTTGATGAAACCCAGCAAGGGGAAGAGAGCTGCAGTCCAAAAGACTGGGATGGATATACTGGATATATGCATATTAACTGGATACTTTGCTAACAAAAATATATATTTTTAATAATGAGGATTATTTAGATTTAGAAGAAAATTTAGATTTAGAAAAAGCACTGATTGAGCGGCACAGTGGAATCGCCGTGATATGTGCGTTTCAGAGTTCAGACTCGGCGTCTGTAACGCCAGACAGACCTCAGCTCTATCCACAATGAAGAGCAGTGGATCAAAGTATTCTGTGAATTGTAGTCCAGGAAGTAGCAGTATCGATCACATCAAGGACATTGGGCTCACTGCTGCTAAAATCTAAAACATCTAAAACCACATTCTGCACAAATAAAGACGCCCAGGAAAGTGTTCTAAAACTTCTAAATGTCATCTGTTTGAGGTACTACACAGAGCTTTAATAGAGAGTCAGAGACATCCAGTGATTTTCCACAGACAGCATAGCAGGAATCTGGTCCACCAGCACCATTGATGTCTTGGTATACGGTGCTTTTCCTCAAAATAATGGATTATTTAGAGATGGATTATTTAGAGGGTGGACGGTTTTTGTTTTGAGTGGATCCCAATGGAGTGGAGGTGGACGTTAGGGATAAGAGACGGACGATAACAATCTGGCTAATTTGGCGTCGACCGGGTGGTGGCGCTACAGTTGCGTGGGCACGCCTTCAGCGACCAGTGTGTTAAGATGGTGAATGCCCCTTTAAGGAGCAAATAACATGCAACGCACGCGCAAGTACGCACACACACACACACACACTGAATGCATGATACAGTTGGCATGTCACAGAGATATGCTGAAGAGAAGCGCCGGTTCGTCCACTATACAGAACACAGTGCTTCAGAGAGAGAGAGAGAGAGAGAGAGAGGGACCCCCTGGGGAGCGGGAATTGTGTTTAAAGCGAGCCCTGAAGAAGATTCAGCTTCCCTCCCCCGGCCGTTTGAAATGATGGCATTTGTGGGATGACATCTGTGGGAATCCGAGCAAACCTCCTTCACCCCCAGCGCATTATTCCTCTGAGAGCCCCGTACCGTCCACGCATGCAGCCAGGCAGGCAGGCAGCGACACCACAGTATACCGAGGAGGAATGAGTCGGCAGCTATAGCTAGCAGCGCGGACGCTATGGCTGCTGACATGCTAGGATTTCCAAGAGGGAGACGCGGTGGCGGGGTCACATTACGCCCCCGCATTCATTTCGCTTTTGTAGCTTGCTTAATATGTTATTGACTGCATTAGAGAGAGAGATTAATGCAATGTTAAATTATGTGCCGTCTGTCCCACGCGTTCGAACGCTCTGCCTCGTCAGCAGCTCCCAGGATTATATTCCACGCACCACGTGCTGAGTCCCATGGCGGTCTGACGCAAAGGACATGTTATATGGAATTAGATGAGCCATCCTCCTCCTCCTCCTCCTCCTCGAGGATAGCATGAGTGTGTGGAATGAATACCACACTTATAACTGATAGTACTTGGAACGATGCAGCTCACTAGCATTCACATTAGCATGCTAGCATCCTTCAGGACAGCTTCCCAAACAGGATGTTTCTGTGCTATTTAAGATAGGGTATGGATTTCTTTAAAGGCCTGTTGATTGTTCTTTGTGATATTTTATTTCACGATTGTACAACAGGGATGATTGCAAACGCAGTGAGTGAGCCAGGGCAAGTGTAAATAAGAGCGTAGAGGTCGAACGTGTTTGCCCAAAAGGCTCCAGCTGCAGACCTAGCCCAGGAGTGGATGTGCCTCACAGTTGATGTGATGACGTCACACATCAACCCACAGGCCCCTGTTGTTGCCATGTCCCATCCGCTTCTACCGTTATCAAGCGATAATTCCCAGTAGGCTGCTTATCAGCACCATCTTAGCTTACGGTTAGGTTTAGGGGTAGGTTTAGAGAAGGGTGTAGCAATGTTTGTAGGAAAACCCTAGACCCCTCCAACTGTAACCCTAATCCTAAATCCCTGACGCTCAACCTCACAGACCGTTAGGTTGAGGGTCGGGCATTTAGGATTAGGGTTACGGTTGGAGGGGTCTAGCGTTTTGCGCTACAACAACAGGGGCCTGTGGGTTGATGTGACGTCATCAAATCAACTGTGAGGCACGTCCACTCCTAGGCTAGGTCTGCAGCTGGACCCTTCTCTCAGAGCGCAGTTCTACATTGCAGTTGATTTTGCAGAGTGGTAAAGGGGCATGGGCCTGAATGAAGCCCCATTTTGACATCTCTGTCTGGCCAGGTTAGCGGCAAAGTGTGCTATTGCTGTGTGAAGAGGGATTATCAGAATTCTCAAGGTACCGTAATTTCCGGACTATAAGCCGCACCAGCTAAATTTGGGGCAAAATACTGAGTTTTCCATGTATAAGCTGCACCTGACTATAAGCCGCACCAGACAGTAAGCATCATGTTAGAGCAGTGGTTTTCAACCTTTTTGATCCCAGGGATCAAAAATTTAGATGGTGAATATCATAACTCTTGAGAGTGGGTGCATGTAATGTAAATTGTGAAGTGCTTTGGAGAAAGGCTCAAGGCTCAATATACCATTCAGCAGTTTTTCATACTGAATAGTAACGCTGTAGGATTCATAAAGTGGTGAATGCAACTGCAGGAAAGAGGCGTTGTTCTTTTATGTACCTGGCACACGAGATGGCAACAATGACGGAAAACCTGGAACCTCGATACAGTATAATTAAAAGACACCACTCCATCACTGGGCCCCGGGAAGCCACACACACACAGTCCCTTAAATTGCTTTCTAAATGGGTCTCTGTTACCCAATATGTGGTTTCCTCGGCGTGTTTCAACAAAGTGAAATGAAGTGGGTGAGAGGGAGGCAAGTAAAGAAGCAAAAGATTGATCGCCGTGCTCATTGGAGTAACACGACTCCAGTCATTTTCCCTCTGCGAGATTTTTATAGCATTTTAAATAGCACCGCGGTAATGGCACGCACACACAGGCACGCACATGCATGCAGGCAGGCAGGCCTCTTTTCACATGCGCGCACACACACATGCACTCAGGCACACACACACACACACACACACCCACACACACACACACAGACCGAGCACTTTGCGGACACGGTGCGGTCTGAAAGTGCCGGGAAATGAAAGGGAAGAGTCGGAGGGATTCATTCTTCTCTCCAGAAATACTCCTTTGAAAGTGTATTTTGTTTGCCACCTATGTAAACTGAGAGATAATGGTCCATTTTTGGTCATCCGATCATCTCCAGATATGTGCATTATTTTTTCTTCTTTTTTCTTTCTTTTTTTTTTTTTTTTTAATCTCGGACCTTCAGCTTAATGATCCTGCATAATACAGAGAGATGCCGATCAAGGGAAGGGAAAGTTTGAGCATTTTTTTATTTACAAAAAAGGTACAGGTGAAATGTTTGCTTTTGTGTGGGTCCTTAGATTGCAGTTATCACGTTGTCATCAGCAGAACTTTTTCGTCTCAGAATGGCCATGCTCTGCAGACTCCCATTGTTCCGAGACGCAAAACCCCTAGACCCCTCCAACCGTAACCCTAATCCTAAATGCCCGACCCTCAACCTAACCTCAGTCTGTGAGGTGGTTGAGCATCGGGGGTTGGAGAGGGCTAGGGTTTTGTTACAAACATTGCTACACCCTTCTCTAAACCTACCCCTAAACCAACCCGCAAGCAGATTTGACAACTGGATAAGATCGCAGTTGTCATCTTATGAGTGAATAGGCTCCCAGACAACATGCCTCCTCGATAAGATGGTGCTGATAAGCAGCCTACTGGGAATTATTGCTTGATAACGGTAGAAGCGGGTGCCACACAACGCCCAATGCCCAACCCATAAACTGCTGTCGTTGAGAGGGCTTACAGACTGAGTGAAGTGAAATGATAGAGACTGAGTGTTGTGTAAATTTTGTGCCCATCACATTGTAACTCAGGCGGGGCTGATACCGAATTCACTGAATTTTGCGCTCAGCGTAACTCGGTCGGCTAGCGCCCTCCCTTGGCAGTGCAGTGACTACTACTTCTAGTAGTATAACGTATTTTAGCTATTTAATGTCCATTGTGTGAGTTTATTCAAACATGGTACCTGAGACATTACTGGTATGTCATGTGTCAGATTTTGTGACACGGTGTGAAGGCTCCCAGCTGCTCTGCCCAAAAGATGAAGATTGAAAAATCTAAAATTGAACATCGAGACCATGGCAATCAGACGATGAAAGCTTGCACATACCTTGAATATAAGAGTCCCATTTGCTAGGTGCTTATTTGCAGTGGCGTAGCTAGCCATTCTGGGCCCCTTGCAAAGGGGCCCAACGAATTTGTACTTAATTGCATGGCCACCTTTCCCTGATTTTTTTTCCTTACGGCTTACGACAAAGCAGTGCTATTGATTGTGTGCAGATTTTGTACACACTGAAGTTGCCAATAATACCTTTAGGACAGTGGTTTTCGATCTAGTGGTCCCTGTGAGGATTCCAGGTGGTCCCCAGGCTAAATGATGCAAAGTTGGTTAACCAGGTTTAACTCCTTGAGAGAGTTAGAGTTAAAATATTCATCATGTGAATTAGCCCAAGACTACACAACTAGAGAATGTGGGAGATTAATGGTCATTTTGATCTGTATGTCTGACTGTTTTGTTTTCTCCGAAATCCAGCCTGGAATTGTGGACAAAAGCAAAAGAAATCTTTACTTACTAGCCCTGACGAAGACTCGCCAGAGTCGAAACATGTTGGCTGCTTTATTTATTTAATAAATTATGATACTTTATTCATGCTCTCCTCACCTCTTTTTTTTAAGTTTTAACTTTTTGAGTGCTCAGATCGTCGTTTTACTTTTGCATTTTGGTTCCCTTTTTGATCTTAGTAGCACCTTTTTTTCGTGTTTCTGTAACATGCCATTGACTGGATCATGAAGACATCAACAGCACAGAAAAGAAATGGTATACAGTGGACTCCTTGGACGCAGTTGGACGACCTCGACTTTGCCGACGACCTGGCCCTACTATCCCACACCCAACACCAAATGCAAGAAAAGACAAACTTAGTCTCAGCCATTTCAGCACGCCTTGGCCTCACCATCCACAGGGGAAAAACCAAGGTCCTAAAAATAAACACAGACAACAATACTCCCATCACATTAGAAGGCGAAGCACTACAGGAAGTCCAGAGCTTCACCTATCTAGGGAGTATCGTGGACCAACTTGGGGGGTCAGACGCTGATATGAAAGTTAGGCTGGGAAAAGCAAGAACAGCTTTCCATCAGCTGAAAAGTGTCTGGGGATCCTCAGATCTTCCCTTAAAAACTAAGATCAGGATCTTTAACTCTATGGTTAAGCCTGTTCTTTTATATGGAGCGGAAACATGGAGAACAACGGTCAACACCATTAAGAAAATCCAGACGTTCATTAACACCTGCTTGAGGAGAATACTCCGAATCCGATGGCCTAACACTATCAGCAACCTGGAACTGTGGCAGCGTACAAATCAACACCCCATGGAAGAAGAAATTCTGAAGAGACGCTGGCGATGGATTGGCCATACCCTCCGCAAGCCTGCGTCTAGCATCACAAGACACGCTCTGTCCTGGAACCCGCAAGGGAGAAGGAAGAGGGGAAGACCAAGGAACACCTGGCGGCGTGACCTGGAGGCAGATGTGAAGAGATCTGGCCATACGTGGGGACAGCTGGAGAGGATGGCCCAGGACCGGGATGCCTGGAGAGCTCTTGTTCGTGGCCTATGCCCAAAACTGGGCGATAGGCGTAAGTAAGTAAGTAAGCACCTTTTTTAAACTTTGTAGCCTACTTCTCCGATGAGCACCTGGTTGTCCTTCTATCTTTTGAAAAGAAATCTTTAGTTTTGGGTCTGTGGGGCTAAAATGCAATCAAATATATAGCTGAAATTCTGAAAAATGGTGGACCCTGGTATGAAAAAGGTTGAAAACCACTGCTTTAGGAGAAGGGATATATTGGTGTATATGCAGTAAGAACCCCCGATGGGAAACACAAATGACAGAACCAAGTGCTGAGGATGTGGTGAGAGCAAAACATCACATAACACCACATAACGACGACAATGAGGTCCAATGATAACTTCACAAGGGTTGTGACTTAAGTCTTTTTTTTTTTTTTTACTGTGCATCATTGGTATGTTTTGCCTGTTCCCGCAGTAAACAAAAAGCATCCCCATCCGTCGCCTCTCTGTACTGTACGTGTGACTTGTACAGAATACTTTTCCTCCCTTTGACAGGTCGGTGGTGAGGGCTTGAATAATGTAGACGGTCGAGGGCCGCATTAGCATAAGGAAATGACTAACATGGCTGCGGGTTGCTGCTGTACCCACACAGCACAGGTGTCTCTGATGTAACCCTATGCCTCTCTGGCTGGCTGCATGCCTGATGTATGCATGCATGCAGGCAAACTCTGCAAAGAAGAAGAAGTCCTTAGGATGGCCACTGTTCTTTTGGCCCCTTGACAATAAACACTTGAGCTCAGGGGCGGATCTATAGGCATGGGCATGGGGGTGCAATGCCCCCTAAATGCCCTGACTGCCCCACCAAACACGATGGCATGCAAAACAACCCATATTTCAAAAATATTTCAAATTAAAGTGCTTATATTTATATATCATTTGAAACACTGTTACTGCTACTAACTAACTACAGCTGTGGCACCACTAAACCAACAGCATTTCATCATTGAAAACAGAAAAGCATGCACAAACCTTTAGCTTTATGCATGCTGCGTGTCTGTTGCAACTTCAACAACAACTGATGTTATTATTGTTGCTTTACTTGACTAATAAAAGTCCTGTAACTGAAAATGGTATACCATTTTCTCCTGCCCCCCCTAGTTGGGAAATGTTACATCCGCGACTGCTTGAGCTGCCACAGGTTATATGACCAGTTGTGGAGGGAAAAAAATGGATAGTTCAGTTATTTGGGTGATTTGGAAAACCCTCCAGTCAGCTGTAACACATGCACACAGTGTGTGTGTGTGTGTGTGTGTGTGTGTGTGTGTGTGTGTGTGTAGGGGGGGGGGGGGGGGGGGGGTTTGGAGTAGTGCAACAGGACAACAAGACACAGGTTTCTGTATTGTGTAACATGTAATCATGTCCCACCACAAGCATTGAAGTAACATAATACAAGTGTTCATACATACAAACAAACACATTAACACCCATGAAGACCCGATAATTGTGTGCAAGCTTGACATTTCCGTGTTTTTATAATCTCCTTCTCCATAAGATTTAACACATCAATGGCTCCGTGCAGCAGTGCTGTTTTTTGAGAAATGTTTGAATTAGTGTCAGTCTTTTGAATAACACCCATTTAATCGTTTAGTCCCATTTAGTTTTCTCCAATTAATTTAGTCTAGTCAACGAAATACTAGAAATTTTAGTCTTCATCAAGTCTTAGTCCTTTAGTCTTTAGATATTTTAGTCTTAGGTTTGAATATACAACGTACAATACAGAGATATATTTGCAGTGTTATGTAACATGTCTCCTTTCCATTCTTTCACACTGAAATAGTAATTTCAGTGTAAAAATGTTAGTACATGACCATGTACATGACCATGCAATATACACTGCAGTGTATATTGCATATATGACATTCTTTCAAGGAGACCTGATCTAAATTGTTCTTTTAAAATAGATCCGCAGAGCAAATTACTCTGAAGTCTGTGCAAGTGAACAAGTTATTGTCATTTACTGTACACATTACTACTGTAAAAATACCTCTGTTCATTATTTTTGCTTATAATTTCAGTCTTAAACTTTTGAAAACACACATTTTGAAATTATTTAGTCCAGTTAGTCGACTAAGTATCAAAAACCTTAGTCGCCTTGTATTTAATCTTAGTTTTAGTGGACAAAAACAACCCTGCCATGCCGGAGTCCTTTCCACCGGCTCAAACCCAGTACAACACCGTCTAATTCCCCCTGAAGGGGCCCCTGAGAGCCAATAATAACAATGGGCCCAGCAGCACTGGGCCCAACGGCTAATTTGGCTTCGGGTACAGAATTCTACAGCAGCTTGAGTAAACATACATTACAGCTGCATTCCACCACTGCAAAACAAAGCAGGAGACCAAGATGGCCGTCCGTCCGCACAGACCGACAACAACATCAGAGCTTGCCGGCAGGGTTATGACTTTTTTTTTTCCCAGCATAATGTCTTTGCTAGAAGTCTGGCTGGTTGCCAGTGTAGGCAGAGGCAAGCTGGCAGACTGCGGCGGGAAGCAGCATCAATATCCAAACTAGTCACCAGAGCCTTGGAACGCCACAATGGGGACTTTAAAGGTAGCAGCTGGTGCGTTGATGTGCTAGCTGGGGGCTTCTCCCGGCGTTCCACCAGTGTGCGCGGGGGCTTTAGATTCATTTAAATGATAGAGATTACTTTTAAAGCGCTTTGCGCATTAATTGATGTTGAGAGTTTGGGGGGGAGGATAGGGAGGAGGCGAGAGCTTTAGCTGTGTCTGTGTGCTGTGAAACAGGCTGTGTTGTATTTGACTGCACGGCGCAGTCAAATCCCGAGCGGGTTTGTCTGACTGAGTACAAACGGACGCTTAAATCTGTCTCGAATGTGCCAAACGGGTGTCCGTTTGGTTCCGTTTGTACTACTGTCATATCTAAAGCTGCCCCATCTCTCTTTCTGTCTGTCTCTCTCTCTCTCTATCCCTCAAATGGGTCCATTTGATTCCGTTTGTGCTTTCGACAAGTTGAATTTTTTCCACTAAGTTTCAATTTAAATGGGCTTCCACCCTTAGGGGGGGCCTTTGGGCTCCGTTTTGTTGCATTTCATTTGCGACAAAATGGGCACAGCCGTTTTGGAAAAAATAAAATAAAAGAAAAGAAATCCCCCCGCACCCGTTTTATTCCATGCATTTAAATGGCATTATTTTACCCCTCAATGTCCCCTTTTTTTGGCAAACCAGGCAGTTCCAATGAGACGGCGGTACGTCAGGGGCATGACGCGTGACACAGACATTGTTTGCACCGAGGGTTTCGGAAATCTCGGCGCTTCAAAAATAAGGGTTCCAAACCACCCAGTAGGCCATGGCCTACTTGTGCGCAACACACGCAAGTTTGCACTCTACCAAGTGCTGATCTAGTTAGTTTGATCTTGGCCCTTTAACGCTGTGGATAGCTTTCAACAAGTGAACATGCGTGCAAGTGCACTGTCCGGAACGCCTTACAAAAAAAACAAAAAAAAAAAACATGCACGGACGCACACCTTTCAAGGCCAAGACTGCGTTCCATCTGTCAGAGCAAAGCATATACGTGTGTGTGTGTGTGTGTGTGTGTGTGTGTGTGTGTGTGTGTGTGTGTGTGTGGGTGTGGGTGTGTGGGTGTGGGTGTGGGTGTGGGTGTGTGGGTGTGGGTGTGTGGGTGTGTGTGACAGAGGCTCGGTTGGTTGGTTTGTCATGCGTTCAAAGAGCAGCTATACGCTGCATATTCTTTCATTTTGCTCCCCCCATCCCAGGTGCCTTTCCAGTCTGCTTCTCTTAAGGCATATCAAGTGTCTCTGCCTCTGATAAAAGTATCAGCGCCATGCCTGACCCCCATAGTGAGAATGGTGCATTCAGTGAAATTCCCCTGTTCCCTGGCTCTCTCTCTCTCTCATCCGTCTCTCCCTCTCCCTCTGTGCTCTGCTCTGCTCTTCTCTCTGCAGGCCTCATTGTGATTCCTCCAACCGCTTGGTTCCATCTCTTTTTTCCTGCTCACTTAGCGGCCCAGGAGGTTCTGTCTGTGGTCTCGCAGGAGAGAGCCTTCTGCTGGCACCCGGTCAGAGGCCCCTCTGAGCTGCCAAGCCAACAGAGAGAGAGGGAGAGGGAAAGGCCGTCCGCCGTCGCTCCCTTACTGCCTCCCATACTCTCTCCCTTCCTCCCTCCCTTCCAGTCGGCCGAGCCGTGTGTTCCTGTGTTTATTCCAATTCTGGCGGGAACGCCTCTTGGTGTTCTAAGCGTTATTAGCATTACTTAGTGTAACGTCCGGGATTCGAACCCGGGTCTCCCGCGTGAAAGTCCAACATCTTAACCACTAATCCAAAGGGACATCCCCTTGGTCCGGGGGCAGATACTAGACTTTGGAGGCCATCACGACAAAAGGCTGTAGCCACCTGCTACATTAGCATTAAAAACGATTTTCATCGTACCAAAGTGCTTCACAACATAACACAAGACAGCACACAACACAGTACAGATAGCCTAGTCTAATATATTAGCATTAGTTAGCATTTCTTAGCATTATTAGCATGTCTTAGCATTATTAGCCTGACTTAGCAGTATTACAATTATTTGCTTACTTACTTAGCATTGTTAATAACACTTAGCATTAGCATTACTTACCATTAGTTAGCATTGAAGTTATTGAAAAATATCAGACCTACACGCTCATAGCGTGCCACGGAGTGCCACTCCGCACGCTAGTGTGATATTTTTGAAAATGGTGAAAATGTAAGGCAAATCCTTGAATTGTTTTTCAGTTAGGAATGGTATATACAGTGTATATATATGCAGTATATATATATATATATATATATATATATATATATATATATATATATATATATATATATATACACACATATACACACCGGTATGGTATATAGACAGTATATGTACGGAGGAGAGCGGGGTGGGGGCTGCTGGGACACGGCTGGCACACACGGGGCACCGCTGATTTACTGCCTTTGGCGAGGGCGCTCTCCAAGGAGCGGTCCTCGGTCCTTCTGGCTGGGACATCATTTGTTTGGGAACACATTTGCCGACGCCTGCCTGGGCGTCTTGGCGAGCGTGCGTTGTTGAAAACTGTTGCTGTTGTCCAGAGGCACGATAAATGAACGCTATCAAAAACGTGTCAACCACGAGGCTTGGTTTGTTGTTGTTGTTGTTGTTGTTTTTCTTTTCTCTCTTTTTCTGTTTTTCACGAATGGCTGCGTGGGCAGGGGGAGAATTGCTTTGTGACTGTGCAGAAGCACAGGCGGCACAAAAAAAAAAAAACGACTGACAACAATGCGTGACACATTTAAGGACTTACAGTGTGATTCCTCTACTGCCGCTCTAGTCAACACAATGCCCGCCGCTGACACACTGTTGTGTTCCAAAAAGGTTCCAAAACCTTTCCATAGACGATCCGCCAAGCCCAAATAGGATGCAAGAAGAATGTCAATGTGGCCTTTTGAGTACACTGAGGTTTTATGTTAGAAATGTTGAGTAGGGGTCCCCAGCATATACTGATACTGCTGGATGATAACTTGGGTTTATCCTTCCCCCGTGTGGAAAGCCCTTGGCTTAGAAAACAGTTTTTTTTTTCTGCTAAAAATGGCAATACCAGTCTTAAAAATGTGCCCAGTCAGCACATTTGGGCAAATGCTATGCTATGGCCCAAAGAGGTTATTATTATTATTATTATTATTATTATTATTATTATTATTTTTTCACAAACTAATGTGCTTGGCATGGATTCAGCTTCATGAAAACACCCTAGTTAAACTTATCACATGCTACATAAAGCATGATGAAATTTTGATTCATGAAAATTGCTCAACATATGCGAGTTAGGACATTTTTCAGTGGTCCCATTCGCTGTCTTTGACTGTAACCTGTACTGATTTCATTTATGTACCCTGGACCCTGGACTGACTACTTTTTGCTAATATTCAATCAATAAATCAATCCTACTACATACTGTACTAACACATCATGACATACAGTGCAATACAATGCACATCAGAAGAAACACTAAGGACAACAGTATTGTACAGAAAATAAAAGTGGGTTGTGTGTGCGAGCGTATGCGCATTCACACGTGCATACGTGACCAATGCGACTGCGTGTGCAGGCGTACAATTCAAAAACCTGTGATGTATTTTAAATCCCATGCTGTTTGCCTTATGGGTGCGGGGCTTTGAAAAAAAAACATACAATAGGTTTGCTCTGATTGGCCACGGGGTGCCGTGTGTCCCTGGGGTTTATCAATAATCTATTTATTATCGACCTTGTCAGAACAAAGGCGGCGCCGAGACAATAGCCTACGATTCGCATTAAAATAAAACGCCGTGTAACGATCGTGTCTATCAAACGTAATACGTGGCGGAGTGACACCAATAGGTATGTTTGTGACACTATAGGCTGCTCTTTGTTTTGTTTTTTTCTTTTAAAATGTCACGTTGCGCGGGGCCACGCGTAGACTCGTATATCTCTGTTCCTCCATGCCATTGTCATCTCGGTATATGACGTCTATGTGTGTGCGTATGAGGCCAACGTATAGAGAATAATAGACGGTGGTGGTGGGGGGGAGAACGTGAACGCCGTGTGGATGAGTGGCAGCATTTTGTTTTGCATTATGTCCTCCGTGCAGACGCAAAGCTGTCATTCAACGTCCCATTGAAGATTGCTATCAAAATGTAATCGCTTCAAAGCTTATTCCCAGGCGCAGACGGCCGTTCACAGATACAGCCTTTTCTTTTTTTTTCCCCTCTCCCCTTCTCCCAGGTGTCTGTCAAATAGATATTACGTCCAAAAAAAAGATATATTAAAATGTGTGAATTTAAATATAGAAAGGGCAGAGATAGTTGTCGTTGTCAGATTTTTTTGGTGTCATTATTTCCAGCAGCATGCGGCTCCTCCGTCATTAAAGGCTATATTTCCTTGCGGTGTGGAAGGAGATTAGAGTCTTCCAAAACATTTGGGTCCTTTGCTATAGCTACAAATCACTTCCTTTTTTTGTGGCCTATTCCTTCGTCGCTAACACAAAAACAGTGCCAAATGGCACTTAAAACGAGGTTATTTATTTGGCTGCTTGCGGGCCAGCCTTCACATAATGGGCCACTAGCCCGGGCCCCACCGTGTTTCTTACAAATATATGGCTGAAGGCTGAGAAACAGCCCAGTGTGGATTAGTCACCCTCCATACAGCAGACCAAGAGGCAACCAAGTAGTTCCTTATGACCCTAGATTCTACAGTAGTTTCCGACACTAGATTCTAGTTATTGACACTAAATGATAGTTTCTGATGCTAGGATCTATTTTTTGACACTAGAATCTAGTTTCTGACGCTAGAATCGAGTTTTTGACACTAGATTCTATAGTTTCTGACACTTCATTCTAGTTTTTCTGAAAAATCTTGTGTTCCTGTGTCAGTGATGCTAACATATTTCAAGCCAAGGACCACCAGAATTATCCATATTTGGCTGCAGACCCCCATCTGAAAACATGTTGCTCTAGGGATCCCCCAGAAGCAAAAAAAATGAGTTAAAATGTTTGCTTTCAAAATAATGTATTCAGAGATTTGCAGCACATTTTCACAATTTTTCAAAAATAGCAGAACTACAAGCTCGTATCGCGCCACTCGGTGGCGCGATACGAGCTTGTAGATCTGCTATTTTTCAACAGATAAAACACCAAACGTGTTCAGGACACAAAGGGTTAAAGTCCCACTGAATTGAGGAATACGGTTTTTTCACACTTTTAGACCACATTCGCGGCCATTATATGGCCATATCCAACAATACCTGCAAAGTTTTTACTTTTTTTTTGTATTTTTAAAGAACAACTCCATGCTATCCATTACTTCCCGAAAACAAAAACGTCGTGGGTGATGACGTGTCGATGATCGCATCGATGAAAACCAAAGTAATGAATCTGGCCTGTTTTTATCCCACTCCTGACTCACCTTCCACAATCACAGGTTTGCTTTCATTACAGTCAGAAATACTCTGTTTTTAACCTCATTCTGGCATCCAGACAGTGCATTACTCCGTTTAAACTTAATCATCACGTTACAATATACTGTATATCTGAACACATTATGTGGTAGATATAAGCCACACATAACAGTAAAGTGGCAGAGCTGCAGCAATTATTATAAATAACAGTCCATGGGTTGTGTGTACCGGTAGTAGAGCCGTCCCTCTCTCTTTGCGCCCCATAGTCTGAAGGGAAGGTCTGATTGGTTCACAAATAAAATCCCATCCAGTATTTCAGTCATTTAGAGCGACGCCCACCCCGGAAGGTTCACTCCCACTTGAAGGCCACTTTCCAACGTGCGTTAGTCCAGGCTTTCCGTTTTCGCGCAAGGCGAACGAAAATGAAAGCCTGGGTGTCGAGGCTACTGCAGGTGTGAATGGAATTAAACATATGGATTGACTGTACATTGGTGGGATGAAGAAGTTTGGTTTTATGCACACAGGAGCAAACAAGTGACACACAAAGATGTCCAAGACAGTGGACATATACCTGGCCTAATGAAGAGATCATAGAAGCCCTTATCGCAAAATGCCCAGATAGATATGCTATAGGTTACACATTGCAGTGTACATTAAGAATGCAAACATTGTCACTCCCCATACACACCATACCGATACATTGAAACATACAAACATGCATACATTCTCGCACCGACACACACACACACACACACACGCTCATAATCTAGAGCGACTTACAGTGGAGACATTGCAATGCATTATACAGATGTGCTGTTGAGACATTTACTATTGTGTTTTCTTTTTTATGTGTTGAAAGAACAATACTACAATACAAAATGTATTATACCAACAGTGATGGCCGGTGGTTAGTAGTAGTGTAACTTATTAGATTTTCCCACTAACTTGCCCTTCACTGTGTGCCAACACTATAAAGGGGACCAGTAACGCCCCATGTAACAGCGACACAAATCTCATGGCATCAGTAGACTATGTATGGTTATAGGCTACTGCGGCTGTATGTAAAAGACTATACAGCCTCAGACACTTCTGTCCAGCAAATTGTCTCGCTGAAAAAGAAAAATCAATTAAATCTGACCCAGAGTTCCCCCCTTTGTAATATTTGGAATCAATCGGCGCACGGTCGGCTATGGATTTGCGATAGTACACTCTTGAAGTCCTCTTAAGAGCAATCACTGCCTTTTCAATCACACTCTCTAGTCACCTCAGGGCTAAATACGCTGGCGCCGAGACGCTGCCATTTAAAAACCATCAAGTTGTTCTCTTATTGAAAGGGCTTGAAAAAAGAAGAAAAGACGGCAGGAGCGAAATTGTTTTTTCCAAACGCGTCGACACAAACAGGCGTGCGGTATCGAAAGGTTATATTTATGAACAATTTGAGCCGTGATTACAGTATCTTTCACAACGGGCGAGCGCGACCTCATGAAGTCGGTTCATGCACAATAATGTCATGTCACGTTTATTTGCACCTCGTCTCCAAACATGCTGCAAACAGCAATTAATGTAATACTGGTATATTATTATGTTTTGACATAGCCAAAGAATTAGTGGAGTTTAAAGGACAACTTTGTTGTTGTTGTTATTTCTTAAACCAATGTTTATGTTTAGGTTGTTGTTGTTTATAGGGAGTAAAATAGACATGTTAATTCTTTTCTCATTTGCTGTTTTCTTTAGGTTTAGGGTTTAGTCTTTTTGGGGGGTGTTTGTTTCCAATAGTCACTCAGCTCTGCCACTTTACTGCTATGTGGCACATTTCTACAATATAATGACTTCAGATATATACCCATTCCAATGTGATGATTAAGTTTAAACCGAGTAATACACTGTCTGGATGCCAGAGTGCCATTCAAAACCAAGTAGTTTTTTTTAGTGTAATCAAGGCACCTGTGATTGTGGAGGACGATTCAAGAATGAGATAATAACAGGTGAGTTTAATTTCTCGCTGGCTTCTGGCTCCTTTTATTGTAACTCTGTAACTTTATTGAAAGGGTAGCCCCTTGAGATGCAGCATCTCATTTTAGAGGGGGTCCCAACAGGGAAAAAAAACAGTACATATAGAAGTGCAGATACACAAATGACAGAGTACATAAGACAGTGCAGACACCCCGATATTCACTAGACAAGCGGAGAGTGGAAAGTCTAATACAGAGGTCTGAAGCATAAATACAGTAGCAGAGGTCAATTTAAATTAATATAAACATAAGATGTAGTACAGGCAGTGTCAAAAGCAGGAGCAGGTTGTCTTGAGGTGTGAGTGCATGGACGTCCTAAAGCGAGCAGGGGAGGTAACAGATCTGAGGGAAGGTGGAAGTTTATTCCAGTCGGATGGGGATTTGTAGTGGAATGACCTGCGTCCTGATTCAGTGAATTCTTCTAGGAGTGGCAAAGTAAGGGTGTTGAGAGTTTCTGAGTGGGTGTGGGGATGTATATAGCACCAGAGACTGTTTTAAGTATGGAGGGCAGTTAGAGTGGACACATTTGAAGAGGAATTGGTACCAGTGGAGTTGTCTTCGTTTGTTGTTGATGTGATGTGTGAGTTCTTATTTTTTTTTAAATACACAAAAGTGAACATTTTCCTATTTTTGGCATGCCATGCATTGTTGGGTATGGCCATATACTGACCATGGATGTGCTCTAAAAATGTGAAAAACATATTTTTCAATTCACTCAACTTTAAGCATGTGCATGTGATTTATACTTCTCCTGTAGCGCGTTGTGAGCTTGTGGATTTGCTATTTATTTTTAGTTTTATTTTTTTATTTTTTTGGAGACACCATACATTGGCCGTGAGCTGTATACAGATGTAGTCTAAAAAAATAAAAATAAACCAGGAACAGAACACGTACTGTAAACAGACCGGTGTAGCTGCATGCGCCGCACGCCATTTGCCTCAAAAACATATTTGCCTCCAACTGTGGCATGTAAGCGAAAGTGATTTTTGCGGAATTACTATTGATCCCCATTTCCATTTCAATTTCGGCCTCCAAACATGCGTTATAAATATTTATTCCTCGCCCCTCCGTATAGGATCTCACACAGGTGGTCGCAGACTATTTCATTTATTTATTTATTTTGCACTGAAGACGTCAAGATCTCCCCGAGATAGAACGGCGTGAAATTGGTTTCGGTCAAACAATGAGCTCGATCTCTATTTCTCTAGGGGGAAAAAAAGCAGGTTTTGTGTTTTAATGTTTGTCCTTGTAGTGATCAACACCGTCTTCACAATGCTATATAGGACGGTGAGCCAGATAACTATGTAAGCCAGGCAGAAATATCAGCCTGTGTGTATGTCTGTGCATCACACTCCACACATATTTGGGCGTATACCCCAAATATGGAGTGTATGCATGTCCTTTGTTTGCATTTTGATAGGATACAGTGGTGTGATAGGAAAGGGGGAGAGAGATGGCAGCGGCATGCAGACAGAAAAAAGGACAGGATTGGGATTTGAACCAGCGGCGTGCCGTCAGACTGGATTACCAGCCCATGTGCCTAGAATCTAGGATGTAACCCCTGTTACAATACCACTGTTACTGTAATGCAGATTACACACTTTAAAATGTAATAACAGTTACAATTACAATTTTGTAATCTGATTACATAAGCCTGTTATGTCATCCTTGCCCAAGATTCCAGCAAAATTAATACTGCCGCCCTGCCCTGCACGATGGAGACCCTGATTTACCGTCTATACCAGGGGTTTTCAACCGGTGGTCCGGGGACCACCAGTGGTCCTTGAGAAGGTTCCAGGTGGTCCCCAGCTGAGTTGGTTAACCAGATGTAACTCTTGAGAACGTAAAAATGAAACCAAATGGACCCTGGCGGGTCCATTTGGTTTCATTTTTACACTCTCAAGAGTTAGGATATCCATCATGTGAATTAGTCCAAATCTACACAACTAGAAGATTAATGGTCATGGACAGAAGCAAAATAAATCTTTAGTTTTGGGGTCTGTGGGGCTAAAATGTCCTCACGTGGTGGTCCGTGGCTCAAATGCTGTATAAATGGTGGGCCCTGGGATCAAAAAGGTTGAAAACCCCTGGTCTATACCCCGGGGGCCCTTGGGGAGGGTATAAATTGGTCCCTGCATCCTCTTGTGGTGTTGTGTATAACAGTGTGCCCCCAGTGTGTCACATGATGTGTCCCTGCAAGCTGACAGGACACTGATCACACTTCTGTTTTTTTTTTCCGTCCATGCAGTTCCCTGCAGACAACCCAGTGGTGACGCCGACGCATGGCACAGACCACAGCGGAAATAACCCTGGACAGACAGCGTGGTGTGTGTGTGTGTGTGTGTGTGTGTGTGTGTGTGTGTGTGTGTGCGTGTGTGTGTGTGTGTGTGCGTGTGTGTTTAGACTAGAGCCAGACCATTACGACTCTGCCTTGACATGTGTTGTTGATGATTCGCAGTGAAAATACACACATTTCTGCTGTGTGTGGACTCGGTTGGCAGGTGGTATACGCTGCCATGTCTGTCTGCTTGCAGTCTGGGTCTCTCTCTCTCTCTCTCTCTCTCTCCCTCTCCAAACCGTAAAGCAAACAGCAGATCGGAGGGAATGTCGCCGCGGTGTGTGTGTGTGTGTTTGCGGGAGGAAGAGACGATGATCTCTCCGGGCACCGAGTGACATTTTTCTGACAGACCGACTCTCGTTCACTGTTGCACTGGCAAACTGTAATCCTGGCCAGGAAATACTGCCTGTCAGTTCACCTTTATATACTCTGTCTGTCTGTCTGTCTGCTCTGTCTGTCTGTCTGTCTGTCTGTCTGTCTGTCTGTCTGTCTGTCTGCATTGTATTGTCCCTTGGTCTGTCTGTCTGTCTGTCTGTCTGTCTGTCTGTCTGTCTGTCTGTCTGTCTGCATTGTATTGTCCCTCTGTCTGTCTGTCTGCCTTGCCTTGTCCCTATGCCTGCCTGCCTGCTTGCCTGCCTTTTCTTGTGCCTCTTCCTGTCGGTTCCATTACTGTGTCAAGCATGTCTGCTTTTTGTTTTTTGTGTTTTTTTTTTGTCTTTTTTTTTGGTTTGTTTTTCTACCAACCTTGAACCTCCTCAACCCCGACTGGACGGTGCCAGGTGTTGTACGTGGGCCGGCGGTGGGTTGTTTATTTAATTATTTATTTACTGCCCGCTCCCTGAGTCGGATACGTTGCCATATTAGGTCATGAAACAACAGGAGGGCGCGGGTGCATGCTGCCCAGTGCCAAGCCATTGTTCTCCATACTGGAGATGAAAGGCTATAGCCGGCCTAATGAACATCTGCCAAGCTCGGCATAATAACAAGGACCCTGGCAGACGTGCACACACATACACACACACACACACACACACACGCTCACACACAAACCTTGAATTTACTGACCATCGGGGGCTTGGAGCAGCTGCTCTGATCAGAAAGATTCGGCAGGCATGATGCAAATTCGGACTGATATAAGTTCCACCCGGGGGAGAGGCGGTAATAGCCGTGCACCGGACTGTGATTATGGGGGAGGTGTACAGATTTTCCTCTCATCTTCATGTGTCTGAAATGCCAAATTTCATCAGTTTAACCTCCGTCGAGCTGGCCAAGAAGCCCTTCTCCGGAATTATAATGATAATGACCGTGCTGTTATAAAATATGTATTTGATAGTCAGAAACTCACGAGTCACAAGTGCCTGGCATCTTCTGCAAGTCTACCTTTCAGCTTCAGAGATGTGAAACATGCAGAGCATTTATAATTCTGACATTATTTTACAGTCTTGTCCCATCAAAACACTTGTTTTTTTCTTCTTATTTTTAAGCCTGTTGAAATAAGATTGAGCTTTACAACAGAATGCCAATAATTTGGGGACTCACTCATTTGGCCCTGCCAGTCTCATTACACTGTTGTGACTGGCAGACTGCACTCTCACGTTGGACAGGGTCTCGATTTGTGGGACACCAAAAACGTCTATGGAAATGAGGGATTGTCCAATGCAAAGGGGGATAACCTGATCATTTGCTATCTGGGGGACCCCGGACAATTATAATGGGGCCCACCAGACCCATTAATGGGTCTGGTGGGCCCCATTAGACAAGTTGTGTTTTAAACTTAGATAAGTTGTGTTTTAAATGTTTTATCCACGTTTTTAATCCGCTTGTTTTGTTTGTTTGTTTGTTTTGATCAGGCGATCTGGACGGACAGCTATGGACCTGAGGCTTGGGTCCATGACGTCATCGTTCTGACGCAACAGAGTCCTAGACCGCAGAGGCTTCTGGGAGAATGAGTCCCATTAAAGTCCCATGCAATGGAGCGGCAACAGCATCACCGGCAGCCATGACTTTGTAAGTGGACTTGTTTTTTCATGGATCAAAGGCGCAAATAGTTTGGCGATGCTCCGAAGGTAAGCAACCAAATCTCCAGGAGTGAAAGACATTAAAATAGCGCTATTAATAGCAAGAAAAAACATTACACACTGAAACCTGGAATGCTCTCTTGTCTGCTTCTATATGAACCCCCACACTGTTGGGAGAAGGGAAGAGGGGTAGCGGTGCATGCCATTAAGCTAGCCTCCATCATGACTGTGTGTGAACTCGGGTCATTTGCATAATGCAATAATTCAATACCCTAAAGTGCAATTACGTTGCTCACACCACCATGCAACGAAGGGAAACGATTTCCCCCTAACTGTAGTGTCACAACGCATCACATCTCTCTGGCTTGCATCTCACACAGAAGATGGCGAGAGTGGTTTCTTATAAAAAAAAATACCTGAGTAAAAGTATCAATACTGCAAGCATGCATAAAGTATAATGCTGTTATAAGTAGTAAAAGTCCAAAATGTACTTGAGTGCGGAAGTATCATCAAAATGGACCAAAAGTGATGCCGAAGTACACTCGTTGTTGACTGGCCTTTTTATAGTACTTTTCTGTGGATCCTTAATGCACTTACAATGGTCCATTCATTCATACATTGTGACAAAGCCATACATACAAAGCCACTAGTAAGTCAAGTTTTCAAATACCGTTGCATACCGTTTCATTGCAGTGCAACATTATACGACATTTTTCTCTGAGATGCAGTGGAGTAAAATTAAAAGGGACTGAAATGTTGTACTCCAGTAACAAAATTGTACATAAGTAAAAGTTAAAGGTATCTTCAGTGATTCCCACTAATTCTATTTTTTGTGATAATCTGCTGACCATAGAAGGAGTTCCTTCCTGAGCCCAGTTCAGCTTGTGCTTTGTCCCCCTGCGTCTTTTTTCATTGATATTAGCTTAATGGTGAATTCCACACCAAAATTGGCATCCATCTGCCTTGGTTGCTGTGACATGATACATCATGCCCTTAATTTTTGTTATAGATGCCGCATTTTTTTTTACATTTCACACTGAGGTCCCCGTCCCCCAATGCAGTTTGCATTGGTGCAGGTCGTCTTTTTTTCTAATACAGGTATTTTAGTAACTTTTTTTTCACACATCACATCAAACCACACATTACAAGATAATTGGGCCACAACATGATTAAAAAAAAAAAACTCAGATGGCACCCGCGCGACAGGAATTTCAACCTGAGTGATTGGAGAGGAAAGTGGCATAAGGGAGGGGAGGAGAGGAGGACGGATGGATTATCTCTGGGATTACATGTAAAGGCTGCCCAGAGTGACTTAAAACTGTGAGTATCAGTATAATATTATATAAATATGATGTGTGGAAAAACATAAATTTGGAGCTACTAAAATGCCTGCAGTAGAATAAAGACAACCTGCACCAATGCAAACTGTAGGAAGGGACAGGAACTTCAAGGTGGAAATATAGAAAAAGGGGCATCTATGACAAAAATCAAGTACGCTATACAGTGTTGTCACAGCGATCAAGGTAGATGGATGCCAAAAGTGTTTAATTCTCCTTTAACGTTGGACGGATGGACGTCTGAGCGTCCATTAAAGATGAATTGAAAGCTGCACTTCACC
The DNA here is from genome assembly GCA_039105355.1 of Benthosema pterotum. NCBI lineage: Eukaryota > Metazoa > Chordata > Actinopteri > Myctophiformes > Myctophidae > Benthosema > Benthosema pterotum. Next base: position 11,636,807 of record CM076966.1, read on the forward strand.
TAATGCCCTATAGGGTCAATCCCACCCTGGGTTCAGAAACACGTTCCGTTTCAGACTGAAACTTCAAACAAAAATGAACCCTCTATAAGGTGATAGTAGGCTGTCGTTGTACTGTATTTGTCTTTAGTGTCACTGTTTCCAAGATTTTATTTTTGCCTTGGCTTGCAGTTTTGTAACACTGCCCATGCATTGAAGATGAGCAGCGGCTTATACTTTGCATCGTTCCTTGGCTCTAAAAACAACTACAGTAGCAGCACCGCATCTCTGTCTGGGCATAACCGAAGAAAAATGCTGGCACATCCAATCGCTGATTTGTCCAATATGGACTTAACTCAGTGCTTGTATCGGGCCATAATGTGATCCCTCCGGAGATATTCTGTGGATTTGCGAGTCCTCTGCATAATTACGGTAACATAAGTCTTTGTTGTTTTCCATAATCTGAGCCATTAAGTATGTTGAACAGAAGAAGGGTGGAAGATGAGGGAGGGTGACCAGATGTCCCTGTTTGTGTGGGACAGTCCCTCATTTCCAAGACTTTTTAGGAGTCCCACTTTGTGACTGACAGAGTTCAGTGTTCAAATAGCTCTAATCATTGACTTTCCTCTGTCTCTTTTCCTGCTATCGATGTGTTTTTAAGTTGGATGTTTAAATATTAGGATTACGCATGTGTCTATGCCACGGCTTTCACGTTTGAAACCCTTATTTTGAAGCACCAGATCTCCAAAACTGGATATGTGATGAGTGACGTAATCATTGTTCTGGTGTCTTGACCATTCTGCCCTCTAACCTCTGTGCAAATTGAACTTGTGCAAATTGAACTGGTTTGCCCCCACCCCCAAACAATTGGACATTGAGGGGTAGATTATGGGATAATGCCATTTGAGTGCATGGGATAGAATGCGTGTCAAATTTCTTTCAAAATGGCTGTGGCCCAAATGCAACAAAACGACAATCAGCAAACGATACGTTCGGATCAATGTACGTTTGGACCTGCGTCACACTGTGGCTCGTTTTGAGCTTGTAGATCAGCTATTTTTTTTGCTATATTTAAATTGAAATCCTGCTTTTTTTTCTTTGATGACATCAAGGTCTTAATAATTTGCTAACGGCATTGGCACAAATGCAATACTCCTGTCCCTCAAATGAACGGTGTAGATCTGGTCACCCTGAGGTGGAAGGTTGTGAATGCTATCCGGGTAGGAATCCTCCCCGTCCGTTGCACGATGGAGATGAGGAATATATCGACAAACGCATCACTCCTCCGCACAACGAAAAGGCACTTTACCAGTCCTTTGTGCCAACAAACAGCCATCAGGCTGCTCCACAACAAACCTTGGCCACTTGACATCTGATGCGAGCACTTAAACTCTGTAATCGCTCCTAATCTTTGTCCAAAAAATAGCTTGTGTATGAGTTCTTGTCGATGGTCAGAGCTGCCAATATGGCTGAATCCTTATCTTCTTTTTTTTGCACTGAATTGCATTGACTTAAGTTGGGATTGGAGTTATAGCGTTGTAACATTGAAGGGACAAATTAGGCCTGAAGGCCTGTACAGTATAGTTCACTTGTTTACTGTGGGATACCTTCAGCTGTTTAACCCATTTAGGCCTGACGTAAGGTTTCTGAAAAACTTGAAATATTTATACATCACCATCAGAAAAATAATAATTCTGGAATACTGTACATACTGTTTGGGTTTGGGGTGGGGTTTGCTCACTGTCCAATGACAATCCACATACTTTAGCAACTGTTGCTCAAGCTTTCCTGGTCAAGCTCTCCCCTTCTAACGTGCCTATTGGACAAGGCCGGATTGGGGAGGGACTTAGCGAAAGGGCTCATTAGATTGTCAACTACCTTTTTTTTTCACCAAAGGAAACTAAATGGAAAGTCAATGATATCTAAACTATGATGAACTATAGAGCTAGCAATACTAGCCTACTATACGGTAGAAATATATCTGGGTGTTCTGTGGTTAACTGACAAAACCTTTATTTTCTTTATTTCTTTATTTTTTAATATTTCATGAAATAAAGCATAAATGCCTCTGCCAGTGTTCCAGTGATCAAACTCCCCTGTGCCAACGTTGGCACCTGGGGCTAAGGTTAAGCCCTGCACACCCCTGCACTGAAACATCCGTTGACACACAGCGAGGGGGCCTGGTAGCTACACACACACACACACACACACACACACACACACACACACACACACACACACACACACACACACACACACACACACACACTGTATGAAAATAGAGACTTACCCCAACGGAAATACAGAGGGACTCGGGGGGGATAATTGTTTGGAGACCCATGTGGGTTTTGAGGGGAGACCTGGGGGGATTAGGGAGACCCCCACCCCGTCCCTCCGGTCCCTCCGTCCGCCCGTTGGAATCCCCTATAGGTCACAGACTGAAGCCTCCATCGCATCAGGGACACACAAGCTTACAGCGTGATACAGTATAAGGGTGTGTGTGTGTGCTTGTGTCTGTAACTGAGAAGGTTTGCTTACGGCTCCATTTTATTTGTTTCCATTGTGTACACTCGGAGTTATACAGCCATGCACACGGGAGCCATATTTGGAACCCATTCAAGGACAATTTGAGAGCCACTGGTGTAGTGCAGTGTTTCCCGTGAACTTGTCTTGCGTTATTATCAGGCTGTCGACTCTCGCGAGTTCCAAATGCATTCACCATACAGTTTGGAGCAATGGAGGACTGCTGAGTAGTCTAGTCTTAGTAGTACTAACCAATAACTATAAAAATGGGATACACTCAGAGTTCTGCAAATCCATCCTCCACACCCAACGGAAAAAACAAACAATTCTACTCTGTCATAGTGTTATGAATGAGGCGTTTCCATAACCTAAAATGTCAAGTAAAAAACACACGCAATGGAGGAACAGTGTGACCATCTTAGACCAATTGAACAACCAAGTTGTTCAATTAAGACAAATACACATTATGATGCTTTCATTTATTCAACTCCAACCACCAGTATAACTGCCCTAACAGCCCTAATAGCCATGTAATGTTATACAGTAATGTCTAAATGTTAGAATTCCTACCCAGAACTAATATTAGGTTCTACCTAGAACTAACATTATGTTAACGCAACAGGCCTGAGAACTGATTGTTACTGGAATAATTAGGTACCAATACCATTTCATAATTTTACACTATATTATGATATGAACATCATTTTAGTTAAAATGATTATAGCAACATTGTAAACCTTTTTTATATTAACCAGATTGTAAGACAGGAGGACATGTAGACAGGAGGAGCCAGGATTCGAACCGCTGACCCGCAGATCATTGGATGACCTGCTCTACCTCCTGAGCCACAGCCGCCACATTGTGTCTTTACTTACAGTTAGTTCTGTTACTCAGCTCATGGGAGCATAAGAAGTACTGTATAGGAAAGGTTCTGCACACCCAAGTTCTTTCCAAAACGGTGTGTACATGCATGTGTGCACAGAGACCAATAGAACTCAATGAGAGTGCATGGTGGTGCATGTGCTAGGGAAGGTAATTGGTATTAAGCAGTGAAGACGGCAGCCTCTGCGGCCAGGGCCGGGTTATCACCTTGCAACCTCGCCCCGCGCTAATCTAGCCGGCGCTCACTCCCTCCCCTCCCCTCCCCTCCCCTCCCCTGCCGTGCGAAGCCGTCGTCCTCGAAGCACCGCTATCCGGAGCAGAGGTGCTCCTAGTCCATTAACCAAAGGCCAGCGCTGTCTGTCTGTCTGTCTGTCGTATACCTTCCTCCTGCGTAGCCCCGGGGGGAGGAGAGACTGCACAGCAGCTCAGCTCCGGCTATACAGCTATTACTACCAAAGAGGATAGTAGTTCAGCCTTAATGGATCTATTACGGATATGATGTGTTTCCAACCCTGTGTGCTTCTGCCGGGCCGGCGGTGTGTGTGTGTGTGTGTGTGTGTGTGATCCATACCTCTGCTTTTGATTACCCCCTAACCCCACACACACACGCACACACACACACACACACACACACACACACACACACACACACACACACACACACACACACACACACGCACACACACACGCACGCACGTGTGCGTGCGCACACACACATTCCAATGCTGCTATGCCTGCTTCTGGTCACACTATTTTGAAACTAGGACAATGGTTGTCAAACTTTTTTCATATCAAAATTAACACATTAGCCTGTGGAAGGAGCCCCACATTTCATAATGTATGCCAATAAGGTCCCTTAAAAGAGAAGGTTCTACCCACATTATGAAATATTAGCTTGGTTAATGACTCAGTCGTTATGCAAATTGCATCCTCACGAAATATGTCTTTTAACACGTTTTTAGAGCACCTTTAATGATGCACTCATCATGTTGAGTCACCACACCTTTAGTGTTGACATTAATCTGCATCGCTGCGTTTGTTTCATCTTTCCCTTCAGCTACAATACATTTCCTAATACAGAAAAGGAAAGCTGTTGTATAGGCATTTCTAGTCCATTTTATGGCTGTTCCAGTTGAGACGGGAGTCGATGAACAGAGCGATCGTGTTTAGTGGCTCAACTGACTATGACTGCATTTGTAAAATATAAAAGTTTCTAAACACTCTGAAGAAACAGTCTGATCAAAACACTGATGTTTTGGGATACCAGACATGACATTCTGTTAGTGTACATTGGCCAGAGCTAGTTCAAGTTGCCGTGTATTGCTGCCCGTACATATACTTTGATAATCAATATTTTTATGGAATATTTTACATCGGGTAATATATACCAGTGTTTATTGATGATGTGATAGAACATGTTTAATGCTCTAAAGGTGAAAAAAAATGCATTTCCTTTGTTGTCTTCGATAACCTTTCAATTTAACAACTGAACCAAGTCAGGCGTCTCCATTTTAGGCAGATTAGCCTAACTAGTTTTAGAAGGTGCAGACGACATGCTTGCGGCACCGTAAAAAAGGTGAGGGGCGGAACAGGATTTTCTTATGTTCCTCTGAGGTGACTCAGATTTCAGCTGACAAAAGGCGCCAGGAAGGAACCGGCGATGGGCGGTTCAAAGGAGAAATGCACTTCTACCCCCGAATATACCTATTCAGCATGAACAAAGAGAGACGTCAGAGAGCGGGTCACTGCGGAAACGGCGCAGGATAAACGCTGCATGCGTCGCCGGAGGTTTTTAACATGTGTGACATTTCGAGTGCCTCCTCCGTAGGCGTGCAGGAGTACCTGCGTGCATGGGTGCGCGTGTGTGCCACTGCAGAATTGGCCACGCACAGGGGCGGATTGGCACATATTTTCCCACCGGGACAATTTTGCCTTTCCCAGGCCACCCTGGGGGGGTTGCAGCTGGTTAACCAGATGTAACTCTTTGAGAGCGTAAAAATGAAACCAAATGGACCCTTGCGGGTCCATTTGGTTTCATTTTTACACCCTCAAGAGTTAAAATATTCATCATGTGAATTAGCCCAACTTAGTCTACACAACTAGAGAATGTAGAAGATTAATGGTCATTTTGATCTGTATGTTCTAGGCAAGAATCTAGCACATTCTAGTGCATTTTGGAAGTGCCACTAGTGCATTTTGGATCTTGGCAGTTGGCAACACTGCCTCCAGCAGCGCGAGCAAAGCGCCCTGGCGCACAGGAGTGAACGGGAATATGGCAACTCTCCTACTTGAAGGCTGTGGTGTAGGACACCTTTTCTTTTTTTGAAGGATAGAAACACTAGTTTGCCTGGCCTGGGCCTGCTCTGAAAAAAAAGAAAAAAAAAAGAAAAAAGAAAAAAAACTGTCCAGGCCACTAGGTGGCGCAGGCCACCGGGAAAACTCCCTGTACTCCAGATGGCCAATCCGCCCCTGGCCACGCACGTGCAGCAGCCCGTTTCCGCTTTATCACCTCGAGTATATAGCAACAGGGGCCTTTGCATGGCGGAGGGGAACCTGGATGCGTGACAGCCACTTTCAGACCGCAGGGGAGAGAGGGGAGAGGGGATGGGAGGAGGGGAGGAAGGGGAGGAAGGGGACGGCTGCTCACAGCTTGAAATATTGAGCCGCAGTGCAGGCATGTAAGCAGCTCCTATAGTCATGACCCCTCTCTCAGCCCAAGGCAATTACAATGGATGAAAAACCATGGGGCCGCCAGCCAGCCAGCCAGCCAGCCAGCCAGCCAGCCAGCCAGCCAGCCAGCCAGCCAGCCAGCCAGCCAGTCAGTCAGCCAGCCAGCCAGCCAGTCAGTCAGTCTGCCAGCCAGCCAGCCAGCCAGCCAGCCAGCCAGCCAGCCAGCCAGCCAGCCAGCCAGCCAGCCAGCCAGCCAGCCAGCCAGCCAGCCAGCACACAACACAAGAATATAAAAAGGGGTTGCAGTCAGAGGGGGTAAGAGTTACAGAAGGGTAACGTAGGGGTATTACGATTTACAATTTAGGCGTTCAGCAGATGCTCGTAATCCACGGTGACTTGCAGCATGCGATAATCAGAACAGCACATGGTCATACATCAAATGCATGCACATAGTCATGTGTATGAGCTAAGAAGCGGACAGCGGAACGTCTATGTATTGAAACCATGCGTACACACTATAGCTGTGGTTTGCAAACCAGACGTTTGTACTGTACCTGTACATAAACACCAAATTAGAAGCGGGGGTTATAGAGATGCGCAGTGACGTCACCGCCCCGGTTCCGGAAGTCTTTTCACAATTCATTTTTCTCATAGACTTTTCGAAAATAATTTATATAAAGACGATTACGCCACGGACACAGCCAACTCGTAATTCGTAATCGTCTTGATATAAATTATTTTCGAAAAGTCTATGAGAAAAATGAATCGGGAAAAGACTTCCGGAACCGGGGCGGTGACGTCACTGCGCATCTCTATAGCCGGTGAAGGAAATCTTCAATATATATCCAGACAGTAAATGCCCTGATATAGAACTACTACAATTATTACATCTAAATCCGACCAAAAAAAATGATTTTAACAATACATTGTATCTCCAAACTAAGAGCACAGCCATGGGAAATAAGTTTGTTTCATCCTATGCAAACATTTACATGGCTCTATGGGAAGATACAGCTCTAAAGAAACTTAAAATCATTCAATCACTATTATATATTCTTGGATTTTTGGCATCTGGGAACACACACGAGAGTTGCAAGACTTCATTAATATACTATACACCCACCATAGACCAAGTACAATCAAATATGTGACTAGCACATATTTATAGCAGGGGGAAAAAACGATTTCCTATATTCTACTGTATTGTACAAGTGGGAAAATTCAAATTAGACTTCAAGGTATATTTTTAAAGAAACTGACACCCACACGCTCTTCTACATAAGACCTCATTTCACCCACAAGACACCCACAGAGCTATAGTGAAATCTCAACTCCAGATATGCCATTGTATATCTTCAATATATATCCAGACACACACCAAAGTGATTTTAAAATAGCATGTAAAATTGTATTTAATGCTTAAAAAAACAGAAAAAAACAGGTGTACACAAGGACATTGTGTACACCTGCAACAGTAACTGTGTCTACCTAATCACATGTATCAAATCCAAGGTCTGGGGACCACCATTGGTCCTTGATGGGGTTCCAGGTGGTCCCCAGCTACGTGACAGAGTTGCTAACCAACTGGACCAACCTTTTATAGATATTTAAAACTCTTGGTACAAAGTGATGACGGTTTCCATTTTGCGTCCCCGGCGCTCAACCACCTCGCAGACCGCCAGGTCTGTGAGGTTAGGTTGAGGTTCAGGCATTTAGGATTAGGGTTACGGTTGTCGGGGTCTAGGGGTTTTGCGTCTCGGAACAATGGGACTCTGCAGAGCATGGCCATTCTGAGACGAAAAAGTCCTGCTGATGACAATATGATGACTGCGATCTTATCTACTCATAACGGTAGAATCCGCTGGGAAGTGGGAACAGGGAGGAACAGGTGGGCCCTGGTATGAAAAAGGTTGAAAACCACTGATAATGTGTACAGTTACAGTTAGTGGGGGTGGTTAGGATATTTAAATGAGACATTATGGTGGAGTGGATGACCCTTGTCCCTCCCATTGTTACCAATGGGTGATAACAATGGGAGGGACATTTTTTCACACCTAGGGTAGAGTAGAAATTTGGTGTGAAAAAATTCTGAAACGTCTACTGGCTTTTTCTCAGCTTCGCTATTTTGGGACACTCAGATTTAAATGCTCATAACGCCTCCAAAAATGTTCCAATTTCCTTGATTGATGCATCATACGAAAGCTTACATTGCATACTTTAATAATCTATATAATCTGTGGCCTACTTGAGCCTCAAAGTACCAGATGCTGACACATATAGGCCCCTTCTGCAGAAAAAGTGTGTTTCCAGACTGCAGCAGACATTTGGGAGCAAATCTCCAGTTCTGATTGCAATTGGAAATGTATTCCATAGTTTTGGGGCCAAAAGGGAGACGAGAAGTTTGAGACGCGTGGATCGTCGTCACAGCATTTACCTCTTCCCACTTCCCCTGTGTTGGCTGATCCAAGCGTGATGGAAGGTTTACATACATAGGGTGCGATCATATTTGCAAGACAACATGGGGGTGCTGGAATGTGAGTTCATGCTCTGTGAGGGCAGTGAACCACAAGCCAATGAAGGGAGCGGAGAAGGGGAGTGGTGGGACATGTGATCATTTTGGCTGGTCGAAGACGAAGCATGCTGCTGGATCCTTTATCCAATAATCCAGCAGGATTCTGGGTCTAATATTGGAGAGGCTTAAGTGTGCATTCCAGTAGCGTGCAGAGGCGTAAGAGTTACAGAGAATAATAGGAAGTATTTTTTATTTATGAAGCACCTTTCAAAACAAGGTTACAAAGTGCTGTATGAGTGGACGCACTGTAAAAACAATCAGGTTAAAGCAAACAGTACTAGAATGGTGCAAAACAAATACGAGGAACTCAAGGGAAATAAAAACAGAAACAACAAACAGACCTACTGTATAAAAGGAGTGAGTTAACAACATGGGGAGAATGCCCCAGTGGAATGGTCGTTATATGGCCACTCCCAACAATACAAGCAAAAAAATGGGAACACTTTCACTTTTGTGTATTTTTCATATATAAAAAATGAATTTTAATCCATTGCGTCCTGATCAGATTCTAGTTTCTGATGCTGTTCACAATTTTTTCAAAAATAGCAGATCCACAAGCTCATATCGCGCCACTCGGTGGCGCGATATGAGCTTGTAGATCTGCTATTTTTCAGCAGCTTAAAAACACCAAAACGCGTTGAGTACACAAAAGGGTTAATTACATTTGTACTTTCTGAGAGTGGAAACATGCTGCTTGATGACATATCCACTTTTACAGCAATAAAAGCCAATAGAAATGTAGCTCACCATTTTAGTTCCATTACTGTGCTGTCCTGCAAACACAGCTGGGTTTGAACAATTTGTCCGTTTTGAAGCCCCCTTCAATGACTCACTTTACTCACTTTGAACTTATTCATCACGCTAAAATGTGTGTATACAATACATTGTGTATAGGTTCTAATCAACAGGCCATTGCTCCCCTTCTCTGTCACTTTGTTTCCAAACTAAAATGAGGCCCCATAGTCTGGAAGGACATGGCACTCTGATTGGTTTTCAAACCAATCAACTAACCATTTTGCTGCACTTTAAAGCAAATGCAGGGCATTCCACAGAATAAGAACTACCATAGCAAAGGCCCTGTCATATTTTGTCTTCAACTTGGTCACAGGGACCTTTAAAGTAACAGGGGTTATAAATGTAAATTAGTGGCCATCCAGAACTTCAGTTTTGGGTGGACCTGGCCAGGAGTGGGTGGTCCTGCACTGAGAAGTTGTGACAGAAGTTTACTCTGCACACATGCATTTTCTCCTAATGGTATTTCTCCTAATGGAATAAGCAAAACAAACAAATGAATAAATAAATAGCTGTAGCCGTAGCAAGGCCCCTGACGGAAATATACTTCATAGATGAGTACAAGAACTTGTGGATCAGCTATGTTTGGGGATTGCGATCTGCACTCTTTAGCTATGCCAAAGGTGTACGGCATGGATTATTTGGACAAATTATACTTATATTATAATTATAATAAATTATTTTGATGTAAAAGTTCTAGCTCTGGTGAGTCCTGAATACTGTGTTCAGATAAAGCATGGAAGTGGGGGAACTTTGACCATAGCAAAGGCTGCATTCATGGACTGTTTTTGTTTGTTTGTTTACAGATGGGATAAAAGGGCAGGGGCTTGAGCCTCCCATTTGATGTCTATGTGTGCACATGATGCAGGTACATATGATATACAAGTAATGCATTCCACCAAAGACCCCTCACACACCATATTATGTATTGTCACTTTCATAATGTACTGCATGCAGATAGGTCGCTATGGGAGCCTTTGTGTTGTTCTTTTATTTTGAAGTCCTCACTTCCTGTTTCTGTAATATGTCATGTGCCTGCATTTACTTCCCTTTCTTCTGTAACTAGCTGAGAGGAAGGTGGGTTGTTTTACTGCTCTGTACAGACTTTAAGCATATTTCACCAGTGCAAATGGTGAAAAGATGTTACTTATAATGCACTCCTTTGTGTCACTATGTGATTTGTTTGCTTTAGTTTAAGTATTTTTGATAATATCTTTAATGTTTTGTTAGTGTTAGTGTGACAGATTTTGTAATTTATTATTTACCATTCTCTTGCCTGTAGCCAGCTGAGAGGAAGCAGCTGTGATGCAGAGGTGTGTTAGCTAATGCCTGCTGCATGTGTGTGGCCATTTTATTTCTATGCAGAAACCAGTGACGACTGAACAGTGACCAAATCCCTGAGTCCACACCATAAACACAGTGCAGATCGAGGGTCGGCTAGGAATGGGACCTAAACCGACTACGCACGTGCCTGGTGAGCTTGATGGCTAGCTATTATATTCAGTACACAACACCCGCACACACATAAGTATAACTTGGGCTTACTTTGCTTTGGGATTTTATTTATGTATTTATTTATTTGACAATGCTCATTAATCAACACTGTGTTCACATCTGTGTAAATGGGCCAGAGTTAGCCAAAGGCTAAATTTCAGCTGTTGTACCCTGAGGAGGCTTAAAAAATATTTTTTTAAAAATACAGACAAAACATAACACCATACAATACTACACATTGCAATACAATACATGACAGATCAAGGCAGTCTGTTATATAGGGGACAGACCCATGATGAAGTGAGATTTATCCGGAATGAATAATGCTGTTACTCGTGATTACATATTTGATTTGTTTTAAGCCACATCTTTAGAGGTAGACTGTTCCGGAATTGGGAGGCTCTAACAGAGAAGACTGTTTTAACCAAACACTGTGCCTTGTTGCCACTTCACAGTCCCCTCTGGTAGTTGCTCTTGTTGCTCTGTCACCACTGTCTTCTTCAGAATACAAACTATTTCAGTGGTGGAGGTGAAAGTGTCTTAAAGATAAGACAAGCATCTGCAAACTGTTGGAAGCTGTTCAAATTAAACAAATCGTACTTTTGGACTATGGCAGTGATAGCGGTTGGCTTTTGATCCAGTGATTTAATGTATTTTCGAAAGTGATTCTTCCTGAATACCGTATTTTCCAGACTATAAGGCGCACTTAAAAGCCTTTAATTTTCTCAAAAATCCACAGTGCGCCTTATAATCCAGTGCGCCTTATACACTCAACAAAAATATAAACGCAACACTTTTGTTTTTGCTCCCATTTTTCAGGGAATGGACTTAAAGCCCTAAAATTCATTCCAGATATACAATATAACCATTTCTCTCAAACACTGTTCACAAATTTGCCTAAATGTGTGATATTGAGCACTTCTGCTTTGTTAAGATAATCCATCCCACCTCACAGGTGTGCCACATTAAGATGCAGGTGTGACATCATGATTAGTGCACAGGTGTACCTCAGACTCTCCACAACAAAAAGACACCCTGAAATGTGCAATTTTCTTTTGCCTTATTGGGTGTATGGGCCTCCGAACCAGTCAGTATCTGGTGTGACCACCATTTGCCTCATGCAGTGCAACACATCTTCTTCGCATAGAGTTGATCAGATTGTCAATTGTGGCCTGTGGAATGTTGCTCCACTCCTCTTCAATGGCTATGTGAAGTTGCTGGATATTAGTGGGAACTGGTATGTGCTGTCGAAATGGTAATAATGTGGTAATATTGTGTTATTACCATTTTTACAGTGTGTAACAGTTCCCACTAATATCCAGCAACTTCACATAGCCATTGAAGAGGAGTGGAGCAACATTCCACAGGCCACAATTGACAATCTGATCAACTCTATGCGAAGAAGATGTGTTGCACTGCATGAGGCAAATGGTGGTCACACCAGATACTGACTGTTTCGGAGGCCCATACACCCAATAAGGCAAAAGAAAATTGCACATTTCAGGGTGTCTTTTTGTTGTGGAGAGTCTGAGGTACACCTGTGCACTAATCATGATGTCACACCTGCATCTTAATGTGGCACACCTGTGAGGTGGGATGGATTATCTTAACAAAGCAGAAGTGCTCAATATCACACATTTAGGCAAATTTGTGAACAGTGGTTGAGAGAAATGGTTATATTGTATATCTGGAATGAATTTTAGGGCTTTAAGTCCATCCCCTGAAAAATGGGAGCAAAAACAAAAGTGTTGCGTTTATATTTTTGTTGAGTGTATATGGATTGTTTGACTGCAGGTGCTTTTATTCTATGTTAACTGTAGTAGCTTCTATTCTCTGCGCCTTATAATCCAGTGCGCCTTATATATGAAAACAGTTTTACAAGGTGCGCCTTATAATCCGGTGCGCCTTATAGTCCGGTGCGCCTTATAGTGCGGAAAATACGGTAGATTGTATTCCGGACAATGAATAGCTGCCACAGATGAGTTTTGATTAGGGATGTCCCGATACTGTATCGGTATCGGGGAAAGTATCGGATTAGCCCTTTTTTGTCATATCGGTTCATATCGGTATCGGCAGATATTGTATCGGTATCAGAAAACTATCAGGATTGGCCCTAATTTGTCATCAGCAGACCATTCAGTATTGGTAAATATACCAGTCTAACCAGTGATCAGACACAGGGGTAAGGGGTTGACACTGTGGTGAATATACCAGTCTAACCAGTGATCAGACACAGGGGTAAGGGGTTGACACTATGGTGAATATACCAGTCTAACCAGTGATCAGACACAGGGGTAAGGGGTTGACAAATGTGGAATTTGCTTTGGAGTTGCCCAAGTGCACATTTGAGTGAGGAGTGCTATTCTAGTCTGCTATATCATTCTGCTATTTGGTGGACTTCATATAAGAACTTTTTCTTGGGACAATTTAATTGAGTTTTACTCCCTTTTTTTCTTAATGCTTTTGCAAAATGGGATTGTATCGGGAGCCAAAAAAAGCTGATCGGATCAGGAAATATCGGGATCGGCAGAAACTCAAACTCAAATCATCGGGATCGGATCAGTAGCAGAAAAAAATGTGATCGGGACAACCCTAGTTTTGATGTAACCAGGTTTCAGTCAGGCCTAGGACGTCCAGGTTAGAATGTTCCAATCGGGTGTGCTTTGCAGTAGCACTATGCCCAGTAGACCAGTTGGTGGGTCCTATACAATATGTGCATGATTTAGAGTATTGAAGATTTCCGTCTCACAGTATTTCCTGATCGCTGGATTTAGTTTGTGTGATTTTTTTTTTCTCCCTGCCGTGGCTCGCCACCCGACCGCCTGAATACCTTTGATTGTCTCAGAATTCATTCTTCAATGTGTTTGTCAATGTTAAGCCCAGAGAGAGGAAGAGCGACGGATGTAATTGGAGTGCCGGTTTTCATTTCAGTTCGACCCGAAAATGTAATTTTGCATCCAAATCAATATTCCGATCCCTTGACCCATTATCATATGACATTGGCAAACATGAATTCCGTCCCTTTCATTTGATTTCAAAGACAACATTAGCATAGCCAACAATACGCTCAGCGGGAAGAGAGTCCCTCTCGGTCGACTTCATAAGCCGTGCGAATCATCAACACAATGGAGGGGCCGCCGCTGCCCGTTCGCGCTGGGCTCTTGCAGGTACAGTAGTGTATAATATGGATTGCTGACTCCTGCATAAAAGGGCTCCTCTGTGACCTTCCAGTGATGTCGCCTGGAGCGTCGGTTGATAACTTCAGTAGGAAACACAACAGTTTATGCGGTTAAGCGTTTGATGCGGCGCCGGCGCTGAAATGAAGTGAACCGTCTCGTTGCCGGCTAGACCTCCGTGTCGATCCGCCAACCTCCACCAACACTTTAACTTTGTTCATCCACAAAAAGGCATTGCTGTATTACTGATCTGCTCTGATGTACTGTATAACACAATTTATGGCTTACAGTATGGGTAAACGTTTAGATCACTTTGTTTGTTTTTATTGATCTATTTTCTTGCCCCCACTTCCTCTTCCCACCTCCCTCTTACAAAAATGATTTCCACCCACTGTTTTACCTGTGATGTGTCTAACAGTGAAGTCGATTCTGACTCTGATGTTCAAACAGGCCTGATTCTATAGCCTGAAACCTTAAATGGGACACCTTCACAAACCAGAGCTTATTTTAAAGTCGTTTAATACACAAGAAACACTTTCTTGCCTGGGGTTCTTATGTGTGTAATATATTTTCTCATCTCCTTACAAAATCACACCTCCTTATCCGTCAGGAGGAGAAGTGCACTGAAGCATTATGGGCATTGTAGGAATTCAGCAAACCAGTGCTACTGTGTTCTACACCAAATGGTTCCATTTGTGTGATCTACACACAAATGGACCCTAACGGGTCCTAAAAGAAAAATAATTAACAAACGCAACACAAACACAACTTGGTGATGTCGTCAAGTTGTGTTTCACCTCAAGTTCAATCAACTAGAACATTTTAAAGCAATTTTAAACAACATAGAAAACAAAAAGTCAGTCAGTCTTTCTGACATGAAAAAATGAATAGACCTACATCAGTATCAAAAAAATTGATTTTGGACCTGGCGATTTGATATTGATATCATTGGCATTAAGCATTGTAATATATTGGCTTATCGCTTTTCTTGCCCACCCCTAGTTGAGTGTGCACTGGCTGGGATGAGGATTAGTATTTATCTTCAAATCTGAAGCCAACGTGGCTCTGCTCAAGAAACTGTTGAATTGTCGACTCCTGGTATGGTAGGGAATGGGACTTTTCCCCTGTTGAAGACGTATCAATGTTCACAAGCGAGTTGAGGACGCAGGGGCGGATTGGCACATATTTTCCCACCGGGACAATTTTGCCTTTGCCAGGCCACCCTGGTCGGGGCAGCTGGTTAACCAGATGTAACTCTTTGAGAGCGTAAAAATGAAACCAAATGGACCCTTGCGGGTCCATTTGGTTTCATTTTTACACCCTCAAGAGTTAAAATAGTCATCATGTGAATTAGCCCAACTTAGTCTACACAACTAGAGAATGTAGAAGATTAATGGTCATTTTGATCTGTATGTTCCAGGCAGAGCATCTAGCACATTCTAGTGCATTTTGGAAGTGCCACTAGTGCATTTTGGATCTTGTCCAGGCCACTAGGTGGCGCAGGCCACCGGGAAAACTCCCTGTACTCCAGATGGCCAATCCGCCCCTGTGAGGACGGAGCGGGAAATCAGATGGAGAATCAGCTATCTTCTCCATAGGGCTAGATGAGGTCAGTGTTGTGATTTTTATATATGGAGATGGCCATATACTGTATGGTGGTGGCGTGATGTGTTACAAAGTCTGAACATCAATGGATGCGCGATGTCAGAAGGTGTGTCCATGCACTTGTCCAGTCAAGGATTAGCAGACAGGCTGGCAGGCTGGCTGGCTGGCTGGCTGGCAGGCAGGCAGGCAGGCAGGCTGGCTGGCTGGCTGGCTGGCTGGCTGGCAGGCTGGCTGACTGGACTGACTGACTGACTGACTGACTGACTGACTGACTGACTGACTGACTCTGGCCTCTCCTCTCAGGGGAGATGGCTCACCTGGTAAGGGTACACACACACTGTTCTTCCTGTAAAAACAACAACAAAAGAAAAACAGGCCATTTTCCTCCCTAAAGCTGGCCTGCTTTAGGAAGCAAGCGAGGCGGAAAAAGCTGACAAGAAATAAACAAGGAAGGAGAAAGAAAAGTGTGTATGTGTATTAATTGTTGCTGTAAGGTTCTGAATGGAGCCGGAGAAATGGAGGTGGAGGCGGGGGAAAAAAAAACAACACGGCGTAGGCCGGGGAGGGTGTAAAAGTCAATATATAGACAGCGGCACAGAACAGCGGAGTAATTAAACAACAACAGCGCTGTGTAATCACTATGATTTACACAATGAGCACAGCAGCTACACTAAGGGGAGGAGAGGTTATATACTACGATGCCACGCTGAATGTGTGGGATTTTTATTCTGCAGCTCTCCATGGTGCTGAACAGCAGCATGCAGCAGCAGCAGCAGCACCCACCTCACAAACATATACACATATTAAGCCTTGTGCATGTGCGTCGGTAGCAACATGTGATCGCTGCATGATTAGGTCATCACGGCCGTACTATTCTCCTACCACGCGTTATTTTTATATCACGCGTAAACAAACACACGTATTAAAGAATAGGCGGGGGAGACAGAACAAACAAAACAAGTACAAGGCTGTGCAGATGGAACTGATCTGAATGCGCAGGTGGGAGGGAAAAAAACATCCGAACGTAATTAAATAATTGATTTTGATGGCATTCAGGGCGTGTGTATCGCTGGGGCGATGTACAAAGGCAGTTACGTCTGAATGGATCGGATTCCATTTTGAACAATAGAGGTGTTTTGGACGGTAGACCTCGCCGCCCTCAAAATTGGAAATTGGGACCTTGAAGAGCTGTAGTCTTCAGTCTTCCCATTCTAAAAGACCTCCAGTTGTTCCTGTTGGTGACCGGCCAGAACACAATACAACAATGAGCCCTTCACTAAGTCCCTCCCCAATCCGTCCTTGGCCAATAGGCACGCTAGAAGAGGAAAGCTTGACGAGGAAAGCTTGACCTGGACAGGGCTTGACACTAACACTTGCCCACTTGCCCGGGGCAAGTAAAAATAGTGGTCGGGCAAGTGAAGACTGCTACCTGGTTGTGTACGACTTAGTGTGCTATAACACAACATGATATATACATTTGTCTTGAAGGTGGTCATTGCGCTCTGCTTCTGCGTCTTTCCCTGCTTTCTAGCTATATTGCTGGGGTCATGGACCCCTGAGTCCGTGACCACTATGGGAACCACTGTGGGAACTACTGATTTACAAGTTGAATATTTACTGTAGCTGATTGTGAATTAAACAAAACAGTCTGCAAAAGGAAATGTTTAAAGCACCCAAGTAGAAAGAAAACTTAAATGCAAAATGTACGATATATTTTGGGGGGCAAGTGACCATGACCAGAGGGCAAGTAGAACCTGACTTGCAGTTGTCCGATGGGCAAGTACGAGACCTTAGTGTCAACCCCTGCTGTATAGCAACAGTTAAAGTATTTGGACTGGCACTGGTCAGTGCATAAACTCTGTTTTGAGAAGGGCTCATTGAGTTTTATAATGTAATTCATAATCACAGGTCTTGCCTAACTGTAGTAATTAATGATAGAATGAATTTGCTGGCCCGACCAATGCGACCATACCATTCAACGTACATCTTTCTTACCATTACTTTTTGTGTGGTAACCACTCCAAGGCCCAGCTTTGTCCCTATGTACACATAATGTACCTGTTGTACACGTTGTACACTCTACACTATGTTTTGCAACAGGGGTAACTATTTCACCAATATATACAGACTACATACACATCACCACTCAGTTCACATGATTTCTTTCTCTTTGCTTGTTTGCTTGTTTCTTTCTTTCTTGGCACTATGGAGAATACATGCTGCATTTTTAAAGTGGGCAAGTCACTGTCACTTTGCATTCCGTTTGCATTCAGTCAACCAATCAGAGCTCGCATCCTTTCAGGCTATGGGGCACAAAATGAGAGGGGCGGCTCTACGCTGAGCTATACTACACGTGGCGCAGGACTGTTTGTTTACAATAGTCGCTTAGCTCTGCCACTTTACTGCTATGAGGCTTATTTCTACCATATAATGTTTCAGATATACAGTATATTCTAACGTGATTGATTTTAAACCTAGTAATACACTGTCTGTCAAAGCCACCTGTGTTTGTGGAGGACGACTCAGGAATGGCATAAAAACAGGCCGGGCTTTATTGATGTAATAGTCAACACATCATCACACAGTACGTTTTAATTTTCAGGAACCAATTTTTAAAAATATGTTTATGGAGTTATCATTTACAAATACACAAAAGTGTTTTTTGTTTTCCTGCATATTGTTGGCATCGTATGGCCATATAATGATGGCAGATGTGGTCTAAACACGTGGAAAAGGTATTTTTCAACTGCCTGGGCCTTTAAAGCTGCTCATGTTGCAAGGAGCATGTAGGTTCTCCAGAGTCCTGCTCAAGGACATTTCCACACTATAACTCTGCATGGGGGAGCCGGGGCCGGCGTGGCGTCGAACTGGGAACCTTCCAATTCTTAAGTGTCCGCTCTGCCCCTGATGGCTGCTAGGTGTCCTATCTGTGTCCTCCCCTTCCCCCTGCTTTTAACTGTTATTGATACAGGCACGCAGCGCAGTGCACTCAACAACCACCTACACTTGCCACTTGACGTGTGTGTGTGTGTGTGTGTGTGTGTGTGTGTGTGTGTGTGTGTGTGTGTGTGTGTGTGTGTGTGTGTGTGTGTGTGTGTGTGTGTGTGTGTGTGTGTGTGTGTGTGTGTGTGTGTGCGTGTGCGTGTGCGTGTGTGTTACAGCGGGTTATGGGGAGTGGTGTTCCCACTTAGTCATTTTATTTGTATCATTAGGGACGATGTAACTGTACTTTAAAAGCGCAAGTCGATCGAGCACTGATGATTGTTTCAGCTCACTAGTAAATGTCAGTAAACACTAAATGGGTTATTGTTGCTCATTTAACTTCGCTATCTTGTGTGATGAAAGTGCTAATTAAGCAAACATTTAAATGTGATAGTGCCAATGCCTGTGATTAAAGCACAGGCGGAACTGTGCAGAACTACTACTTGCGGTGCAAAGTATATGCAAGGCCGGATTATAACAACATAAGTGGTCAATTAAATAGAGTAGCTGCCAAGAAGCAAACTGGTACAAAGTAGGTAAACATTCAAACCTTGCATCTGTGTCACAGCCCAAGTGGATGTCTTTAATAAACTGGCACAGTTTATTAAATTATAAGTGTTACCAGCATACTGTACCAGTACAGGGGCATGAGGTTGGCACGGTCGATATAGTGCCGTCGCCTCACAGCTAGGCCACAGAAGAAGGCCCTGGGTTCGATTCCCGCAGGGAAAGCTGTGGGCTGTGTTCTCTCATCCATGCCATCAATGCCCAATCATCGATGATTGATTTCGGCACAGAGGGATTGCTTAGCTATTTGTGAGATTATCTTGTTTTGGCACTGATTGGGTTAGGTTCAATGTTGACCTACAGGTGTAGTATGCTGGTAGTGCATACTCAACTATTTTATTTTATTTTATTTTATTTTATTTTATTTTATTTTATTTTATTTTATTTTATTTTATTTTATTTTATTTTATTTTATTTTATAAAAGTTTCATCCCAAACTCCCAACCGAAGTAAAGCAACAGACTGACCTCATGCTTCCTTCAATGCATGAGGAATCCAAGCTTGTCCTTTACAGGGGGAAGGCAGTCAAAAGGCCAGGATTACTGCTTTTTTTTCACTCTTGAGACACCCGTTGGCATTGGCAGGTTATTATTTTTTTTTACAACATTCCGCTGTAGGTCTTCGTAGCACTTCCCCCCTACTCTTGTCCATGTATTTATAACAACACAAGCCTTACCCTGGCAGCAGGTCCAACACATCCTGCTCTGTGGGGGGAGGCGCTGGTTCCTCTGCAATGGAAACGTTTAACTGGCCTACAGAGAGGGAGGCGCAGCACGTTGTTCCGTGCCAGGAGAAGTGTCAAGCCAGTGTCCTTGTAGTACGTGTACACACACACAAGGAGGAGGAGGCGGAGGGCTGCAGGGAGCAACATGTCAGCCGCTCACATCAATACACAACAAACACGTTGTACCGCCTGCCATGTGCGCGCCGCGTACGGCTGGCTCTAGACGTGGATGGAGAGCCTCGCGGCAGCCCCTCTGCCGGGGCTGAGTAATGAGCCCTTGAGAAAACATAATGCAGAGGAGAGAGAGATGAGAAAGGAAATTGGCATCTCAGTGTTGAATATCAAGTGGCCCGCACAACTCACGAGAGAGAGGGAGAGAGAGAGAGGGAGAGAGAGAGAGACGGGGCTCTTGGGTTTCCTGCAAATTCGCCCGGATGAGGCGCACGCTCGTACGCGCGCCCGATTTGTGTCGCTTTGTACTTGCGAGGGCCGTCAACGTCTCCAGGCGGAGCCTTTTGAATGTCATTTGTTAAAATAAAACACAAAAAAAAAAAAAAAAGATGATTTGTGAGGTAGTGATTCAATAACTTTATTCCAATATATCGGGTTTTCAACAGGTGGTCCTTGAGAGGGTTCCAGGTGGTCCCCAGCTAAGTTGTTTAACTAGATGTAACTCTTGAGAATGTAAAAATGAAACCAAATGGACCCGCCAGGGTCCATTTGGTTTCATTTTTACACTCTCAAGAGTTAAAACATCCACCATGTGAATTAGTCCAAGTCTACACAGCAAGAAGATTAATGGTCATGGACAGAAGCAAAAGAAATCTTTAGTTTTGGGGTCTGTGGGTTTAAAAATATCCTCAATTGGTGGTCCGTGGCTCAAATGCTGAATAAATGGTGGGTTCCTGGGATGAAAAAGGTTGAAAACCCCTGCAATATATGATAGTTCCTCTGCTGGGCGGAGCCATCATCATCATACTGGAGTGATCCAATCGCTCTGTGATTACCTACACCAGTAGTTTTCAACCTTGTTCATGCCAGGGCCCACTACTTATTCACCATTTCAGCCACTGACCACCATTTGTTGAGATTTTGTCCCCACAGTCCCCAAAACTAAAGATTTATTTTGCTTTTGTCCACAATTCCAGGCTGTATTTGGGAAACAAAACAGTCAATAAGATCAAAGTGACCATTAATATTCTACATTCTCTAGTTGTGTAGACCAGATGGTGAATATTTTCACTCTTGAGAGTGTAAAACAAAACCCTTGCGGGTCCATTTGGTTTCATTTTTACGCTCTCAAAGAGTTATATCTGGTTAACCAACTGTCCATCATGTAGCCTGGGGACCACCTACGCACCCTTTGTCATATTCTAAAGATAGCCTAACCATGAGTTACTATAATGAACTTGAAAAATGTGTTTGTTTGAATAGCAGCCTAATTAGAACCTAATCGAATCTATTTTCTATTTTTGTTAGTTAGAACATATCTAAAATATGTATTTTAAGGTGATAGTTAAAGAAGTGACATAGTCTGATTAATCGTTTAATCCTTAGTGTCCTGAACGCGTTTTGGTGTTTTATCTGTTGAAAAATAGCAGATCAACAAGCTCATGTCGCGCCACCAAGTGGCGCGACATGAGCTTGTTGTTCTGCTATTTTTGAAAAATTGTGAAAATGTGCTGCAAATCTCTGAATATGTTATTTTGGAAGCAAACATTTTTAACTCAAATTTTTGCATCTGGGGGATCCCTAGAACAACATGTTTTCAGATGGGGGTCTGCAGCCATATATGGATAATTCTGGTGGTCCTTGGCTTGGCCTTGGACACAGGAACACAGATTTTTCAGAAAAACTAGAATCTAGTGTCAGAGACTATAGAATCTAGTGTCAAAAACTCGATTCTAGCGTCAGAAACTAAATTCTAGTGTCAAAAGTAGATCCTATCATCAGAAACTATAATTTAGTGTCAATAACTAGAATCTAGTGTCGGAAACTACTGTAGCATCTAGTGTCAAAATCTAGCATGTTGCTGCAGCTATAATCTGGTGTCAGGAACTACTGTATAATCTGGTGTCAGAAACTCGAATCACAATGGGTTAAATAATTGGCAGACGAATCGATTATGAAAATAATCGTTAGTTGCAGCTCCAATGCTCAGCAAGAAGACATTAAAGTGCGGAGACCAGCAGCATAGAGATTAAAGTGCTGTAGGCATTGCATACCGCTACATACACATACATGCGTCATTAGAACTGTATCCGAGCGAGTCGGATTCAAATGTCTCATAGCTACGGGGTAAGTGCTATCTCTGAAGCGAGATGTCGAGCAATTAATACTTCTGTGCCTCCTGCCTGGTGGGAAGGAGATTGAAGAGGTGGTGTAGGAATGCCGGAAGAGATAACGTGAGAAATATTTCCCTGTTTTCCGGTGGATGGACCAGTTGATCATTATCATTAAGCTGCCACAGAAGGACTTTATGTTGATTATCACTTATACCTGCTATACAGAACAAACCAAGAGTTGAGCATCATTTATGACCTGACCTTGGAGGACTGCATGGCCCCTGTCTGAGTTTTGGCTTGGTTCTGTCATCGCAGAATGCACACACACACACACACACACACACACACACACACACACACGCACGCACGCAGGCGTGCACGCGCACCTGCCCGAGGGCCGGATGTGCGTACTCCATCAGCGAGTCAACTACTCCTCTTTGAGGCATGGAGTGGTTTTGGAAGGAGTGATGAGAAGAGTGGAATGGAATGGCATCTGTATATGTGGAGATGAGGAGATGAGAGGAATGGAGGGTTTTCACAAAGTGACGAGAGCGATGGGATGCTAGATAGGATGCTAGATAGGATGCTAGATGGCCAATGGTGGCATAATGCTGCACACAGATATTATATCAAGTAGCTACTGTTGCCCCTTAGCCGGAAAGAGTATACGGAAAGAGAGAACCTTACTGTACAAATCAGGAGCAAGCAACGCATGTAGGGCAGTGGTTTTCAACCTTTTTTGATACCAGGACCCACTATTTATTCAGAACTTGAGCCACGGACCACCATTTGATGGCATTTTAGCCCCACAGATCCCAAAACTCGGGAAACAAAACAGGCAAACATACAGATCAAAAATGACCATTAGTCTTCTACATCCTCTAGTTGTGTAGACTTGGGAAAATTCAGATTATGAATATTTTAACTCTTGAGAGTGTACATTTTTTTACGCTCTCAAAGAGTTCCACACTGGTAACCAACTGGTGGTCTCTGGACCACTTGTTGAAAACCAACGATGATCCCTTTGCATCTGGTTATGAGATCCATCTCGCTGTCAGAGTACAAGTCTGTTAGAGCAGTGGTTCTCAACATGATATTTTGTTTGTTTAAATATCCACTTTGATCAACAGCCGGTTCCGATTGAATCATGCCATCTTGCCGATGCCTCTACTATTATGTCTCGGGATTATCGCATGTATTCGCTGCACATGTTTTATTTACCTGTCTTGTTGTTGAAGAGGCCTTCACCCCCAGAGAGCAGCAACTAGGGCGTTGATTTATGGCATTCTGCCACCCAAGACCATATCCTCCCATCACCCCGACACGCACGTGCCGTGCGAGTCCATCTGCCAACCCTGCAAATCAACACTATATAAGCCAGTGTGTGACAGCTCCTCAGATCGGTTCTAGGAGGCTCCGGAGAGAGGAGATGGGTTTACCCCTTGTGTCTAGATTTCTAGTTTCTGAATAATATTCAAAGATTTGCACCACGTTTTCACGATTTTTCAAAAATAGCAGAGATACAAGCTCATAGCGCGCCACTCGGTGGCGCGCTATGAGCTTGTAGATCTGCTATTTTTTAAAAATGTCCTTCTACCAACTGTGCTTCCTCAGTGTGGTATTGTGCAAACACGTACATGCAAGCGTGTCGCCATGGTTTGTTTAAAAATGTTCGAACGCGTTGCTGTTTGGGTGTATCGTGTGTTGTTTTATACCAGGGGTTTTCAACCTTTTTCATCTCAGGGACCACCATTTATTCAGGATTTGAGCCACGGACCACCATTTGAGGATAATTTAGCCCCACAGACCCCAAATCTAAAGATTTATTTTGCTTTTGTCCACAATTCCAGGCTGGATTTGGGAAACTAAACTAGCAAAACATGCATTCCAAAATGGCTAATTCAGATGATGAATATTTTAACTCTTGAGAGTGTAAAAATTAAACCAAATGGACCCGCAAGGGTCCATTTGGTTTCATTTTTACGTTCTCAAGAGTTACATCTGGTTAATCAACTTAGCTGAGGACCACCTGGAACCCTCTCAAGGACCACTGGTGGTCCCCGGACCACTGGTTGAAAACTCCTGTTTTATACCATTTACACCTGAGACCAGATTCGAGAAAATTTTATCTATTCTCCTATTATCTGTTGTTTGCAAAGTATTTAGTCGAGGATCTCCAAACATACTGTATATGAAAGCATTCGGTGAGCTTGTAAATTCCCTATGTTTACCCTATACAGTAGCATCCCTGTTATGTTACGTCCATTACGGTCAAGGAATGACCAATTTACAAGCCAAAACGTTGTGAGACTCAATCTGGGCTCAGTCTGATTTGCTACAGTACGTTCCATGCATCTGAAATGTCACTTCGCAAATCACTCTGGTCAGGAGCCTATCCCCACAGGTAGGCGGGGCATATGAAGGCTGAAATGCATCCGAGAATTCTGATTGGTCTCTAGTTTGTTTGTGGAAAAAAAAAAAACGCTAGCTCACGTTCATTTGGACACCATCCAATCAGAAACAACGTGGTTACGTAACAGGTGACGTCAGGGAAAGTCAAGTCAATCAGGCTCTGACCAGACAGATTCGTGAAGTGATATTTCAGATGAGCAGAACGCAGTGAACCAGGATGGAACCCAGGCTAGACTGGCGATTGTTGGTGAGGGCGAAGAGGTTGGCTATTATAGAGGAGGGAAAAGGAGCGGATCAAGTATCAGAACCTTTCAGCCTTGGGGGTTTTGGGTCAATAAAGCATTAAGCGTTTTAAGTGGTAAAATGTTCAATATTTTTTGTTTTAAAGATTTATTTTTGTTTCTCTGCCTTTATTGATAGTACTGTACTGTAAATCTCCTAAGCTGCATTAAAAAAAGGTTGTGTGATCATTGCTTGCGTGAGTGGAGCAAGCACAAGTAAGCGATCGGTTTGCGGACATTAGTCGTCCCTTGAACTACTCCAATTGGCCGGTTTAGGTGATTATGTAATGATGACGTAAATTAAGAGACGTTTATAACTAATGTCATGAGTATTATCTCCTGAAGGTCTTTTGTTTTTATTACTTGTGTAAGCAGGGCGAGCACAAGTAAAGCGATCGGTGCACGGTGGTGCGCAGTATGTAAGCCATGGCCTAAGTTGGCACTCTGCTGAGCGCTGATCTAGTTTCACATCTAGGGATGAGGGGAGAGACCGGCAACAACGGTCATGATGAACGGGACTCGAGCATGCGATGTGCGTTTCAGGCCAGAGCCTACTATATGTGTGGCATGTGGTGCGTGGGACCACTTGGCCTCGCGGGCGCCCCCAAATGTTGAAGGCGGTACGATTAGTTTTGCGGTGATGTCACTGGACTCCACACTGAGCGGTCAAGGTCACCCGGAGACAAAATGCGACGCTGCCAATAATTAGTTTGAATTTAGTTTCCGAACTCATTGAATTTTAGATGTCGAGGGTGTTTACCTAAACACCCAGCGAGTCCAGTCAAGTCAATTTTATTTATTATGGCACATTTCACTCGAGGTCGACTCAATGTTAAAGGAAGAAATCCATCCATGCACGCACACGTGCACACACACACACACGCCCCCCCCCCCCCCCCCCCACACACACACACACACACACACACACACACGCACACACACACGCCCACACTATGCACGCACGCATGCACAAGAGAGAGAGAGACAGAGACAGTCAGAGGCAGATTTTAAAGCACAAAATAGTTTGAGCTGGTTGTAAGCTATTAAAATCCAACCAACCTCAAATAAAAACCTGCAAATAATCCTGCTGCAACAATAACTTAGACATTTCAACAAGAGCACAGCTAGGTATCAACAAACAACAAACAATGTCTCTCTGTACACTACAAAGATGAATAAATAATAAATGCTGTTGTGAACCGGTCGTGTTTATATTGTTTTGTCCATAGTTGAAGATTAGTTTTTCCTCTCCATGTCTCATCTAAATGCTGCTCAGTGACCCAAAACCTAAATCTAAATCTGTCAATGTTTTAGTGTTCCGCCAGGACATCAATTCCAAATCTGCATCCATTGTTTTTGTTTTCAAAGCTTAAAAACGACATTATCACTTGCTCTAACACATTTTGCACTGGGTTACAATTAATATAAAACACATTTTGTGTTGCAAAAATGTAAACTTTTTTTTTATTTTTTTTTTTAAAGAGCAACAAAGGGAGCAAAATATGCAAACACCCGCAACACGGTTGTCATTGCTTTGGGCACAACAGCTCATATCCCAAAGCGGGGGTCCTCAGTTCCTTGAGGGTGTTCCAAATGGACTCTCTTAAACAGGTCCATTTGGTTCCATTTTGGGGGCGCACTCAGAGTTATCTCAATCTGTGCGAGAACCACTTTTGGTGTTTGAAGCATTTAGCTAGCATTAGCTTCACCTGTTGAAAGCATTAGCATTGGCTTCAGGAATAACAGATCTACAAGCTCATAGCCCGCTGAGCTTGTAGATCTGCTATTTTTGAAAAAGTGTGAATATTTTGCGCACATCTTTCAATGTAGTATTTCGGAGCAAACGTTTTTAACCCGTATATTTGCTTCTGGGAAGTAAGTAAGTTTTCAGATGGGAGACTGCAAGCAAATACAGACAATTCTGCCCACATGGAAAGAACATATACATGTATGTACAGTATGCATGATATATGTTTCATATATATGCACTAATCAGGTGCATACCGTATTTTCCAAACTATAAGGCGCAGTTAAAAGCCTTTAATTTTCTCAAAAAACCACAGTGCACCTTATAATCCAGTGTGCCTTATATATGGATTGTTTGACTACAGTAGGTTCTATTCTCTATTAACTGCATAATCTTCTATTCTGTGCGCCTTATAATCCAGTGAGCCTTATATATGAAAAAAGTTCTAAAATAGGCCATTCATTGAAGGTGCGCCTTATAGTGCGGAAAATACGGTACTGTATAAGCGCATATACTGTATGTGGATATATAGGACATATACTGTAGTATATGTCATATATAACCATATACAGCATACAGTATGCCACATATAAAGGGGGGGGGGGGCAATTTCTTACAGTATATGTACATATGTTTTCTTTCCATGTGGGCAAGGGGTTCCTTGGCATGAAACAATTTTGAGCATCGCTCTGGTAGTGTCAGTCTAGAAATGGCTTACGGTAGTCCTTGAAAGTTTGGGAAGTACTGGCGAAAGACAACAAAGGCGCCATACTGTAGCGTTTCGCAGGGAGGAGGAGAGTCTCCCACAGGCAGTGGAATGAATTGGCCTGCGCTGACATACTGTAGGTGTGGGCTGTGGAGGAGTGTTGTCAAGACTCCATCCAACACACCGGAGGGTTCCCCCACACCACACCATCCCTTCCCTTCCCGTCCCGTAGCCTGGCAAAGGGACGGCGTACGTTGCCTGCGATGTGGATGAAGTATAGCATGGGTGTCAAACTCTGGCCCCGCGGGCCAAATTTGGCCCGCCGTGTAATTTCATTTGGCCCTTGAGACATTGTCAAATTAAAGGGGAAGACCACCACACATTTTCAACATTTTAATATGTCATTAATATACCTTAGAGATGTTGTGTGGACATGATATAAAAAAAAAAAGTTCCCCCAATTCTGTATTTCCTAAAAATCACACCCGTGTGAAAGAAAGTGCTGCGTGTGTGGTGGTCTTCACCAGCTGTGTGCGTGCTAAGCGGCACGATTCTCAAGATATCTGCTTGTCTGCATGCTAAGCGGCACGGTTTTTTGCTGCTCGTTGCTGCTTGTTTCTCTGTTATTGCTAACCGGCACGGTTTTTGCTTGTTTCTCTCTTATGTGGTAACTTGCTTGTTTCTCTCTTATGTGGCAACATGCAGAGCAAACCGTGCCGGTTAGCACGCAGACACGCAGATATGTTGAGGTCGTGCCGGTTAGCACGCACACAGCTGGTGAATCGTCTAAGGAAGTGCTTGCTACGCAGCACTTAAAAATGGAGGTCTAAAAAATCATTAACATGGTGAAATACATCTGATGACATCACCAAGATGTATTCCACCATGTTAATGATTTTTCTTTCGGACCCATTTTTCCTGAGAGGGTACAAATGGAACCAAATGGACCCGCTAGGGTCCATTTGGTTCACATTTGTACCCTCTCAGGAAAATTTTGAAAATGGGTGGAATTCCCCTTTAGAAGGTTAGTGCGTTCAAACTTGGCCCGCGGCTTTGTTCAGTTTTAAATTTTGGCCCACTCTGTATCTGAGTTTGACACCCCTGAAGTATAGAGTACCTCCAGGGCTGGACTTGGCTGCCGAGGCACAATGAATCTCTCATTATTGACTTGAGTTTTTGTTGATGCACAGACGTTCGATACTGCGTTCGCTTGAAGGCTAGGCACACAGCTTGTGTCATTGCAAGCAAGTTGTGTTTTTGTTTTGTTTTTATCATCACAAAAGTACATTTGCAAAATGTACAGTACAGCATTTTTCCTTGTGTAACTAAATGCCCTGGATGTGTGTTCATCTTGCCAGGAGAGTACTGGGGTTGTGGTGGGTGTCAAACTGGTTGGACGAGGCTACAGATAGAGCTGCTTCGTGGAGAACAAACAAAGCAGTATGTACTGTAGTTAAAGGGATATTTCACTTTAAAAACAAAACAAAACAATACTTTTTTTGTGATTTTGTTGTCTGCTCAGTGCTCAGCTTTGCGTGAACACCCCAGAGAGTTTCAGCATTTAGATCAGGGGAGCCCAACCAGTAGATCGGGATCTACCGGTAGATCTCGGCCTGATCTCAAGTAGATCTCGGGAGATGTGGGGGGGGAAAGAAAAAAAAGGCGGTGGATAAGAAAATGCAATGGCAGTGTTTGTCCATGTCTGTTGTACTTATGTTGTACTGTTGTAGGCCTATTTATGACAAGTCTGTTGTACTTTATGCTTATATGGACATAAAGTAAAGTGGTAAAACAAAGTAGTGTTGTGTTGTTGTGAAGTTACTGCAGGCTGGCAACGATGCATGTGGTTTGAAATGTTGATATTGGACTGGTAGATCCCGGAGGGGTTGGCTGCTGAAAAGTAGATCTTGGGTCAAAAAAGGTTGGGCACCCCTGTTCTATAGAAACATTTCAGCACCACAGACAGCTCCCTGTGCTTTTCTATAGAAACACTTCAGCACCACAGACAGCTCCCTGTGCTGTTCTATGTTCTATAGAAATATTTCAGCACCACAGACAGCTCCCTGTGCTGTTCTATGTTATATAGAAACACTTCAGCACCACAGACAGCTCCCTGTGCTGTTCTATGTTCTATAGAAACATTTCAGCACCACAGACAGCTCCCTGTGCTGTTCTATGTTATATAGAAACACTTCAGCACCACAGACAGCTCCCTGTGCTGTTCTATAGAAACATTTCAGCACCACAGACAGCTCCCTGTGCTGTTCTATGTTATATACCGGTAGAAACACTTCAGCACCACAGACAGCTCCCTGTGCTGTTCTATGTTATATAGAAACACTTCAGCACCACAGACAGCTCCCTGTGCTGTTCTATGTTATATAGAAACACTTCAGCACCACAGACAGCTCCCTGTGCTGTTCTATGTTAGATATTAGTTTTCCCATACAAACCCATTATAACTTAAAACTCTATTGACAACAAAATCAATTCACATTTGTCTCGACCGGTGAACCGCCACAAGCGTTTTGGCCACCGGCCGCGACGTCGGCAAAACTGGTCAAAAAACTCATTAAGACCTGTGACTCAACCTTAAAACTTAACCCTGTACATTGCGGTTGCAAAATGTGTTTTTTGTGACTGTTGTCCTACTAATAGGTGAATTACCATGGAATTTAATTTAGATGGTGATGTTAGGTGATGATTTGCAAATCTCCCGTCGTTCACTCGCTCTGCTCGTGCACAAGTCGTCCATGGCCTACTTGTGAGCAATGTGCAAGTTGGTCTAATTTCAGGTAGGGGTAGATGGACAATTACATATAACTCTGCGGGTCCGTGACTTGAAATAGCCTGAGAACCGTTGCCATCAAAAAACAGCGTTTTTCAAATTACATGAATAAAAATGGCAAGATTTAGACATTTTATAGAATCAAACGGGTTAAGATATCGCCTTAGCTTTCCAGGACCGCCGTGTTTTAGGCGTCACGCGGGTGGCTGTTGTTTTTCTTGTTTGTTTTCACCTCAATAGAGAAGCCCACACGTGCCTCCCCGTGCCCCCTAGTTAATCAATCACAGATTGAATTTGCGACGGCGCAGATTCTTATTTAATGGTGCGGGGCGATTTCGAACTCGCGTGACAAGACATTCTGACGGATAAATGGCATAAGAATATGACTCCACCCCCCACCACCACCTCCACCTCCACCACCGCCATCATCGCCCTCCTGTTGACGTTTTTTTTTTTTTTTTCTGACATGGTCATTCCACGTCGTGTCGGGCTTGAAAAATGAGCCCCTCTCACCTCCTCACCCCCCCACCACCTCCCGCAAGAGGCATAGCAGAATAAGCTCCCGCTATGAGATTGCACTTCATAACGGGGCCAACGGCACACAGGGGTGATATTCCGCTGTAGGGTGATATGGATTTTCCACTACATCACTGATAGATTGCACTAATATAACCTCAATAAAGACTTTTTCTTTTAGAGTACAACTTTATGGATGTTTTCCCTCTCTCTCGGCTCCCGTCTCGTCTCTCTCTCACTCACTGTTGTGCTGGAGATGATCGGTCTGATTTGTACTTTGTCTAGCTGTCACTCACGGAAACGACTAGAGTCGGGGGGTTTGGGAGGGCGAGAGAAAGAGAGTGTACGATGTACGCACCACCAGCACACTCGTTATTGGGCTAGTAGTGAACCGCGTTGCACCACAGCCCTCATTCCGAAACTTTTCACAATTAGCCGGGGGTTGGGCCTCATTATGACACTTGTGCGCGGCGTGCTGCCACTACCTACCTACCGCGCGTTGCGGGTGGAACAACTTTCCGACCGAGTCAGCAAACTCTGTCGTCGGGGATGCATTTAGAAGTTGCGGCGCCGGGGCTGTCACCTGCTCTACTTTTGATAATGAGTGGGAAATGTATTGCTCTCAGTCGCGCTGTGTGCCTGCGCCCTCTCTTGTTTAAGACAGGGCGGAGAGGGTGTACCTAATTAACCTGACGTGGTGTTTCCCAAACAGTGTCAGAACTATGTATAATATTATTACATATATGGCCGCGTTCCAAATTATTATGCAAATCATGTTTTTGTTTGATTTTCCAACATATTTGATGCAAATGATGATCAGCATAATTTTCAAGTCATTAGCTGTCAATTTTTATTTCAAATGTTATTGAACAAACCTCCTAATGAAAACAGAATTTAGATAATAAATTAAAAACTTGGAACAGTGCGTTTCGCACTGTTCCAGATTATTATGCACATCATAGTTTCAAGACATTTTCTAGTTTGTAAAGAACTGAAAATAGTAATTTATTGAATTCATAGCAATAATGAGGTCATATGTACTGGGAAAAAAAGCTATTTCAATCCATGACATCTTAACAGGTCAAGTTACATGCTAACATAGGACCCCTTGTTTGATAGCAGCTTGCGTCCATCAAACTTGTGAGTTTATGGAGAGTTTCTGCTTGAATGTCTTTGCAGGATGTCAGAACAGCCTCCCAGAGTTGCTGTTTGGATGTGAACTGCCTCCCACTCTCATACTGTACATTTTTCAGTACAGTCTTGTTCAGTGATGAGTGTCGTGCAACCCTGGATGGTCCAGATGGATGGAGTAGTGGATGGTTGGTGCATGGCCAGTTTGGCCACCAAGTCCCAACAAGGCTGCAACGTCAGCAAGGAGGTGGCGGAGTCATATTTTGGGCCGGAGTCCTAGGGAAAGACCTGGTCGGCCCCTTTAGATCTTTCGCTCGAGGATGCTCCAGACATTCTCAATAGGATTGAGGTTAGGGGGAGGGGGGATGGGGGCCACACCATGATTTTTTTTCCCCTTTTATGCCCATAGCATGCCAATGAAGCTGAGGTATTCCTTGCAGCATGAGATGGTGCATTGTCGTGCTTGAAGATGATTTTGTTTCAGAAAGCATGATTCTTCGCTTTTGTACAGTG
Organism: Benthosema pterotum; assembly: GCA_039105355.1. Taxonomy (NCBI): domain Eukaryota; kingdom Metazoa; phylum Chordata; class Actinopteri; order Myctophiformes; family Myctophidae; genus Benthosema; species Benthosema pterotum. The sequence goes on from CM076966.1 coordinate 11,669,149, forward strand.
GAAGAAAGTGGTCAGTCAGAAACTCAACATACTCTGCAGAAGTCATTTTCACACCTTCAGGGACCCTAAAGGGGCCAACCAGATCTTTCCCTAGGATTCCGGCCCAGAACATGACTCCGCCACCTACTTGCTGACGTCGCAGCCTTATTGGACGGCACTCATCAGTGAACAAGACTGTTTGAAAATTGGTCTTCATGTACAGTATGAGGGTGGAAGGCAGTTCACATCCAAGCAGCAACTCTGGGAGGCTGTTCTGACATCCTGCAAAGACATTCAAGCAGAAACTCTCCATAAACTCACAAGTTTGATGGACGCAAGCTGCTATCAAACAAGGGGTCCCATGTTAACATGTAACTGGACCTGTTAACATGTTTTGGATTGAAATAGCTTTTTTTCCCAGTACATATGACCTCATTATTGCTATGAATTCAACAAATTACTATTTTCAGTTCTTTACAAACTAGAAAATGTCTTGAAACTATGATGTGCATAATAATTTGGAACAGAGCTTTTTAAGTGTTTAATTTATTTTCTAAATTCTGTTTTCATTAGGAGGTTTGTTCAATAACATTTGAAATAAGAATTGACAGCTAATGACTTGAAAATTATGCTGATCATCATTTGCATCAATTATGTTGGAAAATCAAACAAAAACATGATTTGCATAATAATTTGGAACGCGGTGTATATATATGGCGGGTCGATAGCACTCCTTTTTTGGGCTTCCTCCTCCCAGAGAATGCAGGCTGGACGTCCAACCCATAATGCTTGACTGGACTGTAGTTTGCAGAATTAGTGCATGCCCAGCACAACTCTATAAAAGCTGAGCAGTCTCGCCCCTTTCTTGTCGTCGCCCACGTAACATCCCAGAAGTAATTTCCCCGTTCATATTCTTCAGAGTGCTTTTCGAAAATAATTTATATAAAGACGTTACGCCGCAGACAAAGACAACTCGAGTCGTGACAAATCGTGGCAACAAACCTCATATTTTTTAACAGATCAAATTATTCGTATGAAGAAAAAACACATTAAAAAACTTTTTTCATGGAGTCCAGTTTCAAATTGCTGCTGTCCGTAGGTGCCCATATAGTTAGGGAAGGACAGACATAGGGACAAAGCTGGGCCTTGGAAGCGGTTGTGCCACTCAAAAACATGTAAGACATGGCAAATAAGTTTAGGTCTAAAGACCAAGATAGGGCCAAAATCAAACCAGAGAAAAACGGCAACAATGGAAGCTCATATACTGCATGGGATTATTGGCTCAATATAATCTGGCAGATCTACAAACTCACACTCGCCACAACACTTTGTTTGGATATGAGCTTAAAGATCTGAAATAGACCTTACAGTAAGCCCCGCCCTCTCCCCAGTGTCCAACCTTGAGCTGGACACTTTCCAGCCCGTCTCATTCATTACAGGGTAAATATAATCTACATTACGCATTGAATACTGGTTCATTTTTGGAACAAGAACCTTCAAAATATCTTCCAAATCCATCAACAAGGACATTTATTTATTTTATTTTTAACAATGTTTTTTTTTTTCATATAGGAAAACAATTGATAGTGTTTTGTCTTTCACGTGTTTTAAGTGTGATTGGACCATATCAATTTAGAATAATAATACTGTAGTAATAAGGGAAATAATAATGATAATAATAATAATAATAATAAAAACTATTGGTACATTTTGTTTGTGCCAAAGCACTTTTGAAAAATCTAGAAAAAAAAAGAATCGCAAAAGAAAGAAATCGAAAGTTGCAACCCCCTACAACATCCAGTATAATATAAAAGTTGGTCCACCATATAGAGGGCATTTGGAGGCATTTTTTTAAGCACTGCAATAAAACAGGCTTGGCCTCTGGGAGAAACCCACACCGACATTATTCTCTGACCCAAGACCACCCCACCACCCCCCACCCCGGCCCCTCGGGCGCACCGAGGTCTACCGACACCTGGGCCGCTATACCCCCCCCCGCCGAGCTCATCTCGGAGTGGCCCTGTAACCACTCATTTCCAGTCTGAGACAGGGGCGGATGTAACATGTCCCATTTGGGGGGGCAAGAGAACATGTTGGAGGGGCAAGAAAAAATGGTATGGGGGCGGCTTCATCGCCCGTGTCGCTTCGTGCCACGGGCGATGAAGCCGCACCCATACCATTTTCGGTTACAGGACTTTTATTAGTCAAGTAAAGCATCAAAAATAACATCAGTTGTTGTTGAAGTTGCAACAGACACGCAGCATGCATAAAGCTAAAGGTCTGACTCAGAGAGTTTTCTGTTTTCAATGATGAAATGCTGCTGGTTTAGTGCTGCCAAAATTGTAGTTAGTAGCATTAGTAGAGTTTCAAATCATTTTAAATATAAGCACTTTAATTTGAAATATCTTGGGTTGTTTTGCATGGCATCGTGTTTGGGGGGCAGACTGGGTATTCAGCCCCCCCATGCCCATGCCTAGATCCGCCCCTGAGATGGGATGGGTTTGAGATGGGTTTCAGCATGCCCCCACTGACACCGACCTGGACGGTTGGACACCTCACCCTGCTTCCCCTCTCACCACAAACAGCCTGCTTCCATCGCTGTCCTCCTGCCCTCCCCCCCCTGCCCCCACAACCCCCACAAACCACCTGAGGGAACCATTCAATCACCTCCGACCCAATCCATCTTTTAATGATGTCCAGACACAACCGAGGCCCCACCTGGCTGCTTCCTGGAAACAAAGAAAGAAGCTATATATTCTCTCATTCTACACATGGACGACATCTTTTGCGTCTGTGTGTTGGGGGGGAAAAAAAGTGGACAATAGACATTTCAGTAGCCTAGGTCCCTACCCAAATTCCTACGGTCCAATCCTCTCCACCAATGGTTTTCCTATATTATACATGGATTTAAAAATAAAAGCCACAGACATTTTTTCTACTGTATACAGCAGGCCTTGTTGATGGATTTGGAAGAGATTATGAAGCCTGTTTTCTTTTTTTTTTCTTTTTTTTCTTTTTTTCCGAAGGTCTCGTTCCAAAAATGAACTGGTATGTATTGTGTAGGGTCCATTATATTTACAGTACATTAGAATGAATGAGGCTGGCTCTGGACTGGATCGAATAGCGTGCTCCTTTCACGTCGAACCAGGAAAACTCCCCCCTGTCAGGTGAAGAGACGGCAGCTTGGACTCCTCATGCATTGAAGGAAGCATGAGGCCAGTCCGCTGCCTCCCCAGTTTGGTGGATGATGTGTAGAGCCCAGGATCACATCAGGTGGATGACACAAGGGTGGGAAAAAATGGGTTACAAAATTGTGGGATAAAAATGCTATTTTCAAAATGGCTTACAGTTATACTCGGTGACTTTTTCATTAAAACAAATGTTAAATGTGACTGGCATATTTGTCAAATTCCCAGAATTTCAACCCTCAAAGCCTCTAAATATGTTTTCTATTGAAAAGTGATGGGGTTGTATTGTTTCCCTGGGGAAAATGAAGTCACACAAATGTGATTGGTTCTTGATTGCAAGGACCAATCAGAATACGACTTAAACACGCAAGGGATTGCAAGTTACCTTGTATACCTTTAAACGTATAGGGTCAAAGTAGTTGATTAAGTTTTCTAATCACAATAAAACTTGCCAAAGTAACTATTAACTAAAGTAACTATTAATTAGTAACTAAAGTAACTATTAACTAAAGTTCTGATAATTGTAATGAAGTAAAAGTACAAATTCTGGCTCTGAGTATAAGTAAAAGTACTGAAAATTTAAAATACCCAAGTACAGCATGTGTACGTGCATTGCATGAGTCTGCGCGTGCGTGTGCGTGCGTGCCTGTGCCTGTGTGTGTTCTCCGGGTGAAAAACAGATGCACGTAAATGCACATCACCTGCGGCTTTCCCTCTGCTGCCTGTCTGTGGAGACCGTGACCAATTCCTGGGTTTGTTTATGAGCGCACGCTGCGCCGGTCCGGAGGAGACGGAGCCGCGTGCCAGCAAACCAACATATGGTGGCTGTGGGGGGACACTAGACACCTGCTGCTCGCTGCCGCGGACCTGCGAGGAAACCGTTTCGGAATCATTAGGAATTAGAGGAACTTAATGACTTCGCAAACAATGCAAATCCATTTCCTGGGTGGATCACGCCGCATGGACGCACACCATTTTCTGATGCAACCCGCGACAAGACAGGAGAGAGGGAATGAAATATACGGACAATTAGAAGTCATCCCCACTCACCGCCTATATGTGCACCTGGATTCTGAGCGTAGAGAGCGTAGGAAAATTAACCGTTTTAATGCTGAGATTATACTTTGAACAGCCACTGCACCGACTGCTGAGTTGCTTGTCATGAAAGTTCACTTTAAAACATTGTAATCACTTGTTGTAGTGTTAAAAAAATATCCGAAGTTCCGCTTACTGCCGCTACAGAGCTGAGCAGTCCTGCCCCATTCATGACGTTGCCAAAACAAACAAGAATACATACAGAAGAACACATAATGGATTATTGATTACTTAAAGGTAGGGTAAGTGATTTGAAATTCATTGTGTAGTACCAGCCTGGTGCACTAGGGGCACCCAAGAGTAGCTACACTATGTGAACCTGCTGCTCAATCCTGATTGGAGGAGAATTCACCCTCCACCTGGGGAACGTTTATTAGCTCCTCTGCTAACGTGGGGGAGGGGGAAACTCCATATATGGTCTGCACACATTATAGTAGAGCATTTTAACAGATTTTTTTTTTTTTTTTTTTGGGGGGGGGGGGGGGGGGGGTGATATCTGACAAAAGTGAAATCACTTCCCCTACCTTTAACGTGTTATTGCAGTGATGATGATTAGACAAAGCCTAAACAGTTGGTCTCAAGGTGAGAGGACAGAGCGGTTTTAAACAGCCTGAAAGAAGTTATTGACCGAATGTGTATTGGTAAGGTTATGCCAGTCAGAAGGAGCTTTAAACATAAAGGATTTTTGACAACTTGGTTGTTTACTCTAGATGGGATTGCACAATAGATTTGTGTAGTTGCTGTTGATTTAGTGAATTGATTAAACAATACAAGGAGAAATCGTGAATCGCAATCAAAGTGTTGTACAATTAATTAAATTGAGTAACTCATCAACTGTAGAGAAAGTGTTAGTGGTCCCATACTAGCATCACACGCGTCATAGCTATTTCCAGGGCTTGTGAGCTAGTGTACGACCTGGATTTCTACAACACATTTCTTCAACTCAAAACGCTTCGTTCAGAGACTTGGGGAATTCTTCCGAATGCTGCCCTCCGGCATTGCATGGAAAGGATAGGAGTGCTCTCGAGAGGGCAAAAAAGGGCAGGGGCTGAAGCCTCCTTTGATTTGTCTATGTGTGCTTGTCCCTGTTTCTAAGCGTGTAGGAGCATTGATTGTCCTAACACACCAACGCTGCAGCCAGCAGACTTGGATGTTGAACAGGTGCATGTGGTTGCTAGGAGGATGGAGGCGCCACACAGTACACTCCTCCTGCTGTACTGCACTGCTGTTGTCTATTTAGGAAACCGTCGTACTTCAATATCAGCATAATTAACAGGTTAAAGCATAATTTTGTCTCCCACTAAATGCTGATCAACACTCTAGCCTATAAAGCCACAGGGAGCCTGCAGCTGCCTCACAGCTGGCTTGCCTGGCCAAGATATACTGGCGTGGACAAAGATGTAGATGTAGGGGTTGCTGGGAAGAACGCCTACACTGTGGCACTCCTGTGACTATAGGAAAACGCCCTTATAAGGAGATGTTAACCAACTTAGATTTGGGGGATGTGTGGGTTCTTGTGCGCATGAATGAGTTGCTATTGGAGAAACCACAGTATTCTGCTCTTTCAAGGCGTCAATACAATTATACTGTTTGCAAATCATAAGGCAAAGTATCTGGAAATAACCTGCACCGTGTCTTCTTTAATTTGTCTGCATCGATGTTTGTTTTTACGATATAGCCATGATGTTTGTTTGTGCCTTGTCTGCTGGTCCCTCTTAAATCCCATTCAATTCATCAACTTCCAGTTAGAAAGTGTCCCTGTAGGGCTCCCCTGCAGGAGTGTGAGTGGCTGTCATTAGACCTTAACATGGGAGTGAATGGGAGTGTCAGAACTCTTTCTAGATGGCTCTGGTACCACTACTGTGTCTGGGCACAGTAATGGGTACTCTGTTTGGGCAGATGACAATAAGGGCTCCATTTTCGTTACGGCTAAACCCTTATCCCTTAACTTCTTTGCCTTTTTAAACTATTAAAAAAAAAAACATTTTTCAGTAATGGCCAGTCTATAAGCTCACAACATGTTAATAGATTGACATGTTGAAATATTCCAAAAGTTTTTAAAAACGAAATAAGGGATTTGGGATAAGGGGTTTAGCATGTAACGAAAATGGAGCCCTAAACCTACACACTTCCAAACAAAGAGCACTGTTTCTCAGCTTCAAACCTTCTTCTCTGTGTGTAGTCTTAAGTATTGCCCATGAGTCTGTTTGCGCTAGAGGAGTGGTTTTCAACCAGTGGTCCGGGGACCACCAGAGGTTCTTGAGATGGTTCAGTGTGTTCCTCGGTTGGTCAGGTGGTCCCCAGCTAAGTTGATTAACCAGATGAAAAGTTGGTTGACCAAATGTAACTCTTGAGAGTGTAAAAATGAAATCAAATGGAATGAAGTCTAGGATAGAAAATGAATGGTCATTTTTATCTGTATGCCTGTTTTGTTTCTGAAATCCAGCCTGGAATTGTGGACAAAAGTAAAATAAATCTTTAGTTTTGGGGTCTTTGGGGCTAAAATGTCATCAAATGGTGTTCTGTGGCTCAAATGCAGAATAAATAGTGGGCCCTGTTATCAAAAAGGTTGAAAACCACTGCCCTAGCGAGATGATATAATCTCTCCTCTTAGTGCTTTAATCACTGCACCACACACCGACAGAGGAGCCCACCCGGTATAAATGCAACAGCAGTGGCAACGCGGACATGGGTGAATCGGCTTCACAACTAAATCGGGGGCGAAAAATGGAGGCCAAAAATCATTGGCAATTAAAGAATGTAACATTCAATATGGCACAGACCTCCACGGCAGCACAGCTGTGTTCGGAGAAAAGTGGACACAAATTATTGGTTAGGGAAATATTACACAATTGGTGGAAATAGTGTTTTTTTCCCCGTCGTCCTTTTTTAATGGCCGTCGGTGCGGCCGGGGGTGCGGGGTTAACGTTTTCAAAACGAGGCGAGGAGGCAAGCCACTCAGCAGAGAATTTGCTAATGTTTTTTTTTTTTTCTTTTTCATTTTTGTATTGTATTTTTGTACATAGGGCTTAGACTACCTGCCTTTTTCCTCTCTTGAAATATGTCTTGCCTTTAATCACCAGCAATCATGTAATTGCAATCAGTCAGTCAGCCCCATAATGAGAATTAGGCTATTATATCATTGACTTGCTGGTCAATGGCCCATAATTAGTGTGGTTGCCTATAGGCCACTCTTGCTATTGCACTCCAGTGTTTTGCATAATTGAAAACGTTTAAATCATTTAAAAATGTTTAAATCATGCAATAACACTCTTGTTCTCCCTGTCCGATTGGCCGGCTATTCTGAACTCTTCTAAATTGCACAGCGTGTTTCGCTCTGCCCTCCTCTGATTGGGCAGTATAAGGTGACATCATACCCAACTCAACACTTCTAATCAGACAATATTCCTACAAGAGATTGGGGGCTCTATGTGGGTTGGGGTTTGACAATATTGTATAAAACGCACTACAAAGCAACCAAAGGTACACCATACAGTATTTATGGCACCCCCCATATCTGTCTGTACCTCCAGACGACCCATTGTTGACCTGTCTGTCTTTCTGTCTAGCATCAAATGCTGAATGAGTGAAAACTTTCTCAAACTAACTGAGGATAAGACAGAAGTTCTCAAAAAGAATTCGCAGGCTTAGAAAGTAACAGTACAGAACAGGGAAGGTGTTTCGATCTGTATTGAATTTTGCACATTAATCATGTTACCAAGATTGCCCTTTTATACTGTACCTTAGAAAGAATCAGAGCCTGTCATGGGATGATTTAAAACGGCCAAGCTGTTTTCTGCCCCCCAAAAAACTCTGTCTCTACTCCATGACTCTGAGTCCAACCATTGGTGAGGAAGGGTGCATAAAAGTGTGCTTATGAGTTTAAACATGCAAAACATGAGGGGCCACTGACTGAGAGGACGTAAATGAGGCTATACTTTGCACAGCTGGTTTCAAATCGACCGAAGCATTTCAGGTATGGCATTGGACCAACTTTATTTTTAATATTTCTGCCGTAATATATAGAATTTCCATTTCTTTCCCCGATAAGCAGCTAGCTATCTATGCGCTTGAGTCGTTTTGATTTCCGGTGCGAACGAATTGCATGGCAGCTCAGGTGAAATGGAAGTCAGGGGGAACTGGGACATCCCTGTTTTTTTCTGAACTTCTGAAGTAGGCATACTACTCCAATAACTATTTTTAAATGATGGGAGTCAACATGTGTCTGAGATCTGCACTGTAGCTATATGATGAGGACGGTGCAGGGCTCTGTTACAGCTGGTGGCTGTACAGTTGGTTCATGAGCATACAGTACCTGAAAAATGCTATCAAACTCATGGGTAGCCAGCTTGCCCCCCAGTGGTGCCATTACTATGTATTTATGAATGAATTAACTGATTACCCCCCCTTCAAGAAAAACAAAAAAAACAAACAGAAAAACAAAAAAAACAAACAGCATTTTTCATCTCCCTTATGTATACTTGTGTCTGTAGCTTTAAATACCCCCCCCCCCCCAACCCCGCGATCCCATCATTTTCATAGGATGCAGAGGGGAGGAGAGAAGGGTGAATTACCCAGGGATGCATTACTTCTTATCGGTAGCGACGCTGGGATTGCCAAATTCATCATAATGAAGTGAAATCAACATCAATCTGGCCACCGATTGAGATACGGACCCCGGTACATACGCACATACGTGCATGCACCACTGTACTGTGGACATTATTTATGTGAAAACAATCTCAACGTTAGCCGAACATGCTAATTCCGTTAGCATCGGCCGTGATTAAATTCGATTAATCAAAGTACTAAACAAAATACGTTTTTACGTCTCTGGCAACCATTGATTAAAGTCAATGGGATCGTCTTTACGCCCCTGACACTAGTGAACTGAAAACTGCTGTTTTAGATTTAATTCATGACATCTTCTTTCTCCCATTCACAGAATTTAGAGGCACTGTTATCTCTGGTTATACACAAGAACACGGCTAGATTCATTTAGATCTCTTTCTTTTCTAATCTAGACTAGAACCGCAGATTCCCGTTTTGCAGTAATTGCTAAACCGTATTCTAATTGAATCATAATGCACACCTACGCGGCTACGAGCGCGGCGTCTGAAGTCACGTCGGCGCGCCACTACAGTCTCATTACACCCTATTACCTGCACATAGCGAGTGCACTGATTAAGCCAGTCTTAACTTAAAAATAATTTGTGCCACATTTTCACCATTTTCAAAAATATCAGACCTACAAGCTCATAGCGTGCCACTCCGTGGCGCGCTATGAGCTTGTAGGTCTGATATTTTTTTTTTCAATAACTAAAGCAATGTTTATGATGCCATGTAATGCTAAGAAATGCTAATAATGCTAACTAATGCTAATAATGCTAAGTATTGTTAATAATGTAATGCTAATGCAAGATATTGTTAATGCTAATAATGCTATAATGCTAATTGATGGTAGCAATGCTAAGTAAGTAAGTAATGCTGCTAATGCTCAGTGTTGTTAATGTTTACTAAGGCTAATAATGCTAAGTAATGCTAATTCTAAGTAATGCTAATAATGCCAAGTAATGCTAATTATGCTAATAATGCTTAGAACACCAAAAGGCGTACCGGCACAATGTGGGTTAAGCATTCACGACATGCACATAAATATACCTCGGCGACGTGGTTATGCATTTCTGCAGCCACAATATTATGGCAGGTGTCAGGGACATATACAGTCGTAATGGGTTTCCCTCGGAAAAAAGCACGCGGCCGGGGCTCTACCCTCGTGTCACGTTATCGCGTTGTCGTGGCATAACAACAACAACTGGACTCATTATGACATCGGCGAGCCAACGCCAAGGGCGGAATCGCTGTGAGTGTTGCTTATCGGGGCAGCACATGTAAAAAAAAAAAAAAGCTATAGGCGGGTGGTGTATACGTCGAGCAAGTCCTTGACACTCAGTGTTCCTATTAAGGATCGCGGGATATAAATGAATACGTATCCACTCTCGCTACCCCCCACCTCCCCCCTTTTTTGTTCCAGTCGTGTGCAGCTGTCATTGATGTGATTTTCAACCTTTCTCTCTCGCTCTCTCTCTCTCTCCCGCCGCCTGTTCAAGGCCCTGAAAAAAAGCGCATGCAATGTTAAGAGCTATTGTGTCGGGCTACACATGAAGGAGAGAGAGAGGGAGAGAGAGAGAGAGAGAGAGTCTCCTCTCCTCTCCAGGACACACTTGGTATGCACGGCGGGTGGGCTGGCGATAGGCAGGCAGGCAGGCGGCGGTGGGGGGGGGGCTGGGGCCTCAGCCCACAAATTTTCCTCGCATTTGTTCGCGTTTATGGTCAAACGGACTGCATTTGCATCCAGATTAAAGCAATGGAGATGGAAGTGTGTGCGTGTGTGTGGGGGGGGATTGTTTATGTGGCAAAACGCGCAGAGCGGAGCCAAATGAACGAAGCGGCGCCGCCGAGCGATCATACATGTGGGGCGATGAAAGAAAGCCTCGATGATGAAACAGAATGGGGATGTCATAATTCTTGCTCGTTCTTTTATGTTTAACACAGTTGTCTGCGCGGCCCATTACATAAATCAGCTCTGGGGGTGGTTGTGATCACAGCCGGCGAGCGACCGCCGAGGACATTACGGGGGCTGCCGCACGCCGTCGACATGAACACGTACGGGACAAAGTTGTGGCTGTCCGCATTATGTGTGTGTGTGTGTGTGTGTGTGTGTGTGTGTGTGTGTGTGTGTGTGTGTGTGTGTGCGCGTGCGCACGTCCAGCTGTTTCAATGATGAAACAAACTACATCATGCAGGGATGTACGTTGTAGATGGAGAGGACGACTTTAGTTCCAACACTCACTCCACACTCACTCTGGAGGACCACTATGGTTCCACACTCACTCCAGAGGACCGCTATAGTTCCACACTCACCCCAGATGTTCGCTATAGTTACGCACTCACTCCAGATGTTCGCTATAGTTTCACACTCACTCCAGAGGACCACTGGGGTCCCACACTGACTCCAGAGGACCACTATAGTTACACATTCACTCCAGAGGACCACAGAGGACCACACAATCACTCCAGAGGTCCACTATAGTTCCACACCGACTCCAGAGGGGCTGCTATAGTTCCACACTCACTCCAGAGGACCACTATGGTTCCGCAGTCACTCCAGAGGACCACTATAGTTCAACACTCACTTCATAGGGCCGCTATAGTTCCACACTGACTCCAGAGGACTGTTATAGTTTCGCTCTCAACCCAGAGGGGCTGTTATAGTTCCACACTAGCTCCAGAGGGCTACTATAGTTACACTCACTCCAGAAGGGCCACTAACTCCACACTCACATTATGCATCTTAATTAGTTATAGTCAGCCATGTTAATGTTATGAACTAAATACAATGTGTATTTGGTGTGTTTGACTACTATTAAACCAGGAATATGCCAGAGTAATTACCAGGAGTATTAGACCCTAGTATTGGGAAGTGGGTGGTGCCCCTGAGCTATTTGCGTATGGCCTGATTTATACTTTTCTCATATAACTCAGTGTCTTAAAGCGAAATGCGCAATGAGCTGGTGGGCCTGCTATTTCCGTCCTTCGACAGAGCATAAATTAGGTATCCGGCGCTCCTGCAATACAGTGATATTTGCTGTCACAACCTTCTTCCTCCTCCTCCTGTCCTTCCTTATAATGTGAATCTGAAGTGGAAACCGGTGCTATTTTTGGTCTCCTTGCCTCGAACGAATATGTTTGCACAGCAAATCAATGGCTACATAACCAAACAAACATGATCTCTAAGCAAATATTTGTACATGCAAAAAAAAGACCGTGGGTTGATCTGCATCTCGGAACACACGCACACGCGCACGCGCACACACACACACACACACACACACACACACACACACACACACACACACACACACACACACACACACACACACACACACACATCCCTTGGAACCCATGGGGAATAATAATTAAGCTTGCCGGGGATGTTTGCCTTCTGATTTATCGCGGGGGCCTAAAAAATGTCACCGATCACGGTGGCGGCGTATGAAAAGTAGTGTTGAAATTTCTCAACCCGGTTCTTAATTGTAAAAAAAAGATTCCATCTACAGTATGATCCGCAATAACCTTGCAGGTTTTAACCTGTGACACAAATTATACAACTACTTAGAACTGGCTCCTGACATGCATGGCACGTTGTACAACTAAAACTAACTACCGGTTAGTTTTATTTCAGGCTCACAAGTCTGTATAACTGTATATTTATATGTTGTTGCGACCACAGGCCGCAACTTGGTATGTAAACCGGGAGGAATTTAGTCACGCTGCAGGCGCTATGCTGTAAGCATACGCTGTGATACTTACTGCACACTTACTGATACTGTTTTGGTCCTGTGCACACACATACACACACATGCGCGGATTTTGTTCAAGCCGATAGTCTGAATCCGTCAACAAGGGCTGCCGTTTGCAGTGGAAAAATGTGTGTTAGAAAAAAGAGAAGGCCACCACTCATGAAATGCTCACAGCGTTGAGGAAGGCCGACTGTGACGAAACACTTACTTACGGCAAGGTCTGTTGCACAGAGCAGGGAGAAATGCATAGAAGAGCCGAACGCCAAGATAAATTATTCTATGCACACATTGTTTTCATTCAATTATGATATTTGTTCAGTCTATCAGTGAGTCATCTGACAGAGCTGTTAGTAGGCCTCTGTCAAAACAAACATTGCGGCAACGTCCTTCCATCTCCACTGCTGCAGTACCACCCCGGAAATGGACATACAAGCCAAAATACTAAAATGTATTTTATCCGGTCTTGATGCCGCCGTAATGTCGACTAAATTTACACTTGCTGAAAGTAACCAATGTACAAGCTTGCAGGATCAGCTATGTTCAGCTTGCAACCAAGTGAAAATGACAGTTTAAAGGTATATTAGATTTTACATTAAATCAAATCTTAAATTTGATATCCATTACGACTGGCATATTTGTCACATAAGACATTCCCTGAATTTCAGCTATCAAATCCAGTTCTGAATATGTTTTCTAACGAAAAGCGATAGGGTTAACGTTTCCCGGGAAAATGACCCAAATCTCAATCGACCTTGATTACAAGGACCAATCACAATGTGACTTAAACGCACAAGGGATGCTGGGAAATGTAGGACTCTGAGAAGAAACTATCGTAGCTTCGTTTTCATTTAGTGTCTAGGTAATTTTGATGAGAAAAAAAAACCTAAAAAAGGGTATCGAACAGTGATGGGTATCGTTACTTTATAAACTAACGACGTTAGGTTATTGGACTACTGCCCCCTAAAACTAATCTCGTTAAGTTACAAGTTACTTTCTATAAAAAGTAACGTAATAGATTATTTTCCGTTATTTTCCGTTCCTGAACACAATTAAAATACTCCTTTTTTCTTTGTTTTTAACGTATGCACAATTTAGTTGCATTGTATTACCAGTGCATGAGTCGCACTCCACGTTGCGCACATGAAAAACCACCACCACCACCACCATGCACAGTAGGCCTACAGACAATATTATGCGGTACAACCAGTCAGAGAGCATAAATGATGCCCTCTCCACGCTGCGCGATGACAACAACCACAACAACCCTACCATCGTAACCCAGCCTATGAACTAGACAGTAGTCTATATAAGACAAGGCACGGCGGCCAAACAATGAATTAAACATTACTCACCTAATAACGCAGCCAGAGGGTGTACTATGTTTTGTGTAAATCCATAAGTGTACGGCGTCATTGTTTACAAGACTTTTAGCAAGTTGCGCATACAGTAGCTGTGTCACTACCCAACCTAGCAGCGGACTTCCTCTTCCTCTTCCTTTTCAAAATAAAAGATTCATACTAGAGTATAACTAGACACCAGCTAGACAGTAGGTTTACTTTTATTCCTTAGGCGGACTTACAGGATGTGCAGACAGAAAATGTAAACTACGCACATCACTCACAGAAGTAAGGACGCGCAGTCCACAGGCTTATTCTACACTAACAGAAGGAGGAATATACAACACCGGGCAGTCTCAAGAAAATGAATTGGGACGAACTATCGTAACGAGTTACTTTTTTGGAAATGTAACTAAGTAACTAACTACTAAATTGCAAAAATAACTCGTTAGGTTACTCCGATACTAATAAAAGTAATCTGATTACATAACGCCGTTATTGATAACGCCGTTATCCTCATCAAGGGTATCGACCAAACATTTGTTGTCATCATAGTATTGGTTGTCAAACTCAGCCGCCGGACACTTTGACACCATTGTCTTTCCAGGGTAAAATTGCTGATTGCGGCCATTCAGCCAGACGTAACCCTCCATTGTGATCGGCGCTAAGTGCAGCAGGTTCCAGCGGTGAAATCCGCTCAAATATTCACCCCTCTAGATTGGCTTCTGCAGTGAGTGCAGGCACTGGAGGGTGGGGATGGGCTAAAGGCCCCCACGATTGATTACTATTGTTAATCAAGATTCAGTTCGATACGCTCTGGAGGGGGAAAAAAGAGCACTTAACCCTCAGTGTCCTGAACGCGTTTTGGTGTTTTATCTGTTGAAAAATAGCAGATCAACAAGCTCGTGTCGCGCCACCGAGTGGCGCGACATGAGCTTGTTGTTCTGCTATTTAAAAAAAAAAAAAATTGTGAAAGTGTGCTGCAAATCTCTGAATACGTTATTTTGGGAGCAAACATTTTATCTCAACATGTTGTTCTGGGAACCCCCGAGAACAACATGTTTTCAGATGGGGGTCTGCAGCCAAATATGGATAATTTTGGCTAGAAATATGTTAGCATCACTGACACAGGAGCACAGATTTTTCAGAAAAACTAGAATCTAGTGTCAGAAACTATAGAATCTAGTGTCAAAAACTCGATTCTAGCGTCAGAAAGTAGATTTTAGTGTCAAAAAGGAGATCCTAGCATCAGAAACTATCATTTAGTGTCAATAACTAGAATCTAGTGTCGGAAACTACTGTAGAATCTAGCGTCAAAAGCTAGAATGTTGCTGCAGCTATAATCTGGTGTCAGGAATTACTGTATAATCTGGTGTCAGAAACTCGAATCGAGGGTCACGACACAATGGGTTAATAGTGCCGGGCATGCTCCATCAGCGACAGGACTTCATTTATACACGACTGGGATTATTTGGCGAAGTTTAAATAAGTTCCTCTTAACTATTTATAGGGCTTCGTAATGAGAAAACCTGTATGATGGGAGCCCGGTAGTGAAATCAGTCTGGCAGCTAGAAATTTCATGAAAATGGCAGGCAGGCAGGGCTATATGTCACGACAGCTAGTTAAATATAGACATTTTTTAGTAAATAATTAAACCCACCCTCCAGAATTATACTTTAACGCAATGTGACACGCATTTATTTTACGTTTATGAACCACTTAGGAAACAGCACGATATAGTGGGCATTTATGCTTGATTTTGTTTAACGTAAAATGAATGACAGTAGTTGAAGGTATTATAGTCAACTTTTTAGTGTGTACAAACTCAGATTTGAATCTAACTCCATCTCACCTCCACTCTATTGGTTCATTAGCCTATTTAAGATTGGTAGAACGTCCGACCTACGACGCCAGTAATGAATCGCTCTGTGCTCGATATATAATCCTCGCGGCCGTCCTACCCTCTCCTACGACGGCAGAACGCAGCTTTTGGCGTCGTGTTAACAACGTGGATGAGAGCTACCCTGAGGTGGATCCCGTTTGGCGTCGCCTGCTTTCTTAACTATGTTGGGCTTCTGGCATAACTGCAACGGACCACGCCTACCGTTCTCGTCGTGTCCAAGGCCTAGAGACGGGAACTTAAATTCCCTAATAAGAAACTGCGGGAGACTGCTGTGATTGGCTAAAACGCTGCGTACCCTCCACCCCCCCCCCCCCCCTCACACACACACACACACACACACACACACACACACACAAACACACACACACGCGTAAATTATTTGTTGACAAAATAAAGTTCTGGACCGTCTGCAGAAAAGACAGAGACATCAATTCATGACCGTGGCATATGTTGCAGCATGGGGCAACCCGTCGTGCAGGGTGGTAAAACAGATTAGTCTGGTGAAAGTGGTCGACCGTTTTGGCCATCGGTCCTCTCCCTACTAAACCTAACCGTAATCCCTAACCCTGAACATAATCTCAGTAAAACCTATGCCTGAACCTAACCTTAACCCGCGACTGATATGCCAACCGTTATACCCCTCAAAAAACATAACTATGGTTATAAAAAATTGCAGTTGCGTACACATGAATACAGACAGAATGAAATATTACGGCACATTGCAACACTTGGTCTTAAATAACCTTTCAACAACTTCAACATCAATTTGACCTTTTGAATTTGTCCCCATTTAACACACTGTTGTACCTTGTGGAGAGTTTAATATTTAGAGCCGCATCTATGCATATTCCTGTGTCCAGATGGCTCCGGAGCATGACCTTAATAATGGATCTCTGAATGCTCCTCAGTGGAATACCGTTTGGAGGCCAGCCTTGAGCTCATCGAAATGTCTGTGAGATCCACGACTATAGGACAATGTTGGAAGAAGTAAGGCTATTCACATGTTTTACTTAAAGGGATACTTCTCCGAAATTAAACCTCGTCTGTATGGTTATGCTATCGTGCATCCGTGCTTCTGTGCCCGGGTCTCAGCGCATACTGAAGTGGAACACCAGAGGAGGGGGTTCCAGACTGTTTCATACCTACGTCACTGCCCTAAAAGTGACGTATGTACAGTATGATACGTTTCCCAGAGCACTGAACACTAAGGGAGTCGCAGAGGAGAGCAGCAAGGCACGCACAGAATATACTTTCTCTAGCGCCACCATGTGACTTTTTTAACATATATATATTTTTTTTCACATATTTGGAGGCCATTGTACAGTATTTAAAAGCATTCCGTACCGGCGAAGCACTCCTTTAAGTAGCAATACAACAAAATCTAAAAATACCGGACAAATGTCTATATCACAGATTTGCCTTCAGTACTTACACTCAAAAGTAGTGATGTACAGGTACAATTGAGGCCTATTTGTTTCTGTATATTGTTTTTAGCCTAGTATTTGTTTTAAGCATGCTGATCTTTGCTCACAGTGTTTGTCTAGATCTCCTATGCCTGAAGAAGTGCAGTTGCTAATCTACTGTATGCTTTATATAATCTCCCAAGAATCGTGCAACTAAATATGGAAAAAGTATGGGGAAAAAGTGGATATTTCCCTCAGAATTCATTGTACATGTGTAAAGGTCAGGTCGAGGAAATGCATTTAGGCCTGATTTACACTGGCAGACTGTAGCCTGAATCAGATCTGTGCCACATCAAGACTTATCATCTGAATGGTCTAACGCAGGGGTTTTCAACAGGTGGTCCGGGGACCACCAGTGGTCCTTGAGAGGGTTCCAGGTGGTCCCCAGCTAAGTTGGTTAACCAGATGTAACTCTTGAGAACGTAAAAATGAAACCAAATGGACCCTCGCGGGTCCATTTGGTTTCATTTTCACACTCTCAAGAGTTAAAATATTCATCATCTGAATTAGCCCAAGTCTACACTGTTTTGTTTGCAAAATCCCACCTGGAATTGCGAACAAAACCAAAAGAATTCTTTAATTTTAGGTCTTTGGTGTGAAAATGTAACCAAATGGTGGTCCGTGGCTCAAATGCTGAATAAATGGTGGTCCCTGGAGTCAAAAAGGTTGAAAACCACTGGTCTAACGGGTCACATGACTCATTTAAACAAATCAGGCTTCAAGGTGGATGTGACTCGGCTTGGACTCAGGCTGGATTTGGCTGCCAGCGCATATCAGGCCTCTGTTACTTTCCGCCACCGAGAATAAAAAAAAAAAGACTCTGAACAGAGCTTAATTATCCCAGGTTATTATTCAAAATGGACGCCGAACATTACAATCTCTGCTGGCAGGAGCGCGGCCATCGAGGTTCAGTCCTCCATCTGCTTTGGGAGATGCCCAGCTGTTATTGAATCGCTTTGTTTAGAAGTTATATCCCTCATGTCATGGTTCTTTAACCCTTAAGTGTCCTGACGCGTGTTTTATCTGTTGAAAAATAGCAGATCAACAAGTCATGGCGCGACATGAGCTTGTTCTGTTTTTGAAAAATGTGCTGCAAATCTCTGAATGTTATTTGGAGGCAAACATTTTTAACTCAAATTTTTGCATCTGGGGGATCCCTACAACAGTTTTCAGATGGGGGGGTCTGCAGCCAAATATGGATAATTCTGGTGGTCCTTGGCTTGGTCTTGGACACAGGAACACAGATTTTTCAGAAAAACTAGAATCTAATGTCAGAGACTATAGAATCTAGTGTCAAAAACTCGATTCTAGCGTCAGAAACTAAATTCTAGTGTCAAAAGTAGATCCTATCATCAGAAACTATAATTCAGTGTCAATAACTAGAATCTAGTGTCGGAAACTACTGTAGAATCTAGCGTCAAAAGCTAGAATGTTGCTGCAGCTATAATCTGGTGTCAGGAACTACTGTATAATCTGGTGTCAGAAACTCGAATCGAGGGTCACGACACAATGGTTCGTTAATGTTCATTCATAACACATGTCCAGCGCGCCGCAGGCAGGGCCAAAAACCTGACAACGTTGTCAGAGTTAGACTGTTATCCACCTCTGGACTTTGAGACGCTTATATGTCGGTGCCTCCCAAATATGGGAGGTCCTTGAGAGAGTTCAAAGGTGTCCCCAGCGATTAGGAACCAAACGGACCCTTATGGTTGTAAATCCGAGAGGGTATAAATGGAACAATTTAAAGAAGCATTTAGAGATAAATTAGCTTTGATTTTACAATACACATACATCTTTTGTCATAACTGTTGTAACCCCGCAGTTAGTTCTTCATTTGGTGGCTAAATTATGATTGTCTTTTCATCTCTTCACTGTGTTCATGTTTGTTTAATGAATGTTGCTTTGTGCGCGTGTGTGTGTGTTTTTTTTTAAGGTATTTAATGTTGTAATCCATGTTTGATTGCTTTCTTGGCCAGGGGGGTCCCCTTAGAGAAGTGGTTTACAGCTCAGCAGGGGCCTCACCTAGTTTAATGCGTGTTTTAATACGCATAGGAATACATTCAGCCACGGATGGCTCCGCCCCAGCTGGCACTGCGCCAAATCAAAAGGCCCCATGTGATAACACAATCAAGAACAACACTGTTTTTTTTTTGTTTGTTTTTTGCGTCGGCACAAAATGAATTTCACTATCGCCAGCAGTGCTCCCATAGAGTTATAAGACTCCCCTGACTCAAATGCAAATAGAATATTATACCGGTATAGTCTGTGTTGGTCTATAAGTATGGGTGCTTTTACCTAAAGATATATTCAGTGGTCTCACTTAATGCGTGTGACCATAGATATATATACAGTATAAGAAAGCTAGATGGCTCGCCCACGCTGCAGGCCAATGGGGACGGAGTGACGTCGTTACGTGGCGGCCATCTTGTGAGAGGATAGCATAACATTGTGTCTATGAGCATATAGTTTTTAAATGACGATAACTCGCTTATTTTTCAACCGATTTTCAAACGGATTTGTGTGTTGTAAACGCCAGAGACGTCCGCATAATATGAGCCGTTATATGATGTTTTTGGAAAAAAAAAAGAGTAAAAATCATAGCCACGTTGATAACGTTCATATTAATGCAATCCGTTTGTAAATCCGTCAAGTTTTGAGCGGATTATAGCTGTTTTTGTTTGGGCTGCCATAGAGCATACTGTATTTAGTCCTCTCACAAGATGGCCGCCGTGAACGACGTCAGAGGCTCCGCCTCAAGACATTTAGCTTTCTTATACAGTACATATCTATGCGTGTGACACCATGGTTCTGAGGGACCCCCCCAACAACAAGAGTTCTGTTTCCTCCTCAGATTGGCTGTTTTCACATTTTGTTTGTGATTTCGTTTGTTCGTTATTTTGAGAGTCTGCATGGCACTTTCTGGCAAATCCTGTTGCCCCCCATGGCATGTTGCCCACCTCAGTGCGTACTGTAGGTATAAATAGCGACGGCCGTGGGGAAGGAATGCTCACTGACTGGCAAAGCAACTTGCTTTCCGTAGAAATACACTGTTGACATTCACTTGTCTAAACACTGGGAAAAAAGCTTTTAAAAGACAACTGTGTTTTTTTCAACCAAGGTTTAGCTTTGGAGATTTTAGCTGTGTTTGACTGGGGGGCAGGGGCATTCAAACATGGACTAAATATGTTTTTTTTGTTGTTGATGATTTTCCAGAATATTATGGCAATTTATTTTGCAAATTGACATTTCAGATGTGTGCGAACGCAGAGAATCAGGCTGGACCCCAGGCTAATACATTTTTATTAGGATATTCAGTCTATCATGGACTAGGTTCCTGGCCAGACTGAATTGCGAAGTGACATTTCAGAAGTGCAGAAGGCAGCAAATCAGACTGGATAGCAGGCTATTCATTTATGACAAAACAACAAAGTTTGAATATGGAAATATGACACAATCCTGCCTGACAGCGACAAAATGTGAGTGGGTGTTTTTTTTTTTTTTTTCCCACGTCAGTGGAGTTATAGGTTGTTTTGTTGGACTGCGTACATCAGGCCTACAGCGACTGGCGCGGCTCTCCTCTCCTCGTCCTCGAGAAACACCACGGCTGTCTGAACCCTTAACGACAGACCTTTTTCATCCACCGCAAACATGCTGAGAAAAACAAAATGGAAAACCATATGAACTTAATTACTTTGGCTTCATTAATTTCCGCATCATCTCACCTCATCTCTGTTGGCCGCGGCCTGCGTGCAGTTTTTTTCCTCACAAGAGAGAGAGAGAGCTGTTTGGCTATTTAACGCTACATCTACTGATTATGTAACTGGAGTTATAGGCGTCATTACTTTTTGATCCAGGCACAGTGCTTTATTCAAGCCAGGAAGGAAACATCGCTGGAAAGTGGTTAAATGCACTCGTAGTAATGCCACTGCCTCCCTGCCCACTGGTGTCAAGTTCCATAACAGCTCATGTACTTCTTTTACTTTTTTATTCCGAGGATGGGAACAGCTTACACAGCTCTCCTGCTTACACTACGTTTTCATTAATCATGTTTATATCATGCCAAATCATGCCAACAGCACTTTATTCTCCATCAGTGGTTTCAGTCAGTTATTTTTTCATGATACCGTTACTGTCAAAGTAAGGGCTGTTCAAAAAAATACAGTAGCATTAGTTAAAAGCTCGCATCGCATTGCTTCATAGGTACACCGCAAACCTTCATGTTCTTTTTTTATTATTTTGGAGAAAGAAATAATAATATTGCAAATGTTTGGAACACTCAGAATAATCACAACATAAGGCATTTCAGAGAAGTCTTCACTTCAGCACACACAAAATATTTTAAGATATGTGGTCCCGCTAGCAGGCAAACCTGCCTCTGTTATTGAACTAAATTTTGTTCTCCTTAGACTTACAGTACTACTTACAGCACCACATCGTGCATGCACGCCGTGACCACTTGCTTATTAGTCACGACCTAGCCTGGCCTAGGTCGCAACTAGTTGCAACTGCGTCGCATCCAGAAGCACCTATAGCCGCGACCGCGACCAGTAAGACACATGTTCAACATCTCTGAGTGCCTCAAAACACTCCCTATGTGGACGCATTGTGGATACATGCAACACCCTTGTGGTTTAGTATCTTGAATTTCTGGGAGAATTTCCAGGCCAAAAAATTGCCAACATAAGCTCACAACGCAGCGTGCAGTGTGCTTATAGATTGGCTATTCAGCATAGAGATTTGCTGTAGAGGAGGGGGCGGGGGAGAGCAAAACCAAGCGCAGAGTCATTTTGGAACGATCATCCCCCAGACCCTGTTCCAGCATAGGAAATAGATCACAATATGGAAACTGACAACACAACTGAATACCCTCTAAACGCCATTTCATGTCGTGTCCTTGGGAATTGGCTGGGATATGCTTTTTAGATGATGCTCACAGCACATTCCTGCGTGATAAAGTCGGGTGGTCTTCTCGCTCGGGCAGACTTGACAGGCATACACAGCATTTATCCAGGCTCTTATTGGGAAGCTGCCATCTTGTATCACATATCTTTGCGGTATCGGCCCTCGGGGGGCAAATCATCATGCTCAATCTAGTATTCGACTTTTGTAGCGCGGAAAGTTAATATGTTATCGTGCCGCCACCGCCTGTAACTCTATACAATGTGCCCTAAATAGTTTGCAATTAATATTGGACAATTAAAGTCCTCAGTCACTATGAAGCCGCTTTTTTTCCTGCCAGACAATTATTTCTCACATTACAACTCATGTTTCAAAATATAGGCTATGCTTCAGGTCCATGGAGGATGTGTACAGTAGCTTGCTTAGTTATTTCAGATGTCTGATATAGAGCTGAGCAGTCCCGCCCATTTCATGGCCTTGCCCGCAGGCCCAGAAGTAATTTCCCCTTTCATATTCCTCATAGACTTCCAAAATGATACATATAAGGTTGATTATGCCACGGACAGCACCAACTCTGGTCGTGACAAATCATGACAACTAACACAATATTATCATACAATATCTAATCAGAAAAATAGCGGCTAGGATACAACACGCAAATGA
Organism: Benthosema pterotum; assembly: GCA_039105355.1. Classification (NCBI taxonomy): domain Eukaryota; kingdom Metazoa; phylum Chordata; class Actinopteri; order Myctophiformes; family Myctophidae; genus Benthosema; species Benthosema pterotum. The sequence continues at coordinate 11,692,039 of CM076966.1, forward strand.
TTTGATTGTCCCAAAATTATTTGGCATAATACCTATAATACCAATCAATGTGTAACAATGGTGTTTAATTGTGCCGAGTGGTGAGAATAGTATAGCAGAGCTACACAATGCAGAGATCAAATATTATACTAGTCTACTTGTCAGCCCATAGAAAGCCAGAATGATGATTATTTATTCTTTTATAGGTGGTTAATTGTATGGTCACATATTATGCCAATTATGAAAACTGCTCAACATATAAAAGTTAGCATCTGGCAGCTTCTACATACTGGGAACCCCTACTCAACATTTCTAACATAAAACCTCAGTGTACTCATCATGTCTGAGGCCATACATTCTAGCAAACGGATTATATTCTCACTTGTAGTCTTGTTCGATAATATTTGTGAGTTACGTGAATTAATGCATTATGTTTGCCCAGTATTACTTTAAGGCAATATTTCCTCCACTTCGTGACCAGATACTGGGTCTACTTGCTGATTCTTGACGTAACACCACAGGTCCTGTCTTGCAGTTTTCACCGTGTCAAAAAACAACAACTTAATTTCAACATTTCACCCCAAAACTTTTTTTTATCTTTATTTGCAGTTATTTATTTAGAAAAAAGTGGTCCAGGTGCTGTTTTGTGAAAACGCTCCTTAATGGCTGTTTCCCCTATCCCAAAATAGGCTTATAATGGGGCTAATGGGTCAAATGCAAGTTCACCTATATACATCGCTCCAAAATGCAATTTTCTGCTATATATTGTCTCCCCACCATGTCAGTAGTGTGGTAACACTCACACTTTCACTTTCACTTTTGGTACAGCAGTGATTCAGCTGTCTCGAAAGGTGGGGGCGTGGCACATGGTTTATGGCTGAACCACTGCTGAACCAAAAGTGAAAGTGAAAGTGTGAGTGTTAATACACTACTGACATGGTGGGGAGGCAATATATAGCAGAAAATTGCATTTTGGAATGATGTATATAGGTGAACTTGCATTTGACCCATTAGCCCCATTATAAGCCTATTTTGGGATAGGGGAAACAGCCATTAAGGAGCGTTTTCACAAAACAGCACCTGGACCACTTTTTTCTAAATAAATAACTGCAAATAAAGATAGAAAAAAAGTTTTGGGGTGAAATTCCCCTTTAATTTCAACAAACCAACCCCCGAGTGGGTGACCTTCGTTTAATTAGCAGCTGACAGCAAGGAACTCGCGCTCTTCTCATGAATGTTGCAACAACACGATGCCGCACCTCCCACTGTCTGCTCATTCTTTACCTGACACTCCAAATTTCTGTCCCGAAAATGCATTCATTCCAAATGCAAATCATGAAAGTACCACACTGTTTTTTCTCAAAACAGTGTGGTACTGCCTATTTTAGGCTATTTCACACACACACACACACACACACACACACACACACACACACACACACACACACACACACACACACACACACACACACACACACACACACACACACACACACACACACACACACATATAATTATATACACACACACAACGCCAATTCCAAAAAAGTTGAGAGGTGTAAATAAAAATGCAATACAAGGATTTACAAATCATCTTCAACCTATATTTAGTTGAACAAAGTAGTATTAAATAAAGTAATTGTAGTGAAGGTAAAGGTACTAAATGTGTCTCTGAAGTGTAGAATTAAAATACCTTAACGATTGTGAAGTACAAATTGCGCAGTAAAGCAAAGTCAGCCCCTCTTGCTGTGGGCCTCTTGGGCAGCACAACACATTTGGAGCTTGTAGATTAGCCACTTCTGGGCTTTTTTTTGTCCGAACATGGCATCATATGGGATATAGCCGCTGCCTCTGTAACACCCTCTGCATGTCTGTGGATCTGTGCACCGCTTGTATGGCAGCAGTGGCAGATGTAACACGTCCCATTTGGGGGGGCAAGAAAACATGTTGGAGGGGCAGGAGAAAATGGTATGGGGGCGACTTCATCGCCACGGGCGATGAAGCCGCACCCATACCATTTTCGGTTACAGGACTTTTATTAGTCAAGTAAAGCATCAATAATAACATCAGTTGTTGTTGAAGTTGCAACAGACACGCAGCATGCATAAAGCTAAAGGTCTGACTCAGAGAGTTTTCTGTTTTCAATGATATGAAATGCTGTTGGTTTAGTGGTGCCAAAATTGTAGTTAGTTAGTAGCAGTAGTAGTGTTTAAAATCATTTTAAATATTAGCAATTTAATTTGAAATATCTTGGGTTGTTTTGCATGGCATCGTGTTTGGGGGGGCAGACTGGGTATTTAGGGGGGCATTGCCCCCCCCCCCATGCCCATGCCTAGATCCGCCCCTGTATGGCAGAGTATAAAACTGGAGCTCAGAAATAGCCCCTCCTGCTGCTGCACTTATATGAGAAGCGAGCCGGCAGGGGAGGGGGGGGTTTGAGGACAACAAACTGCGACTAACAACCATAACAAAGTGTGGAGATGTCATTTGGAATGTCTACTGGTATAGAATGAATAATCTCACCCAGTGACTCACCCCCCCCCAATCCCCTCCTCCCCCCATATGCCTGTTAGGGTGTGAAGTCAGTGGGCACAGCTGGCGGGCCGATGCGCGCCCTTATCGGAGACACATGCATAAACATGATGCTTTACACACGAGGAGAGAGAGAGAGATAGAGGGGGAGAGAGAGAGAGAGAGAGAGAGAGAGAGAGAGAGAGAGAGAGAGAGAGGGAGAGAGAGAGAGGGAGAGAGAGGGAGGGAGAGAGTGCTGCATGCATGCAAAGTGGCAAACATCAGCAATAGACCGGCTGCACTCGGATCACCGAATCATCAGTCTAATTCTGTTGTTTTTTTGTTTGTTCTTTTCTTGTTTTGAAGGGCGCTAGTGCCTCCTATAATCAGAGATTCTGTGTTAACCCTCAATCTGCAAACCACTTGAAGGCTGCCTATGTTTACCTTTGAACAACCAACTGCACCGACTCGAGGTTTTTTTTTTTTTTTTTTTTTTGTTTTTTGGTCACGAAGATCCACTTTAAAACGGTTGGAATCGCTTGCTGTTGTGGCCATCATATCACATGAATTGATACCGTGGGCGATGGACCTTCGGACCCGTGCCCATCGATTAATGAGAGGAAAGGCTGCAATCGAGTCTAGTAAAACAGCTGACCGATAATCGGTCGGCATCAAGTACTCCCCATCTTCTACTTTACTTTACTTTATTTGTTTATTTGGTCGGTGTATATTGATGTACATTACAAAAACAATGAAATGTAAATATACCGGATTTAGCAAGGTTGCTAATGTCATTCTGTAGTCCCCAAAACATTAAACCATTGTGTACTGAATGCGTTTTGGTGTTTTTAAGCTGTTGAAAAATAGCAGATCTACAAGCTCATATCGCGCCAACGAGTGGCGCGATATGAGCTTGTAGTTCTGCTATTTTTGAAAAAAAATGTGAAAAGCATCAGAAACTAGAATCTGATCAGGACACAATGGGTTAAACAAGAGACAAGTTAAAATAAAACATAACATGAAGACAAACACAATAGAAGAGTACATAAAAGAGAGAGAAAAGAAAAAAAAAAAGCATCAATAAGAAGCATCAACAAGTACAAAACACTGTGGTGTATGTTTACCAAGGAGAAAAAAGGGGAAATGGCGGTTTTCTTTGCACGATGCATAAGATTCAGTATCCTGAGTTCATCCTATACAAGGATCCTGTGCATCTTCAACAATAATGAAGGGAGTTGAACTGCACAGATCAAATTGATTGTAGTGGAGAGAACTACAGGATGTGTGTCTGCAAAATTTACATTTTTATGGAGATTTTAGTGTTAGGTCACGGACGAAAGCACCCCATTCTTCCACAGGACAATGAATCAGCCGGGTATTTCTAAGTTCTGAGATTGCTTTTGGTGAATCAAATGACATCTGGGGTACAGTATATTCCTAAATTCCGACAGTGACCAATCAGGATAGACCTGGAGGTGGAAGAGAAGAGTTGACCTCCTCATGTCTCATCAATTTTCAATTTTCTTGATATTAAAATCTATGATATTTTTCTGTAGTAGTTTATACATCGACTGAAACACCCTATGCTCCTGTGTGTGTGTGTGTGTGTGTGTGTGTGTGTGTGTGTGTGTGTGTGTGTGTGTGTGTGTGTGTGTGTGTGTGCGTGTGCGTGTGTGTGCGTGTGTGTGTGTGTGTGTGTGTTTTCCTTCACTTTCTGGCATTTAGGTGTATCAACTTTAAATCTCAAGGTCAAACTGCATACGATGATATATCGTGCCTTTGGGGGTCCTGTCCTCTTTTCTAGGACTAATTTACTCATTTGCTGTGGTCCTTTATACACTTTCTTATCTGTTTTGGGGTGCTTCATTTGTTTACCCACGTCACCAGTAAATGTCGGCCAAACCAGAGGGGAATAAATAGCCTATACTTTCACCCCGGCCGCTGTCTAATATACTGGTGTTTCAGAACTGGGACAACCGCCGACCGTATAGCCTATGGGGATTTTAGTGCATGGGCCAGAGGGGGTTTTGGCATACCAAGAGGTGGCAAAGGCTACTTATGTTTTTTGAAAAGCTCTATGTCTATAGATAATATTTTGATATGATAGACCTTCCTAAGTGGTAGCTAAATTGGTGTTATCAACTGATAAAGGGACCCTCCCCTATTGAAAAATGGCATTTTCACACCTCATCTTTGTTTTGGATTGATTTATTTACATTTTGATTAATTACCTAATTCTTTAATAAATTTAAGTTAATTTTGGATACTGTGTCTCCCCTGATTTTTGTTGTGTGCTGGCACCCCTAGGCCAGTACGTAACAAATGGGGGCTTTCGTCCGTTTGAATTTAAAAACACTTTGGCAGTAAGTTTGGAGGGTCAAGTGACCCGCCCTTCTGTCTTTAGTTTGCAGCTCGTTGCTCGGTGGTAAGCAATTAGCAAATTAGTCTTGATTGGTTGCTCATCTGCGCCGTGCGTTTGTGAGTTGAGTGACGCCATTGAACCATTCCGGGGGGTTCCTGGTACTTTTGGTCCACTTTTCAGTCCGGTGAGTACAGAGCAAAGTTTACTTCAGCGTACATGCTTGTACTGGGACTTTAGGGAGATACAGTTTGATTTGTTTGATTTGAAAGTAATTTGTTTAATTAAGTTGAAGTTCATTTGCTTAATTATATTACCAGTTTAATTAAGTTTGGGCTAGTGGAGAGGTTTGGTCCTGGTTTATGTGCTGCTAAAGTTAAATGTATAATTCTGATATATAAATATAAGTATTGTTAAAATAGTATATTTATATATAGATACATACATTTAGAGTGCCTTGCTGGTTTTTTGTTTTCTGTTTTATATGGGTGTCCCTGTTAGGTGCGCTTAGCTTCGGGGTTAAATAGCTCGCGGGGTCTAGGCCGGGGGGTGGTTTAGGTGCTAGGTGCGGCTGTAGGCAGATGTGCGTACGCACGTCTGTCTCGGGGGCACAGCTAAGGGGTGCATGCAGGTCGCCAACTTGTTTTGGTTGCTTTCACTGCCTCTTGGTATGAGCTAGGCCTTTGCGGTGGCCTTCAGTGCTTAAATACCTACCGCAAACCGGCATGAAGACGGGTGGAGCTTAGCCTGGGGTTTAGTTAGGTAGAGGGGCACTCGTATTTTGTTTTTTGTTTTTGACCAGCTGGGAGGCTTTAGCACACATAGCCAGGATGGTTTCTGTAGAGGAATTTGCAGCCAGTCCATCAGAGGACTTATTAGTTCAATGCACTAAAGACCAATTAATTAAAATATCAGATTACTATAGAATTAAGCTTGATTCAAATGATAAGAAAACAAAAGAGTCAATAATGGTGGTGTTGAGGCGCCATTTATTTGAGAAAGATTTTGTAGAGCCAGAAAAGATGTCCACTCCGAACCCATTACGCACCGCACCGGCGGGGCCTTCGGTTTTGTCAGGATCAGCATTAACTTTTGAACAACAAAAGGAGCTAATGATGTTGCAGGCTAAACTGCAGGCTGAGCAGGAGAAAGCTAGGCTAGAGGCACAGGCTGAACAGGAAAAGGCTAGGCTAGATGCACAGGCTGAGCAAGAAAAGGCTAGGCTTTATGCACAGGCTGAGCAAGAAAAGGCTAGGCTAGATGCACAGTACGCCATAGAGAAGCTTAAGCATGACACTGAACAAGCCAAATGGCAAGTGGAGCAAAACAGGCTGGACCTGATAAGGGACGGTAAAATTCCATCTGTTGCACAAGTGTCCACCCTAGAACCTGCAGAGTCCACAGGGGGTTTCGATATCAACACTAGTCTACGTTTGGTCCCTAAGTTTAATGAGCGTGATCCTGAGGCATTTTTTGCCATGTTTGAGCGTGTGGCCAACGTGCGGAAATGGCCTGACTCTGCACGCACTACGTTACTACAGTGCGTTATGACTGGCAGGGCGCAGGAGGTTTATGCGGCAATGAGCGTGGCTGACAGCCAAGTTTATTCTCTCGTCAAGACAGCGGTGTTAAAGTCATACGAGTGTGTTCCCGAGGCATATCGCCAGCGTTTTAGATTCTGGAAGAAATACGACAAGCAGAGTCATCTAGAATTCGCACGTGACTTGACTACCAGTTTTATGCGCTGGTGTAACGCCTTGGAGGTTACAACGTTCGAAGAGTTGTGTGATCTAATGATTTTGGAGCAGTTCAAAAATTCTGTTCCTCCTCGTGTGGCGACCTATATCAACGAGCAGAAAGCGCGCAACGTAACAGACGCGGCAGCGCTCGCGGATGATTTTGTCTTGACGCACCGTGGAGAGTTTAAAGCAGGTGGTGGCAACACTGCCTCTGAGTCGCGTGGCCGTTCGGATAAACCTCTTCCTGCCGAAGCTAAAAGTAACACAAATGGCAGTGGTAATTTGCGTGAGCCAGACAAGGTTTGCAATTACTGTCATAAAAAGGGACATTGGAAATCGGAGTGCTTTAAGTTGAATGGAAACCCCAGGACTCAAAATTTAGCAGGCAATTCGCATCCAAAAGGAGCTGGCTCAGCCGCTCCACGCCCAGTAGTCTCTTGTGCTACACCTAATTGCGGTTCCAATAAGGACACATCAGTGGCAGCGTTGGATTCGTACCGTCCTTTTATCATGAAAGGCTCTGTTGCTTTACTGCCAAATGGTGACGAAATACCAGTAACTATTTTGAGAGACACGGGTGCTTTTGACTCATTTATTCAGGCTGGTGTTCTTCCTTTAACTGATGATTCTGACACTGGTGACAAGGTTCCTGTTCGGGGCATAGACATGAATGTGCTGTGGGTTCCCTTGCATAAAGTGTTGCTGAAATGTGAATTGTTCCAGGGTGAAGCGAGGCTTGCGGTGCGCCCAGCACTGCCGATTCCAGGTGTGACGGTGATCCTGGGGAACGATTTGGTTGGTGCTCGGGTGTGGGCGGAGGTTCCCCCACCACCTGTGGTGACGTCTGTACCTCTGGTAACTGGGGGGATGGATAAAAGTGAATGTGACTTTCCAGAAGTTTTTTCGGCATGTGCAGTGACACGTGCCATGTCTAAGTTAAAGGGGAACTCTGAGTCAAAAGATTCAGTTAAAGCTAACGTTTCTGAAAAGTTTTCCATACCTCTTGCTGACTTTCCATTGTCCATAACACGTTCAGATCTGGTGGCAGAGCAGCAGGCGGATCCCTCTCTGAAGGAGCTTGTGCCACTAATACGACCAGAGGATGAGATCCTGGATAGTGCTTGTGGGTATTTTCTTCAGAATTCCTTGTTGGTGAGAAAATGGCTGCCACATGTTGGAAGGTTTGTGGGTGAACCTGTATTTCAGATTGTGTTGCCAGCTAAACTTCGACAGGCAGTGTTAAAAGTAGCACACAATGAATCCGGACATGCTGGTGTGAGGAAAACTTATGACCGGCTACTTAGACATTTCTTTTGGCCTCGTATGAAGAGAGATGTGTCAGCATTCGTTAAAACATGTCATACATGCCAGTTAACTGACAAGCCTAACCAGAAGTTGAAACCAGCTCCGTTGCAACCTATTCCGGCAATAAGCCAGCCTTTTGAACACTTAATCATAGACTGTGTTGGTCCTCTACCACGCTCAAAGTCTGGAGCAGTGTATTTGCTAACTGTAATGTGCCAAGCAACCCGTTATCCTGCGGCGTATCCTCTCCGTACTATTACAACTCGGTCAGTTGTCCGTGCTCTCTCTCAGTTTATCTCTATTTTCGGTGTACCACGCGTCATTCAGAGTGACAAAGGTTCTAATTTCTGCTCACATATGTTCTCTCAGGTTCTGAAACAGTTGCGGGTACGTCACAATCAAAGCTCCGCCTACCATGCGCAGAGTCAAGGGGCTTTGGAACGATTTCATGCTTCGGTGAAAGCTCTCCTTCGTTCTTACTGTACTGAGATGGGTAAAGACTGGGAGGAGGGTCTGCCGTGGATGATGCTTGCGGCTAGAGAGGTAACACAGGAGAGCACAGGTTTCAGTCCAAACGAGCTTGTTTTTGCACATACAGTGAGAGGTCCATTGGCAGCACTCTCTGGGAATTGGATCGAGGCACAGCCTCCTAAGAATTTGATTGACTACATTAATGGGTTTCGTCATAGGCTGTACACAGCCGGGTTGATGGCGAAAGAAAAGTTGGCAGCAGTTCAGAGCAAAATGAAACGGTTGTATGATACCAAAACAGAGCTCCGTGTGTTTAGTCCGGGAGACCAGGTGTTAGCCCTGCTCCCCATTGTCAACTCACCTTTTCAGGCTAAATTCTCCGGTCCACACACTGTGGTAGAAAAGGTCTCAGAGCTAAATTACATAATTTCAACACCTAAACGTAAGAAATCAACACAGCTCTGCCATGTGAACTTGCTTAAACCTTATTTTGCACGCACTTCTGAGGCACCTGTGGTGTGTGTGCAGCCAGAGGTTGGCTTGTCTCATGCAGTTTGCATGGCAGTTCCGGTGTTGTCTCCCAGTCAGGAGCTAGAGGAGGATGGTTTGGGTACACCTGATCCAGCTCTGGTGCACGGTCGACTTAAAAATTCAGAAACGCTTGCGTGCCTCGATACACTGTTGACCCATCTGCCTTCGACCAACCGAGAGGAGCTTGCGGGGTTAATCCGGGAGTTTCCATGTCTTTTTGGGGACTCACCGACTTGTACTCATTTAATTGAACACGACATTGACATTGGCGACGCAAAACCAATAAAACAGAGATTTTATAGGGTAAATGCAGAGAAGCGTCAATATTTGGAAGCCGAGGTAGATTACATGTTGTCACACGGTATTGCAGAGCCTTGCGCATCTAGTTGGTCTTCACCTTGTATATTGGTTCCTAAACCAGACAATACTTTTCGCTTTTGTTCAGATTTCCGTAAAGTGAACAATGTCACTAAACCCGATAATTTTCCACTTCCTAGAATGGAAGACTGCATCGATCAGGTGGGCTCCGCTAAGTTCGTGAGTAAGTTCGACTTATTGAAGGGCTACTGGCAGGTGCCCATGTCGGCACGGGCACAAGAAATAGCTGCTTTTATAACACCTAATGGTCTCTATTCTTACAAGGTAATGCCGTTCGGACTGCGAAACGCGCCTGCTACATTCCAGCGCCTTATGAATCGAGTAATTTGGGACATGCCGGGGTGCGCTGTATATTTAGATGACGTGGTAATCTATTCGGATACGTGGGAAATCCATTTGGAGCGCATTCGGGAGCTGTTCAGTCGTCTGAGGGAGGCAAGGCTCACAGTCAATCTAGCAAAGTGTGAGTTTGCGAGGGCGACTGTGACCTACCTGGGTCGGGTGGTTGGGCAGGGCCAAGTCCGTCCAGTTGAAGCCAAAGTCCAAGCTGTTGAGCGGTATCCGGTTCCAACCACAAAGAAAGAACTTATGCGTTTCCTTGGCCTGATAGGTTATTATCGCAGTTTCTGTAGGAATTTTGCAACTGTTGTGACACCTCTCACTAACCTTCTTAAGTCCAAGGTCCAGTTTGATTGGACACCAACTTGTCAGAAAGCTTTCGAGCAGGCTAAATCGCTCTTGTGCACTGCTCCTGTTTTGTCGGCTCCACGTTTTGACAAGCCATTTAAAATCTACACTGATGCCAGTCACGTGGGGGCGGGGGCCGTTCTCATGCAGGAGGACAACCTGGGGATAGATAAGCCTGTTAGCTTTTATTCCAAGAAATTTAACTCTTACCAGCTAAACTACTCAGTCATTGAAAAAGAAGCATTGGCTTTGATTTTAGCTTTACAACACTTTGACGTTTATGTAGGTGGAAGTACCCCTATTGTCATTTATACAGACCATAACCCTTTGACTTTTCTTAATTCTCTGCAGTGTCCGAACCAGAGGTTGATAAGATGGTCATTATTCCTCCAGTCCTATACCTTGGATATTCGTCATGTTAAAGGGACGGAGAACGTGGTGGCCGATGCGTTGTCACGCGCTCCTCATGACTGAAGTCCTAGTTCTTCTCATCTCCAGTGGTCCTCCTCTTGCCTCTGTCTTTCACCCCTTAAAGTGCTTCATTGGATTCCGGTTGCTGGGGTGGAGGCCTGTGACAGGTGGTCGGGTGGCTTTGGAGTAGAGGTAGTATGGTAGATAGGATTGTATGTAAATAGTATTCCGGTGATCCCTTTGGGACCCCGTCTTTATGGGGGGGGGTGTGACGGTTCCCTGGTTAGAATATATGGTATTATGGTATTTATATTATGATATTTATATTATAGTATTTATGGTATTTGGTATTGGGCTTTAATATATTATATAATTATAGTAATTGGTATAATGGTCTGGTGTAGTATTATAGTATAGTTTGGTTTGGGTTTAGTTTTGGTTGTTTTGAGTTTCTTTCTTTGCTTTGCCCTAATCCGTCCCCTTTTTCTTTTTGCCCCACAGGACTGGGGAGCAGAGCTCCAATCATGCAAATGAACAATTGGCAAAGTGTGGCCACCTGGGCCCGGCGGCCACACCCACCCTTTAAAAGCCTCTCTCCTCAGTCCTGTCCCCAGTTCTCTTCTGTTTGCAGCTTTGCTTTTGTTCTCCTCCACTATGCCTTATTTTGTTTGATACATCCAACATGCACACACATACTCCACACATCCACACACACACTACACTACTGACTTACTGACTTTCACACCTCATCTTTGTTTTTGATTGATTTATTTACATTTTGATTAATTACTTAATTCTTTAATAAATTTAAGTTAATTTTGGATACTGTGTCTCCCCTGATTTTTGTTGTGTGCTGGCACCCCTAGGCCAGTACGTAACAGATACAGCTGCATGCTGCAATATTAGCTCATTTTCATGGTGTATGTCATATATGATACTATAATGTTTGGACTCATCTTGAAGAGGATACTTTAAGCTTTCATTTAAGCCCATTTGTGTGTATGTGGGACAATTACAGTCATTTCCAGGGCTCTTCAAACTTAGAATAAGATATTTTTCACACAATATTTTCTTAAACCATATTCTTTCTTTTAGTGCAATGCCATCAAAAAACATCAGTGACACAAAATACAACATCTGGAATACTCGTGTAACTTTAAGGATTCAGGAAATGTATGATTTACCTACAATATTTTGTTCTATGGGGGTGATTTTCAACTTTAAATTAGACTAGCAGTTTTTAAGAACCTATAGGAATGGGAGTCTGGAACACAGGCAAGACAGTCTTTCGGAAAATGTAGCACCCTCAAAATTTGACATAGACCAAAGATAGAAATACCGTCTGATTCGAAACAACCTCGGGATTCCAATGAGACCAACCTTGTCATGCCACCTTGTCGGGAAGGGGGTTAAATCCATACTTTGTTGTAAGTGTGACTAGATTTTGGTAAATGAAATATGTCCACAGTCATTTTAAATCCAAAGGCCATATGATATTTGACAATAGTGATAGGTGGCAAAGGCTACTTATGATTTTTGAAAAGCTCTACGTCTATACATTCTATTTTGATATGATAGACCTCCCCAAGTGTTAGCTAAATTGGTGTTATCAGTTGGTATAGGAACCCCTCCCCCATTAAAAAAATGCAATTTTAGATACAGGTGCATGCTGCAATATTAGCTCATTTTTCATTACATATTTTATATATCACACTATAGTATTTGGACTCATCTTGAAGAGGACACTTTAAGCTTTAATTTAAGCCCCTTTGTGTGTCTGTGGAACAAGTACAGTCATTACCATGGCTCTTCAAACTTAGAATAAGATATTTTCCACACAATATTTGCCTAAATCATATTCTTTCTTTTAGTTCTAAGCCTTCAAACCACATCAGTGACACAAAATACAATATCTGGAATACTGATATCACTCTAAGCATTTGGGAAATGTATAATTTACCTACAATATTTTGTTCCAAAGGGGTGATTTTCAGCTTTATATTGAACTAGCGTTTTTTAAGAACTTATAGAAACTGCTATCTGGAACACTGGCGAGACAGTCTTTTGGAGAATGTGGCATTGTCAACATTTGAGATGGGCCAAATATAGAGATATCATTTGATTCTAGACAACCTCAAGTTTCCATTGAGACCAACCTTGCCATGCCATCTTGTCAGGAAGGGGGTTAAATCCATATTTTGTTATAAGTTTGACTAGATGACTGAAAAAACATCCATAGCCTTTTTAAAAAAGGTCCCGCTCCCTGTCACTTAACTAAATCAGCACACAATAGTTCAAACTTGCGTGTTGCGCACAAGTAGGCCATGGCATACTCGTGCGCGAGTGGAGCGGGGTAATACTAATGACATTAGCTATAAAGGTCGAACACCGAGCACTGTGCAACGATCGCCTTACTTGCGCCCGCTCCGCTCACACTTTCTTCTGCTCCACTTACGCAAGTAGTATGTGAATGGAAAAGGGTTGCATGGATACCTTCAAGCCCCCCTGTACAGATTTGCCAATTTATGGCAACCACATGCTGTTTGGGGCAAGAACCATGCCATTTTATACATGCAGTACAAATGTGTAATTTCCGCCTTCTGTACAAATGAGACCACGTTACTGCATCTATAGCTATAAGAGACAACTGTACAGTACTGTTTCTAGAGCTGTATGAGATGTGCTTTATCTAAAGCTGCATGAGACCACTGTTCTGGACCTAAATATCACTGTACTGTATCTAATTTAGACCACTGTACTTCATACATATAGCTTCATATTATAGCTGCACACGACCACTGCACTGTATCTGAAACACTGTAGTTCATCTACCTGTATATCTGCACCTAGACTATGGATATCTGAACGGTATCTATAATCCACTGTACTGCATACATTTAGACCATTGTACTGCATCTTTAGACCCGATACATTGACCACTGCACTGTATATAGATCAGTACTGCTTCTTAACTCAATAGAGGCGTCTAAACATGCACTAGAGTGGCCTACATATGTATAAATTGGTCAACTGATGCACTAGAGTGGTCTAGTTGTGTACCAGAATGGTATAAACATGCACTAGAGGGGTCTAAACATGCACTAGAGTGATCTAGAAACACACTAGATTGCTCAAAACCTGCAACAGAATGGTCTACATGTGTACTGAAGTGGTCTACACACTACTATAGTACTCAGTACTATAGTTACAGAATTACAGATTGTGTTTCACTGCTCCTGAATGAAATGCCGGTGCTGGGAGTCTGGTGCAACGCACAGGTCCTGTGCCTGGTGAGAGCAGGAGCAGACCTGGTGAGACGTAGGAGGGGTCTGGACAGGAGTCAACCCACAGAGCCTAGTCCTTCCATGTGCCAGAGTATGGTGTCTCCCAGTACCGACAGAATAGTTCTGGAGCGGTGGATTGTGTGGCCTTGGGTCTTTCCCTAGTGGACTGACCGAGAGTAGCTACTGGGACGTAAGTCGGGACTTGATCAACCCCGGCTGGGTCGCCTGAGTGAGGGGTATGATGTTGCGAGACCCAAAACCCTGATGACCTTGGGATACATCACTGAGGATACTTCCCAGTTGCATCCATGCGATGTATCTTTAAGCCTTTAGTTTCTATTTATAGTGGCTCATAGGAATAGACTATGTGGCAACCGGGTATAGTCTGGTGACCACCGGAGAGACAGGTGACAGCCGGAATGTAGACGGCACTCGGGTGAGCAGTATGGGTTAGCGCCCCAGCCTGTGTCCTCCGTGAGGAGGAAGCCCAACAACCCTTGGTGAGGCCGTTAGGAGGGCCATTGTGATTCACTGCTCCTGAATGAAATGCCGGTGCTGGGAGTCTGGTGCAACGCACAGGTCCTGTGCCTGGTGAGAGCAGGAGCAGACCTGGTGAGACGTAGGAGGGGTCTGGACAGGAGTCAACCCACAGAGCCTAGTCCTTCCATGTGCCAGAGTATGGTGTCTCCCAGTACCGGCAGAATAGTTCTGGAGCAGTGGATTGTGTGGCCTTGGGTCTTTCCCTAGTGGACTGACCGAGAGTAGCTACTGGGACGTAAGTCGGGACTTGATCAACCCCGGCTGGGTCGCCTGAGTGAGGGGTATGATGTTGCGAGACCCGAAACCCTGATGACCTTGGGATACATCACTGAGGATACGTCCCAGTTGCATCCATGTGGTGTATCTTTAAGCCACAGACCACTATAGTGCAATTTTACACCACTGGTGTGATCTATACACAACTTTAGTGCATTTGTAGGCCGGTGTAGTGCATCTGTAGACCATGGAAGTGCATATTTAGATCACTCTAGCACATTAGTAGACCAATTTATTACATATATAGGCCACTCTAGTAAAGGCTTGGAGCACTCTAGTGCAGGTTTAGATCACTAGTGGAGTATACCACTGTAGTATAATCTATAGACAACCCTGTGCAGTGCATGTGTATGCAATGTCCCGGGATTCAAACTTGGGTCTCCCACATTGACGTCCAACATCTTAACCACTAGGCCAAATCTTATGTCACAGCTGCTAATGTTTTCTTTTCATTACCATTTCAACCGTATTAACCTTTAGGACTACAGCACGTTGGGTGACCTGGTCACCCAAAGTGTTTACAATAGGCAGAAATTTGGTATGTCTGTTTTTCTCTCTCCAAAATCTAGTCAAACTTACAACAAAGTATGGATTTAACCCCCTTCCCAAGAAGGTGGAATGACAAGGTCAGTCTCAATGGAAACCCGAGGTTGTCTAGAATCAAATGGTACCTGTATCTTCAGGCTATCTCAAATGTTGAGAATGCCACATTCTCCAAAAGACTGTCTCACCAGTATTCCAGACAGCAATTACTATAGGTTCTTAAAACGCTAGTCCAATTCACCTCCTTGGAACAAAATATTGTAGGTAAATCATACATTTCCCAAATGCTTAGAGTGATATCAGTATTCCAGATATTGTATTTTGTGTCACTGGTGTGGTTTGATGGGTTAGAACTGAAAGAAAGTATATGACTTAGGCAAATATTGTGTGAAAAATATCTTATTCTAAGTTTGAAGAGTCCTGGTAATGACTGTACTTGTTCCACATACACACAAAGGGCCTTAAATAAAAGCTTAGAGTGTCTTCATGATGAGTCAACATACTATAGTGTGATATATTAAATATGTCATGAAAAGGGAGCTACTATTGCAGCATGCACCTGCATCTAAAAATGCATTTTTAATGGGGGAGGGGTACCTTTACCAACTGATAACACCAATTTAGCTAACACTTGGGGAGGTCTATCATATCAAAATAGAATGTATAGACGTAGAGCTTCTCAAAAATCATAAGTAGCCTTTGCCACCTATCACTATTGTCAAATATCATATGGCCTTTGGATTTAAAATGACTGTGGACATATTTCATTTACCAAAATCTAGTCAAACTTACAACAAAGTATGGATTTAACCCCCTTCCCGACAAGGTGGCATGACAAGGTTGGTCTCATTGGAATCCTGAGGTTGTTTCGAATCAGACGGTATTTCTATCTTTGGTCTATGTCAAATTTTGAGGGTGCTACATTCTCCGAAAGACTGTCTCGCCTGTGTTCCAGACTGCCATTCCTATAGGTTCTTAAAAACTGCTAGTCTAATATAAAGTTGAAAATCACCCCCATAGAACAAAATATTGTTGCTAAATCATACATTTCCTGAATCCTTAGAGTTACACGAGTATTCCAGATGTTGTATTTTGTGTCACTGATGTTTTTTGAAGGCATAGAACTAAAAGAAAGAATATGGTTTAAGAAAATATTGTGTGAAAAATATCTTATTCTAAGTTTGAAGAGCCCTGGAAATGACTGTAATTGTCCCACATACACACAAAGGGGCTTAAATGAAACCTTAAAGTGTCCTCTTCAAGATGTGTCCAAACACTATAGTATGATATATGACATACATCATGAAAATGAGCTACTATTGCAGTATGCACCTGTATCTAAAATGCCATTTTTTAATGGGGGAGGGGTACCTTTACCAACTGATAACACCAATTTAGCTAACACTTGGGGAGGTCTATCATATCAAAATAGAATGTATAGACGTAGAGCTTCTCAAAAATCATAAGTAGCCTTTGCCACCTATCACTATTGTCAAATATCATATGGCCTTTGGATTAAAATTACTGTGGACATATTTCATTTACCAAAATCTAGTCACATTTACAACAAAGTATGGATTAAACCCCCTTCCCGACAAGGTGGTATGACAAGGTTGGTCTCATTGGAATCCTGAGGTTGTTTCGAATCAGACGGTATTTCTGTCTTTGGTCTATGTCAAATTTTGAGGGTGCTACATTCTCCGAAAGACTGTCTCGCCTGTGTTCAAGACTGCCATTCCTATAGGTTCTTAAAAACTGCTAGTCTAATATAAAGTTGAAAATCACCCCCATAGAACAAAATATTGTAGGTAAATCATACATTTCCTGAATCCTTAGAGTTACACGAGTATTCCAGATGTTGTATTTTGTGTCACTGATGTTTTTTGATGGCATAGAACTAAAAGAAAGAATATGGTTTAAGAAAATATTGTGTGAAAAATATCTTATTCTAACTTTGAAGAGCCCTGGAAATGACTAATTGTCCCACATACACACAAAGGGGCTTAAATGAAACCTTAAAGTGTCCTCTTCAAGATGTGTCCAAACACTATAGTATGATATATGACATACATCATGAAAATGAGCTAATATTGCAGCATGCACCTGTATCTAAAATGCCATTTTTCAATAGGGGAGGGTCCCTTTATCAGCTGATAACACCAATTTAGCTACCACTTAGGAAGGTCTATCATATCAAAATATTATCTATAGACATATAGCTTCTCAAAAAACATAAGTAGCCTTTGCCACCTCTCGTATGCCAAAACCCCCTCTGGCCCATGCAGCCTATGGGGATTTTAACCACATGCCTTAAGTCAGTAGATGGTTATACTTATAAACCAAATTCCGGATGTTTATGTTCCTCCTAGACATATTCTAGATATCAACTAAGTACTAGTATTTAGTACTAGTTTGTACCTAACTAGTACCAAAACTACCAAAAACATACCAACAAATAACATGTAAAGTATACTAGACATATAAAATGATATCAGCGCAAACAGTAAACGTTGCATGGTCCTATAAAGCAGTCCTGCCATCTCTGTGAGAGAGAAAAAAAGTTGCCAGTGGGCGTGGGGTGAAAGGGCAGCCGTAGTCAGAAATTACGGTGAAAAATGTTGCACATTCCGGCTTGATACAATCTCACAGATTTGCAAGAATAATCTCAGAGATTTGTGGCAGAAAATGACCCCGCCCCACTGAGATGCAAGTAATAGCCCATGGGGTCGATGTTTTGAGAAGAGGGTTGTGGTCACTGGTAATGTAGCCTCGACACCCAGGCTTTCATTTTCATCCGCCTTGCGCGAAAACGGAAAGCCTGGACTAACGCGTTGCATACAGTGGCCTTGAGGGGGGGAGTCAACCTTTCGGGGTGGGCGTTGATCTAAATGATGTGACGTAGAACCCCGCCCCCCCCCCCCCCCAGGCCAAAATCATTGAGGGCTAGACCAGGCTACTGGTAATGTCACCTGCCAAGACGCCCCCCTCCTCTCCTCTCTCTCAAAACCACATGCTTATTGCATTTCACAGATCCTCAAGATTTAGCAGATTATAGAGATCATAATCAAACTTTGCAGGTTAATAGAGATGTTTGAATGACAGTAGAAATCCATTCACAATTATTGGTGGTTATTGGTTTTATATGAGACAGTGAACATCATGCACGTGTTATATTATAAATACATACGTGGAGTATGCACACAACACATGCGTCGCCTCATCGAACAGAACGCAAGGCTTAATAATAAACCATCTGGCTTATTTATAAGGAATAAACATATTCGCCCAGTCATGTCCAATTTATTTTATACGTGACACATTATAATAGACAATCATTCTGAGTGGCTTGGAGGCACCGCTGTCTCTGTACCACTCACTAGCCTACTTTACAGGGCTTTGGTCCAATAAAGAACCAAATTTCCGTCACATTTCACATTTATTTATTGGTCTACTCAAGTGTGGACATTGAGCATTGGCATAGAGAGTGAGGCGGAGGTTTTTAAGGTTTATTTATTTTATTTTTTTTTTAATAAAAAGGAAAACACAATTCACAATTTCTCTTCACCGAATACAAATTATTTTTGAATGACTGGATCAAAATGTGTCCTGCGGGCAAAGGCCGGCAACAGTCTAATCAGATCTTAATCTTGGTGTTTTGTTTTTTTTCCCAGACATGCTGGTAAATCAGAGTTTAAACTATTCCAAAGACACAAGGGGTGGGGGGTGGGGTTCTTTTTTCATTTGTATTTGTTTGTTTCTTTTGAACTTTGGGAAATTATTTGAATATTTGAATATTTATCATCTTTTTTTTGTACACTCCATGGCCCGTCTTGGCATCCGCGCGCGTGGAAAATGTCCCCAGAGTGAATTATCGCACCTCAGTTGTCTTATAGGAGGTGATGTGTGAAAATAAATCAAGGCCAACTAACTGATTTAGCGAGTGTCCCTGGGGTTTCTTCTTAATCCAATTATTTGAGCGCACTTAATGATTGTAATCCAGTTCCCCCGCTATGGAAAGTTAATATTCCTCTGCATTTTTTTTTTCACACCTCAACAACTGCCGCATTGCAGACGAATAACCAAGTTAGTGGCTAATGTCTATCATCCATCGTTTTATCACACAGAAACAAGGTTGCAATAAGATAGAAGAAGGAAAAGCGTCTATAATCCTACCCTGTAAAACCAAGTTTTCAGGTTATATATAACAGTTATTTGTAACACTTTTTAAAAATGTGGCCCTATAATTTATTTCATATTTTTATTTTATTTCAGAGGCCAGTTTCAAATTAACACCGCCCGTATGTTCCCTTTGGGAGTGGTTTTTGAAGGAGTCAAGGCCAGGGATCCACATGTCTTAACGACTGCTGGTAGGGCATTCTATGTCTTTTTGGTGGCATAGAGTGAATGGAATTAAGTACATTGTGTGTGGCAAATCTGGGTTGTACATGGTTTGTTGCAGTACCTCTACTGATGTGGGAGTGTGGACTTCATTGACATTAAGGACATATTTAGACAGGTACATGGGTACTATTTTGGTGCAGTGGGTACTATGTGGGTACTATGGGTAGTATTTGGTGCAGTGAATCTGTGTACCAGACAGATTGCATTGAAGATTGGCCATTTTCAATGCGTTTAAACGTATTGAAAACACACGATTTACAGCAGGGGTTTTCAACAGGTGATCTGGGGGACCACGAGTGGTCCTTGAGAGGATTCTAGGTGGTCCCCAGGCTAAATGATGGAAGTTGGTTAACCAGATGTAACTCTTTGAGAGCGTGACATGAAACCCTTGCGGGTCCATTTGGTTTCGTTTTTACACTCTCAAGAGTTAAAATATTCACCGTCTGAATTAGCCCAAGTCTACCCAACTAGAGAATGTAGAAGATTAATGGTAATTTTTGATCTGTATGTTTGACTGTTTTGTTTTCTCCAAATTCCAGCCTGGAATTGTGAGCAAAAACAAATTAAATCTTTAGTCTTGGAGTCTCTGGGGCTAAAATGTCATCAAACGGTTGCCTGTGGATGAAATTCTGAATAAATAGTCGTCCCTGGTATGAAAAAGATTGAAAACCACTGATCTACAGGCACAAAAGGGAGGGTTGTGGACATACAAGGTTTCCAACCTTGCAGAAGGCGCGACAGTTCCGCCGTATGTCCGCAGCGACGGAGGGGCTCAGGTGTTAGAGGACGGTGCAATTCAACCAGACAATTACAACCTCCATAACCTGACCAACGCTCTGCGGGCCTGTAAATGAATGTCCTCAATTATTATTTCACTCCTGGCAAGAACGTTTTAATAACTGCCAACCTGTTTGCTTTATTTATTTATATCTTTTTTTTTCTATTTTAATAGATTAGTTTAATGTCGCCTATTATGTAAATGGATTAATACACGCGCAGCAGCACGGCAATGTATTCTCGCTGCATAATCTGTTCTCGCCATGTATGCGTACTGTGATGTTCCTAGACTTTGTTACGTTGTAGTTTCTCTAAAGAAGGGGATCTCGGAGTTCTTTTTTTGGCAGGGGGACACCCCTGGAATTGATTGTGACAATAATTTTAGTTGACTAGCGCGTTAGTCTACAAGCCAGTCCATAGAGCCCCATTGAGGACGCGGACATTCTGAGTACACCCAACGTTTTATTTTAGAAATGTTTAGTAGGGGTCCCCAACATGTAGAAACTCCCGGATGCCGAACTTTCTTATGTTGAGCAAATTTGTAAACCGAGCAATATTTCCATAACTTCACAGGTTGATCATTCATACAGTATATATACAAAAACTTTTATTGGATTGCAAGTATCCATCAAATCCAATATGACCGCGACAGCAGTAGCCCCCATTAGAAGTTACAGCCAATCCTATTTTTTGGGTGCTAATATTGTGATGGCCATATTGGATTTCATGGAAACTTGCAATACAAAAAATGTTTGTATACATATATATGATGATTGATCAACCTGAAGTTTTGTGGAAATATCCCTTCCTTAAAATTCACAATTAAAATCATGAAAATAGTGCTCTAGTAGAGCAAATACGTCTCAGTAAACTAGTAGGGAAAGCGTTAATGTTAGAATGAATGAATGAATGAATGAATGAATGAATGAATGAATGAATGAATGAATGAATGAATGAATGAATGAATGAAATAGTTGCGTTTCTGCAGTTATTGTTTGGGGACCCGCTTGTCATGGCCTCACTCCCTGCAGTAAAATTGAAAAACAACGTGATTGGCACTAGTTTAATGTTTCAGTGTTATTGGAAGAACAAGGTGGTGCGGTAGAGTGAGTGACACAGCCGCATAATGGAATTATGTTCCTGAATATTTCAAGGTCTGCAACACATATTGATCCAAACACCGCCGTACACACAGTGTGCCCCGCTATATACGGGGAGGGGGGGTTATTAATATGGAATGTACCATAACGCTGAAAGAAACGCGCAAAGACAGTGCAGTCGTTTTGAGTCAATATTTAGAGCATGATCCGAGACTGCCGCCGTGAACTCTGTGTGTGTATATATAAGCGTCTCATCGCATGCAGACAGCGGTTTAAGCGTTGTGTAAGAGCTTTGATGTCTTAATGTCCTGACAGTAAAATGGATTCATATTCAGCGGGCATCGCTGCGGAGCCGCTGACCTTTAAGTCGGTCCGACAGACACTGGGTTGGTTGTAGTTCAGAGTTGCACTTTCTACACGAGGACGAGGATCGATAGAGCCGGGCGCAGCAGGTCCTCACACAGTTACCATCCTGCACAAATACAAAGAAACAGAACGGAAAGGAAAAACATGCAGTATGGGAGAGAACTTTGAGTGATTGATTGATTTTATTGAATACCTTATTGGCAGGTATGTAATTGCTCGAGGGTAAAGCCAAACACACGACCGATGAGTAAAGGTTCTTGCAGTCTTGTTTACATTGACTCGGTCCTTGCTAACGTCGCCTTTGGACACATTATTTGCATCCATGCCGAGGGTTGAGGTTATTCCAGTTCAGGTGGCAGAAGGTGAACAAAGCCACCGTTTAGTGGCTCAATAGCAACTGACTATGACCAATATTTTATTTCCCAGGATAATATTTCTCATCGGTCTGCTGTGCATGATTTTACTCTACTTTATTATGGATCCCCATTATCACTTGCATAAGCATGGCTGGTCTTTCTGGTCCCGCTGGGAGCCTATACTGAGAACGCCAAGCCTTGTGTAAAGGGCATTACAGACCGGGAGTGATAAGCGCCCGCATTATCGTCGAGATTCCACTCTGACCCTTGCCTGATGCCTGGACGATAATCGCTCACCAGATTTGAGGTTTAAAATCAGACGTGGATGTGTGTACAAAACCTCCCTGTGTGAAACGCTCTTAACGAATGTTGGGCAATCTTAATTGTTTTTTATCAATTAAACCTTGAAACAGTTGATAACATTCAAGGCAGTTTTTTTTTTTTCATTATTTTTTTGTTATTACCTACTGGTAATAATCGGTTGATCACATTTGAAGCTGGTAATTAACCTACTGGTAATTATCGGTCGATAACTTTTAAAGTGGGTGCCACATGCCTCTTTAGGCTCCTGGTTAACATACTTGCCATATTTATAGGGTTTGCCTATCAGTCTGTGGCTAATGGATACATTGGTTACAGCCATGTGAATAGATATACCCCTGGTACCTTGCAGTCACAGATATACTGTATTCCGGATGTGGTTGGCAGCATGTTACCATTCCTGGGGTGGAGTTCTCCCCAGTCAGTAGAAATTATAGCTCAACGTCCAAAGTTAAAAAATATATATACTTAGGACAACTGTCGAGCCGATTCTACTCCGTGGCTCAGACAGAGACACTTTCAAGATAGATGGCTGGATGGCATTTGTAATAAGAGCAGAGAAACTCTCTTGGAAGAGCCACCCGTCGACTTATCTATAATCCACGGCAACCTTTCCCCTGGAAGAACAGTCAGCCAGCCACTCCTACAGAGCTGACAAAGGTTAGACCATCCCTTCTTCTCTGGACTCCTGCCTCAAAGCAGACTAGAGGTACTAGAGGTTCCCTGAGGTCATTGCTATAGTCTGACATTGGTATTGTTGACAAAAACAAACTAAATCTTTATTTTTGGGGTCCTTGGTGCCAAAAAATTCATCAAACGGTGGTCTGTGGCTCAAATTCTCAATAAATAGTGGGCCCTGGTTTGAAAAAGGTTGAAAACCACTGGCCTAAAATCTTGTCTGTACATACATTCATTAATCCAGTTGTTGACCAGCTGTGGTTGGACGTTTCTTTTTTGTAATTCTCCCGTTAATTTATATTTCACTTAAAAAAAAATGGTCATTTCATATTCTACACCTCAGACAGTTTATAAGTTACTCGATTCAGTATTTAGATATTTGATATTAATTTTAGCTGCCCCGCCACCTTCCTGTACAAATCCATTACAACTTAAAACTCCATTTTAACCAGGATAGATTCATGAAAATGAAAGAAAAATGTAATTTTTGTGCTTCAAACAAAAGCAGCCTGTCAGCTGCCTGACTACAATAGGGACACATGCATCAGTAAGAAGGAACTGGGTGGGGGTGGCAACAAAGGGCCAGCGCGGCACATGATCTCAACCGCGATCGAAACATGTTGTTGATGATGATGATAACGCCTCCCATTTGAGGCTCCACTGGTAGTTCTAGCATGGTTGTTAGTGCTGTTATAGCAGACCCCCCCCCCCCCCCCCTTTTCCCCCCCACTGCCGCTGGTGTCCTTGTATGGTGGATATATTGACCGAGGCGCTGTGTTGACTGACGTCTTTAGATGGCTGTCTGAGTAATCGGCAGACAAGTATCGAGCTGCGTCGAGGTGATAGGGACGTATGTCAGTGGTTTATCCAGCCCTCTCTGACTGATCAATATTGATGTCTAAGGCTGAGTTATTATCCTTAATTATATTGTCATTACCCCAATCAGTCGGATTGGTTAATGTCAGTTTGAATTGCCGATACCGACTGATAACAGCAAATATCGGCCAAACGATATGTGGCCCGACATATTGCATCGCTGTATAGAAGCCTTTACTGGCGGGTGTTTATATATTTGTTTTAGGTATTTTAGATTTCACCAGTGAGCCCCAGTGTCTCTGATGTCATGGACACTGTCAGGGTTACTGGACTGCAATTCCCATCAGGCTTTGGTGCACTGCACCTCCACTGCACTGGGCTCACTGCTAGAACCATACCTAAAACCACATATAACACACACAGACCCACACGGGATAGTCTTCTAAATCTTCTAAAATGTCATTAGCATGTTGTTTTGGAATTCATGCCGTCTATTCCTACTATTATCGATATACTGTTATTGTTACAACATTTGTGTTTATGCGCTAATGTACAAGCTCAGGACGCAGTGCGACACAGAGCATATGAGGTTAAGCTATACCAACACTGCACAGTAAGTGGTGCACACACGCACACATGCACACGCGGCCACACACACGCAAGCAAGCAAGCGCACTATGTGCGCCATTTTACTTAACTTTGGCCCATCTATCACCACATCTCAGGAATTAATCAATGTATTCCTAGTGGCCTCTGGGAAAGCCCCGTTGGCGTCTCTCGCGGCGACGCGAACCAAATAGGATGCAAAAAGCTGTGATCCTCAAAGTATCTCCATCAGAGGAGTATAATGTGGTCCCCCCGGGGAGGGCAAACCGCCGCAAACGCTTTGGCCCCGAGCATTAGGCGCAGATAATTTAAACACATAAGCAGGTTCTTAGTGCACCTTAATCAATGCCGGTGGTGTCTTTTCGTTGGGGAGGTGGAGGAGAGGGGAAGGCAATAAAGAGATAACACTGGTATAACCCGGGGAGTCGCTAGCAGAAGAAATATGGAGCGACGAACCCCCTCCGGGGGTAATGAGAAACAAAACTCCTGACAAAGACTTCTTTCTCTCCTCGTGGAG
Organism: Benthosema pterotum; assembly: GCA_039105355.1. Lineage (NCBI taxonomy): Eukaryota > Metazoa > Chordata > Actinopteri > Myctophiformes > Myctophidae > Benthosema > Benthosema pterotum. Next base: position 11,716,991 of record CM076966.1, read on the forward strand.
TTGTTATGCACCGCGGAAAAGTCACATAATGAGCCAGATCCACGTCGGTGCACCTTGGGCGCGAGTGGGGAGTTTCACAGTAGCATATTTTGTCGCACAACACAAAATATGGTGCAAGATCTTTTTTGGCGCCACATCAAAGCCTGATTGGCTGATCGGGCTTTGATGTGGTGCCAAAAGATCTTGCACCGTGTTTTGGTTTGTGCCAAAATACAGATCATTTGCATGGACTGTCAATGACTCAAGCGTAAGAATCGGCTTTGTTGTCACGTCAAAGTTTGGAAAAAGTCCTAAACTGCCATGACTATGCTTTCTCGGGGCAGGTCTGTCTGTGGGTGAGCAAAGTTTTTTGTATTAGTTTTCTGAGGGCAATTGCACCCAAAAAAATGACTTTTATTAGAAGTCTATGTTGAAGAGCCGCCATTGATATGGCCCCATGAAGTGAACAGAGATGTCATAACTATGTCTATTGTATACTCTTAAGGCTCTGGGGACTTCAATGCTTGGTCACCTATATTCTCATGTTTTAAATGTATTTATCTTTGTTTTTATTTATACTGTATTATTTTTATCATAGGTCTACTGTTGTTCAACATGTAAGGGTCTTGAATATAGCCAATCTGAAGGCTTGGTTATTTCTGACCAGATAATGAAGGATTTAATGCCACGCTGTGTAAATTTTTATTTCCCAAAAAGACCTGATCTACAACCTGCACTGTATGGTAGACTCAATATGGAATCTATTTGGATGTTTTTATCATGTACGTTGTAGGACATGAGGTGAATATGCACAACACGCCGGTAGTTGGTACTGTTGCGAGCCTCTGGTTCCAGGCACAGGGTTCAAATCCCTGCGGTGTGAGCATAATGTTTCAAAATGTGTCCTATATGTTTACATGTAAGTCAGTTAGCAATCAATGTATTTATTTGTAATATTGAGTTCAAATGGAGGGGTATCATGTCTGCAGTTTGAATGTACCTGTATAGTTAGTTATAGTAGTTCATGATGACGCTGGTGTGGCTGCATGCCTCTCCTATCTTCACCTGTGTCTGAGAAAAACCTAAATCAAATATTTTAAAAAAGGATAACCCCTGGTCATTTTGACACGAGATGAACAGCATTAAACAGCATTCAGGTAAGTGACAATATACGGTGCAGATTGTAGTTGAGGTAATTGCTTTTTTTTGACAATTTTTTTAAACATTTTTCGAAAGTCCTCAAAAATCCTCAAAACAATGAAAAATGGCATGCTTTGCAAGACCGTAAGGCTATAGCCTTGCGTTTTGCCAGGTTTCGTCATTTTTTGATAATCCTCAAAAATCCTCAAAACGATTAAAAATGGTAAGGGTATAGCCTTGTTTTTGTTTTGTTTTTCGAAATTTCGAAATTTTTCGTAAATCCTCAAAATTCCTCAAAATGATGAAAAACGGCATGCTGTGCAATTTGTGCATACAGCCTTGCGTTTTTGCAAGGAAATCCTCAAAAATCCTCAAAACGATGAAAAAGGCTATAGCCTTGCATTTTTTTGAAGTTTCGTCATTTATCGAAAATCCTCAAAAATTCTCAAAAATATTAAACAATGAAAAACAGCATGATGTGCAAGACCTTAAGGCTATAGTCTTGTGTTTTGCCAGGTTTTGTCATTTTTCGAAAATCGTCAAACCGATGAAAAACGCTAAGGCTGTAGCTTTGCGTTTTTTCAGAATTTTGTCATTTTTCGAAAATCCTCAAGAATCTTCATAACGATGAAAAACGGCATGCTGTGCAAGACCATAAGGCTATAGCCTTGCATTTTTGCCAGGTTTCGTAATTTTTCAGAAACCCTCAAAAGTCCTCAAAACTATGAAAAACGGTAAGGCTATAGCCTATCGAAATTTCCATATTTTTAGAAAATCCTCAAAAATCCTCAAAACAATGAAAAAACGGCATGCTGTGCAAGACCGTAAGTCTACAGCCATGCGTTTTTGCTAGGTTTCGTCATTTTTCAAAAATTCTCGAAACAATGAAAAAACGGAAGGCTATGGCCTTGTTTTTTTTTGTTTTTTTGTTTTGTTTTTTCCTTGAAATTTCGTCATTTTTCAAAAATCCTCAAGGCGATGAAAAACGGCATGCTGTGCAAGACCGTGGGGCTATAGTGTTGCATTTTCCCCGGTTTCGTCATTTTTTGAAAAAATCCTCAAAACGATGATAAACCGTAAGGCTATAGCCTTGCATTTTTTTGAAATTTCGACGATAAAAAAACGGCATGCTGTGTAAGACCGTAAGGTAACGGTGAAGAACGGTAAGGCTATAGCCTCACGTTTTTTCCAAATTTTGACATTTTTTGAAAATCCTCAAAAATGCTCAAAACGATGAAAAACGATATGCTGTAGAAGACCGTAAGTCTATAGCCTTGCGGTTTTTCCAGGTTTTGTCATTTTTCGAAAATCTTCAAAAATCCTCAAAACGGTGAAAAATGGTAAGGCTATAGCCTTACGTTTTTTCCAAATTTTGACATTTTTCGAAAATCCTCAAAAATGCTCAAAACGATGAAAAACGACATGCTGTGCAAGACCGTAAGGCTATAGCCTTGCAGTTTTCCAGTTTTCGTCATTTTTCGAAAATGTTCAAAAATCCTCAAAATTGTGAAAAACGGTAAGGCTATAGCCTTACTTTTTTTTTTTTTTTTTTTTTTTTTTTTTTTTTTTTTTAATTTTTGACGTTTTTCGAAAATCCTCAAAAATGCTCAAAACGATGAAAAACGACATGCTGTGCCAGACCGTAGGCTAAAGCCTTGCG
>CM076966.1:11720269-12022769 GCA_039105355.1 Benthosema pterotum
TATACATAGTAACCATTATACAAGTGAACATGGTGAAACACAACTCTATTGTCGTGAAGTTGTGTTTCACCATGCTAATGTTTTTTTCCCCCCAGACTCCATTTCTAGGAAAAAAGGTATATTGACAGTAACAGAAAATGGGTAGAATTCCCCTTTAACTAGTGTCCATTCATACAGTGGTTAATGCATATTAAATTAAGTATTTGCTTTTGTTGTATTGATCTAGTGGTTCACAATGTGTTAATGTACACTTTCAAGGAGGTGACAATGCCAGAGCCTATCCCAGATGTTCACAACAACAGCTTCTCTTGTTCAAAATGTTTTAAAATAATCTATTAAACAACATAACGTGGTTAATGTTCATATGTACTGCACTTTGGTTCTTATTAAGTCTACAAATAACGCGACTCTTATTTTTTTTATTTACCGCGGGTATGTTGTATAAACTTGTATTGAGAATGGGTCAACAATAAGACAAGTCCTGGACGAAAGTAGGTCTATGCAGAAATGCATTGAACTCAGCAACGGTCCACCTAGATCTCTTTTTTTAGATCGTTTTGTAGTAATAATAAAAGATAAACATCCAGAGACTTTTAGGTTTGTCTTATTTGCGCCGCACTCGTTGTATAGAACGTATTTCCAACTCCAACTTGACTCTTTCTCTCTCAGTGCCTTAGAAATAGACAGAGTTGCGCCAACTCCGTTCACTTCATTGGGCCAGTGCAATGGCGGCTCTTCTACATGGACTCCTATTGGTTAGTGACATCGAAAATAGTGACAGCCGAAGTTACTGAATGCATTGGAGCCTATGGGCTAACGGAGTACTAGAACCACGTGACCAGATATTTTCTGTCCCCTCAATGTCGCAACTCTGTCTATTTCAAAGGCTCTCTGTTCTCTCTCCGTCTGGTCTCTGTTGTTGCCAAGTATTTGGAGGAGAAGTAAGCCAATAACGCCAAAAAGTCCAATAATATTGTATAGTTGAAAAATACTACTAGGCATCCGGGTTTTTATAGTTAACTAAAACTAACGAAAAAAGCAAAAACGATAACTTTTTTCTTAAAGTAAAAAAAACTAGTAGGAAAAAAAACATTAAAACTAAAGTAGAAATGAAAAGGCCTAACTATAATAACCTGCTAGGCACATGTACTGTATGTCTATAATAATAGTATGCTGTGCAAGGAATGCCAACAGTAGCCTACTACAGTTCAATTGTTATGGGCATTGAGTACATTGGCCAATTTGCACGTTTTTTTTTTTTTAGATAACCATCCCCACAGTCCATTGTTTGTATGCATGAATGGAACAACAACAATAATTGTGATGCATTATCATTATAAATACTATGTATTCTAGGGTGATTTTCTGCCATTATTATACAATCACACATAGTAGTCACCAGAAACAGATGAGGATAATATCCAATAAAATGTTGGTTAACATGGGACGGAAAACAAGCCAACAAGCCAACATGGCACCCTTTGTCTGTTTTCCTCTGAGATAGTGACGTAGTTCCGGTCTAAAAAAACGCCACGAAGAAGAATCCAATGTTTTGATATTTTATACATGGATTTTACTAACAGGAACGTCGCTACTAATAAGTTATGTGGAATGCACCTGGCTGTTATGTGAGCTCAAAATCACGCGAAGTCCGCGTTCTGTTGATGGCGGCGGGCACTTCGCATATTTACAGAACTAGAGGCACTTATCAGATTACAACCGTTAGCATTTTAAGCTATTAACTAACGGCCCGATTCGCGACCCGGAGGAATGAGGTAATAATGGTCAGAACTGTCATTACAGTTCACATTAATTCAATTATAACATGTTTACACGGCGTTTTTAAGGTTAACATTCACTCATGTATGCTTTAGTATGAAACAACTAATAAAAAGGTTGCTTCAGGTCATTTTTCACAGAATTCTCAAATTCATAGAAAATCAAGTTTAGACCCCTTACTGACAACTTCATTTCCCCGAGATGACTCAACGTGGGTGGAGTTTAGTCACATTTTACGAAAATCTTCAAAAATCCTCAAAACGTGTGAAAAACGGTAAGGCGATTAGCCTTACGTTTTGTTTTTTTTTTTTTTCAAAACTTTGACATTTTCGAAAATGCTCAAAAAATGCTAAAAAAAACAATGAAAAACGTCATGCTGTGCAAGACCGTAAAGCTATAGCCTTGCGTTTTTTCCAGTTTCCGTCATTTTTCGAAAATCTTCAAAAATCCTCAAAACGGTGAAAAACGGTTCAAAATTTTGATATTTTTTGAAAATCCTCAAAAATGCTCAAAACGATGAAAAACAACATACTGTGCATGACCGTAAGGCTATAGCCTTGCGGTTTGACAGTTTTTTGTCATTTTTCGGAAAAAATTCAAAATCCTTTAAAACGGTGAAAAACGGTAAGGCTATAGCCTTGCGTTTTTTCAAAATTTTGACCATTTTTCGAAAATCCTCAAAAATGCTCAAAATGAGGAAAAACAACATGCTGTGCAAGACTGTAAGGCTATAGCATTGCGGTTTTCCAGTTTTCGTCATTTTTCGAAAATCTTCAAAAATCCTCAAAGCGGTGAAAAATGGTAATGCTATAGCCTTACGTTTTTCCAAATTTTGACATTTTTCGAAAATCCTCAAAAATGCTCAAAATGATGAAAAACGATATGCTGTGCAAGACCGTAAGGCTATAGCCTTGCGTTTTTGCCAGGTTTCGTCCTTTTTCAAAAATCTTCAAAAATCCTCAATACGATGAAAAACGGTAAGGCTATAGCCGTGCGTTTTTTTTTATTTAATTTCGAAAATCCTCAAAAATGCTTGAAACGATGAAAAACTACATGCTGTGCAAGACCGTCAGGCTTTAACCTTTTGTTTTCTCCAGTTTTTGTAATTTTTTGAAAATCTTCAAAAATCCTCAAAACGGTGAAAAACGGTAAGGCTATAGCCTTATGGTTTTTGGAAATTTTGACATTTTCCGAAAATCCTCAAAAATCCTCAAAGTGATGAAAAACGGCATGATGTGCAAGACGTTTTCCACTTTTTGTCATTTTTAGAAAATATTCAAAAATCTTCAAAACGATGAAAAATGGTAAGGCTATAGCCTTACGTTTTTTTTTTTTTTTTTTCTCGAAATTGACCTTTTTCGAAAATACTCAAAACTATGAAAAATGGCATGCTGTGCAAGAACGTAACGCTATAGCATTGCGTTTTCACCAGGTTTCGTCATTTTTAGAAAATATTCGAAAATCTTCAAAACGGTGAAAAACGGTAAGGCTATAGCCTTATGGTTTTTGGAAATTTTGACATTTTCCGAAAATCCTCAAAAATCCTCAAAGTGATGAAAAACGGCATGATGTGCAAGACCGTAAGGCTATAGACTTGCGTTTTTCCACTTTTTGTCATTTTTTAGAAAATATTCAAAAATCTTCAAAACGATGAAAAATGGTAAGGCTATAGCCTTACGTTTTTTTTTTTTTTTTTTTTTTTTTTTTCTCTCGAAATTGACGTTTTTCGAAAATACTCAAAACTATGAAAAATGGCATGCTGTGCAAGAACGTAACGCTATAGCATTGCGTTTTCACCAGGTTTCGTCATTTTTAGAAAATATTCAAAAATCTTCAAAACGATGAAAAATGGTATGCTGTGCAAGACCGTAAGGCTATTGCCTTGCGTCTTTTCCAGTTGTGGTCATTTTTTTTGAAAATCCTCAAGAACAACGAAAAACGACATACAGTACTATAGTATGGCTTTTTTTGAAGTTTCAATACTTTTCAAAAATCCTCAAAACAATGAAAAACGGCGTGCTTGCAAGACCGTGTACCATAGCCTGTCGTTTTTTTTTTTTGTTTTGTTTTGTTTTTTGTCAGGTTTCGTCGTTTTTTGAAAATCATTGAAAATAACGAAAAATTACATAATATACCATGTCGTTTTTTTTTTTTTAATCTTCAAAAATCTTCAAAACGATGAAAAAGGCATGCTGTGCAAGACCATGTACTATAGCCTGTCGTTTTTGCCAGGTCTCGTAATTTTTTGAAAATAGTCAAAAAACGACATACTGTACTTGGACGTTTTTTGAATTTCGTCATTTTTGGAAAATCCTTAAAAATCCTCAAAACAATGAAAAACTGCCTGTTGTGCAAGATTGCCAATGCCATTTTTGCCAGGTTTCGTAATTTTTTGAAAATCCTCGAAAATTGTAAAAAGAAAAAAAAAAAAAAAAAAAAAGATGTACTACACTGACTTTTTTTAAAATTTCGACATTTTTCGAAAATCCTCAAAAATCCCCCCAAAAATGCATAGTACATTATATTGTCCGAAACCATGTCCTATACTCCCGCCTGTCCTGACCAAAAATAACTAGCATGTATTCAGAGACCATGGACTATAGCCTGCATTTTTTCTCCCGTCAACACAATGAGTATGATATACAAATAAACCATGTAAATACAACATATTGAGCAGGGCACTGCAGGGAGTTGAACCCTGTTCCGGTAAACCAGAAGCACCACAACCAGTGCCTTAGTTTCTGTTTTGTTGTCATTTACATGTTTAACAGCAATCACATTAAATTCCATGAATTTGAAAAATGACCAAATCAAGGAAAAATGACAGGCCATGGTCTTTGAAAATCCTAGAAAAAGACTAAAACCATTTACGATAGTATGTCCATTTTCGATTTTTCAAAAATCCTCGAAATTCAACATAGCCAACTATACCCATACATGGGGACTGGGACGAATTAGTGACATAAACTTATCTCCTTTTTGCCTCACATCAATCTTATCTATGGCTTAAATATTACTCAATTGTTGTATCTCAAAGCTGGTTGGTTGTGGTGGTGGTTGTGTCTCCCTCTCAAAAGGCAGTCGCACCACTTCACTTCACACTGGTGTGATGTTTTTCACTTCTTGCTGGGGAGCTACGTGCATTGTGACGAAAATACTGCAAGCTCCGACGGATTGGATCCGAATACACTCATACTAGCTGGTAGAGTGTCAAAAATGACCGCTATTGTGTAATGTGTAATGTGTGGCCACCTTTACTTACCTACAACCTACTTTGACACATTGTGAGCTTGTAAATCAGCATTTTGCATTGTATTCCTTTAGAAAATGTTGCAAAATAGTGAAATGTGGCATACAAGTTTAGAGATACAGGGCTTAAATGGTCTCCACATTCCCGTTTGCTGAGAGAGAGAGAGAGAGAGAGAGAGAGAGAGAAAGAGACACAGAGAGAGAGAGAGAGTAGAGAGAGAGAGGAGAGAGAGATGAGAGAGAGAGAGAGAGGAGGAGGAGAGAGAGAGAGAGAGAGAGAGAGAGAGAGAGAGAGAGAGAGAGAGTAGAGAGAGATGAGAGAGAGAGAGAGAGAGAGAGAGAGAGAGAGAGAGAGAGAATATAAGATGTTCTACATGTAGCCTATACCTATACTCAACGATACCTCTTAGAAATAATAATGTGGGTGAGTGTACCCTCTTGAAACAGATGTCCAAGTTAGACACAAAAAGATGTGACTCACTCAAACAAAGAAAGTTTGAGTGCTTTCACAGCGAATGTAGAAATGCAGGGTTCCCATTGCTTTTGCTGCAGAACAACCAGGGTCTCTCAAGGTCTATACAGCCATGCAGCCGAAGGGTGTGCGGCTCTATAGAGCTATATAGCAAAGCAAAAAGAGACATTATGTACTTCACTAGCCAACAGGGGAATGGACAATAGAGCTGTTTGGCACAAGAAACAAACACAATGTAGTGCAATATCATCGCTATGCATGAATTTTACAACAGTCAGATCTACAAGATATTCTGTGATTTACTGTGCGTGTCTGAACGGTGGCCTCAAAACGATGAAAAACTGCATACTGTCTACTATAGCCTGTCATTTTTGCCAGGTTTTGTCATTTTTTGATCCTCGAAAATGGTAAAAAAAAAAATGACTACACTGACTTTTTTTTTCTTCGAAATTTCGACATTTTTCGAAAATCCTCAAAAATACCCAAAACCGATAAAAAACGGCATGCTATAGTATGCTATCCAAGACCATGTGCTATATAGCCTGTCATTTTCCCCGGTTTTCATCATTTTCTTAGAATCCTCAAAAATGCTGAAAAACGGCATAGTACATTATGTTGTCCGAAACCATGTCCTATACTACAGCCTGTCCTTACATTTTTTTGTCATCTTTTGAAAATCTTTTAAAATGACCAAAAACAACATACTCCAGCATGTCTTCAGAGACCATGGACTATAGCCTGCATTTTCTCCCCCGTCAACACAATGAGCATGATATACAAATAAACCATGTAAATACAACATATTGAGCAGGGCACCGCAGGGAGTTGAACCCTGTTCCAGTAAACCATGAAGTACCACAACCAGTTCCCTAGTTTCTGTTTTGTTGTCATTTACATGTTTAACAGCAATCACATTAAATTCCATGAATTTGAAAAATGACCAAATCAAGGAAAAATGACAGGCCATGGTCTTTGAAAATCCTAGAAAATGACTAAAAACTATAGTATCGTAGAAAATGACTAAAAACATTTACTATAGTATGTCCATTTTCGTCATTTCTCAAAAATCCTTGAAATTCAACATAGCCAACTATACCCATTAAGGCTGTATACCGAAGCTCGGGATTCGAACCACTCGCTCGCTAAGGTCGCCACGCGAACGAATATTAATGATCCCGAACCATTCGCATTTATTTATTTATTTAACTTTTCCCCCATCTAGTAGATTTGCGACATTGAGGGGTCAGAAACTTGCTGTGAAACGCGCTGTTACTGCAGTTGGAAATGCATTGTTTTCACTGAAGGTGTCCCATTCTCAATAGAAGTCTATGTAGGCGATCCGCCATTAGACTAGCTCTAGGAAGTGAACGGAGTTTGCGCAACTCCGTCTGTACTCTATAGAGCTGCGTACTGACTTCGGTTGGTTTTATGTTTGCCTGACCAGCAGCAGCAGGCACTTAAGACTATATATACAATAGACACGTAGTCTAATCCTGGCAAACAAATAATTAAACAAGCCTTTGGTAAGGTTGGTTTTATGTTTGCCTGACCAGCATCAGCAGGCACTTAAGACTATATATACAATAGACACGTAGTCAAATCTTGGCAAACAAATAATTAAACGAGCCGACGGACGCAGAGAAGGCTCTGGACGGACGGCATTTATTGGCCTCTCCTTCTCTCCTTACTGATCGGTCTCATCAGAAAGGAGAGCGGTGTCATGACTGGTGTATTCACTGATGTCAATCACATCTCAGGGCAGTAGAAAACTTATCTACCGATGGCAACATCCACGATTTTAATAGTTAGTAGACGCACGGAGGGGGGGGGGGGGGGGCCTACCTAGTATACAGAGCTAATACCCATACATGGGGACCGGGACGAATTAGTGGCATAAACATATCTCCTTTTTGCCTCACATCAATCTCATCTATGGCTTAAATATTACTCAATTGTTGTATCTCAAAGCTGGTTGGTTGTGGTGGTGGTTGTGTCTCCCTCTCAAAAGGCAGTCGCACCACTTCACTTCACACTGATGTGATGTTTTTCACTTACATACATTGTGATGAAAATACTGCAAGCCTGATGGATTGGATCCGAATACACTAGCTGGCAATATTTGCTAGAGTGTTAAAAATGACTGATAGTGTAATGTGTAATGTGTGGCCACCTTTAGTTACCTGCAACCGACGTTGACACATTGTGAGCTTGTAGATCAGCCATTTGGATTGTATTCCTTTAGAAAATATTGCAAAATAGTGAAATGTGGCATACAAGTTTAGAGATATAGGGCTTAAATAGTCTCCACATTCCCATGTTTGCTCAGAGAGAGAGAGAGAGAGAGAGAGAGAGGGGAGAGAGGAGAGAGAGAGAGAGGAGAGAGAGGAGAGAGAGAGAGAGAGAGAGAGAGAGAGAGAGAGAGAGAGAATATAAGATGTTCTAGATGTAGCCTATACCTATACTCAACGATACCTCTTAGAAATAATAATGTGGGTGAGTGTACCCTCTTGAAACAGATGTCCAAGTTAGACACAAAAAGATGTGAGTCACTCAAACAAAGAAAGTTTGAGTGCTTTCACAGCGAATGTAGAAATGCAGGGTTCCCATTGCTTTTGCTGCAGAACAACCAGGGTCTCTCAAGGTCTATACAGCCATGCAGCCGAAGGTGTGCGCGGCTGTATAGAGCTAAACTTATCTCCTTTTTGCCTCACATCAATCTCATCTATGGCGTAATATTACTCAATTTTTGTATCTCAAAGCTGGTTGGTTGTGGTGGTGGTTGTGTCTCCCTCTCAAAAGGCAGTCGCTCCACTTCACTTCACACTGGTGTGATGTTTTTCACTTCTTGCTGGGGAGCTACATGCATTGTGACGAAAATACTGCAAGCCCCGACGAATTGGATCCGAATACCCTCATACTAGCTGGCAATTTTTGCTAGTGTGTCAAAAATGACCGATAGTGTAATGTGTAATGTGTGGCCCCCTTTAGTTACCTGCAACCTACGTTGACACATTGTCAGCTTGTAGATCAGGCATTTGGATTGTATTTCTTTCCTACAATTTAGAGATATAGGGCTTAAATAGTCTCCACATTCCCATGTTTGCTTAGAGAGAGAGAGAGAGAGAGAGAGAGAGAGAGAGAGAGAGAGGAGAGAGTGAGATGAGAGAGAGAGAGAGAGAGAGAGAGAGAGAGAGAGAATATATAAGATGTTCTAGATGTAGCCTACCTATACTCAACGATACCTCTTAGAAATAATGACGTGGGTGAGTGTACCCTCTTGAAACAGATGTCCAAGTTAGACACAAAAAGATGTGAGTCACTCAAACGAAGAAAGTTTGAGTGCTTTCACAGCAAATGTAGAAATGCAGGGTTCCCATTGCTTTTGCTGCAGAACAACCAGGGTCTCCCAAGTCTATACAGCCGTGCAGCCGAAGGGTGCGCAGGGAAGGGAGCTATAGCAAAGCAAAAAGAGAAATCATGTACTTCTTCAGTAGCCAACAGAGGAATGGAGCTGTTTGGTACAAAAACAAATGCAATATATTGCAATATCATCGCTATGCATGAATTTTACAACAGTCAGATCTATATGGGGATATTCTGTGATTTTCTGTGCGTGTCTGGACGGTGGCGCATGAATGGACACTCGGATTCTCTAGTGATGTCACTAAAAATACCAATTTTAATAGCCCTTTCCGCTTTAACTTTAACACCTCAATGCTTTAAGTCAAGGCCAGAGAGTGTATAAGAACCGTATTAAAATTCAACATTCCTATGATACATTTGATTTCAAATTCATGGCGGAGCCACCAGATCGTGGCTAGTGGGATTATAACTGGAGAATCTCTCCAGGAGGAAGATCATGATGTCCATTTTTTAGCCCAGACAATGTGACATACAGTAACTACACGGCCATCCTCTGCACAACATCCTGTCGCACTCAGAACTTTTTTGCGATAGTCACAGCTAAAACTAAAAGATGAGGGGGAAAGAAAGAAGGAAAGAAAAATCAACTGGCTGCACAGACAAGTGTAATTCCGCCCAGGCAGTGTAATAAAACAGGCCCACGAGCGTAATTGAAAAGGACCCCCAAAGTGAAATTCCTAACGCAGCACTTCCTTGCCAGAGAGAGCCCAGGTATGGGGGGAGGTGGGGGGTGTATAGCTTCCTCCCCTCCTGGTCTCCCATGAAACTGATATATGAAACCATTTCCCCCAAAACCAAACATGCCCCAAAACATTATTAGTGCCATTCCCTCTTCCGTATTAAGGCGGGAAAGTGCTGAAGGCAGATCGGGGGGGAAGAGGAGAGAGCCTTTCCTTTCTGCGGTGATGAAGTGCCTTCCACCTGCAGGTCTCTCTCTCACGTCACAGAGGAAATGTGGGAGATTTATCAGCGGCTGCCGCTGCCCATGGCCGACCGCCTGCCGACCGTCACCAGATGCATTCTGTCTGATGGGAGGAGGAGGGCCGTCTGTGGGAAGGCCAGCCACCGTATACGTCCCCACACGTAATGAGATCCTTTGCTTTTAATTCAACTCTGAAATGGAAGCCGTCTAGAGACGTTGGTTTTCGACCCCCTTTTCGTATCAAGAGCACCAATGATTATTTAACGTTTTGAGGCAGGGACTGCCAATTCGATGACAATTAGCCTTTGCGATGCGAATCCTCTTATAGTAAGTTGTTGGCGTTGATTTTGGTCCACAACTCCATGCTGCACAATTTGTGCAGGGAGATTGAATTACCTGTATGCATCTCGAACATGGTCAAAAGTAGGGGTGTCCTAATACTGGATCAGTATCGCAAAAGGTATTGGATTGGCACCTTTTTTTGTCATATCCGTATCAGCAAATACTGTATCGGTAACGGAAAAGGATCAGTATCAGCCCTTGTTTGTTATTATCAGTATTGGCAAATATGGCAGTCTAACTAGCACTCACACACAGGGGTAAGGGGTTGACACAATGGTGAATATGCCAGTCTAACCAGTATACAGTGTTTGTTAAACTGTCATTTTTATGATTCCACCCTACCAGTTCATTAAGCATGTCTGGTTTGTCTGGTGGGTGGTGATGGGTGGAGATCCACCTGAACTGAAGCCACGCCCACAGCTTTAGTTGCATGATAAAGGGGGAGGAGTTAGGGGAGGGGCTGAGCATGTGATGTCACTATATTGAAGTTTTTTTCATTGGTATGTTTGACTGGAAAGGTTCAGCCCCCAGGAAGAAACCCTAAATACAAAGGGAAGAAATCATTGCACATAAAAAACACACCAAGGGGTCTATTTACATACTGTCACCTCTTAAACATGTACAAAATTGGAAAAAATACAAAAATCACGGCCCCCCTCTTTAACTAGTAGTGTATGTACGCAATTCGTTGGTGGCATTCCGTCCATAGTGTAGTACTATCTGTGAGACCGGGCTGATCAGACACATGGGTAAGGGGTTGACACTATGGTGAATATGCCAGTCTAACCAGTGATCAGACACATGGGTAAGGGGTTGACACAATGGCAGTTGAATAAAATGTTGGGGCGTGTGGTATTTGCTTTGTAGGTGTCCAAGTGCACATTTGAGTGTATTCTTCTGTATTATATACTGTAGATTATTCTGTGATATTGGCATTGGGTAATATCGTCTCAATATTGGCCAATATCGGCTAACAGAAATTGTGTGGCTTGGATTGGAAATGAAAAAAGGGTATTGGGACACCCCTTTTCAAAACAAAGTGATTGTACTTTCACTGATGTTAGCACAGCCACAAATATATTTTTCATAATGCCGCCAGCATCACATTGGGCCAAGATATAGTGCAGTATCATGTTTTATCTTTGTTTTTTAATGTTTTCTATAGCAAGATGGCCAGCAACTGTCAAGTGCCTATACGAGCATCACATTTTCCTTCAATTGCTGGTATTTTTTCTTTGTTGTTGCTGTTATTGCTTTGTTTGGGGTGTGTGTGTGTGTGTGTGTGTGTGGGGGGGGGGGGGGGGGGGGGGGGGTGTACGTGCGTGCGCTCGTGCATGCCATCCATGTAGTCATAGTTCATTACAATTGTCCTGACAGACCCAAACACAAGACAATTAACTGTTTTGTCCAATTTGCTTCTGCATGCAGTTCTGCACTACTGTCTACAGGCTGAAACTTGTTTATAGACACTCTGAGTTAATCTAATAGATAACACCAGAAATCACAGCCTGTGTGTGTAATTACGATGGGGAAAAAAAACAGTTTGGCAAAAAAATAATAATAATGAAATGGAAGATGAATGAAACAGGCATTACTATATGCGGTATACCCTGGCTCTGGGTGCAGCTTCTTTGGAATAATTGTCTTGCTTTAAGATGGCCTGAGCTATTATTCATTCATTATAATTGTGTCTTGTGTTATTTTTCATGTTTTATAATTGTATCTGTGCTTTGGCGGGAGTTCTTGTCCCCCCCAACCCCCACAGCTGCCCTGACCTTTGTGAGTGGACCGCTCACAAAGCATTGCCCGATGCGCAGCATCCACGCACACACACACACACACACACAACACACACACACACACACACACACACACACACACACACACACACACACACACACACACACACACACACACACACACACACACACATCCAGAACGGACATCACCTCCCGAAAGTAAATGATTACAGCGGGGTCACGACCTTTATGCACACTCCAACGGCAATTAGGCTTGGTGAAAATCCAAAGTACAGATGGAGCCGCGGAAATGGCTTTAAAACCTCATTCATATTTGGTCCCGTGCAGGGAATAGCTGATTTGCAAGCCCTGCATGACACAAATGGAACCAACTATGTGCACCGCTCAGGATTCGAACCCAGGTCTCCTGTGTGAAAGTCCAACATCTTAACCACTAGACCAAGAGGACATCCCCTTGGTCTGGGGGCAGATACTAGACTTTGAAGGCCATCACGACAGAGGCTGCAGCCACTTGCTACACTCACCTCCCTTTTGACCTCCTTCCACGGGGAAAACCGATCCGGGTCACGGCACCAATGTAACGCCCGGGATTCGAACCCGGGTCTCCCATGTGAAAGTCCAACATCTTAACCACTAGACCAAGAGGACATCCCTTGGTCTGGGGGCAGATACTAGACTTTGAAGGCCATCACAACAGAGGCTGCAGCCACCCGCTACATATGGACAAGTGGTTTTCAACCGTTTCTCATAATAAGGCTCATTGCTATTATAACATTTGAGCCAGCGTGGGCACACCGTTTCACGACATTCGGCCTCTAAGACACAAGACGTAGCAGACTGTTTTGTTGTCGGTGGACAATATTTTGCCCACAAAATAGACCTTTTCAGTAAGCCCCTCGCCAAACTGCTGCGGTCCGATGCCAGCTAAGCAGAACATGTAGACGTAGAAAGGTAGACAAACTTCTCGACCAATAGTTTTCCTAGGATGATGTGTTACACATACAGTACTTTTCCACTGCACACAGCAGCCCTTGTTGTTGGATTTCTAGTGATTTCGAAGCTCTGGTTCCAAAAATGAACCAGTATTTAATGTGTGATATCCATTATATGTATATGGGAATGAATGAGCCTGGCTGGAAAGTGTCCAACCCGTGGCTTGGACACTGGGGAGAGGGCGGGGCTTACAACATGGTCTGTTCCATGCTGTATTGCTGTTGGAACCAAATAGGAGATTTGCTTTCAGCAGAAAACTGAGTAATAAGCAAGTGTGCATCCGAACAATGCCTGGAATCAATGTTGCCAACTGCCAAAATCCAAAATGCACTAGGAAGGAAGGAGGACTATATCATAGGAGGAAAAATGAGGGTTTTATCTCTGGCGCCTGTCAACCAATTTCGCCCCAACGCACCAGCAAAAACGCACTAGATTTTCCGCCAGGAGTTTTTCACTAATTTTAGTGCTAGGGGGTCTGGAAAAAAGCTAAATATAGTGACAAATGCGCCAAGTTGGCAAGACTGCCTGGAATGGATTCAGCATCATGAAAACCACATAGTTAAACCTGGCACATTCTTGCATGTTTCGCCTTCTATATGTTGTGACTAGTACCAGGACTTTGACCTGTTTTCATGAGGTTTCCCAGGGGAGTTGGATTTCAATCGTTTTAAACACATCGGTGAAGACATGTCTTGGTAACGATTTAGTTCCCAGATTCGTCAAATATCTGATAGAATGCCCTAATCCTGAGCACATACAATGAAAACAATTTGTTATTTTCAACGGCATGCAATGCATGTCAAAATGTGTTGTTGCGGCAACACTTTTTCTTAGTACAGTGCTATACACAGATAATCAAGAAATAGCCATGAAATATCAAGCAAGCAGCCGAGCTCTATCACCGAAGCAAAATGAGCAATTAAGCTCATCCGTAGGTTGGAGCGAACGCAGATGAAGTCATCCTTCATCCGGCAGGCCTCCCGCAGCCCAGCCAGCACGCTCCCGTCCCCCCGATCTGATCCCCTCGCGCTGAGAAGCGTTTAATTTCTCCTTTCGGGGGGCACCGTGACACTTCAATCCCCCCACCCCCCCTATAATTACACGTTATTAATGTTGTGTAATTTCGGCAAGAGACAACCTTGGACCCGGGCTAGTGACACTATAGTGTTATTGACGTTTATGGCTCGGCGAAGCTTCCTTCCTATATATGTCTCCGACTGGAAAGACCCCCGGCTAATTATGGTCCAATTAGACTTTTAATCTCCACCAAGTCCACCCCTGACGGCGCTGGGACTCGGCGGGCTCTGCCTACCGACGCAACGATGGGAGTATTCTGTGTCTTCTTAACCCACATAAAGTGAGAAGTTAGAAGTTAACCGGTGTTTATACAGTATAAGGAGGTTTTACAGTACTAGCCATAGACAATGTTCAGTGGTGGAGGGAGAAGTGTTTTGCTAGAGTAAGAAAGTATGTCAACACTACTAGGTAAAAAGTCTGGAATTCAAAATGTAAATTCGAAACTTGAGTGAAAGTGTAGTGCACATTTTGGAATCAAAATGTACCTGAAGTAACCTAAAACAAAAGCAGGTACTCGGTCATTAATTAAGAATTAATTGACATTAAGAATGTGACGTTTCAATTCAAATGTATACGCACGCACACACACACACACACACACGCACACGCACACAAACACACACACACACACACACACACACACAGTGTGTTTTCAATGTATGTAATGTATGTTTTTTGTATTTTCAATGTGTACGGCTGAACTTATTTTCTACCACTGGTCATAATGATATTTTATATTTTATTTTATTACTATTTATTTTTTTACCATCTGCTGCATAAACAGTCACCTTGGCTTTCACCTCCACCCACTAGTGACCCATCTTTCTCATTGGGTGCTATAGTGACAACCTATCGTCCTGATTGGCCGGGTCATCTCTGGACACTTTTTGCATCTATCGCCGACCTCACAGCCACTGGGATAGCATATTGCAGGCAGCAAGTCACAACAACAACAACAAACTAGTTAAGTCTTTATTACATTAAAGGCCATGGAATCTTGAATCTTGAAGGGATTCTACAGTCTCCGGACCCCCACACCGACCTCCAGGTAGACCCCCGCTGTACCCGTGTGCACCGCCATACGGACTACCAAGAGACTTCTTTATAGGGTGTACAAATACAACCGAATGGACCCATAGCGGTCCGTTCATGCAGTCTCAATTGTTATGAAAAGGTCCTTTTGTTCTGTAGTCGTCTACACCCTCATACAGTTAAATTAATACTGAGAAGTCTTTAAACTTTTGCCTTGAAAAGTTCAACACTGCCAAATCAATTCAGAAAGAAGAAGAAAGTGTAATACGAAGCAGACAAAAGTACAGAGATGGCCATGGAAGTAATAACAACACTACGCCTTCACGTTTAAAGCGATACATGAAACGGACAGCTCACAAATTCCTCTCGTCCACGACGCCTTCCCTCTAAGCTTCCCTACTAGTATACATTCAATATTTATGGTCGTATTATTGGCCGCTCATTTCGGTATATATGTCCGTGTCAAAAAGATAGTTTGAGGAGAACGTGCATCACACACAGCCGGGCATGTTGACGACCCCTGAGTGTGAGCTCAGTGCAGATGGAATCATCCCCTCTGTAAGACATCAATAGTGAATAACGTCCAGAAAATGTCGGGTTGTAATTACGTCTAAAGGAATGAACGCGCAGTATTTCAAGATAACCTCACATTTCCAGAGGGAAAGATATGGGCTTTGAGCTACGCGCTAAGGTATAAAAACGTTTGAATTATGTGGCTCTGGGGTTCCGCCATGGGAACGAGCGTTTGGCTCCAATCTGTATTTCAGACTTTATGTTGGACCGGCTTGTGACATCGGTCACCCGCGACATGTCGATGGAAGACGGCGTGGCATTCACATTTGGGCCGAAATAGTACACGATGATTCTAAGTCGCCAACCCAGGCACCGTTGACTTCAATGCTTAAATGAATAACCACCCACTAGTACTAGAGATGTACTCGGAAAAGTAACAGTGTTGGCCCTGTTATACCAGGTCATATGGGCATCTGCGAACATACCAGACTAGCCACCGACAAGACACAGTACTAAGGGCTTGCTAACCTTTTACAAATAATGTAATTCAACAATACAAATCACATTACTAACTTGTGGATTCATTTACTTCTAATGCGCAGCCCCAGTGACCCTCACAAAATGACCGAAACTACTTCATATTCACCAAATCCTCAACTCAACACCATGGGCACCATCTGGACATCAATTAATAGAGTTGACAACCACTATATTAATGGCAAGGATGTCATACAACTTAAGTTTCCAAAAAAATGGTCTATCCATTTAAGGGGTTGACACTATGCCTAAAACTAACCCTAACCTTGAGCAAAAGCTGATGGAACATAGACATGACCACATAAATGTAAAGAGAAACGTCGGAATGTGGACTTTGCTTTTGAGTTGCCCAAACTGCAAGTGCAGTATAGGAGTGAGGTGCCTGCTATGAACACAACACAAGATATTATAGCTAGATAGCTATAATATCGAGATGATTGGATCAGGGACGAGAAAGTAGGATCGGAACATCCCTATAACCACCATCATCATCATCTAATTTCAATTCTGACTCAAAAGACAAATTACAGACTTTACAGCTTACAAACTAGTGAAAGCTCAATTCAAGAGTTGCAAGTTTTTAGACGTACTATTTCCACTAGGCTTCAAAAGAGAGTTAGCTATAATTGTAAATTGTACAAGAAACATCCGGCACCGATCTGCACAAGCGCATGCACACACGCACACACACACACACACACAGAGTCTTCCGGGACCCTCTTATAGACAGATCCTCTTGCAGAGCCAAGCTGCAACAACAAAACAAAAAAATCCATTGTGTTATGGGCAGGAGAAATAGCTGGGATGAAAGATGGCATTCTGAGATGTAATTTCTACCTGTGATGGCTGGGTTAGGTCTGCTGTCTCGCCGTCCCATTGTAAGGTAATTGAGGCATTATTGCATTCTGAAATTGGGTCAGATTTATCCTGGGAGGAAATCTTCAACAACACAGCAGCACACTTTTTCCCTCCACCAGGGAGATTGCTGTCAAAAAAACACATGGATCCTCAGAAAGATGATCGATATGGCAGATTCCCAACGGATGGCCGTTGTGGGTCGTATAGCCCCAAAGACTGTTTCAACAATCCGATGGCTTAAAATGCATTTTATTTGTGATTGAGTGTGTGTGTGTGTCTGTGTGGCTCAGGCGGTAAAGCCTTTGGACCACAAGTTTGTGGGCTCGATCCCAAGCAATTCGGAAAATTAGTAGCATGGCATGTTGTTTAGGCATAAGCAATCTAGGTGGTTGCTTAGCGCCACAACCAGTAAGGGGGGCACATCACAGGGGGAAGATTTTTTTATGTACAGTATACCCTATAACATACATGGGCTACTGGCGGCCTGGGATTATGTTGCCCCCACCTTCACTTAATGTGGCCCGAAGGTTAACACTCATATTATTGATTTCACCTGTCACATTCCCTCTACTGACAGCCTGGGAGCCACCAAGTGGCATAAATTGCAGATCTATGAGCATCATGTCAGTTTGAGCTTGTAGATCAGTTATTTTTTACTATAGGCTATATGTATTGTGGCCCTCTTGAGAGAGTGTGAAATACAGTGGACCACTCCATCATCAAAGTTGCCCACCCGTTGCAAAGAGTGTTTAAATTGTTGGCAATAGCACAGTGAAGATGGTGATAATCTAATATGAGTTGTATAGTTCTTAAATTGAGCCATTTTGATCTGAAAGTGCACCCGGCTGAAGCATTTTCATTGCAAATTTTCATTTTCCTTCTCTCAGCAATCTAACTAGCTAGCTAGCATTGTAACAGCGACAGACTCCAGCATGTTATACTGGCAGTACATCTGTCACTAAAACTAAAACACCTCATAAATTATTTTTATGAAGATTTGCAACCTGCTGCTCCTGTCGCAGCAGGTTGATGATGTCATACAGTATGTCCAGCTCTGTGGAATATGAAATGCATATGCTAACAAAATAAACAACCTAATACCTAATCAAAATGTAATATCAAAGCAATGTTTTACATATTTTATTAGCTTGTGCTGTCCATATATTCTGTAGGGATGGACCACTTATGGACATGTGATCTCATCAACAGGAACAGTTCCTAAAGATTCTTGAGTGAAAGATTGTCTATTCATGAAAGAAATAAGATATTGAAGGTATTTTTTATCTTTACGTTTTAGTTTTATTAGAGGGCAAGTATTGCATTTTAAGGCATAATTGTCTTATTAGCCAGAGATCCTCTTTAAGCACTATAGCCCTTTTCAACACATACGCAAGCATGGTATTTAATATTCATAGAGTGGAAATGTATTGTTTCTGTTTTCTTTTAAGGTTCTACTGTATTTTTTCCACTACTACTACTGCTAATGTAATGGCAGCACTGTGCTGTCAGAACATGGTATGAGTCACATCCTTGTACTGTACGTCTAACTTGGACAGCGCTTTTAAGAGGGTATACTCACCCAGTATTATTTCTAAGAGGCCTTGTTTAGTATAGGTGTAGGCTAGATTTAGAACATGTTATTCTCTCTCTCTATCTCTCTCTCTCTCTCTCTCTCTCTCTCTCTCTCTCTCTCTCTCTCTCTCTCTCTCTCTCTCTCTCTCTCTCTCTTCTCTCTCTCTCTCTCTCTCTCTCTCTCTCTCTCTCTCTCTCTCTCTCCAGATGCAAATATTTTCTTATTTTCATGAGAAGTTTGGACACTAAACATTGTAAACACTATGTAAATGTGAATGCCAAGCTACTCAAAAAATATGTATAAACAAAAAAACTAATGTTGCTAAGCAGCAATAAAGTCATCCAAATAAGAGGCAAAGGACATACCGCTCAATTCACAGGTCATTTCACAGATTTTATTTATATTAAACTGATAGTGTTGATTCATGATGTGTTGATTCATGCCTCCACCACCTCGCAGTAGATGTCGGATGTCAGAATCTGACAGATTAACACACAGCGCGTCTTATTAATTCATCCCACCTTCACTCAACATTGCTAGTGTGTTGTTTCAGGATCCAAAATATTAATGTTAAGCATAGCGTATAACGTATAAGGGAACAACACTGGAAGTACTATATCCAGGGATGTAAATTCATATACATCAAAGGGGGCTTCAGTCCATGCCCTTTTTACCAATGTATAACAACTGCCCTTTCCAGTAAACGAACATTAATAACAATAATAATAATAATGGTAATAAGGGTAATAATGGTAATGATAATAATAGCCAGCCTGGGTCCACGGTTGCTTCTTGCCCATAAGGAATTTTACTTATTATTATTATTGTTATTTTAGGCACTGCTTATGAAAGGAACTTGTGTAGTCGGATCAATAGCTCTTATGGGACTAATATTACCTATCCATGGAAATTGAGTAATATCACCATCTCTTAGGAAAGCTCTATCGATTGCATGGTCAATAGGGAGGAGGGGGAAAAAAGCTAATATCAAAGGCCACACATGAAGCACTTCTGTGATGGACGACGCTGCTGTTTCCAAGCATTTAAAGAGTGCAAGGAGAAAATCCAATATCCACTCTGAAACCAGTATCCATTTCCAGCTGTTTGTGCTTTTATTGTTCTTGCGCAAATGCGTCCTTGCTTAAGTATCGTATTTCCACGGCACTCAGCGTATGTAATGTAAAATAATGCTAAGTTTCTGAACTTAACCCATGCGAAATGGGTTGGATGGGTTTAGGGCAGCGCTCAACTGAAGAGCCCGTGATGCAGTCAAAAGTCATTGTAAGGGTCTACATGGAGGGCGCTTTTCACAAAACAATGGATTATGTTGAGAAAACAGCGTGAAAAGTTTTTTTTTTTTTTCTTTAACCAACTAATCCGTGTTATGTTTTTGTTAGCATATTGTGAGCTCTTTTGACAGTGGTTGCCTATAATGTAACAGCAGTACCCTATATGTCCAAAATAGCCTCCATCTGCTGAAAGTGGTTAACCAGCACATCCTGTGAGTGACTGACAGACTCAATCGATGAGGCTCTATAATGTCGGTTGCCTGTAGGCAGTGATGAGCAGGGGCGGATTGGCCATCTGGAGTACAGGGAGTTTTCCCGGTGGCCTGCGCCACCTAGTGACGTTTTTTTTTTTTTTTTTTTTTTTTTTTTTTGAAAAGTCCAGGGAAGGCCAGGGCGCCAGGCCATATTCCCGTTCACTCCTGTGCGCCAGGGCGCTCGCGCTGCTGGAGGCAGTGTTGCCAACTGCCAAGATCCAAAATGCACTAGTGGCACTTCCAAAATGCACTAGAATGCGCTAGATGCTCGCCTGGAACATACAGATCAAAATGACCATTAATCTTCTACATTCTCTAGTTGTGTAGACTAAGTTGTGCTAATTCACATGATGAATATTTTAACTCTTGAGGGTGTAAAAATGAAACCAAATGGACCCGCAAGGGTCCATTTGGTTTCATTTTTACGCTCTCAAAGAGTTACATCTGGTTAACCAGCTGCCGCCCCCAGGGTGGCCTGGCAAAGGCAAAATTGTCCCGGTGGAAAAATATGTGCCAATCCGCCCCTGGTGATGAGGCACTGAGAGGTGAGGAGCCTCTCCATATCACACATTGTATGACTGTACTGTAGTGGAGGAAAGTGCGGCAACTACTAAACGTCATACTTAAGTACTGTACTTGAGTAATACATTTTTGAGGTATTTGTGCTTTCCGTGCAGATTTCCAATTGCCAATATGTTTGCTTCTACTCCGCTGCTTGTCAGGTCCAAATATTGCACTTTTGCTCCACTCCTGGATTTATTTGAAAAGCTTAGCGTATACTTCCATTAATACAAAACATGCATCAACCACTTTTCCATCCTTTCATACATTTCCAGCCATTTGAAAATAGCTGATCGGCAAGCTGTGATCTCGTAGACCTGCTTTTTTATGCGCTTGAAAATCTCGAAAGCATACGTATTTATATTATGTGACGCCAATACTTCTGAACTTTTACTTTTACAAATCCAGGACTTTTTTTTCCACTTGTAATCGAGTTTATTTCCAAATTGCAGTGATTGATGGATTTCTACTTTAATGGTAGAAATGTAATCGGCACATGGTACAGTCAAACTCTCTGTGCAGTCAAAGTCCGTGTGGCCTCGTTTCCATTCAGGTCCTTCAGTTCATAATCAATCCGAGTATTCAATTCATCATCATCATCATCATCATCTTATTTTTTCCCCCATCCTACTGCATACTGTACTTCCAGGCATGCCAGCCTTACTGTATGTCAGAACGTTGTATGACTCACATCCAAGTGTCTAACTTGGACAACACTGTTTCAAGAGCACTGTGAGCTAACCTGCATCGTTATTTCTAAGAGGTCTCATATATTTTTATTTTTGAAACAATTATTGATGCAATAGAATGCAAGAAGCGAGGTGCAGTGTAGGATGCACATCCATTATGGTAGACTTTGACATGCACCTTTGTTAAGAATCCACAGATGTGTATATGACTCTGACATGTTTGGGCGGCAGGTCATGTATGTAGATTGGTTGAGTCATGCTTTAAGGCAGAGAGAAAAACAGACAAGTTGAAATAGTAAATAGAGCATAGAAAAATTGCAGATGCAGGCAATGAATGTTTAAAAAGAGGGGACAGGCTTCATCATGTCAAAATGATCATATTATCTTTGGCATATTAAAGCCTGCGCAAATTGGTATAATCATAAAACCCCATAGGATTCTGAAGATTTTGGAACAAATCCTATTGAAGGTTTTCAATCAATTTTTGGGAAACCCTACTGGATTTTCTTAATCCTAAGAAAATCCAATCCAATAGGATTTGTTACAAAATCTTAGAGGTCGTAATCCTATAGAATTCTTTGACTAGGGTACGTACACAGTACTACACAAAGGTTAAATTCCCATCGACAACCGAAGGGGAATTTCCATCGCGCAGTACGTGTCAATCGCAGTTAATCTGCGATTAACATTGTAATGAGGTGCATCCCTCACTTCACACGGGTGTGATTTTTATTGTAGTTTTATTTATTTTTTCTGCCCAGGCACTTCATCAAACAATGCCTGCTCTGCCTGCCTGGTCGACACGGCGTGCACGCCGTGTTGTTTGAATAACTTCAGGTGGCGTGCGCTCTTGACACCGCCGGTGTGAACAAAAACACACACGTGGGAAACAAAGCACCTCTTGTCGAGAGCCTGTGAAATTGCCCCGGGAAGGTTTTCTAGCTTTTAGTAGACCTAGACCAGTGTCCACCGGTCCATTTACACATAGAGTGGCTTATTTCATGCAGTCTAGCCTTAAAGTGCACCAGGTATGTTTAGATGCTCTCTGCGCTTACATGATGTATTTCCCAGGCCCGCTGCAGGGGCGTTGGAAATGATAGGACAGTGCAATCGCGTAGCCGGCGGGGGTTGTTGTGCATCAGAAGGAAAAAATAAATAAATAAAACTGTGCACCAACCTGCTTTTTTTCTCTAAAACAAAGACTTTTTTCCCCTTTTCTTGTGCATTGCACCCATAGACATCCATTCTATCTATTTCTTTCAATCGCCTGTATCGCCTAATCTTTGTCCCCAATGACATTCTTGGTCAAAACAGCATATATTCCACGGACCAGATCAGTCACAAGTAGCCTCGACACCCAGGCTTTATTACACACAGTGGCCTAGAGGGGGGAGTCAACCTTCCGGGGTGGGCGTCGCTCTAAATGATCTGACGTAGCACAGTAGTGGGTGGGGGGGGGGGGGGGGATGACGACACGTTCGTGAGATCAAAACATATCAGCTCGATCTGCCGTGTGGATCCCACGGCACCCCACCCCCCCTCAGGCCAAAATCATTTCGGGTTAGGCCAGGCTAAGTCACAAGTGACTTCATGGAGGAAGCCATGTCGCCCAATGGTAAACAGAGCAGGGGCGGATCTAGGCATGGGCCCCCTAAATGCCCAGACTGCCCCACCTAACATGATGGCATGCAAAACAACCCAAGATAATTCAGTGCTTATATTTAAAAGTATTTCAAACACTACTGCTACTAAGTACAATCGTCTCACCACTAAACCAACAGCATTTCATCATTGAAAACAGAAAACTCTGAGTCAGACCTTTAGCTTTATGCATGCTGCGTGTCTGTTGCAACTTCAACAACAACTAATGTTATTATTGATGCTTACTTGCCCAATAAGTCATCGCCCGTGGCGATGAAGCCGCCCCCATACCATTTTCTCCTGCCCCCCAATTGGGAAATGTTACATCCGCCCCTGAAGCAGAGAATGAATCGATCATATTCTGTGGCTCTTTACAGTGCTGCCCACTGCCAAAATCCAAAATGCACTAGTGGCACTTCCAAAATGCACTAGAATGCGCTAGAGCAGGTTGGTTTTCAACCATTTACATACCAGGGCCCACTATTTGTTCTGCATTTTAGCCACGGACCACCAGTCTCTCGGACTAATTTAGGAGAAATAACTGGAAAAATGTTGGTCAAAATAGCAATTCTTCTACATTTTTTAAATGTGTAGATTCTTGAAAATGAGGTGAGATTCAGATGTTTAAAAATAATTTAACCTTTGAGAGCGTAAACATTTTCATTTTACCATCTACAGATTTTTATGAGATACAGATCTATAAGAATCCATTTGGTTACAAATAGTCCTTTCTAGGAAGGAGGAGGACTATCATAAGAGGAAAAATGGTGAAAAACAAGGGTTTTATCTCTGGTACCAACTTCGCCCCAACTCACCGGCAAAAAAAGCAATAGACTTTCCACCATTTATTTATTTATTTATTTATTTATTTATTTATTTATTTATTTATTTATTTATTTATTTATTTATTTATTTATTTATTTATTTATTTATTTATTTATTTATTTATTTATTTTTACTTTTTTGGTGCTAGCGGGGTTTGGAAAAAAAAGCTAAACATTGTGACAAATGTGTCAGGTTGGCAACACTGGCTGTTTAAAATAGGAGGTGCTGGTGGTACTCCAAATGCTGGTGAGTAACGGTTAATATTTTATATCACAGTTCATAGTATATTTCAAACGCAAGCACAAGCCAATACAAAAACTGTTGTGACACCATAAGCGTTCCACTTACAAAACAGGCGTCCACCAGGGCTAAACTGATGAAACATTCTGTACACACACCCCCACCCTTTGGATTTGACCAAAACACATTCTATTGATGTTCCGAATAAAAGAAGCAGCATTAACCACCCATGGCAAATTATATTTTAATAATGACTGTAGAGGCAAACTTCCATTGCACCAGATTCCTTTGATGACAAAATTAGGCCCTGCACAGTTCTAAACAACACGCTGGCTGATAGCATTAACCATTACTGAGATTCAAACGCACCAGGAAAGCTTTGAACCAGTGGCAATCAAAATTAGGAAAAGAAAAGAACACTTTGTTTACAAGTTGCTTTAGAAACCTTGAACACAGCACCTTCAAGCAGATTAAGAGCCAGAACCAACAGTCAATTGTTTTTTTTTTTTTTCATAATGGTGCTGTACTCTGCAAATCTTGAACGTTTCTTGTGGGGCTGTTTTTCATCAAATGGTCGCCAGAGTAGGCACGCCAGAGTTCATTTAGTCAATCCTGTAATGAAATCCAGGTATCCAATTAACTTTAACCATTGTAGATTATCCCGATTCTAAAATGAAATTCTTCAAATTATTGTGTCATCACATTTTTTGACAGATACTGTACATACTGTACAGAACCCTATAGGGTTCCCGTAACTATAAAACTACCAGTCTACTAGTTAAATTAAAAGCTGCCGGGCCAAGCTTCATACAATTTACAGTACGTTATACTCAACCACACCCAGGGCACTTGAGTCAAAGATGTTCTTGGTTAAATACTAATACTAAGTACTAAGTACTAAGTATTGAAAGTTAGTAGACAATGATTTTTTTTTTAATTATATATTCAAGTCACACATAAATTACAAAGTCCACATTAGCCCACTCCCTGTTTACCTGCAGGCCTCCCTGCTGAACACGATTGATTGATTGATTGATTGATCATGTTTATTAGACAATAAAATGAAAACAGTATGTAATACAGTCAGACATAGCATTGGTCTAAAAGGAACACCGACGAAAGACCTCACGGTCTTGTTTCCAGTCGGGTCCCAGTTACAGTATGGAGAGTAAAGAGGAACCATTGGAAAAAGAGAAGCAATTGGAAAAAGAGAACATGAAATCTACATGTAAATATAATAAGGAAAAAATAATATATAAATATATATATGAAATATAAACATATATACACGCACATACATATATATACATATATATACACACACATGCATAAGCATATATGTATGAAGAGGATAAAATAGGGTAAAAAGAGAAGAGCCAAATGAACCTTTGAAGTTATTACAAAGGCCAGTTTCTAATTGCAGCCAACCGAAGATGCTGTTTGAGACCGGCTTTGAAGGAGTTAAGAGATTTGCACATTTTTAAATCTATTGGCAAGGCATTCCACATTTTGGTGGCATAGGAGCGAAATGAGTTTAGCCCCTTATTGGTGCTGAATCTAGGTTGTACGTGATTTGTTGCACTTCCTCTCGTGTTGTGGGAGTGGACTTCATTGACATTGAGAAAGTAATTAGACAGATACCTGGGTATTTTGGAACTGTATCGAATCCTATGTACTTGGCACAATGCAAGGTACTGCACTCTGTCCTCTACCCTAAGCCATCCTAATCTATCAAAATGGGCAGGGGTGAGGTGGGTTAAAGGGGTGAGGCCAAGGAGCAGCCTGACCAGTTTATTTTGTGATGTCTGTAGCCTCATTTTCATGGTCTTTGATGTGCTGTGATACCAGGAGGTGCAGGCATAGTCAAAGAAGCCCTGTATGAGGGCTCCTGCTAAGGTTTTCAGGGTGTTTTGGCTGACTAGTGAGGCGATCCTGTAAAGAAATTTTGTTCTTTGATTGACCTTTCTGATTACATTTGTGGCCATCTTATCACCAGAAAGATTTGCTTTGAGGATAGCCCCTAGATAGGTAATTTCATCTTTCTGTGTGATAACACGATCGTCCACTTTCACTTTGAAATCATCAGCCTTGCTGAGGTTTGTATTTGATCCAAACAGAATGCATTCCGTTTTCCCTAAGTGTAACGAAAGTTTGTTATCTGCTAACCAGGTGCGGATTTTGTTGAGTTCAGAGCTAAGGGTCTTTTCGACTTGTGTTATGCTTCTGTCAGAAACTGTCAGAAACCAACCAAACCGACAGGTAGGCAGATCACGCCAATTGATTAATTCCATTCTTTACTCCATCTTTTGATCCGAGCGCATCGTCTGACGATCATTGTGTTGATTTGTGTTGTTGAACAGAATGAGCGTTTTGAAAAAAAAAAAAAAAAAAAAACTGCTACACCATGCATTCAAATGGCGCTATCTCAAATTCAGAACAGAACACGACGCCGTCATGAATATGGAGATAAGAGCTTTCTACCATGTAGCAGGGGTTTTCAACAGGTGGTCCGGGGACCACCAGTGGTACTTGAGATGGTTTCAGGTGGTCCCCAGGCTAAATGATGGAAGGTTGGGTAACCAGATGTAACTCTTGAGAGTGTAAAAATGAAACCAAATGGACCCTTGCGGGTCCATTTGGTTTCATTCTACACTGTTTTGTTTGCAAAATCCAGCCTGTAATTGTGGACAAAATCAAAAGAATTCTTTTGATTCTAAGTTTTAAGTCTTGGGGGTGAAATTGTCATCAAATGGTGGTCCGCGGCTCAAATGCTGAATAAATGGTGGTCCCTGGTGTCAAAAAGGTTGAAAACCCCTGCCATATAGCAATACATGTGTGTGTTTCTTACTGACGGACAGGCTTTAGCTGGATTCTGCTGGTTGTACCGTGCAAGGTGCTCCTTCAAGCATGAGGATGGATGGATGGATGGATGGATGGATGGATGGATGGATGGATGGATGGATGGATGGATGGATGGATGGATGGATGGATGGATGGATGGATGGATGGATGCCTGTGGGAGGAAAAAAAAGAAGAGACAAAGTGCTGTCAGGCTGCTTGCTGATGGACGGACGCAAATTAGCATCCCAGACGTTGATTGAGTGAGACGCGGATGCTAATGAGAAGAAGATCCACCGGCGCCGCCGGCCATCAACAAGTTGCTTCGCAAAGAACTACACGTTACACCTTGTACCACGTCAGCACCAGCTTCCCTATATAATCAGGGCATGTCTACTTATATGTGTAGGGGCTCCACCTTGAATTTAAAGATGCAGTGCTGTGAATTTTGTATTTTTTCCAATTTTGTACATGTTTAAAAGGTGACAGTACGTAATTAGACCCATTGGTGTAGTTTTTATGTGCAATGATGGCTTCCCTTTGTATTTAGGGTTTCTTCCTGAGGGCTGAACCTTTCAATATAGTGTCATCACATCACATCATCATCCCCTCCCCTAACTCCTCCCGCCGTTCAGGTGGATCTCCACCCATCACCACACACCAGGCAAACCTGGCATACTCAATGAGCTGGTGAGGCTGCCCACATAAAAACATAATTTTTACTGTACACTTTTTTGAAAAAAAAAAAAAAAAAAAAAAAAAAAAAATCTTCTTAATCATATTACAATAATACCTGATGATTATGTTTTAGGGTGGAAAAATCATGGCACTCCATCTTTAAAATCAAATGTCTATATAATATACAATAATACATTTGTGTTGGCTTTTAATACCACTTTTACACACTCTGTAGTCTAAACGACCACTCAATTATGTGTCATATTTTATCGGAGTGCTATTCCAAGCCATTTTGGCTGTAGTAACAGAAATGTCCATAAAACCCCACCCCACACTCCTCACTGCTTCCTTCCACCCACCTCCCTGTATCAACAGATTATGCATGATCTCAGTCGTTTTCATTGGCTTTTCTGAGAGGGGGTGTGGAGTACACCATAGATTGAGATGGGGGTCCAATGATAAAGAAAGGGTCCCTCACATGCACTCAATGTGTTAATCAAAGGCAACATTTTGGTCCCACTACATTACTTTGGGCTTAGAAATGGAGATCCAACCGTGACCCCCAAAAATAGCACGTCTTAATTGTGTAATAAAGATGTACATTTCAATGTGGAGTCTGCCCATATAGACAAACAAAATATGGAGTTTATGACAGACAGACATGTTCTGCCTGGCCTTTATAGTATGAGGGCTCACTGAGCGTTCACAATCAGTTTGATGGTCCTTAGTCTCTCAAGACAGGCTGTTGACTAACAAAACAGGACGTCATTTCTCTCTGTGATTTGCCCATTGGGATTCTCAGATTGGAGGGTTCCTTGACATGAAAACCGCAGATTTGACAAACCTGAGATCTGTGGCAACACATTCCTGTTAGTGGACATTTATTCCTGCAGTATTGCGTATCTATCCATACGTGGTGTTATACAGCTGACTGTGACAGCTTCGCTGGGGACACGCTGTCATTTCTTTTGTTGGAAAAAAAAGAGACAGCAACGGTACATTGATGCGACAGGCTAAGAATAAGTGAGGGCATGGGGGTTCGTCTGGGGCCAAATAACCTTTAGAAAAACCTCGACTTTATGTAACAGTGGCTGAAACAAAGTCTATGTGACAGAAATGGGAGAGAAACAACACATTAGTGCACGCACAGTACACGCACGCACGCAGGCCCAAACACACACACACACACACAAAATAAAGGATTTTTTTCTTCTAGAAAACTGCACTTCACATTTACTGAAGGAGACATGCGGCTGGGTATTTGGCACTTTTTTAAAGGAACATTCTGTGATTTGGCTGATTAGGAAATCCCCTCAGTCCAGCCCAGTAACAAGATGCACATGTGAAATCAGAGAATATAGCTTTAACTCTTTCTGTGACCTTTGTCGGCCGCTGGTGGCCACTGTGCTACACTGCCACTCAATTGCCACAGTTCATGACACAGTCTTAGCCAGTAGCTGCTACTCTTCAGCTATTATTATAAACCGGTGGATGTCCGTAAGGATGCGACATCATTACGGACATCCACCGGTTTATAACATCATGATGTCGCATCCTTAGTAAGGATGCGACATCATGATGTAATGGTCATCAGAATATCGGCTGTGCTGTGTCATGGCTGTATGCCCAGAATGGATGTAATGGAGTGCTAAAATAGTTTTTAAATGCTTGTCACTCAGACCAGCAGGGTGACAAGCGACTAAAGAAATACTACGAGGCAAACAAAGTGTCGCGCACATGATGTTAATATAACAAAGCAAACTAACTAGGCTTCTGAACGTAACTCAGAAAAACTAGCTATGTCAGCAGTCTAGATTCTAGATTCTGTAGATCCTTAGCTACGTTTATCTAATTACTAGAAAGCGTCAAAGGCTAGAAAAAGTCAAACTGTATAAGTAAGGCTAATTCAATCTGGTTACGAATCTGGACTAACTAGGCTTCTGAACGTAACTCACAGCATCATCTAGACTAGCTGTAAAGCTACGTTTATAATTCTAGAAAGCAGCAAAAAAAAGTTAAGTAGGCTATTCAATTTACGCTGGACCCCAGGTCCAACCAAATGCAGCCGCATTTGGTCCAATCGGCAGGACCATTTGCTTCCATTCATGGAGTTACTGTACGTATATAAATCTGTTAAAACCTTCATTTCCCACTGCCATCTGCCACTATAGTGTGTGTTTGTGTGCAGTGTGCATGTGCATGTGTATGCGTATGTGCGTGTGCACCAACCAATCTAAGATTCCGACTGCATTGCCTTTAAGTAAACTCTGCCCATTCGGCTGCGTAGACGCAGTCCATCTGATGTGTGCAGAGCGTGACCAGGTGAAGGAGGAATAGAGTCGCAGTTAACAGTTCACGGCGCAGCGGGACAGAGGGAGAGAGAGAGAGGGATGGGAGAACATCAGCCTGCATTTGATTTAACGTTGTTATTATGTGAACCTCAAACCTGAATGCCAGTGGCTCGTATTTGCCCCCAACAGTAGTGAGCACCGGGTCAGTCTGTTAACCCAGTCCCTCAATTCGATTCTGACACAGACAGTAGGAGAGATTTTGACGCTAGATTCTACAGTAGACACTAGAGTTAGACATGATAGGATGAGGGACACTAGAATCTACTGACGCTGCGAGACACTAGATTCTGACACTAGATTTGTCTGAAAAATCAGTGATGCTGACATTTCTAGCCAAGGATACATAGCTGCAGACCCACATCTGAATGCCAGTGTTTGCTCCGTCAGAGATTTTCACCCAGAACAACAAGCTCATGTGCACTCGGTGGCGCGACATGAGTGCTATTTTCCAACAGTTCTGTTAACCCAGTACCTCTGACCACCCTGATGTCCTGATGACCGTCCACTAGGCTGCAGCTGATGCATTTCACTGCTTAGATATGTATGAGATCCTGGTGGGGAAAAACTCAAATGTATGTATCAATAGTATTAGTGCCCATACCGGAGGAGAATGTGCCTTTCTATGTTTGCTTGTACTCCCCGTGTCCCTAGGGTAGGTACCCTCACATGTTCCCCCGTGTCCCATATGGGGTAGGTATACTTCACATGTTCCCCCATGTCCCGCCGTGATCTATAATAGTCTGACGGATTTGTTGTCCTCCTCCAGCATGCTAACGACGCTAACAGCTGGTTTACTAGCCCTGATACATGACGGTCGGTATACCGACCATCATGTACTGGTTTACTGACCATAGCGTTCTATATTGCGGGCAACATAATGCGATGCGACGCGACGGCATTGCGTCTCCCTTTATCCATTCCCAACCAAGTCTTTGATGGATTAACCGTTTACAGATAATAAATAGTGGGCCCTGTTGTCAAAAAGGTTGAAAACCCCTTTTGCAACCATGGCCTATTTTAATAATGTTTAGGATACAAGGAACCCTTTCTTTTTAGATATTTTAGTTCTGAACAGATGTTCATGGGGTCTACAGTCTATAGCGCCCCTCAATAACAACAGAAAACGTGTTTATTGTAAAAAAAAAAAAAAAAAAAAAAAAAACGGGAGCGGGACAGGAGTGGGAGTAATTTCGAGTAGGATTGGGACAGGATCCCATCCTAGTTGAGATCTGTGTCCAGAAGGGCCACACATTCTGAGAGAGATTGAGCACGAAAGCCAACCCCAGCACAGAGCACACTACAGTGACTTCAGAGAATCATCAGCAAAGCCAGCTCCGTCACATTACAGTACCTTCAGAAATTCAGCACCAAGGCCAGCTCTAGCACACTATTAGTGTGCTAGAGCTGGCCTAGTGGGCGGGAGCTAGCCTTGGTGCTGATTCCCTTAACATATTATGTTAAGGGAATCAGCACCAAGGCCAGCTCTAGCACACTATTAGTGTGCTAGAGCTGGCCTAGTGTGCGGGAGCTAGCCTTGGTGCTGATCCCCTTAACATATTATGTTAAGGGAATCAGCACCAAGGCTAGCTCCCGCACACTATAGCGCATGAAGGGAATCAGCACCAAGGCTAGCTCCCGCACACTAAAGCGCATGAAGGGAATCAGCACCAAGGCTAGCTCCCGCACACTAAAGCGCATGAAGGGAATCAGCACCAAGGCTAGCTCCCGCACACTATAGCGCATGAAGGGAATCAGCACCAAGGTCATCTCCACCACATTTACTCAGTCAAGATTTAAATATACTAGGACCTTACCCGTTGTGAATATGTGACAGCACCTGATACTTTATGCCTCAAGGAGGCCAAGGTCAATTTTCTGTTTTTTACAGAGTATTAAAGTATACAATGTAAGCTTTCATTTGATGCATCACTCAAGGAAATTGGAGCATTTTTGTGGGAGTTGTGAGCATTTAAATCTGGGTGTCCCAAAATAGGAAAACTGAGCAAAAGCCATTTGAAGTTTCAGAAAATGTTCACACCTACAACAGAGTAGAAGTGGGTGTTAACAATGGGAGCTGACAACGGTCATCCACCCCACCCATAATGTTCATTTAAATACCCTAACCACCCCCACAAACTGTAGGCTAACTGTATACAGTATATCAGTGGTTTTCAACCTTTTCATAATAGGCTCCCACTATTTACTGAGACCACTATTTACAGACCACTATTTGATAGACCCCAAAGCTAAAGATTTCTTTTACTTTTGTCAACAATGCTAGGATGATTTCAGAGAAAACAAAACAGTTCAACATACAGATAAAAATGACCATTAATCTTCTACATTCTCTAGTTGTGTAGACTTGGGATCTTCACATGCTGAATATTTTAACTCTTGAGAGTGTAAACATGAAACCAGACCGCAAGGGATTTTGGTTTCATGTTTACACTCTCAAAGAGTTACATCTGGCTCCTCTCGGGGACCACTGCAGGGACCTGTTGAAAACCCCTGCATTATAGTATAGATTGTTTTGCGGGCAAAAAAAGAAAAAGAAAAAGGGCTGATAGCGGTTTTATATCAGACATTTACAGGCAGTAATAACAATGATCAAAATAAGTCATGTTAAACACATTATAAAAGCCATGGAGGTTTACTCTTTATCGGGACAAACAACGTTATAATATAAATCTTGTGGGGTCTCGCGCTCGAGTGTTGTTCATTCAGCCTGGATAGGGACACGTTGGAAATAGCCTACATTGTTTTCCACCACCAGACCACCCGTCTTTTAACGTGGTTTGGATATTGAGGGGGAGGAAAATAGCCTGGTCACGTGGTTCATGTTCTCACTCAAGCCCCTAGACAATGCATTTCGGTTGTCCCTATTTGTTGTCCCCATTCAATAGAAACCTATGCAGAAATTCCGCCATTAGACTGGCCCCATGAAGTGAACCGTAGATTATATTTTGGGCTTCGCCTCTTTCTGTTGTGCCGGGTGAAATGCATGATGGGTAGCCAGTTGTATCTAGTAGAGTTGCGACATTGAGGGGTCAGAAACTGAGCGCTCAAGCGATGTTCATGTAGCTCAAATAGGAACAAACTGGAGTTGGAAATTAATCGAAGGCGGTACAAATACGAGCTGTTTTATGGATGTTTTCAACATGTCAATGGTACAGTTATTGTACAGTAGCCGTTTTACTGTACGATAGTGTTTATGTTGTACTATTACTAAAACGATCTAAAATAAAGCAACTTAAGACCGTTAAAGCTGGGCTGTTGCCGTATGCAGAAAACCTAACTAGCTAAACAGGCGCATGGACGGGAACAGGATGGTTTCATGGGGCTGATTTTGCTGTGGCCTGGGCAGGGGCAGTTGTTTTACAGACAGGCAAATGGGCAGAGTTGGATTCCTCCTTTAATATTGATGTGTTCACGTCCTCCCAGCAGAAAGTTCACAAAACAGAGACGCGCCTGCACACTGAAGTGATTATAACAACATAGCCTGTTGCTAACGCGTTCTCCACACTCATCACAATCTTTTTAAAAGTAAACACAAAACGAGCCGTCCATCGCTCATTCATGCAATGCAGCCATGCGTCACATGCACACGCACACCACATGCAGGGAGGACGAAGTACTTCGGAAGTACATCGGAAAAGTGACATTATTTGGATGTAAACAGCGCAGCTCTGGCTTAAAAACAACAACATCAATGCGGGCTGCGGCGAGTCTTGTAATGCGCTGGGACTCTGCTGTAACCAGAGACCGAGTGAGCAAGTGTGACCAATCACAATCATGTATGCAAATCACCGAGGCGCCCCTCTCCCACCCACAAAAAAGACGCTAAACGTAGCGATTAGAAGTCGCGTTTTTGGCAAATAAATACACATATTTAACTTCTCCAAATCATCTAACTGTTCGGATGAATAGTAAGGTCAAAGTCTGAACTGTATCAATATGTTAAAAAGTGACTTTGGGTAAAAAATAAAAAATACACTTTCATGGCTCCCAGGGGAAATTAGTCTTGTCCGACAAGAGGCACAAAGCACCAGGTGCGATCACATATAGGGTAAGTACCTTAACATGTTCTCCCTATGTCCCCTAGGGTTGATATACCCTCACATTCTCCTAGAGTACAATAGGTACACTCACATGTTCTTTCCGTGTCTCATAGTGTAGGTATGAACAGAAAATAGAAGAAAACAAATACTGCAATGTAGAAATACTCTGTTACAAGTAAAAGTTCAGAATAAAAAAAAATACTTGGATTAGCCAACCTAAGTGCCTAACCTATGCTAATAGGGCTTTCCCGACACTCAGATTTCGCTCCATTAGTCAGTTCGAAAGCCCTCTCAACAACTGTAGTTTATGGGTTGGTTGTTGTCAAAGCCGCAGTCTTCAGTGATTGCTTTCTGAATGGTTGGTATGAACCAGTGGCAGACGACATTGTTGCATTCATGTAGCTAATGGGCTAACCCATTTTGTTATCGCGACCTCTGGAAGTCATCACAGGCTGATTTTTATAGCCAGACTGATGCGGTTGCGATTCACCATGGTGGGGAGCTGCCATGTTGGTTGTTTGACACTGTTGAGTGACATGGGCATTGGCCGATCAGCTGCTGCGATCGGATCGAAAGTACAGGGCAGGCTGTTTACTCTGCTTATTTTTAACCCCTATAGCCCTTGTTGATTTTTTGGAACAACATGGCAGGAGACACAATGCCGTGACTCTATTTGCTGGTAACGTGTGACATGAAGCTTTGAAATTGAGTACAGCTTCACCCGATAAATCCGCAGGATCTGTCTCTGTAGTGGCTGTGCCATCGCAGAAAATATGCTCCTAATCGTCCCTTAGCTGAAGAGGCTAAGCAAGTGATTACTTGGCACAGGCACACACACACACACCCACACACACACACACACAGGACACACAAATCACACACAAGTCTTCACACATTTTAACCCAGGCAGCTAAAACGCTCCACTGAAGGACATTTTATCTGCAGTCACTTGACATCTATCTGAGGGCCCACATAATGAATGAAAAAAGAGGAATTCAGCTTGGCTATAGTCAAACACATTGCAACACATCGTGTCACATTGCGCTTTGTTCTGAGCATGTACATCTTTTTTCAAAATATCTTGAGAACAGGAAAAGGACAAACGGGCACAATTCTTGTATGGGCGGGTGGTCACCCCTAGCTAGCACAACATTTCTTCAGACGTCGGCAGGGCAATTCTGCAGCCAAATCCATATATATTTGGAGTTTCCTTGCAACAACAACAACAAAAAAAGCAGTTTGGTGCCGTGACCAAACCCTATACACCATGTTGCACGGGGGCATGGACTTTGATAAGTTTTTATGCTGTTGTGAAGCTCCTGCTGCTGTTGCTCTTGCCACTGCTGACATCATCAGAAGTCCTGATAATCTCCTGGTTATTGAGTCTGCGTTTTTTTTTTTTTTTTGTGGTAATTCTCTGAGCCTTGGAGAGATCAAGGATTACAAGCCACTTTGGGCTGCTGGCCAAGCTAAAGATGCAAGGCAGAACGCGAGGCGATATGAAACACTGTGAAAGCACTGCCCAGGAACCTGAGCAGCCATGCAGAGCTGGGAGGCGGCTGAAATGTGCTGAACTTTGTGCCGGAGGTGTTACAAATAAATAAATAAATAAAATAAAAAATACATTTCAATTATGGTTTAGCCGAGCTATATATGGGGATTACAGTACATGTTTGAGTTTTGTTGATGGGTCCTTTTATCTTGTTTTAAAAGGCCTCCTCTTTTTAATCACATCAAACAACGGTAATGCCATTCGAGGGGTCATGACTGTGGTGTTGCATAAGCACACATTGAGTCACAAATAATGCATGACTCAATAAAGCACCGCTGCTGAATGAATAGTGCGTTATTTCCAAACAAGACAGAGATGCAGTCGTATTCCAATGTGTGACGCTGTGTTAAAAAATAAACACTCTTAGATATGAAAATCTAAGGGGGGGAACATGAAATTCAACCGTTTAAATGTTTTTAGCCCCCAGGAACAGCTTGTCTGATTTGGCCTCATGGCCTCATAATGATGTCAACAATGCAACCTACTTTGTATGATTCCTGCTCTTTTTCAATCTTCAGCTCCAACTGGTGATTGAGGTTCAAAACAGAGGGAAAATAGAGGGACATGTACAATATGATATTAAAAACATTTTGCGTAATGTATGTTATTGCTATGAGGTGTTTTCAGATTGGTTGAATCTGAACATGATCACAAATACTGGATGGTCTGGATATTGTAAGGTGTTTATTTGTTATTGTTATTATCATCACCATCATTATTTTTTATATCTCATAAAATTACAGTGATGCATTGTTGAATACCCTGTATGTATTGTATATAATACATTCTTTCTTTGCCCGGCAAAGCCACACACTGTACAATGACCTCATCCTAGCCTACATCTCTTTTACATGCAACCTCAAGTGTTTCAAATGTATCATTTAAAGCACCTCCCCTCCTTGTTGTGTCCCATTTGCAATAAGGATCTGGGTTAATTCAACCCATTTCTGTTCCTGTTCTGCACATTAGACCAGAACAGATCTCTTTTGGGGCAGGGGGCGAGGTACAAGTTGCCGTGAACCCTTGACATCAATTTCCTGCCACTGCGACAGGTAGATTAGAGGAAGGCTCCAGTGCTGAACAGTGCTGAACACAGCACCCTGGCTTCCCTCCCGGTGAAGGCCAGCATTCAAGCCATCGGAGAGGGTATTTAACTGGTGACAGAGACGAAACTGTACTGTATAGCAACCATACACCATACACATTCCACCATGCAGCCCTTTGGTTCTCTCAAGCAGAAGACAGTAACGAATTTTTAAGACTTTTAATTATGAATAATAAAAGTCGCACCATGAACTCATGGTGGTTCTCTGTGTGTACTATGGTGAAAGAGCGCCCCCTTTGGTGTGAACTGAGTGGCCGTGTGTGTGTACGCTAAGGATTGGTGAAACACTAGCCTCGACACCCAGGCTTTCATTTTCGTTCACGTTGCGCGAAAACGGAAAGCCTGGACTAAGTTGTTACACACAGTGGCCTAGAGGGGGGAGTCAACCTTCCGGGGTGGGCGTCGCTCTAAATGATGTGACGTAGAACAGCAGTGGACAGGCGCGGGAGGGGCCGGGGATGACGACACGTTCGTGAGATCAAATCAGATCAGCTCGTTCTGCCGTGTGGATCCCACGGCACCCCGCCCCCCCAGGCCAAAATCATTGCGGGTTTAGGCCAGGCTAGTGAAACACTGATCATAGATCACACACCCGGCAGTGGCGATATTCCACTCTCCAGTGGTTTGGACTTTGTGGAGAGGATTTCTTTTTTCAGCTCAGGGACTCCATCATCAAAAGAGAAGCAGTTAAGTATATTACCTTAGGTGGACACCGGAGCAAGGAAGGCTGAATAATATGACCCTAATGT
The DNA here is from genome assembly GCA_039105355.1 of Benthosema pterotum. Classification (NCBI taxonomy): domain Eukaryota; kingdom Metazoa; phylum Chordata; class Actinopteri; order Myctophiformes; family Myctophidae; genus Benthosema; species Benthosema pterotum. Next base: position 11,757,630 of record CM076966.1, read on the forward strand.
CCCTTGAAATCGTGTGGATTTTTTTTTTTAACAAAACCTTGTTCACAATTTCACTGCCACAAATCTAGAATGGAACCAATGAAAGGTAATGGACTATAATTTATAAATTAAAAGTTATCTTTTTGTTAATGTGTCCATATACAGCGCTGCAGTTCCACCCCCTTTATAACGATGACAAAGGGCCAAGGAAATAATAACTCCATGCGCATATTTCCCCAACAGTCTTTATTTAAAGATCTGTTAGTCTCAAGCAAAGCCAACAAAATTTTGGGGGTAGAACACATAATTAGAAAGCAGAAACATTTTTGTTGTTCTTTCTTTTTGCAGTAAATATATAAATATGCATATATTTTTAGGTTTAAATGTTGTCTATACTTTAAAGCCACTTTTTTCACAATGGGATTTCATGTTAGAAGCGTTCCTGGCGGTCACTGTGTTAACAGGTTAATTGAGACTTCAAGTGCTGTGGCTTTATTGAATTCCCTCATGCGCTAGGCAAGGTATCAGTGAATTACCGTAGCCTGCAACTGTCAAATTAACCATTTAAACCCTCTCTATACGTAAGTGCAGTTTTAATTAACAGCGCTGATGGAATGCCCCCAGCATGTGCCTCGCTGCTCACAGCTCACCTCAAACGGTTCGCAGGCTGTCACTGTCGGCATGGGCAGAGACACCTCGTATCTCCATATAGCAACATTCTGTTTTGTTTTATATATCTGTAGCTACTGTACATGAGAATAAAACTTGCAGCAATAAATATACCCAGTAAGCCAAATGGCATCATGATGACATTATGACCATGTTCTCCAGTGACTCTGGTGACATTCAAGACTAGGCCAGATCACAGCTCATGGGGATGAGCTATCCATCCATACTATAACTAAGGACATGTCTGAATGAAGGTCAGAAACCACCGTAACTCCTCAGTGACCACCAATCACTCTGACTTTTCATATTGACCATAATATTAGGAAGAGACTAACGGAGCCCCTATTTTCAATTTAATCAATTTTTAATTAATCATTAACTTTGTAGTGCATTAAATTCCCCATCGAATTAACATGGGAAACTCCAACCGCCCCCTAATATGGCCTCAAAAGGGACAGGGCCATGAAGACCCTGACTACAGGCAGGGGCTTGATCAGAAATTTCCATATATGAGCAGATCTACATATATGGGCACAAAAGGTACAGAGCCATGAATACTCTGGTTGACATATTCAACAGATATAGGTCGTAGTTGTTTCAATTGGTGAAGACGCTTAAAATATTGACCTGATGCATCACGAGTGCATATCTATTTAGCAACAACCCCAGCCAAAGAAGTGGCGTACCAAGCAAACACACATGAGCATGCGATTACAGCAGAGGAATCACACCATGCCTGATGGTATAAGCATCTGATTCCTTCGCTGTAATCACATGCCTACCATCAAGCATGCAGACCACACAAGTGCATGCGGCTCACCGATCACACATCAAAAGACAGTTCTCAGAGCCCTGTTATGATGGTTGTGGTGTGTGTGTGTGTGTGTGTGTGTGTGTGTGTGGTGTGTGTGTGTGTGTGTGTGTGTGTGTGTGTGTGTGTGTGTGTGTGTGTGTGTGTGTGTGTGTGTGTGTGTGTGTGTGTGTGTGTGTGTGTGTGTCTCAGGTATATAGCCTCCATGAAGAGAAGGCAGATGGAGGGTGCAGCTGTTCTCAACTAGAGAGCAGCCTGGAGGATTGGCTCTTATCCCCAGCGGGCTCAGACCCAGACCAGTGGGGAATTGACTGCCAGCCCCATGCGCTCACATACTGGCAGCCATGTCAGTCACTCAGCCTGTCTGTCTGTCTGTCTGTCTGGGGCTGCATGGGAGCCGCGTTGCCGTTACCCGGCGTGGCGAGAGAAATAAGAAGCAGAGAGGTCTACAAACAAAAAAAATGAGACGGAAAAAAAACAAACAAACAAAACAAAAACGAAGCCCTGAAATACACAGTTTCCCAAACAGTGGGTCAGGACCAGGGGTGTAGTGGAGGGGGGACGCGGGGGGGCGGCGTCCCCCCACTTCTCACATCTAAAATATTTTTGGGCAAAAAAATAGGCCTATGTATTTTGTCTTGTCATTTACTTTTATGGATACAATTGTAAACAATGCATTTTGTAAACAATCTTTCTCAATATGCTGTACTTGTTTTAATAGCGTGTCTGTGTGTGTTGTGCAGGCGCACGCAAATGCGCATGCAAATGCAAGTGTGCATGCACATGTCTTAAAGGGGAATTTCGCTCATTTTCAATATTTTACTATGTCATTAACACCTTAGAGATGTTGTACCTGTATGGACATGGTACAAAATTGTTCCCCCCCATTCTGTGTTTCCTAGAAATGGAGGTTGAAAAAAATCATTAGCATGGTGAAATAAATCTTGATGACATCATCAAGATGTATTTCACCATGTTAATGAGCTTACTTTTTCTGAGAGTGTACAAATGGGACCAAGTGGACCCGCTAGGGTCCATTTGGTTCACATTTGTACACTCTCAGGAAAAAAAATAAAATGGGTGGAATTCCCCTTTAAGAGGTGTCCCCCCACTTCTAAAAGTACCACTACAACACTGGTCAGGAGGACCCCCATTGAGGACACATTTTAGTCATTCTTAGCCACCCCCTTTTTAGTCTTAAGTATTTTGAGTCTTCTGAGGTATATTTCATATACAGTATACACGGCTGTGGCTCAGGAGGTAGATCAGGTCGGCCAATGATCCAGTGGTCGGCGGTTCGATTCCCGGCTCCTCCTGTCTACATGTCGAAGTGTCCTTGGGCAAGACACTGAACCCCACCTTGCCTCCAATGGTTACCACCACTGGTGTATGAATGTGGGAAGTGGGGACGCTGGCGTTGACTGTTCGCCGCTCTACTTCCCAATGTATGAATGAGTGGACCATTGTAAGCGCTTTGAGTATCACGCTGTGCATAGGAAAGCGCTATAAAAATGCAATCCATTATTATTATTATTATTATACAGTATACACGTTTAGGCATAATGTCATTGAGGTCAGGTTTAGCGCTAATGTGATTAGTTTCACTGAGGTTAGCAATAATGTTTCAGCCTCTTTGACCACTATCAAGCGATAATTCCCAGGAGGCTGCTTATTAGACGATCTTCTTGATCAGGTAGGTTGTCTTGAAGACGACTGTTATGATTGCATTGATAAAACTGCCTTGCGTCGACATGCTTGCGGTAGAGGAGGGTAGTATGTTGACCAAAACGACTGCAATAAAGTAGCCAAATGCGTGTTAAACGGACTGCATCACAACACGCTCTTGGTGTGGGGCACAGGTGAGGACGCTTCTCAACTCAGTCGACTGACAGCATGGGATAAGACGCAACAACATCGGCATAATAAGCAACCTACTGGGAATACATGCTTGATTTTCAGTAGAACCTACTGAATGTTTAAGAATAGCCTCACGGCGGTTAAGTTTACAGTTACAGTTAGTTTGAGTCCACCTAAAGAAGGCTACACGTAGCGCACGAAGGCCAATGCAAATAGGTCTATATGTTAAATAGTACCAAATAGCTCCTGGGGAGAAAATCATTCTGAAGCGAAGTTTAGAACAATAGGCAAATTGGTTTGTGTATTCATCTGGAGCCAGACTGTGTGTCTTACAAAAGTGACTATATTTTACAGATGTGAAATAACAGCAAAATCTGGTCAATTGCAATCCAAAATACACATCAATTATGCTTAACCCTAAAATTAATCAATTCATTAAAATGTGGTACGTTTGTCTCTATAGGGGCCCAAACATGGGCATTCCAAGTGTGTGCCGCACTCAAACACAGACATTTCTGCCTGCATTACGTCGTAATCTCACTCACTGCGTTTGCAATAAAACATGGCCAAATCGTCTCGCAATAGGCAGACTTGGCAAAGTCCTTCAGTCCGTCAGTGAGGGCTGGGAGATGGGCCAGTCGGCGCCAACGGATTTCACTCCATCCCGTACTCATGAAGGTTCATCCCCGTACCCTTTTCTACCTCATTTGAAGCTCAGGTAAAGGACACCCCGACAGGGCACATTTTATAGACGTATTTTATGAGGTAGAATAAAATGCCTGTGCTGTTGTTGTTTTCTTCTGTTCGTATTTGAGTTTTCTGAATATTAACACTTTAATCCTCATGAATAGAGATTTCCGTCCAGATTAAATATTATCAAATAAAAAAGTCCCATATATGATCTTGCTTGTCTTTTAATTGTACTTAAAAAAAAAAAAAAAAAAAAAAAAACTTTTATACAATTCTAATCAATTCACTCGTTTTTTGGCGGCCCACGGTGGCACCGTCGTTAGCTGCAATAGGGCTAACCATGTCGGGGATCTCCCCGTGGCATAAATGCATTGCAATGCATTTCCAAACATAATGATGATAATAATCATATGTAATTCACAACACACTTTTCTTGATTTAATTCCTATGCACTCATGATGAGCGCGATGCGCAATATGCTCGGCGTGACTAACGACGCAATCTAAGTGAAATGTTGACCGCTGCCCTTAACGTTTCCTTTCATGCTGATTTATGCCTTTCCACTTGGACTCACTCAAAACAAAACAATGCGCTCCACCGTCATACGAGAAGGAACGTCACAATAATTCCTCTTCATATTCGTTGTTATCTTGTGGTGCAACAGACCGTCAAATTGGAAGATCATTCTATGCAGTGGCAGAGGACTGAGGAGAGGGGGTGGTGGTGGGGGGGCTTCTTCAATAAATACATGTTGTGAGGCCTGGCAAACTCGATTGTGTGTGTGTGTGTGTGTGTGTGTGTGTGTGTGTGTGTGTGTGTGTGTGTGTGTGTGTGTGTGTGTGTGTGTGTGTGTGTGTGTGTGTGTATATAGTAATTACAATAAAAGGTACTGGGGAGAGAACCAAAAGCGTTTTAAGGATGGCTTTTTCATTTTCTAATTTGATAGCTCTTTCTCCGCTGTCAGGCCTCGTCCGTCACAGCCATGCAGGCGCGACCGACTCGATCCGACTGACACGGGAGGTGCTGTCCAGGAGCAGAATCGATACTTCGCAAAGCCCACCGGAATATTTTAGAGGGGACATAAAGTGGCCCTACCGCGAGAGGTGAATTATCCACACCGGAGCTGAGATCTTTGACGCGGCGTGGCTGGGCTGGCGGAGAGCTGGACGTCTGGTGGGGCATCTAACGATGTCTCATCACAACACCAGAGATACAATTTGCCATTCACAACTTATAGGCATTTATTTGGTAGATGATCTTAACCGTTTGTGTGCTGAACACAAGGAGTATGTACAGTATGTGTCTATGCCATGGCGTTACACATTTTAAACCCTTAATTTGAAGCACAAGATCTCCGAAACTGGATGCATGTATGACACAATTGTGTTCCTGGTGTCTTGACCATTCTGGCCCTCTAACCCTCTATGCCAGGGGTGCCCAACCTTTTTTGACCCAAGATCTACTTTTCAGCAGCCAACCCCTCTGGGATCTACCAGTCCAATATCAACATTTCAAACCACACGCATCGTTGCCAGCCTGCAGTAACTTCACAACAACACAACACTACTTTGTTTTACCACTTTACTTTATGTCCATATAAGCATAAAGTACAACAGACTTGTCATAAATAGGCCTACAATATAAGTACAACAGACATGGACACTGCCATTGCAAATGCATCACACACACAGACGAAAATCGCTCTTTTTTCTTTTCCACCCCATTTTTTTCTTTCCCCCCACATCTCCCGAGATCTACTTGTGATCAGGCCAAGATCTACCGGTAGATCCCGATCTACTGGTTGGGCTCCCCTGCTCTATGCCATACCTGGGCATAATGCGGCCCTTTGGCTGACTCTGACCGGCCCGCGAAAGGGTTTTAAACCAGTGGTCCGGGGACCATCAGTGGTCCTTGAGAGAGTTCCAGTTAAATATGGACCCTTGCGGGTCCATTTGGTTTCATTTTCACGCTCTCAAGAGTTAAAAAAATCATCATGTGAATTAGCCCCAAGTCTACACAACTAGAGAATGTAGAAGATTAATGGTAATTATGATCTGTATGTTTGACTGTTTTGTTTCCTCAAATCCAACCTGAAATTGTGGACAAAAGCAAAAGAAATCTTTAGTTTTGGGGTCTGTGGGGCTAAAATGTCATCAAATGGTTGTACTCTGTGGCACAAATACTGAACAAATAGAGGTCCCTGGTGTCAAAATGGTTGGTCTTACGCTTACTTTTATCTTGAAATTAAATGAGCCTTTAGTCTTGGCCCTCCACAATATTTTATGTATCTCATTTGGCCCCTTGGGAGAAATAATTGCCCACCTCTGCTCTATGCAATAATATCTGCATCACAAGTCCGATTGGAAGTGGCTGGTTTGCCGGGAAAAAAAAAACAGACATTGAGGGGTAGAATTTGAGAAAATGTGTTTCAATTGCATCCGAAAGGTAGTTTGTTTTTTTAATGGCCGTGCCCATTTTTCCCAAAATTAAACAATACATTCGGATCAAAATATTATGAATGAATCAATTAATCTCTGTATTCCTCAAGTACAGCACAGTGGACGGCAAGTAGCAGCGGTTAAAGCATTAATCCAGAGCGATTTACAGCCTAAGCAAGAACAACATATGGTAATACATAAAACAATAGTCATCGAGCATCATGTGCAGGCTAATAACCTACTGTATCATCCGTCCGTGACATAATTGCATATTTGCATTACAGTATGTCTGCATGAACTGAATGTCTGAGCGCATTGTTATATATTCATTAAGAACAGAACAGAAGATGTTGTTTTTATACAAGATATTGTGTTAATTGAATAAAAATGTTTACTCAGATGCAATTATGTTGCAGTAACAGAAGTAGCTATTGTAGAGTGCATTTACTGCAGCAATGTCCTTTTACTTTACTTGAGCTTTTAATCTTGCTTTGTTTATGTATTTATCTCTACACTTTTTACTCTCTGCTACAATTATAATGACAGTTTTAGTTCCGAGCTTTATAGTGCAGGTTTAGATTATATTAATACGACACAAACAGACAAATGATGATACGTAATTATAGGTTAATCTGCCCACACATTACTGTAAGTGTTATTCAAATCAGACCCACTTTAGCAGCAGCAATGGATGAACACCACTGATTGCTAGTGAAATGCACCATTCTGTATGTATTAAGGTTGTGTTTGGTACGGTATAAAGTAGGCTACATACAGTACATACTGTACATTTTAAACAAATGTATTTATTCTCATTACTGTATTGCACTTCTGGCTATAGACGTCACACTTCATTTCATTGTCAAAGGATTTGTATACTCTGTGCAGTGATAAATACATGACCACTTTTGTCTAAGACTGTCAAATTAGTCCGGCAGACTGTCCAGTGCCCCCCGGCACCCTCCTGAAGTCATCAACTGATACTGCTTTAAAAATGAAAATTCATCGACTCATTTTGAGCTTGTCAATCTCCTACTATCTGCTTTAAAAATGAAAATTCATCGACTCATTTTGAGCTCGTCAATCTCCTACTTTCTGTTTTTTTTTTTAATATGACATCAAGATCTTAATAATTTGCTGACTGCTTTGGCAACATATTTTCCAGCCTGTCGCACGCATGCAATACTTCTGTCCCTCAAATGAACAATTTAGATCTGGTCTAACCCTAAACCTGCATGGCCTCTACCAACTGTCTCATAGACAGGCGTACATTTTCAAAATAGACATCAGCGGTTTCCCAGCTTCTAAAAGCCTAAACGATACAGTAAATTATAAAACATGCCAACATGTTTTTTTCAACGGTTTACACTATATACTATGCATGCAGGCTATTTATCACTCCCCCCGCCCCTGTCCCTATAGCTGTCCCCTGGGGCCTGTGGACCCTGACTTTGAACATGTTTACTGTATAAACAGCTTGGAAGGAGGTCAGCACAGAGCCTGAGGAGCTTCATGTTGCAGTTATTACTGCAGCCTGGACACTCCTTCAGGCTGTGGAGGGAGGATACAACCTCCTGTAGTGTAAGTCCACAATTCTCCACATCTCCCTGGAGTTCAGAGGTGGCTATATTGATGCCAGGACATACACATTGGCATCAATATACCTAGAGTGCCAAAATAAGTTGTCAAAATGTGTTTGCATCTTTCGCTCTCTCTCTCTCTCTATCTCATATTAACCCATTGTGTCCTGCTCAGATTCTAGTTTCTGATGCTTTTCACAATTTTTTTTTCAAAAATAGCAGAACTACAAGCTCATATCGCGCCACTCGGTGGCGCGATATGAGCTTGTAGATCTGCTATTTTTCAACAGCTTAAAAACACCAAAACGCGTTCGGTACACAAAGGGGAATTCCACCCATTTTCAACATTTTACTATGGCATAAATATACCTTATAGATGTTGTGTGGACAGGATAAAAATGTTCCCCCATTCTGTGTTTCCTAAATGTGGTGGTCTGACAAAAATCATTAACGTTGTGAAACACAACTTGATGAAGTCATCAAGTTGTGTTTCACCATGTTAATCATTTTTGTTTTAGGACCTTTTTTTTCCTGAGTGTGTGCAAATGGAACCAAATGGACCCGGTAGGGTCCATTTGGTTCACATTTGTACGCTCTCAGTAAAATGTTGTGGGTGCGTGTGCGCTGTGTGTGGGTGACCCGCAAGGGTCCATTTGGTTTCATTTTTGCGCTCTCAAAGAGTTACACCTGGTTAACCAGCTTTCCATCATTTAGCTTGGGGACCACCTGGAACCCTCTCAAGGACCACTGGTGGTCCCCGGACCACTGGTTGAAAACCACTGCTGTACAGGATTTGAACATGTAAAAAAGAAAATAATACCAGAAAAAAAGGTCAGTTTAGTGTTTAAATATTTACCAAAATAGGTGATCTACAAGCCCCCAATGCTTGTAGACCTAGAGAGTATATTCCATGGCTCCGGTTACAGGGACACATGCAGCTATACGTCTCCGTAAAACCATGCTCTACCGATTTTTTTGATGATATAAAAACATCACACCCATGTAAATGAGGGGCGCTCGTACATCATCTCCCCTCACAAATATCAGGTTGCCGACAGACAGGGCCCTAAATCAGGGGCGGATTGGCACATATTTTCCCACCGGGACAATTTTGCCTTTGCCAGGCCACCCTGGTGGAGGCTGCTGGTTAACCAGATGTAACTCTTTGAGAGCGTAAAAATGAAACCAAATGGACCCTTGCGGGTCCATTTGGTTTCATTTTTACACCCTCAAGAGTTATAATATTCATCATGTGAATTAGCCCAACTTAGTCTACACAACTAGAGAATGTAGAAGATTAATGGTCATTTTGATCTGTATGTTCCAGGCGAGCATCTAGCGCATTCTAGTGCATTTTGGAAGTGCCACTAGTGCATTTTGGATCTTGGCAGTTGGCAACACTGCCTCCAGCAGCGCTAGTGCCCTGGCGCACAGGAGTGAACGGGAATATGGCAACTCTCCTACTCGAAGGCTCTGGTGTAGGACACCTTTTCTTTTTTGAAGGATAGAAACACTAGTTTGTCTGGCCTGGGCCTGGCGCCCAGGACTTTTCAACCCCCCCCCCCCCCCCCCCCCCCCCCAAAAAAAAAAAAAAACAACTGTCCAGGCCACTAGGTGTCGCAGGCCACCGGGAAAACTCCCTGTACAGTACTCCAGATGGCCAATCCGCCCCTGCCCTAAATGGTCGTTCCTGTCTACCTGCTGATGGATCTTAACCTTTGGAACTTTGCCTCAAAGCCAATCAAATCATCACTATGGGATGATCATCAGCCAATCAAAACCCAATGATTGTTTACACACACATGAACATAGGAGCTAACCCTCACCACCCACCCTTTCTCACAGTATGTCCAAAAATGGGGTGCGAGTGGGTTTAAAAATCTCTTCATTTAGCTTCTACCGACATGAATGAACGTGCCAATGAACCGAGTCTATTTCGGCACACGTTAACGCTGCCCCTAACAACTTTTATTTCATTTGCATCACTTGTGGGACTCGCAAACTAATAAGTAATACGAGCCGAGTTGGGCGCGCGCCGCGTTCAAGGACATATGGCCGACTGTGTGGGCTATAATCAACGCTGCGGTTGTTCTAGCTCGGAAAATTACATGTTTATGATTATGATTAGGTTCCCATGCCAACGCTTCTCACGGTACGCGGCATTTGTTTATTGGGCTTGCGTTAATAACGTGTGAAGGGGGGATCCTAATTAGATTAAGGCTTTAATAAAATAGTAACTAATTTGCATCGCACAAGGTCACTCATTATCTAGCGAATCTTGGGAGGCAGCGTTATAGTAAAACTTATGGTAGAACGTGTTGTTTTCCTACAGTAGACTCTGTGAAGGTCGCTGCAGTTACCGTTTTTCTTTCTTCTGTCCGTCCGTCCCACAACCAACCCCAGCTGGACCCTTTAAAGGACCACTTCACCACTTTTCAACCTAACTTCCTATAACTGGTCCACATTAGTTAAAGGAGCAGTGAATTGAAAAAATAGTTTTTCACTCAGACCATTATATGGCCATACCCGACAACGCATACCATGACAATGTGTGTGTTATTTTTAAATACTTCCTGTAAACTAAAACATGCTGTGTGATCAAGTCATGAGGTCCCAGAAATAAAAGCCAATAGAAATTATGCTGAACTTTGTTTTCTTTTTATCGCATTTCTGAATTGTCCTCCACAAACACAGGCGCCTTGATTACAGTCAGAAATACTATTTTAATCCCATTCTGGCATCCACACAGTGTATTACTCAGTTAAAACTCACATATAGAAATAAGCCACATTTTTGCCATCCCATCCCTTGAAGGGAGCCAGGCTCTGAATGGTTTCAGATTCAGAAACCCCTTGTGCCAGACACTTGGGTGGGATCAATAATAAAACCCCAACATTTCAGGTTAATTCCACCTTTACTGTTCATGATAATCACCAATATTTCTTGCAATCTGTGTCTCACAGGGAGGGCTGTGGGCAGTTCAGAAACCCATCAAGCAGTGACATCAAAGCTCTATGCTTTATTGTTACTCTATCTTGTTCACAACAGGTACATGAGAGTAAAACCTATGTTGGTACTGTATGGCTTCCTTCAGACAATGCAGCAGCATACAATATAACAGCAAACACAGCAAATAGAGTGCAAATAAAAAGAGTAAACAAGAAATAGAAAATGTGCACAGTAGTCTATGTTCCATTATATCTACAACAGAAACACATACCGTTACCGATCATTGATGGGGAATCCAAGCTAATAGAAACTGTGGGCGTTCTAGTCCAGTCTGCAAATTTGCAATGCGAAAATTGGAAGCCATCGTTCATGACACTATGCTGCGACACTATGCTGCGACACTACTCCGTTAAGATACACTATAAAACATACAAAGTAAACATATGCTATGAAGCTTACTGCTACTGTGTTGTTCCTGTACAAGCACAGTACATGCGCATATTTTGTTTATAAACCAAGTGTTGATTCTGTCCATTGTTTTGCCTCCACCGTCCTTGTAGTGTGTTGTTTAATGTCAGAATCTTACAGATGAACACACACACACACACACACACACACACACACACACACACACACACACACACACACACACACACACACACACACACACACACACACACACACACACACACACACACACACACACACACACACACACACACACACACACACACACACACACAGATTAGTAAATAACAACAACAATAATAATAGCCGACTTATGGTCCCTTCTCGCCCAAGTGGTTTTACTTGTGAAAATACAAATCAAAGTCTATGTGTAGTAATACATTGTGCTATTTTATAATGAAAATACAGCAGAGTGAATTTATGTATTAAGCCAGGTTGAAAAGTGGCGTAATGGTCGTTCAATACACTTGCAACTCTCTCTGAGTTAAACACTGCAGATTTTGCAGTGTGTGGAGATATACAGTATTATGATAAGTTCTACAGTCTTTTCCACCAAACAGGATATATAACTATGGGCTGGCAGCAAACCTTGTGCTGTGGGAGCAGCCAGGCCAGCACATGAATATCGATCATGGGCACTAGTACTAACAGCACAGTGTGTCTGAATGCACCTACAGACAACATGCAGGGGAGGAAAGGATCTGGCAAGCTATATAGTCAGATGTATCTAGGCTATTATACTGTGTACGGAGGAAGGAGAAGATGACTGGAAAACAGGCAACCTAGAGAAGCAAGCTCTACAATTGCCATGGAATATACTGTACATCTTACAGTGTAAATAGCAGGGCTTGACACTAACACTTGCCCGCTTGCCCGGGACAAGTAAAAAAAGAAATGGTGGAGCAAGTGAAGACTGCTACCTGGTTGCCCGATCGGGCAAGTGTACAACATAGTGCACTATAACACAACACAAGATGAATTTGTCTTGAAGGCAGTCATTGCACTCTGCCTCTGTGTCTTTCCCTGCTTTCTAGCTATCCACAATTCCAGGCTGGATTTGGGGAACAAAACAGGCAAATTAACATACACATCAAAATGACCATTAATCTTCTACATTCTCTAGTTGTGTAGACCTGGGCTAATTAAGATGATGAATTTTAACTCTTGAGAGTGTAAAAATGAAACCAAATGGACCCGCAAGGGTCCATTTGGTTTCATTTTTACGTTCTCAAGAGTTACATCTGGTTAACCAACTTAACTGGCGACCACCTGGGACCCTCTCAGGGACCACTGGTGGTCCCCGGACCACCTGTTGAAAACCCATGGTTTAAAGCACCCAAGTAGGAAGTAAACTTAAATGCAAAATTTACAATATATTTTTGTAGGGCAAGTGACCATGACCTGAGGGCAAGTAGAACCTGACTTGCACTTGCCCGATGGGCAAGTGGCTCGGAAAGCTTAGTGTACATCTTACAGTGTAAATAGCATACATCTCTGAACTGTTTTTTAATATTTACACACTCAATCACCACCACTCTGATATGACCAGTTCCTGACTTTTTCTTTCTGGACTTGGAAAGCAATATTTGCCGCAGTATAACAATCGGAACCATAAACTTGCAATTCTGTGTTACATTAAAGAACAAAAAGGGGAAAAAAAGAAAGGTCCTGTACCTGCGAGAGCAACTCTTACTGCTGCAAATGAGCTGTAGTGTAGGGCATAAGGAAACAAAACTATTTCCTCAAAAAATTAAACCATAAATCTTCTTCCTCTTATTTGTAGTTCAAACCCCCAAATAAAAGTAATGCGACAAACCGTCTCCCCCAATGTCCCCCTAACTGAGTCCTTTAGTAAAAGGTAAATTAACAGAATTAAGTAAGTAAATGAAGTATCCGGATGTCTGTGTAATCCGAGTATATATTCAAGTGTAGTCATTTTATACCCCAAAATCCAAAAAAGTTAAAAATAAAAAGGTAATGCATTCCACAACAAAGAGAGAGAGAGAGAGAGAGAGAGAGAGAGAGAGAGAGAGAGAGAGAGAGAGAGAGAGAGAGAGAGAGAGAGAGAGAAAAAAAAAACATTCTCAGCCAACCTTTAAGTGGGGAATCTTCTGGTTCTAGTTCTCCGGTTTGTTTGTTTGTTTATTTGATTGCTTATTACCCAACAAATCTCTCTCAAAGTTTCAAAACCTAGTATGACAAAAGGCTACCACATCTCAGACGCTAGGCTGTTCACTTCACTTTATGTTTGAATTAACTTTGACTGGCTTATACATACTTTGTTTGCTGCACTAAAGACCACCAAACATTAACTCCTTCCAGCCACATGGAACCAGCCGGCGCCCCACTTCCTGGTTCTCTTATAGCCTCTAGGGGGCTACTTCCTGGGACTGGCTCTGTTGATGCAACTCATTGTTCCCAGTGTTGCCAACTGCCAAAATCCAAAATGCACTAGTGACACCAGGGCTTGACACTAACACTTGATGGTGGGGCAAGTGCCCGATCGGGCAAGTGTGCAACATAGTGCACTATAACATAACACAACACAAGATGAATTTGTCTTGAATTTGCGCTCTGCCTCTGTGTCTTTCCCTGCTTTCTAGCTATCCACAATTCCAGGCTGGATTTGGGAAACAAAACGGGCAATTAAACAGGCATTAACATACACATCAAAATGACCTAATCTTCTACAGTGTAGACCTGGGCTAATTAAGATGATGAATTTTAACTCTTGAGAGTGTAAAAATGAAACCAAATGGACCCGCAAGGGTCCATTTGGTTTCATTTTTACGTTCTCAAGAGTTACATCTGGTTAACCAACTTAACTGGGGACCACCTGGAACCTGGGGGGCAAGTGACCATGACCTGAGGGCAAGTAGAACCTGACTTGCACTTGCCCGATGATCAAGTGCCTCGGAGACCTTAGTGTCAACCCCTGGGCACTTCCAAAATGCGCTAGACTGCACTAGGGCAGTGGTTTTCAAACAGTTTCATACCAGGGCCCACTGTTTATTCTGCATTTTAGCCACGGAGGACCACATACCATTTGATGTTGAGTTTAGTCTCTCAGAATAATTTAGGAGAAATGACTGGCAAAATGTCGGTTAAACTTGCAATTCTTTTACATTTTCTAAATGTGTAGATTTAACTCCACACATGTGTAGATTTAACTCTTGAGAGCGTAAAATGAAACCAAATGAACCCGTAAGGGTCCGTAAGGGTCTGATTGTTCCCACAGCGCCCCCTTATTGTCCATAAAAAATAGATGCCTCTGGTTAAATTCTACAAAAAGCAAGATGTTTTCTGTACACTACAATGTTGCATGGAATATCTACTCGGATTACAGGACATCCGGATACTTAATTTCCCTACATACTTATGTTAATATACAAAGTAACAGCAGCATTGATGACATCATTATGAGGACCAAATCAAAGCTCCTATATGATAATAACAGCCTAATGGTTCAAACTTGGAGCACCAAAAACAACATTTTTCATTAATTAAAAAAATGTTATGTTAATGTTTTTCAACACTTTTAGACCATATGTGTGGCCTGTCATCATGAGGGAAAAGTATAATTTTTGTGTATTGTTATATTAAAACTTCATAAAAATCCAATCCAGTCCCGCCTGAATAAAGAATAAATTATTCCACTGATCTGTTTGATTCCCATTGCTGCACGTTCCCCCGAGCAGCAGAGTTGTTTGGGACTATAAACTACCCTGTCTTTAATCACACTCAAGATTGCATCCAGTCAATGTTATTCGCAACATTTTAATCTAATCAGCACGCTGAAATAAGAAACCAAAAACATTCTACGTCAGTAGCAGTAGTACTATTAGCAGTAGTAGTTTCCTGCTGAGAACACATTACATGCACACACACGTACGCATGCACACGCACACTACGCACACACACACACACACACACACACACACACACACACACACACACACACACACACACACACACACACACACACACACACACACACACACTAGTGTTGCCACATGTTCCGGGTATTCCTGATTGTTACGGATTTTCATGGTCTGTCCAGGAAAAAATAAAATAAATCCTGGACACTGTCCCGGATTTTTATACATGGACAAAAGTCAGGTTAGTCCGCAACAAACCTGACTTGCGTCACTCACAGTCTCAAATCAGTATGATACTCCTATTAAATTGTAGCGTGCCTGTACGTACCAGTGTTGCAAACTTGGCACATTTGTCGCTATATTTACCTCTTTTCCAGACCCCCTACTGCCAAAATTAGTGGAAAAACTCCTGAATGTAAATCTGTTCATCTAAAGATAACTGAGATGAGAAAAATGAAAACTGGACTGCAGACACATGCGGCAAACCTAGCGCACACACACACACACACACAGTAAGTAAGACGTGTGGATGAGGGAAGCGAGCACAATGATCATAGCTGTAACAGTGTGACAGACAGACAGACAGACAGACAGACAGACAGACAGACAGACAGACAGACAGACAGACAGACAGACAGACAGACAGAC
The DNA here is from genome assembly GCA_039105355.1 of Benthosema pterotum. Taxonomy (NCBI): domain Eukaryota; kingdom Metazoa; phylum Chordata; class Actinopteri; order Myctophiformes; family Myctophidae; genus Benthosema; species Benthosema pterotum. The sequence goes on from CM076966.1 coordinate 11,773,597, forward strand.
AGACATTCTCTGCCTGGCTTCCATAGTTAGGGCTCACATTGAATTTAGATGTCACCAGACGTGTCGGTCTAGATGAGGCCGTCAATATTCCCACCCAGAGGTCCATTGCTAGTTGACAGTGCCAAGAAACAGGCCTTGGGGTGGGGTGGCGTTGGGAGGAGAACCTTCTTCCCAAACAACCAAACAGGGGCGGATGTAACATTCCCCAATTGGAGGGGGACAGTAGAAAATGGTATGGGGGCGGCTTCATCACCCATGGCGCGAAGCGCGGGTGATGAAGCCGCACCCATACCATTTTCAGTTAGGACTTTTATTAGGCAGGTATAAGCATCACTACTAACTCCAGTTGTTGTTGAAGTTGCAACAGACAGATAGCACGCATAACGTCTGACTCAGAGAGTTTTCTGTTTTCAATGATCATGAAATGCTTTTGGTTTAGCGGTGCCACAACTGTAGTTAGTAAGTAGCAGTAGTGTTTGATATCATTTTAAATAATAGCACTTCAATTTGTTGGGTTGTTGGGATGGTTGGTGGGGCAGACTGGGAATTTAGGGGGGCATTGCCCCCCCATGCCCATGCCTAGATCCGCCCGTGGTACCAAACCCTCCCCCCGACACACACACTCACGTAGCCAAACCCTGTCACCGATAGAGTGAGCTGCGCGAAAGCCAACAGCTGCACTGGCGCGCCTCTTGCCCAGAGGTGGGCCCTGGGGGTCGCCTGGCGGCGCTTTAATCAACAGTCCAACTCACAGCGGCTCAAACTGAGCGGATTAAAGGATGACTTTGTTTTTTCAACCAAGGTTCATGTTATACAGTATAGGTAGGATATTTAAAGATGAGTGTTGATTGGTTTTAAATTGCTGCTTCCTTTAGTTTTAGGGGGGGGATTCGAACATGGTCCTGTATTTGTTTACAAAGTTTTAAAGGTGGAACGTCACCCATTTCAACATTTTTATGTCAGGTCTGAAAAAAAAATCACTAACATGGTGAAAAAAAAAAACTTGATGGCATCATCAAGTTGTGTGTCACCTTGTTAATGATTTTTCTTTTAGGACCTTTTTTTCTCAGGAAAATGTTGAAAATGGGGGGAATTCCCCTTTAAAGCAATTTATTTTTTCATCATTATCTACTACAGTCCCAATAAACCCCAGGAAATTATAGCTGGCCACGGAAAGTTCACAGGATCTAGCCTATACTGAATGTGAAGGAGGCAGCACACCACACTGCACTTTACACCGTATAGGCTCAATATGGCACATGGTTTGTCACATTCAGCAGATCCTGTAATCTTTTGTGGCCATATTGGCCATATGTAATTTCCTGGGGTTTATTAGGACTAGAGATAATAATAATAATAAATAAATAATAATAAACAAATCTGAATTTAGAACCATGGGTTGTCAAAAATCATCTTATATTCAGGACAATACGGTACTAAAAATACAGAAGAAAGAAAAAGGTGAAACAACACATTGTTCTTATGCTTCCTCCTTTGTTTCCTCTATTTCTTTCAGTCTTTAAAATGCTCTCTCTCTCTCTCTCTCTCTCTCTCTCTCTCTCTCTCCCTCTCTAACAGTTTCTGTTTGGCGGACATATGCTATTATCTGCCCAACATGTGTTATTCAAAGCGTCCTGAGACATTTCTCACCCTGGAGAATGGTGTTTTTTTATAAACCAACACAGAACAGCCTTTGTCCAAGGCCCCCTGACCCCGAAGGCTTGTTTAGCGCAAACGCGTAGGTGTGTCTCTTTAATCTTCTTTGCAGTGCTGTTAGAATAAAGATAAATACATATTTTTTCCATGACTACATCCATTTCCATGACTGTAGCAGAGTGCAGGCTTGGACCTCGTTTATCATTTTCTCATTATTGAATCCTCACCAACAATCACCTGCTTATACAGCAGCACAGCGGCACAGAACGTGGCAGCGCTGCTTCTTTCTGTTTCGTCAAAACGGCCTTTGACTGAAGACGGAGGCCTTCATGGTTCGTGGAAGTTTCAGTCCATGGGAATAGCGCCGCTGCTAAACAAATTAGTGTTAGAGTGAATTCTCGCTGACGTTAATTTAAGCCTGACCTGTGACAGGCGCAGCCACACCTGGCCTGAGTTAATTAGACAGTGAGTTGGGCAGAGGATGACACACCTGTTATCCCCCTACACACACATACACACACACACCTAGTACATGGCAGTATGTTCCACGGTACATCTGCTCTTCCCTGTGCCATTTGATATCTCTCCGATAACAACCACAGCCTCCCTGGGTTTATACCTCAGGCATCATTATGCCAAGCAGATCGGTATAATCGCCCGGAATAAAAGAGATCTTTGGTCCAAACCCCCCTCGCTGTCGTCTGTTCCCTCCGACTGATCGAGCCCCCGGGTACGGTGATGCATTCTTGGCTGGAAAGATCAGAACACAGAGGCCCCGGTTGTATGCCGGCGTCGAGCGCTGTAAGGTCTGCAAGCTCACAATTCCGACGCAAGGTTCTGCGGTAGCAGTGCTCTATGGCGCCGCTGACATCATCACTCCAAGATGGCAGCAACTCTGCCGCTCCTGCCATCTAGTGGCGATTGCAAAAACTGTAGTCAGAACAATAGTCTTTTAAGAGCAACCGAAGTTACGTCATCACTCCAATCTCTTTGCATTCGTTGTTCTTTGATTGCAGCCTCCATAAAGTCACTTGTGACTCATCTGGGCCGTGGAATAGACGCTGTTTTGAACCAAAATGTCATCTGGGATAAGGATTAGGAGATACAGGCGATTGAAAGAAATGGATAGAATGGATGTGAGATCCTGTGTTACCGACAAGAACAGCTAGCAAGATGGGGCTAGTCATGCCAACAATGACCCATTATTACTATTAAGGTATGTTTGTCGACGAGCGCTGCCAATGTTTTATCAATTAGTTGACGGTGACTCCAGTCAAAGGTGATCCTTGTGTTGTGAGATCTGCGCACATTCACTTGCATAGCTCTATGGGCCTTCTTTCAATGCCCTATATATACAAATCAGCTGTTTTTTAACCCTCTACAGTCCCTGTTGAGTCCCTGATGAGCATTTTCCGTTTTGTGATGTTTTGCATTTTCCTTTATAAAACACATTCATAAAGTGTCCAGCCACTAATGTTTGGTACCCCTTTTTTCAGGACAACCTCAGCTACAATAATAAACCATAATTAATTCACTTTTACATACTATAAAGGTAATTTGAACCAAAAACTACATGCAAAAACAAAAATCGGACCTTGTTTTTCAGGTTTATGGACTTGTAAAAATCACAAATATGATTATCAAAGAATTTTGGCTGTTGAGAAAGTCAGGATATGTGGTCTATAAGAATGTAAAATGATGAGATTCAAGAGAAATAAAGCCATAATTGCTTATTTTGAGCTGTTATTAGGTATATCTATGCCAGGCGTTTTTTTACAGATCTTATATTAGTCCTTATATTCCACACTAGGAAGTATTTCATAGCTATATTTGGTATATTTTTGTTCAGCACAACCTAACCCATATGTCTCAACAATTATTTGTTTCAATTTGACCTAATATCAATGCATTTGACCCAGAAAGAGACAAAATAGACTAAAACGGATTTGAAAAATAAGGTTTATGGACTTGTAAAGATCACAAACATGCTTATCTGATCATATTGTCTGTTGAAAAGGTCAAGATATATTGTCTATATGAATATAGAATGATGGAATTCAAGTAAAATCATTAGTCATTACTTATTTTGAGCTGGTATTAGGTTATGTTAGGCGTTTTTTTACAGATCTTCATATTTATGCCCTGAAACAATCTCTTGCCATGGCCAGACCAGGGTATAGCACTGAGCAGACATGCTTCTTCCTCCAGTACTCCTGGACATTTGAACTGCTTCACAGGGCCGCTGTCCTTCTCGCATCAGTCTCCCAAGCTGAGGGGTGGAGCTGACTGAGCTCTTGGCCTAGAATTGCAGATAATCACACCAATCAATAAGTAAATTCATGTGATTAGCTCCACACGTGACATGCATATCTAACAGTTGAATTCAACATTACAATAAATACACTAACCTCTGCATGCCCCCGCTGCCATGGCCTCTTTCTCTTGTGTCACCGCCACAGGTGAAGTGTCACCATCACTGCAGAAATGTAAAAACATTAGTACATGGTTTACAAAATAGGTTCCGTCACCGTCACTGGAAAAAATGTAAAAACAGTATTACATGATTCACAAAAGGGGTTCTGTCACCATCATATTACATGAAGCACCAATAAAAAAACAATGCAAAAACATCTGGTGCTCCGTGGCCAGTCTGTGCACGTAATAGATTATTATTATTACTGGTAATAGTGTATAAAAGTGAATTGTTACTCACTTCTCAGGCTCAGAAACTATAACAGCTAGTATCTGGCCTCAGTATGAAACTGCCCGGCCAGCTGCTCCTCTTCCTCCTCCTGCTGCCTATATAATATGGAAACATGTAACAGTTTTGCTTCCAGGAGTCAGGACCATAATGTGTACAATGTTTCAATATGTGTCTGCTCACTCACACACAGACACAGACACACACACACACAGATATATGTAACAGTTTTGCTTCCAGGAGTCAGGACCATAATGTGTACAATGTTTCAATATGTGTCTGCTCACTCACACAGAGACACACACACACACACACACACACACACACACACACACACACACACACACACACACACACACACACACACACACAGAGAGAAAGAGACGGAGAAGAGAGAAGGGAAATCACTTACTCAAGAATGTATCCATATTCAGCCATCAGGTCCAAGGCGACTTTGCCACGTAATATATTGGCAACATCTTCTGTCGAGATGTCTGATTGCTCCTAAAAGTATGTTTGCGATACGATCGCCACTAGTCCACTGTGATTGTGATAACACGACGATAAAAAACAAACAAAGAACTAACACTAACACACTCTCCCTCCCTCACACACTATCGATCGATCTGTATTTGTTTTGCGCATAACGCACGGGCAGATGCGCGCACACACACCCTCACATGTGTGTATTATATATAAAAAAAAAAATGTTGCATCGTGTTGTGGCTCTATTGTTGTTGTGGCAGACCGGAAACAGAGTTACGTTTCACTCGACGCACGTAACCGTTAGGTAGGCCTATGTTACGTGCGTTCACTTCATGGGGCCAGTCCAAGCTCTTCTACATAGAGTTTCTATTGAGAATGGGGACAACCGGAAGTCACGGAATGCATTGGAGTCTATGGGCTGTGTCCCTGCACCCTCAATGTCGCAACTCTTCTACTAGATGGCCATGATAGAGTGTATATAGGACGGCGGATGGACGGTGGAGATTCTGAAGGAGATTTCGGCTACGTCACATCCCTACACGTCTACGACGTGGTAACTGCCTCCCACTAGCCAAATGCTGGCTAGCTAACTAGCTTTTTGACTCATCCTTGGTGTAAAAACCTTGTTTCGAAAAGCAATGGAACCGACGACACAGAACACATCGGAGAAGAGAATAAACAAACGCATGGATAAACAAAAAAGAGTGTTAGGTGGTGGGAAATGGATTCCGACTCCGAGGATGATGATAAGAGAGGGAATACAAATAAGAAGAGAAAGGCTACTGAAGACAGCGATCGGGAAGGCAAATTTGTGATCGGAATTGTCTCCGAAAAACGAGTTGATGGTCTCTTTAGTGATCCACATGCTGTGGGTAGGTTTGTGGTTGAAAAGATTGGGAAAGTTAATTCAGTGAGAGTAAGCAGAGGAGGAGTGGTCATTGTGGACTGCAAAAATAATGATCAGGTTGTCGCGGCTGTGAACAGGATCTTTGAGTTTAAAGAATGTCCGCTGAATACATTTCGGATGGGAGTTAAGCGTTTCAGGAAAGGGGTGATCAGTGCGGTGCCACTGACTGTGAAGAAGGGGACGTTTGTCAACTTTGTTGAAGGGGTATGTCAGGAAAGGAGAATGACGCGGTACAGAGATGGAATACGGGAGGAAACCACATCAGTGTGCCTAACATTTGAAGGGGATCGGCTTCCAGAACGAGTCTTTTTGGAGTGCGTGAGTTATAGGGTAAGGCCCTATGAAAGGGCACCGCTTCGCTGTTTCAGCTGTCAGCAGTACGGCCATGTTGCTGCAGTTTGCAGGGGAAGTAAAAGATGTGGGAGATGTGGGGCGGAGAGCTGCGAGGAGCAATGCAGAGAGAAACAGGAACCAGCAAAGTGCTTACACTGTGGGGGTGACCATTATGCGGGCTCGAGACAGTGTCCCAGGAAGGTAAAGGAGGTGCAAGTTAATAAGATCAGAGCAGGAAAGAAGCTATCATATGCTGAAGCAGTGAAGAGAGTGGAGGGGGGCGGTCAAAGGAGGGCATCGCAACAGGATGAACGTGATTGTCAAATGAGTGGAAAAGTGAATGGAGATGAGCGGGGTATGTACATGGACAAGAGACGTTTTTTGGCGTTTATAGCCATGGTGATCAATTGTGCGATGGAAATTAATAGCAAATCAGAGAGGATTAAAATGGTCCTAGACGCAGCGAAACGATTTTTGGATGTGAATGATGTTGGTGGAGAGGATCTGGACATTATACTAAGAGAGGGATTTGCGCCTACTCTGACTCCGGAGTAGGATGGACGCTTGATGAACGGAATTTATATTGCATGGACAATTTTATTTATTTTCAGGTGTTAGTATACTAGTGCAAAGACAAAAATGAGACACCAGTAGGTGGCGGTAATGCAGCACGATCTGCCAACCGCCAATAAACCCGATAAGAAGAAGAAGAAGAAGAAACAACAATGTGCACAGATTTTCGCATTTGGACACGTGTACATATTTATGTCAACTTCAAAGGGTTATATTTATGTGAAAAAGTGGTCGATTCTCTTCAAACCAACGTTGGTTGAAATCTACAACCCCTCCGGATTAAAATGAGACCACCCAGAAGTCCGACAGTGACGTCATCGTCACGCGACGTCGCGTCAAAGTGACGTAGGTAGGTCGGCGCGCCGGCGCGCCGGAGGACTGAGTAGGGTTAATGGCCGACAGCAGGCGCTACGATACTCACCGTCTGTTTATTTATGTTTTAATGCACCAAGCGAGAGAGCGATCAGGCAAACGGTCAAGATACCAGACACACCATTACATCGTCGTCCAACATCCGGATATCTGGCTCTTCAAAATACGGGTTGAAACTGTGCCGGGGGTGGGGTGGAAGTGGGGGGGGTTCGGGGGTGGCTTGTGTGATTAATTAACGATTTAATCCTGGCGGGGATTGTGTTTAAGCATGAGCAGAGCCTCGCTACGAGGCCCCAGCCAGCAGCCTGGATACCAGCCCGGCGACCAACCCCACCAGCGGTGTGGGAATCAGCGCTAGAGAACCTCAGGGGATGACAGCAAAGCACCGTGGTGCGTTCACCGAGGAGGAGGATATGGGCCTATCATCCTGGCGACATATGGGAACCAGCGCTGCTCCTCGTGGGGCACCGTATTCCCTGCGGCGTCTATAGTCTCTCCAGCCAAGACGCTTTATTCCACCATCTTTGAATGCTGCCACTACAAAAGAGTCTGATACAATATACACTCTGTAATAAATAATACAAACAAGAAAAAAAGTTCTCAATAAAGTCCACCGACCAGGAGTAGCAGACTCTTCACTCAAATGTGCATTTCCACGGCAATTTCCACAGTGCCAAACATTTCCTTCACCTGCCATAGTGTCAACCCCTTACACCTGTGTTGGATTGGTGGTTAGACAGGCATATTTGCTAATACTGATGATCTTATAATGACAAATAAGGGCCAATCTGATACTTTATCCGATACCGAAACAGTATCGGTACATTCCCTAGTCACTATTATGATTTGATTTTTGTTTTGCGAAAAAATAAATTTTTAAATGCGACTTAAATTAACTATTTACTTTTGATTTGACATCCGTCTTGCTGAGCAGCCTGCCAGCCACCTAGATAGGCTTATTGACTCATTTAATTCAGAATGGTCACTTTTCTAGTCACCAAGGTTTTTTAGTAGGCTGTTATTAGTCTAGTTGTAGTTGACTAAACAAGATTTTACTAGGATATACAAAGTATTTACAGTTAATTGAGCTGACTGAAATGTTTATAGGCAGGCCTTGATGTCGACATAACGACTGATTTTACACCTAATTTTAATAGCCGATCTACAAGCTCACAGGCAAGTGTGAAATTACTGTTATTTATACCAGATCTCTCGTCCACTAGTCCGAACCTAACATTTTAGCCTTGTTTTTTATTTGTTGAGGAGATTCTCAATATATTTAGTATATTTAGTCACCGTGGCTTAGCTTTCATTTAGTTTCCTCCAGCAGAAAAAGGCCGCCTGTGACCATTTTTCCTCTTAGTTTTAGTCGATGAAAACAACATGCTGGCCGAGCAGCCCCTTGCACCAGCCCGAGGACAGATCCAACTCTTAAAGGACACCAAGACCCCAGGATACAGTCACTGATGGGAAGGTGAGGTTGGCTGACACTGCAGTAGAGGGATCGTGTCCAGGGGGATCTCTCCCCTCCCCAGTCTTGGGATTTTTTGGGGCCGTGGGGGGGTTTGTAGAACAGTTGCTGGCTGCTCTAAGCAGAATACGTCACACGCGCCTGCTTGTGCATCCATGTACGCAGGATAAATCAGCAGTGATTATAATTAAAATGATTTGAAACACTACTATGCTACTAACTAACTACGAATGTGTCACCACTAAACCAACACCATTTCATCACTGACAACAGAAACAGAGTTTCTGAGTTGCTGGGTGCCTGTTGCAACTTCAACAACAACTGATGATATTATTGATGTTTACTTGCCTAATAAAAGTCCTATAACCGAAAACACAATGGGTTCCCCCCCAATGGGGAAATGTTACATACAGGCCTGTTGAGAAGAATTCTAGAATCTCACTGCTATGCTGTCTGTACCCCTGCTAGCAAACCATCTTACGAATGCTCAAATGCATTTTGACATTTGAACTTATACGGTGTATATGATGATCATTCCATCGTCGTAATAGCACGGTGTGTGCGTATCTCCACGGTGCGATGGCGGGCTGACTGACCCTGGAGTGGGTCTAGACAGGGTTTAACTGTGAGGCGGCGTGCCGTGCCTCAGAGAATGTCTGACCCCAGATATGTCAGAGCTGCTGTATGCCTATATGGAACGGAGCATCTCTGCTTGACTCATCTACTCATACACTGACTAATGCCCAGGGCCGCCTCCTGTGGGCGCCGCAACAAGGGCATGCTACCACTTATAGGACTGACTTGAGCATGTCTCCATGCTGCAAACCATTCTGTCTCATAGGCTGCAACTACACAGGGTTTTGCAAAGTTCAAGCCTCGGACCGGGGTGTGACGTCACGTCCTCCTTTTTGAATGGGTTTCAATGGGCACTTCCTGCTACTTCCTGTCTGAATTTCGGACAGCGGCCAGGCAGCAGGAAAGACCCGCCCGTGGCCGAAATTCAGACAGGAACTAGCCGGAAGTGCCCATTGAAACCCATTCAAAAAAGGAGGACGTGACGTCACACTTCCGGCCGAAAGTTGGAATGCGCAATCCTGTAGTCTGGAAGCCCAGACACTCCATGGCAGGGGCGGATTGGTCATATGGAGTACAGGGAGTTTATTTTTACTTGCCCTGGGCAAGTGGGCAAGTGTTAGTGTCAAGCTCTGCCTAGTATTTGTTACAGAACTGTCGTGTGAACAAGTCTGGAGTGGATGATTCCCTCATGTTACACTGCTGTTTTTGAATCATCAGGAACTTCCCTTTTCCCCCCAAAACCGGAGGAATAACAATAAAACCTCTTCTAGTCTGGAGCTTTTATTGAGAAAAATGGGTTTTTACTTTAGGGAAAGTTAGCAAGGTACGGCTCAGTATATCAGCTGTTGTTTGCTTTATCCATGATGTCTGCTTTGTCAACTATGTCAAAATATTATAATATCTATATAGAGTATCTGCATTTTGTAACTGGCTGTTTGCTTTATGTCTGTTTATGTCTTTTGTACACAGCATTACCATACTTTTATTTATGGATTCATAAATAAACATTCAAATGTTTAACATATGGGAGGGTTATATTTCCTGCCTATGATATGTTTTGAAATTAAGTTATGAACATAAAAATAACAAAGGGAATATATTGGTATAAAAATGCTGAATATTTAATGGCTCAACAAAGATGATGTTTTGTTTTCATGGGCATCCATTCATTCTGAGTTGTCACTATAGGTATCCTAGGGGCCTAGGATACCTAGTAAAAGTTCTATGAAGTGATTGCAATGGAAAAGTTCCAGTGAGTGAAATGACTAGTGGTTTGACAAAGAGATCTTTAAATCCTTTAAAGCCAGTAAACCAAAACAGAACTTTGAAGCACTTTAACAGGTAAAATATATATAGGAAGTTTGGTCAAATTTAAGAATATATTCTGAGGTACATTATGAACCGAAGCAGAATAAATGGATTCTGGGCCTCCTGGGTGTTACATAGATGCTGGCTGAGCGAGGAAATGTACATTTTTTTACTATTTATTCAATGCTTTGCAGTTTTCTTTTTGGACTTTGAGGATTACGAGATATTTGGGCAGAACAGCCATGAGATATTTATAGTCTTTATTGGATATTTAGTGGATTGCATTTTGGAATATATTTTCATAGGAATCAAGGAACACGAATTTTCTTTCATGAACTGAACAACGTTTACGGGTTTGAATTCTATTGTCAATCCGTTGAGCACTATGTCTGCTGCTTCGATGATGCAAGTTGGAAACGCAGGCCCCACCCAGATACAGTATTATTCGCGAAATTGCGGCTCGCCAAATATGACTGCTGCTGTGAGGTGTGGAGTGATGTAGACCAGTTGTTTTCAACCTTTTTGACACCAGGGCCCACTGTTTATCTGGCATTTGGGCCACGGACCACCATTTGAGGACATTTCAGCCCCACAGACCCCCAAAACTAAAGATTTATTTTGCTTTTGTCCACAATTCCAGGGTGGATTTGGGAAACCAAACAAAACAAAAACATACAGATCAAAATGACCATTAATCTTCTTCATTCTCTAGCTGTGTAGACTTGGGGCTAATTCAGATGATGAACATTTTAACTCTTGAGGGTGTAAACATGAAACCATTTGGTTTCATGTTTACGCTCTCAAAGAGTTACATCCGGTTAGCCAACTTTCCACCATTTAGCCTGCGGAGCACCTGGACTAGTCCACACACACACACACACACACACACACACACACACACACACACACACACACACACACACACACACACACACACACACACACACACACACACACACACACACGCACGCTTGAATTTCTCCTTGGAGTGTAGCACCAAGAGCTTTCTCTCCCGCGGGACCAGGAGGCGCTGCACCCAGCCAGACGTGTCGCGGTGACATGTGGACACTGTGTTCACTGGAGCGTCCAGCAAAGTTGGAGGCATGAAGCCGCGCTGCTGGGAGTTGACTTCCTGATCTCTGCAACAAGTAGGAACTGTTCTCAATATCTTAAGTTTCCAAGAAACATTTCCCCCCGCTACTTTGCATGTTTTGCATGCTGTTACAGTAGGATTGTGTTTTGTTGCATGCTCCCACACTATACAGTGTGTTGGGACGACGTTTGAAGCCTCTGCTTTTCCTATCCCCTTCCTTGGTCATTATTTTCCGACGCTGGGGATATGATAGTGTTGCTCCTTGTCAGACTGAAATACATAGAATAGAATAGAATAGAATAGAATAGAATAGAATAGAATAGAATAGAATAGAATAGAATAGAATAGAATAGAATAGAATAGAATAGGTCAACCTAAAAAAAGAAATGTAGAGGTGAGAAAATAAACAGAATTTACGGTCCTATAATAAACTACCCCATTGTCTACCGAAAACCAATCTATGTTCAAATCATACACGTGTCATGAATATAATAATCATATGCTGCCTAAAAACAGTGCACAGATCAGGATTTGTGGAAACAATAAAGTTCTGGACCGGCAAAGCAATTGTCCGTTTGCAGGGAAACAGTTGCAGCACCAAAGTAGAAGCAACATGTCGGGGAAAAGGGCCAAAAAGGCTGCAGCATTATATACAGTATATATTTTTGATTTTTGACTAAAAAGTTGCCTATAATAGCTTTAAAATATACATTCATATTGCAGAATAAGAATTGTAACATCCGGCCATTGATTAAAGCAGTTTCATTGACCTTTCGCCCAAAATAAAGCCCCATATCACAAAAGACGATATCACAATTTTACCCAAATTTGAACCTGCCATGTCTCCCCTGTTTTCTGTTTGTCACTTTTCTTTATTCTCAGTCAGTTAAACACTGACTGAGAACACACAATATATAATCCCCCCCCCCCCCCCCCCCCCAAAAAAAAAAAAAAAAAATGATATGATTCTCTCAACATCAAAGAATAATAATATCTTGGAACAAACGCAATTAACTCTCAATGGCAACCGTGACAATCAAGAATGAAACATTAAACATGAAGAAATAACACTTTCTACGAGGCAATCAATCACAAGCTGTGCTTTAAAGGATTATAAAGCTGGATGTGATGGAGGCATAGAACTGCCCGATGTGTGGCATGGGAGGCATACTGGACTGGAATCGGAGATCTGTCAGTTCTGGAATAAACGCCGGAAGGGCCTTAACAGTAAAAACAACAACAAGAAAAGCAGGAAAGATAGACTGCAGGAAGGAAGTACATCCAGCACTGGTATATACAGTAGCGCTCTACCGGAATACTAGGTGGGGTGAGCTGACATGCTTTTTCTATTGGCACGGACAGAGTGTTAAACTATTGAATGGTGTGAAGTGGCAGGTGGTCTATGTATGCGAACTGGCCCCAGGCTTATGGAGCTGCGATAAAGTTCAGTCCAAGATCAACATGCAGTGAGAACGGGTAAAAGTGCAGGGGCTGAAGCCCCCTTTGATGTGTATGTGTGCACGTCCATGCTGCTGCTAGCACTAGCCATGTAATGATTACAGGATGGGATGTCACATGCAACGTTTACAGCCGGGCGTGACAGCGTGACGACCTTCCTCGCGGTTTACATAGGGCCCATACAGACATTTACATCAAGGCAGCAGCGCATTTGGCTGTTCAGCTGTCTCTGAAGTCAACATTGCCCCCCCAATGGAAGTCACGTGATCCTTGCGGGGGAGGAGAGGCAGCGAAAGAGCAGTGCTTCCGCAAGTGTGCTGCTTCCAACCATGGGACTCCCATTGGAAATGAATTGAGGGGCGGGACTACCTGTGACCTGTAGTCGCGATTGCAGTTTTTTTCATCTGAACGTTTGTCAGGGTTTGATCAACCTATAGGAAGAAACCACACATACAAAGGGAAGAGATCATTGCGCACAACAATAGCACCAAGAGGTCTAATGAAGTAATGTCACCTCTTAAACACAGGGACAATTGGGAGGAAAAAAAAATTTGGCACTCCATCTTGGAGTGCCAAACATACTGTATGAAAGAGAGGAAAAAAACAGAAGCTAGGCTTTTGTCTGGCACAGCTAAATGCCTGAAGCTGTAATGCTGGTGGTGTTGCCTGTCAGGTCCGCTGAAGCCAGTGACAGCAGCGGTGCTGATAACCCCAGACAATCTACCCGTGACCAGCAGCAGCAATCCAGCTCTGACGTCCATGATCTGAGCGCTAGGCTGCCTTTAACCACTCCGTGTGAGCAGGGGCAGATGTAATATTTCCCAATTGGGGGGGCACGAGAAAATGGTAAGGGGGGCGACTTCATACCACACCATACCCATACCATTTTCAGTTACAGGACTTTTATTAGACAAGTAAAGCATCAATAATAACATAAGTTGTTGTTGAAGTTGCAACAGACACAAAGCTAAGCATGCATAAAGCTAAAGGTCTGACTCAGAGAGTTTTATGTTTTCAATGATGAAATGCTGTTGGTTTAGTGGTGAGACGATTGTAGTGAGTTAGTAGCAGTAGTAGGGTTTCAAATCGTTTCATTCATCATTTTAAATATAAGCAATTTGAAATATCTTGGGTTATTTTGCATGACATTGTGTTTGGTGGGGCAGTCAGGGCATTTAGGGGGGCATTGCCCCCCCATGCATATGCCTAGATCCGCCCCTGCACTCCGTGTGAGTGAACTGGAGCAGACGGGTAGAAGAGAATGACTCATGCTTCTTGTTCAATTCCATCCACGCCTGCTGTAGCTGTGCCATTTGCGTGTGCGTGCTACGCGTGTGTGAGGGGGGGAGGGAGAGGGAGAGAGAAAGAGAGAGAGAGCTAGAGAGACCTTTGTAGTAAGAATTCTGCCTTTAGATTAAAATCCATTATGGATCACATAGAGGTTCATCTTTCAGACCGATGTTGGAAGAAGGCTGCAGGAAATAATGCAATTTGTTATAGGCCTAAGCAAATCCGGAATTAAAGTGAAATAAAAAATATTTCTCTCTGTCTCTCAGATTGGCCAAGGCAGATGGCGTCCAACCCAGGGCCAGGTACATGCACTGCATGCAGCTGCAAACAATTATTAATGAGATTTAGATTTGTTCCTAGATCAGTGTTTGTCAAACTGTTTAATTTCAAAGATCGCCGTAACTCTGAGCGTGCACAAACAGAACAAAATGGACCCTGATCGGGTCCAATTGCATCTATTTGTATGATGATTCAGATTTACACAGCCGCAAGGGTGTATTTGAAGCTCAGAGAGTCTGGACTTTAAAGATGGAGTGGCATGATTTTTGTATTTTTTTCCAATTTTGTACTTGTTTAAAAGGTGACAGTACTTGATTAGACCCATTGGTGTAGTTTTTATGTGCAATGATGTCTTCACTTTGTATTTAGGGTTTCTTCCTGAGGGCTGAACCTTTCCAGTCAAACGTACCAATGAAAAAAACTGTAATATAGTGACATCACATCATCAGCTCCTCCCCTAACTCCTCCCCCTTTATCATACAACTACAGCTGTGGGTGTGGCTTCAGTTTAGGTATATCTCCACCCATCACCACCCACCAGGCAAACCAGGCATACTCAATGAGCTGGTGAGGCTGCCCACATAAAACGTCATTTTAACATATATACTGTATGCTTTTTTTTTGGAAAAAATCTTCTTCCTCATATTACAATAATGCCTGATGAGCATGTTTTAGGGTGGAAAAAAATCATGGCACTCCATCTTTAAGAAACACTGTCCTAGAATGTATTTTAACAACAGATTGTTTTTACTTGGTATCGACCTAAGGCCAGTAAGGCCATGGCCCCAGGGGCCATTAACTCTAAAATTTAGGTCAAAATGAAACATTTTGCGTGCATGTGGCCCCAAAGACAATACGCAACAATACCCAATGAGTGTCCCAGGGGCCTTTGTGGGAGTTAATCTGTTCCTGTATCGACCAATATGCACGTTTTGGATTAACCTAAATGGTATATCTGTGAATGAATCAATTTTTCATAAGGGTAATATTGGGTATGGTACCTTTCACCGACCTTCATTAAACAGCAACACTGAAGCAGAAACCCTATCAAAGAATCGCGTGTACAGACCCCTTCCCCATCTACAAACACAATCTGATTCCGCAAACAATAGCGAGGATACCATCAACACAATTATTATTCTTTCTTTTTTTTTTTTTCGTGTGACTTGCGCTTGTTTGTTCGTCAGCCATGCCTGCGTGACTTCGGGGACAAAAGGGGAACGAATGTATAATTCATGTACAAATAAACCTAACCAATACAAAGAAACATTTGTACCTCGGGTGCGTCGGCGTCGACGGTAAAAAAGATTGACACAATGGGTGCATGTTCCTCCCTGGTGTGTGAGGGTTTCCTGACAAACAACTGTGCTGTCTTTCCAATTATAACGACGTCGCTTCCGACCGTGACACCTCGGTGGCTTCTAGTCTGCGCTCCCAAGCTCCTCAGGAGACTCTGGCACTGGTGCAAACACAGCGCGGTTTGGGGATTTTGTTGTTTTTTTTCCCCCTCACCATCCGTATGTAGTGCAATTATGGGGCAGAAAATAGTGTTTCTTGTCATAATCACATTGTTCCCCTTAGAGGAGGTGTTTTTTGCCTCTTGGCCAGTCCATAGAGCTCCATTGAGAAGCCAGAGATTTTGAGTATACCCTGAGTATGGGATATATGGGTTTTCAGCATTTAGAAACTGCCAGTTGCTAACTCGCACATTACATTGGGCAATTTTCATATTGGCAAAATACACATTTTCACAATTTCATAACGCTTTAAAGGTGCAGTGAAATGGTTAATTTTATTGGATTAAAATTTTCAAACCAAATCCTGTTGCAATGGAAACAACAATTTTAATCAAAACTAAACAGGTTTGCATTTTATTTAGCTAATTGTAAGATAGAAAGAAAATTATGGGTTTGATTACTTTTCTATCACATGTACACTTGGTCTATTGAAAAGTGTGCGTGTTGCCTGTGTGTGTCCATTATGTGTTCGAATGCAATCCATTTGCCAGAGAATCACAGTTTACTAATTTATCTATTATACATCTTCCCCTTAAAACAATCCACAGGTTTAACACATGTTTAATGTATTTACTTAATAGTTACTGTATCGATTCAAAGTCATTGTATCGTATTGTAATGAAGCAATATTGTCCATGTATGGTATTGTCAACATGTACCGTATCAAATGTATGTAAAAAATGTAATAAAATGTATGGTTAAACAATATTGTGTGATTTGCATCGGTGAGAGAAATTCAGTCTTGTTTTATATGGTTGTTTGTGTTTTCACCTTTATTTTATTTCATTGTTTTTTTTTTTTTTTTTTTTTGCAATATATATCTCTGTGAGTTAGGCTATGCAGGTAGAATAGTAATGGGGCCATTACAGCAGGCTCGCTCCCCCATTGTCACAACAGCGTGCCACAGAGATCTGTGCCTCTCTCCACACACAAAAGGTCCATTTTTCTTATACCTTCACTTCAGCGCTTCTCTTTTTCCACCCGCAATGCATTCTGGGATATATAGGGCTATCTGGATAGACATTCCTCAAGACAAAGCATCCTTTGTTCCATGTGGTCACTATTGTTGCTGTAAAACAATAGGCATGGCTGTTTGGGATTTAAACAATAATATGCACAAATCGGTGCTATATCCCTTCATGCAAAGTATTATGTAAAAAGAAAAATCTTAATTGTAAGATTCAAATTAAATATTGTTGGAGAGCAAATCCACCATTGCTCATTTGCTGGGTAAAGAATGAATTCAATTATGTGACTTCATTGCCTAAATTACTATTGTTTTACACATGAGCTGTGAAAATCTCTGCTAAAACTTTAAGGCTCAATTTCGCAGTGTTTTAGCTTTATTTACTCACATATAAGCTATACAGGCACATACCGTATGTTGTTTGGAGTTGTTTATGAAGGAAGGCTGTAGTTGGAATACTACAACATGTTTGCTGTTTATATTTACAGTATATGTTTCATGCCGTTAGACCTATACGGTATGCCAATGTCGGTGCCCTGTAAACATATTATTTTATGTGCAAATTGAACTATGAATCCCTTTGGTTCCATACACATGCAGCAATTGATATGGTTGAAGTACTGAAATTGTGTCGGGGTGTGCACAGGAGCGGCATGCAAAATTAATGTTGGCGAACACGCACCAGTGTTGGCGAACATGCGCTAATGTTGGCAAACAAGCGCAAAGGTTGGCAAACATTCATTAAGGATGGCAAACATGCATTAAGGATGGTGAACATGCATTAAGGATGATGAGCATGTGTTAAGGATGATGAACATGCGTTAAGGTTGGCGAACCTGTGTTAAGAATGACAAACATGTGTTAAGCTTGGCGAACCTATGTTAAGGATGGCAAACATGAGTTAAGGTTGGCGAACATGAGTTAAGGTTGGCGAACATGCTAAGGGTTGTCGCACACGTGTTAAGGATAGCGAACATGTGTTATGGATGGCGAACATGCATTTAGGATGGTGAACATGCGTTAAGGATGGCGAACATGCGTTAAACGCGTGTTTAAGTAGGCTGTCCTTGTTGGGCAAACAGTGTCAAAACGAATGCACCCCACTTTTCATGTCTACTCCAGGGTTTCTTTAAACACAATCAGGTGTGGCTTAAGGGGATCTTCTTAAGCCCCACACTTTGCAATATGTTGACAAATAGCAACATAGCAATAGCTCAGATCATACCTATTTGAACATCCTTGAAAATATCAACAGCAACAACATCAAAAGCCAAAAGTATAGATCCTCACTCCCCCCTTGCCTCCCCTGTTACCAGCCCATTCTTTCTGGTTACCTGCCATCCTCATCTGGCTGCTCCGTTTCTAGGTCAAACCTGACTGATGGTTGATTGGCAGCACCTGTGCGAAGAGGCCGTCCTGCAAAGCCCAGAGGGTCCTCTCACTCTATCTCTGTCTATCCCTATCTACTGGCGCCGGGTGCTCCTAGAACATGCTCTTTTCATTTAGCTGATCGCCTGGTTCCGGGGGGTCCGTCCACCAAGTGTCCAAATGGACACTTCTTCTTCTTTCTTACTTATAATTCAAGAGTAGCCAATTATCTTTCTTCTCCCAAATGTAGTTGAATGGGCCATTCTCAAAACCCCATCCTTTGGGGCGGAGTTTAGTCACAGACCAATGCCAGTCCAAATAGTTTAGCAACTGTTGCCTTCCAGGTCAAGCTTTCCTGGTCAACGTTCCCTCTTCTAGCGTGCCTATTGGAGCAGGGACAGATTGGGCAGGGGCTTAGAGAAGGGCTCATTGGGTGCCAATCAAATCCTCACAGTCAGAGACATCGCCATGTCGGTTAATTGTGGTGGATTTGTTTTGTGAAAATTCCACAGCAGCCGACTTAGAAAATGAGTGCCCAATATAACTAAATCTGCACTCTGTAGAGTGCCAACGTCCGTATTGCGCACAATAGGCCATGGCAAACGACCAGAGTGCAAGTATCCCGACACCTCCAGGAGATAATACTCATGACAATACTTAGAAATATCTCTTAATTGCGTCACGACGGCCGACGACCGAACGCAGTACTCGGCCACGAACACATTACTAGGCCAAAAATGACCTTGAAAGGTCTGCAACTGTGAGAGTTTTCCAATGGAACCAAATGGGCCTGCATTTGGCTCAGTTTGGTTCCATTTGTACACTTTCAGAGTTTCAGACCTGTTACTGTCCGTAACTCCACTTTTGCACCTCCAAGAGTGTCTATACTCGTGTATCACCCATGGCCAGAGTTGGCTAGTGTTAAGTTTTCAGTTTTAAATAAGCACGCCGGCACACTGTGTCCATCCTCACTTCACAGTGGACTGTGCCTAGCCTACTTACTTATAACTAAGTTGTTTTGAACAAACATTGAACTATCTTTAGGTGCATAGTTGGTCCACTTTCAACTGGTCTTGAGCCATGCCACGACAGATGGGCCTTGCAACTCGGATATGAGCTATGACTCTTACCTTTTTCACTTTCAACTGGCTTTTTTCCCACTTCAAAAACATATGCCAGGTCTCATCATTATATCCTGGCCGTGGCAAGGAAATCCTGGCATGAACTCTTGGGAGAAATGCCATCATCAATAAAGACACCTCCTTATATCAGCCATTTTTTTCGGGGATGTGTTTTAGCGTATAGTTGCGTATTGACTTTTCAATCCGAAAAGGTTACTCATTAAAATGATTTTTTACGGGCCTGCGAGATCAAGGCAGTTGACGAAACGTGCTGCGGTTGCTATTTTAATATCATTTGCAAGCTGAGGGCCTGTCTCACCTGGCCAAGGACATGTTCTCCATAAGACAGCAGGCATATAGGAGCTCCCGGTGGATCGTAGCACAGTACAGGCACACTCCTGGCTGTCCAAGCAATGTAATATTCATTAATTAATTCGTTCAAGGAGTGGAGGAAAGAAAAGGCCTTCTCAAAGCCCCCTTCTCCCGCTGTATGCTGATTAGAGCAAAGTGATTAGTTAGAGATATACAGTATAGGACACTGTGCTGATTCTGTTCTTTAAAAAAAAAAAAAAAAAGACAGCATGGAGCTTTTCTTTGTGCTTACAGTAGAATCCATCCTCCATCCACTATCCTCTGACCACAAAAAAACTCAACCCAGTTGGTCTCACACAAGTCAAGCAAGTCAATTACTTTCGGCAGCTCCGGAAGTTTGTAATCGTTCGTCTAAAAAAACGCCGACGGATGCAAGCGGCGGCTAATTACAAGCGGTGACATTGCGCGCACCTTGCAGAAATGCTATTATCATCTGAAAGGGAATTCCTCTCAGTCTGAGCCATAGTGCACCGGGCCCCGGAAGGGGCGGATCTAGGCATGGGCATGGGGGGGGGTTGTCTACCCCACCAAACATGATGGCATGCAAAACAACCCAAGATATTTAAAAAAGCCTATATTTAAAATTATTTGAAAAACTACTACTGCTACTAACTAATATTGTGGCATGAATAAACCAACAGCATTTCATCATTGAACACAGTAAACTCTCTGAGTCAGACCTTTAGGTTTATGCATGCTGCGTGTCTGTTGCAACTACAACAACTGATGTTATTACTGATGCTTAATTGCCTAATAAAAATCCTTTCACCAAAAATGGCATGGTGCGGCTTCATTGCGACACAGGCGATGAACCCGAACCCGCACCCCCCCCCCTCTCAATTGGGAAATGTTACATCCACCCCTGGCTGGACCAAGCTGGGGCCGGGGCCGGGCGTCCATTCTGAATTCCACATGACTCAGCAGCAAGCCTACTTTACATTTCCTGCATCTTTGATCCGCTATGGCTGTATCTCACGAGCTCCGGAGAAAGAAAAAAAGAAAAAGAAAAGGAAAACACTAGCAGCCCCGCAGAGTACAGACAGCCTCGGCGCTCGAAATCAAAGCGAAAAAAAGCTCCTTGTGAAAAGAAAAAAAAAAACCCACGTGACAGACAGATAAGAGACAGAAAAAAGGACTTTCCGCGGGGCGTCTCTAATTCTCCGGGCTTTACCCGTCCGCGCCGTTTGAAGCACGCCATCTGACACGTACCTGATAATCCCTCACTCGACGTTAGCTTCTATTTTCCCTTGTCTAACTCTCTTTTTTAGTGAGCGAGACTGCCTTCCACTAGTCTCATTCATTCTTGAACATTTTCTTTGCTAGTTTCACGGCAGAGATCCCTGACCCCGATGTCTGCCGCTGATAAGGCTATAGCTAGCAGGACCGGATCTAAACTGACCCACTCAGGGGGGGGCATGAGTTTCATTACCTGCGCCGCCATGCCTCGCAGGCAAAAAAAAATAGCCTGGTTCTATAAGTAATTTTGTAGGATGAAGACAGATATTTTTAAAACTATACATTTTTGAAAACCTCATAGCCTAATGAATCAGAAAAAAATGGTCTGAATATGATTTCAATATCTCGCCTCATAGATGAAGTAAAATGACCCAATATTAAGATAACTAGCCTAGTAGACAACGACATTTTCACAATTTTATTTATCAATTTAATCTCAATCAAATGAAGTCATCGGAATAAAATGTATAGAAGTCTATACTGTATCAACAGTCTGCAGAATTATGCAGTTGGTGGCAGTAATGCATACGATCTCTGGAAAATGGGCGCAAAACCAGAAGTCCGTATTTCCGTACCCGATGAACCGTGCTTCTGGTTCATTGGGTTGTCAGCAAAACAGATTGTTGTTTCCATACACATGGAGGAGCGCTGCGTTCATGTTTATTATCATAAATACCGTGTGTCAAATCAAGTCGTAATGCTGCGGCGATTGTTGGATTATGATCAGCGATGGACATACAGACCACACCTGGGACCTGACGTGGGACCTGACGTTAGCTGAAAACATGCTAATCAACTATAATTAATGTCATGATCATTGGGGATTCAATAATTATGTCAAATATGTCAATGGGAGGTTTGGATTTTTACTTTTATTATGTCACTTATGCCTTTAGGATACAGCGTTGATTTAAAATATCTTTGAAATGTGGGGTTTTGGCATGCCATCATGTTTGGTGGGGCAGTCACGCCATTTAGGGGGGCACTGCCCCCCCTGCCTGTATGTCTAGATCCGGCTCTGGAAGGCTCGCAGCAGCAACAGCCTCGGTGTAATTATGCAGGGAAAGGGGATTGCATGCATGGGGCTCGATCCGTCTCCGGTTCTACCTCATGCTGTGCTCTTCTTCTTGATGATGAGACTCATTACAATGCCCGGGCGCTACCCACCACCACCACCACCTCCTCCCCCTCCTCCTACTCCCTCCCCCCTTTCTCCCCCTTGTCCGAATAATCGGCGCGCTGTATAATCCCCCCGAATGCTCTCCTCTCTTCCCCAGGGGCGGATCTAGGCATGGGCATGGGCATGGGGGGGGGGGGGGGGGGCAATGCCCCCCTAAATACCCAGTCTGCCCGCTCAAACACGAACCCAAGATATTTCAACATAAAGTGCTTATATTTAAAATTATTTGAAACACTACTACTACTACTACTAACTAACTACAGTTGTGGCACCACTAAACCAACAGCATTTCATCATTGAAAACAGAAGACCTTTAGCTTTATGCATGCTGCGTGTCTGTTGCAACTTCAACAACAACTGATGTTATTATTGATGCTTTACTTGACTAATAAAAGTCCTGTAACCGAAAATGGTATGGGTGCGACTTCATCGCCCGTGGTGCTTCGCACCAAAGCCGCCCCCATACCATTTTCTCTTGCCCCTCCAACATGTTCTCTTGCCCCCCCCCCCCCCCCCCCCAATGGGACATGTTACATCCGCCCCTGCTCCCTCCCCGTTATCAGCCTTCTTGCGTGTCGGTGGGGCGGCGCTTCCTACGGTACGGCGCGTTCGGGACGAGCTGCTTGATTGACAGGTTGAGCAGCGTGAGGGAGCGGCGAGCCGCTGCGAGGGAGCGGATCAGGAGAGGATCGGGTGACGCGTAAAACGGCAATCAAGGGGGGAAAATGATGCGCGGAGGAGGAGGGAAAGAAAACAAAACAAAACAAAACAGAGGAGGAATGATGATAAAACGGGACAGTGAGCCTCTGCTTAAAGGGATAGTTCAGATTTTTGGAACTTAAGTTGTATGAAATACTGCCCATTAATATCTCAACTGTATTAATTGATTGCTAGAGTCCCGTAGTGGGAGTTCTGCCCTGGCTTTGGTCAATATTAAGTAGTTCTGGTCATTGTTGGGGGGTCACTGGGGCCACGCAGGACAATGAATACACAAATCTAACATAATTTGTATTGTTGAATTATTTCTAAAATATTAGCACGTCCTTTGTTCATTTTTGGCCCGCCTATCACATGGAACTGCTTTTTGGCCATAGTGATATGGACACAAAATAGATAGTTCCCTGTGATAGAGTTAAAATGAATGAAGGATGTGCTAATATTTTAGAAATGTGCCAACAATACAAATGAAGTTCATTTTTTTAGATTAATTTACTGCGTGGCACCCAGTGACCCCCCAAAATGAACAGAACTACTTGATATTTCACCAAAACCAGAGCAGAACTCCCACCATGGGACGCTGGACATCAATTAATACAGTTGACACCACTGTATTAATGGAAAGTATTTCATACAGCGTAACTTCATCTGAACTACCCCTTTAAAGGGACATTTCACAATTTTGCAATATGTTAACCCACTCCTGCTTATTTGGGTAAAAAAAAACAGGGGACTGAAGGTAACTTCCGGGACTCATGACCATGGAGATTATTGCACAGAGTGTTAGAGGGCAGAATGATCAATACACCAGAAACACCATGACGTCATCATACATCCGGTTTCGATGTGACGCTTCAAAATAAGGGTTTTGACCAAAAGCCGAATAGGAATATCAAGGAATATTTGCGAAGGAAGAAACCAGGGCTGCGCCGTGACACCTCAAGTGGCAAAACCCTTGCCACTTCAGGTGGTTTTGAAAAAAAGTACATGGCAGCGAATGGGAGCCCGCTGGGAAGCTTGTAAACAAACATTATTTATGATGAATCGGTTCAGGAATATATAAGACACATAACAGGTTGTTTTCAAGGCGCACCCATACCATTTTCGGTTACAGGACTTTTATTTGGCAAATAAAGCATCAATAATAACATCAGTTGTTGTTGAAGTTGCAACAGACACGCAGCATGCATAAAGCTAAAGGTCTGACTCAGAGAGTTTTCTGTTTTCAATGATGAAATGCAGTTGTTTTAGTGGTGCCACAGCTGTAGTTAGTTAGTAGCAGCAGTAGTGTTTCGAATCATTTTAAATACAAGCACTTTAATTTGAAATATCTTGTTGTTGTTTCGCATGCCATCATGTTTTGCTGGGGCAGTCTGCCCATGCCCAGGCCCAGGCCTAGATCCGCCCCTGATGCTAGTTAGTCAGGGGACATCCTCGTGCCCACTGTGATAAAAGGATATAGCCCTGGGCAGATTGGGTTTGGCCACCATGATAGACTACCTGCCACCTGGCCTTAGAGACCGCACACACACACTGACGGGTCAGAACCCAGGGATGTTTTGGGAGGGACTCTGTGTCACTTAGCGCCGGTCCCTGCACACGCGGCGGTGATTTAAACCTTTGTGTACTGAACGCGTTTTGGTGTTTTTAGCTGTTGAAAAATAGCAGATCTACAAGCTCATATCGTGCCACCGAGTGGCACGATATGAGCTTGTAGTTCTGCTATTTTTGAAAAAATTGTGAAAATGCGGTGCAAATCTTTGAATACATTATTTCGGAAGCAAACATTTTTAACTCAAATCTTTGCTTCTGGGGATCCCTAGAAACAACATGCTTTTAGATGAGGTTCTGCCTGGGGGTCCTTCCGATGAAATATTATGTCAAGCATCACTGACGCAAAGATTCTTAAAATAAAAGAGAGAGAGAGAGAGAAAAAAGAAAAACTAGAATATCACGCCAGGACCGAATTTAGTGTCCCAAACTAGAATTTAGTGTCATGGACTATAATCTAGTGTCAGGAACTAGAATCTAGTGTCAGAAACTGTAATCTAACTTCAGAAACTACAGTCTACTGAGAGGAACTAGAATCTACCGTAGGGGACTGGAATCTGGCTTGAGGAACTAGAATCTAGCATCAGAAATTAGAATCTGATGAGGACACAATAGGTTAAAACACATTGTATGTTGGGGGACATCCATGCCGCTGGCCGTATAGAGGTCCCTGTACGCCGGGTGATTTAAAAGTTAAAACACATTGCATGTCAGCTCTGTGAGGCCGTGCCACCGGCCTCATAGAGCCGGGTCCCCCTGCACTGCACTGAGACGAGAATTACACCCCAGAAGGCTTCCTTTATACCTTTATTTGCAGTTGATTTATTTCCCCAAAAATGGTCCAGTTGTTATTATATGGGGGGGAAAAATCCTTATTTCCCCTACCCCACCATAAGCTTAGAATAGGGTTATGGGATGCTGTTAACATTCTCGTATTTCCATCGCTCCAAAAGGCACTTTTTTTTGCTATGCTGTATATTCTCTCTCCAACATGTCAATAGTGTGTCGACACTCACACTTTCACTTTCGGTTCAGCAGTGTTACAGCTGTCTCAAAAGGTGGGGGCGTGGCATACGGTTTATGGCTGAACCAGTGCTGCACCAAAAGGGAAAGTGAAAGTGTGAGTGTCAAAACGCTACTGACATGGTGGAGAGAGAATATATAGCAAAAAAAATGCATGTGAGAGTGATGGAATTAGGTTAATTTGAGCAACATCCCATAGCCTCATTCTAAGATTCACCTACATGTATTTCCATCGCTCCAAAATGCAATTTATTGCTGTATATTGTCTCTCCACCATGTCAGTAGTGCGTTGACACTCACACTTTCACTTTCGGTTCAGCAGTGGTTCAGCTATAATCCATGTGCCACGCCCCCTACTTTTGAGAATCACTGCTGAACCGAGTGAAAAGTGAAAGTGTGAGTGTCAACACACTATTGGCATGGTAAAGAGAGAATATACAGTATAGCAAAAAAAAAAAGCATTTTGAAATGATGACAATAGGTGAATTTGAAACATCCCATAGGCGCATTCTAAGCTTACTGTATGACGGGGTAGGGGAAACTTCGCAAAACAACTGGACCACTTGTTTGGAAATAATCAACTGCAAATAAACCTAAGAAAGCTTTCTTGAGTGGAATTCTCCTTTAAGGGTGGAAGAAGTGCACAGGTGGAAGTCAGGGGAAGTGCAAATGAACTTTGCAAGTTGTGAGGCCACACGTCAGAGGGGGAGTATGGCTGACGCACACCCAGGTGCCAGACGTGTCAATTAGTCACGTCGCCTTGCAGATTGTGGGCCAGCAAACTACCGCTATATTCCAGTGTGTATTTTTTGAGGTTGGAGTGGCATGGATTGCTGAAAGAAAACCAGGATTAGTGACACACATGCCTTTGCATTTGGTTGAGAGGTGCAACAATACCGTATAATAGATTTTATTTTCAATAAACGGAAGTATACTGTATATCAAAATGAAAACAGCAACATTGACTGTATCCTATGGTATCGTTTTGCAATAAATATATATATATATATATCAATACCAGGGATTTCCTGATTCACTTCGATCCGATCCTATGGTACAATTTCTATGTTGGCCGATACAAAATACCGATATCAGAGAATAATATACTGTATATAATAAAAAATAAAAATAAAATCGTATATGAAGTACACCAACCGGGAATAGCAGACTCCTCATTCAAATGTGCACTTGGCAACTCCAAAGCAAATTCCACATGTCCCACCCAACATTTTATATGCCATAATGCCAACCGAAATATGCACATGTGCCGTGCGTACGTGGCGTGTGTCTTCTCCCGTTCGACGACATGCAGTCGAAACGCTAATGAAAATGCTTCCGGACATCTGCGACGTTCCATTTCCTTCCTCATTTCCTTTTTTTTCTCCTCCTGGCAAGCTTCCTGACAAAACTTTCACTGCGCAAAGTGACAGACAGCTGGCGGGTTCGTCGTGGACACGGCCCGCCCCGCCAACTAATAGGACGCATATAGCGGCAGAGCGGTGTGTGTGCGTGTGTGTGTGTGCGTGCGTGCGTGCGTGCGTGCGTGCGTGCGTGCGTGCGTGCGTGTGTGTGTGTGTGTGTGTGTGTGTGTGTGGAGGTCACGCGTCTCCGGTAGAACACACTCTTTCGTTTGTCCTTCAGAGAAGGGGCCTCTCCTGACGCTAATCTAGATGCATCGGTTTAAACCTGCAAACAACGCGACGCCAAGCCTAGGACAGAGCTCAATCAATCCTCTGTGTAATTTCATCAGGACAACCACACTTCTTTCTCTCTCCTTCAGACCGCTCTGACGGCCGTCCCATGCACCACCCCAGCCTCCACCCGTCACACAGCAAACCAAGCGGGGCGCCCATACATCACTGTCCATGCCTTTGCAGTACGCTCCCTTTTCCCTTGGGTTTGAGAGGTGACAGTACTTCATTAGACCCCCTTGATGTTATTGTTGTGTGCAATGAAGTCTTTCCTTTGGATTTGAGGGTTTCTTCCTGGAGGCTGAAACCTTGACAGTCAAATGTGCCAATGAAAAAAAAAAAAACAATAATAAATGGCTAACGTAGTGACATCACATTATCAGCCAGCTGCTGTAACTCCTGACTGTTTATCATACTACTGTGGGTGTGGCTTCGGTTCAGGTGGATCTCCACCCATCACCACATACCAGGGAATATATGAACAGTATGAACAATACCCGTTACCACATTATTCTCATTGTATTATTATTACCTTTTCCAGCAAAAGTAATATTGCTGCAATATTGCTGGGTAATATGTAATGTTAATCCGCCAAAACATGCCTTATACTTGCCCAAATGTGCATTCTATTTTTTTTTTTTGCTTGAGTATTTTGCACATGTACAATGAAAACGTGTTGACGTGTTTTATTTTTTTAGAGTAACTATTGTGTCATCGCAATTTTGCACGCTCCTCCACTTCTCTCTCTCTTTCTTTATCACAGACACACACATACAGACAACGTTTGAGGCAATGCTAGCTAGCCTAACTGTGGTACATTTCAAAACACGACGAGGCAACACAGCATTACTGGGGTATGCGCTTCAAAAGGTGCATTTCAAAACGTTGAGGGAGGTGCCTTTCCAAAATGTGTTCTGCGATGCAAATAAAGGGGGCATGGCCGGGGCATGTCAGCAGGTCTTTAATGGAGTTTCATCTCATAGTCTTATAGCCTACAACTGCAATACGATGAAATAAAAAACAAAGCCAAGTTGCAACAGTGTAAGTCATCAAGTCAACTTTTGCGCAATGTGCCCCTGGATCCAGAACGAGTTTGACACTGTTCTAAGCCCTGCGTCCGCGTTGCGACGTGCCTGCGGTTATGTTGAGGGTGAGAGTTGGGGGGTGGGGTTAGTCATTTCGGACCAATGGGAGGTCGAAAACAATGGAACTTACGATTTCTTTTTGTTGTTGTTGCACTTTGTTGTAGTTTTCTATAGCTCAGCCATGTAGAGTGTGGCCGTGCGGCGGTGAGGTGCCACCGCCCGCGGCTCTACCAGGCATGTTTTATACCGATGACAAATGGAGGTAGTGCTGTGTGGGCGTTTGGGGACACGGCAGTGGAATCAGGTGCTGTGGTATGAGGCTATACGGGCCTGCAGGCTCCAGCAGCTTCCAGTCTGCAGAGCCACACTGTACGCTGTGTAGCACAGGGGCGGATTGGCACATATTTTCCCACCGGGAGAATTTTGCCTTTGCCAGGCCACCCTGGGGGGGGTGTCAGCTGGTTAACCAGATGTAACTCTTTGAGAGCGTAAAAATGAAACCAAATGGACCCTTGCGGGTCCATTCCCAGATAGCAAAACGCATTGATTCAACGTTGAATTTTGGTTAGATAACCAAAATTCAACGTTGAATCAATGGATTTTGCTATCTGGTTTGGTTTCATTTTTACACCCTCAAGAGTTAAAATATTCATCATGTGAATTAGCCCAACTTAGTCTACACAACTAGAGAATGTAGAAGATTAATGGTCATTTTGATCTGTATGTTCCAGGCGAGCATCTAGCACATTCTAGTGCATTTTGGAAGTGCCACTTTAGTGCATTTTGGATCTTGGCAGTTGGCAACACTGCCTCCAGCAGCGCGAGTGCCCTGGCGCACAGGAGTGAACGGGAATATGGCAAACACTAGTTTGCCAGGCCTGGGCCTGGCGCCCTGGCCTGCCCTGGACTTAAAAAAAAAAACTGTCCAGGCCACTAGGTGGCGCAGGCCACCGGGAAAACTCCCTGTACTCCAGATGGCCAATCTGCCCTGGTGTAGCAGCATGCATGCAGTGGACTGGAGCAGCTAT
Organism: Benthosema pterotum; assembly: GCA_039105355.1. Taxonomy (NCBI): domain Eukaryota; kingdom Metazoa; phylum Chordata; class Actinopteri; order Myctophiformes; family Myctophidae; genus Benthosema; species Benthosema pterotum. Next base: position 11,802,956 of record CM076966.1, read on the forward strand.
TTCAGAGCTTTTCAACCTTTTTCATACCAGAGCCCACTACTTTTTTCTGCATTTTAGCCGTGGTCCACCATTTGATGTTGAGTTCAGTTTCTCTGACCCAAAACTAAGGATTTTCAAGTTTTTGTCAACAATTTAGGAGAGATAACTGGCAAAATGTTGGTCAAAATAACAATTCTTCTACATTTTCTAACTGTGTACATTCTTGAAAGTAATTCAGATGTTTACGTATAATTTAACGCTTGAGAGCGTAACATGAAAACCAGTGGACCCGTAACGGTCCATTTGGTTTCATTTTATGACTCAAGCTCCAACCAGCAGCACTGGATAAACAGCGTCTCCTTCTTTGCATCGCTGCACATGTCCGACGCGTTTTAATGTGCCCCTAACAACATTGACACAATTCTATAGTTCCTATCCAGAACTAACACTAGTTTCTAGTTTCCACCTAGAATAATATTATTTAAACACACAAAGATCTGAGACCTGATTGTTATTAAAATTCCTCCATTTTATCATTTTGACACTATTATGAAGTGATATGAACACAATTTCATTTTAAAAATGATTACAGAAACATTTTAGAATTAACAATTTTCCTTAATATTAAATCAGATTTTTGTCCCAGTCTTTGGAAATGAGGTTTGTCCTATAATTATAGTTGTCTTATATTTGGGACAATATGGTAATTATCGTTTGATGTATCAGTTCGCTCAATCTCTCCAGTTCATTAACTGCAGTGTGTCCAAAAACAATGCTCTGTGGCCTGCTCTGCCTTTTGAAGGAAATTACCAGACACAGGCCTGTCAGATGCCATACTGGCACTTCCTGAGCTTTTCCAAAGTAAATTGATCTGCTAAATGGCCCTTATCAACCAGCGCAAAAAAAAAAAAGAAAAGAAAAATGAATAAATCAAAATGAATAAAAAAAAACCTCAGACCCTTTCTTAAGACATTATACTGTAATGAGCTTTAGTTTCCCTAACATTGACTGGCGGCCATGACACTTTGTAGACACTTTGTGTGACACTTTGCGGCCATGACACGTAGACACTTCATCGCCGCCCCAATGCCATTTTCTGTGCATGAAGTCGCACCCATGCCATGGTTGTTACAGAACTTTTATTAGGCAAGTAAAGCATCAATAATAACATCAGTTGTTGTTGAAGTTGCAACAGACATGCAGCATGCATAAAGCTAAAGGTCTGACTCAGAGAGTTTTCTGTTTTCAATGATGAAATGCTGTTGGTTTAGTGGTGACAGAACTGTAGTTAGTTAGTAGCAGTAGTAGTGTTTCAAATCATTTTAAATATTAATGATATTAATTTGAAATATCTTGGGTTGTTTTGCATGCTATCATGTTTGGTAGTGCCGTCTGGGCATATAGAGGGGCATTGCCCCCCCATGGCTAGATCCGCCCCTGTATGTACGTTGTTTTGAAGAAGCCATCAGAATATTTTCATGGATCAAAAGCACAAATAGTTTGGCGATGCTCCAAAGGTAAGCAAGCAAATCTCCGGGGGTGAAACCCATTAACGTAGCGCTGTTAAAGCGTAGCGGAAGTGTTAAGGCCTTTTTGTTCCCACAATGTTAGAGCCAAGGTTATTGTAAATCAAATTGCCCAAATCCCATCAAACGTATTGTCCTTTCTGTGGTTATGTGTTCCAGGTGCGGATTGGCACATATTTTCCCACCGGGACAATTTTGCCTTTGCCAGGCCACCCTGGTGGGGGCAGCTGGTTAACCAGATGTAACTCTTTGAGAGCATAAAAATGAAACCAAATGGACCCTTGCGGGTCCATTTGGTTTCATTTTTACACCCCCAAGAGTTATAATATTCATCATGTGAATTAGCCCAACTTAGTCTACACAACTAGAGAATGTAGAAGATTAACACCTTTTCTTTTTTGAAGGATAGAAACACTAGTTTGCCTGGTCTGGGCCTGGCGCCCTGGCCTGCCTTGGACTTTTCAAAAAAAGAAAAAAAAAAAGAAAAAAAAAAACCTGTCCAGGCCACTAGGTGGTGTAGGCCACTGGGAAAACTCCCTGTACTCCAGCTGGCCAATCCGCCCCTGATGTGTGCCCCTTCCTGCCACGGCACCATATGTGCTCGCTTTTCAGAATGGGCCTGAAATTGCACCAAATGCTGGTGCCTCTCTCAGCCTTCTGCTGTGCCATCATCGCAAACGCTGTTTCCTCTCATTATGGGAAATAGCCTTAAATTATTAGTCCACCTCAGCCAATTTCAAGCCATTTCTTCCTATAATAACCATCAGTCCTTGCTACTCATTATAAGACATGGGACCATTCTGTCTATACTCTGTGCCCAGTGACAGCATGGAAACATCTTGTTTGTTTGTTTTAGTTAAAGGGGCTCCATGAATTTAAAATCAAATGTATCATATAAATGTTCGCTTTTTAATGCTCCTGTAAAAATTGTGGTCAAAACAAACCCTCAGATAATTATTTTTTTCCTATTTTCTCAGTGTGCTATTTGGCTGCAGTACCGGGAATGTCCACAAAAACAGCCCCAACCCCTCACGGCTTCCCCCCGCCCACCTCATTGTTATTCCCTGTCTCATTAGAATATGCATGACCTGCCTGGTTTCAGTGGCTTTGATTCGCCTTCTTTGAGAGGGGTGTGGATTCCATGCATACCCTTGACTTAAAGGGTGAAGGCAACATTAAAGGGTGGGGGCTATTTAAAGGGGAAGTCCACCCATTTTCAACATTCTAATATGTCATTAGTATACCCTAGAGGTGCTGGGTGGACATGAAAAAAAAAAAAAAAAAAAAAAAAAAACTTCCCCCATTTTGTGTTCCCAAGAAATGGAGGTCTGAAGAAAGCCACTAACATGGTGAAACATCTTGATGGCACCATCAAGATGTATTTTCACCATGTTAATGGATTTCTTTAGACGCTTCTTTTTTCTGAGAGCGTACAAATGCATTTGTACGCTCTCAGAAAAAATGTTGAGAACGGCCAGAATTCCCCTTTAAATGGGTACATCACTAAACAGGGACATCACTAAACAGGAAAATCTGAGTGCGCCCATTCATGCGCCACCATTCAGACACACGCAAAAAAATTGCAGATATCTCTGACACTGATAAATACATAAGTAAATCCTGAAAAATCTGCAATTCATGATGGTGGATCCCCCCCCTTAATGCAACTTCAGACATCAGTGGCTTTCCACAGGAATGCCCGTTGATTATGCCATTGGTATCGGCACATTTGAAGACAAACACTGTGTCATCCTTACCAGGCGTGAGCCAGACAAATGGCCGCCAGGAGAATGACACTAGCCAAAGACACCAAGAGCTGCCAGCCAGCAAACTAGTGCTCTGGGAACCAACTCACACACAGGCACCGCCATCACGTCTGCACACTAACATATGTCGACGTTGTACTGGCAAACCAACAAACTGGCCCATGCGTGATGTATACAGAGAGGCAGTCAGGAGCGGATCTAGGCATGGGCATGGGTGCCATGGTCTCCCCCACCAAACACTATGGGCATGCAGAACAACCCAAAATATTTCAAATTAAAGTGCCTATGTTTAAAATGATTTGAAACACAATACTACTAGTTGTGGCACCACTAAACCAATAGCATTTCATCATTGAAAACAGAAAATTCTCTGAGTCAGACCTTTAGCTTTATGCATGCTGTGTGTCTGTTGCAACTTCAACAACAACTGATGTTATTATTGATGTTTAATTGCCTAATAAAAGTCATGTAACCAAAATTTGGTATGGGTGCGGCTTCATCGCCCGCGGCACGAAGCGACACGGGCGATGAAGCTACCCCCATACCACCCCCCCCCAACTGGGAAATGTTACATCCGCCCCAGGAGACAGTCAAATGTCTTCTGACAAAGGCGGGTCTCTGCAGCAATGAGCTGAACTGCAAATATATACATCATCTACACAGCAAATTTGCACCGTGAGTGATTTATTTTCAGTTCATTTTCAGTTACAGTGGAACTATGTGTTTGAGGTGGCAATTGCAAAGGGCCTGCATATTCCCCACTCAACACAGCGCATAGCACTGTAGAACACTGTACAGCGTGGGCTGGGCCTATACATCCACATGCACTGCACTGTAGGCCTATAATATATATGATGGAACGTACTGTACCACAGCGGGCACTGGGGAAGTGTGGGCTCCTCTGCACTCCGGCATACTTCTGAACAAGGTTATTTATTTATTTATTTATTCTTACAGAACACTTATTTGGTCCATTTGGTTCCATTTGTGCATTCTCAGAAAAAAAACATCCTAAAACAAAAAAACATTAACATGTCTATACATATCTCTAAGCTCTGTTAATGACACAGTAAATGGTCGAGAATGTGTGGAATTCCCCTTATATTGAGAGTTTGATTTTCGAGGGGAAAAAAAACTACAGAATGACGTCATACCACTGCAACCACCGCTCTTTCCAGTCCTCCCCGCTCTGATTTTACTCACCACCAACAGCGGTGGTCGTGGTGGTGAGGGTGACATTTTAACAAATACTGTACACCGTTTTGAAGAAGAAAAAAAAAAAACGTTTTCCTATCCCAGGGCCGGATTTAGCCAGCCCTACTAGGGTGGGCTGGAAGAATGGCAGGGTGGGCAACTCCAAAGTTTTTCATATGAAGCAGTGGTTTTCAATCTTTTTGACACCAGGGCCCACTTTTTTATTCAGCATTTGAGCACCATTTGAGAACATTTTAGCCCCACAGACCCCAAAACTAAAGATTTCTTTTGCTTTTGTCCACAATTCCAGGCTGGATTTGGGAAACGAAACAGTCTAACATAGAGATCAAAATGACCATTAATCTTCTACATCAGGGGTGCCCAACCTTTTTTGACCCAAGATCTACTTTTCAGCAGCCAACCCCTCCGGGATCTACCAGTCCAATATCAACATTTCAAACCACACGCATCGTTGCCGGCCTGCAGTAACTTCACAACAACACAACACTACGTTGTTTTACCACTTTACTTTATGTCCATATAAGCATAAAGTACAACGTACAAATGAAACCAAATGGACCCTTGCAGGTCCATTTGGTTTCATTTTTTCAGCTGGGGACCACCTGGAACTCTCTCAAAGACCAATGGTGGTCCCCAGACCACTGGTTGAAAACCACTGATATTACCTTTCACTGTGTGGGCAGGATGCATCTTTGGGTGGGCTCTGCCCCACCCCTGCCCCCCCTCTAGATCCGGCCCTGTCCTATACTCATATAACAAGAATACCATGACAATCACGTTTTAGGGTGGGGTGGGAAAAAAAGCATCACGGCATCCAGTCTTTAAAATAAATAAAACAAATCAAGCGGCCACGACCGAGACACGATCCATTTCAAAGGAAATGGCGCGATGATGCGTTTCAGATGTCAAACTAATTCCCCCACCCACCCAGCTAGGCTTCCACTTCACTGCCCACGACTTGCCATGTGTTTGTGGAATTATCACAAGCGTTCCCTCCCTCCCTCCCTCCCTCCTCCGTCTCTCCATCTCCACACCCCCCCCCCCTCTCTCGTCTCGGTGGGGACAATTAAAGTGTGACAGGCCTTCATTTAACAAGTGCTGTTTTACCGGCGTATAAGGATGAACACATGGCATTCTAATTACCGGCGGACAACACGTGGGCTTATATTCCACACGCTGCTTTACTGCCTTCTTTTTTTTCTTTTCTCTCCCAAGCGCCACCGCTCCGACGGCGGCGGCAGCATCTCTGATGTACCTGCGCCGAGATGGCACGCCAGACCTGAAATTACAGGGATTAATGTTCCTAACGCTAAACACTTGGAAAATGGCTTCTCTCCTCTCCTCTCCTCTGATGTGCATGAGCGCCATGCACACGGGAGAGGGGGGGTTGGCGGGATCCACTTTACGTGCATCGTACCTCCTCCCTCCCTCCCTCCCTCCCGCACCATTATTCACTCTTTTAAAAGCGATTGCTGCTTCTCAGCGCCGGGCCCTCCTGCTTGATGAATGGGCGTCCGCTCGCCAGGAAAACTTTAATTCGGAGCGTTTAGCGTTAGCAACACAATTATTGTCAAGATGAGGGAGAGGACGCCCCTAGGAGAAAAGGCCTCCGTCACACTGCGGAGGAGAAACGCTAAGTACCTGCTTTGATCTTGCCCGGAACAATTATGATTTTTTTTTTTTATAGCTGCATAACCGGGACTTATTTGAACAAAAGGGTAGTAGTATAACCAATCTGTATTATGGCAGGTAGATTATGCTAATAGTAACGACCTGGGCTCTGTACTCTTCTTCTGACGAGAAACGTAGACTCTGCAGACCTCTGGTTGACAGTAATTGAGACGAATAACAGTCTAAGTCAACCCTAATTATGCATAATGTATAAAGGCTGGATTTGGGGCCAGGACAGCTATAGGTCTTTTTGTGGAGGCTTCCGATTCAAATATGGACTGAAGGTCTTTGTACACTGATGCGTTTTTTGGGGCGGAAACGACAAAAGAAATCCGGAGTACAGGGGGAAAAAATAGGCTGTTGGTGGCAGGTTGACAGAGGTAAAACATTACTATCTGTTTTAACAGATCAGGACAGATCAGTGTGTGGCGTCACAGGACTGCTATTGTTTAGGGCTCATCGGTCCACTGATCATTCTAAACTAAAAGACGTTCTGAAGCTGCCAGGATGGATTCTTATAAAGGGTCTGAAACGACCCTTCCTGTTTTTGGCAAAAGATGAAGATGAACCCAATACTGTCTTTTTCTCTTTCCGTTCCTAGGCCTGTGATGTATTAGCAACCAAAACCTCTGACCAAAGACGACCCAGGGAATCTGTACAAATTTTGTACGCAGCCTATAATTAGACTCTTTTTGAATGTGTCCAACAAACAGGGGCGGATCTAGGCATGGGCATGGGGGCGCAATGCCCCCCTAAATGCCCAGTCTGCCCCACCAAACATGATGGCATGCAAAACAACCCAAGGTGTTTTAAATTAAAGTGCCTTTATTTAAAATGATTTGAAACCCTACTACTCCTACTAACTAACTAGTTGTGGCATGACTAAACCAACAGCATTTCATCATTAAAAACTGAAAACTCTCTGAGTCAGACCTTTAGCTTTATGCATGCTGCGTGTCTGTTGCGACTTCAACAACAACCATTCTTCCTGCCGCCCCCATACCATTTTCTCCTGCCCCCCCCAATTGGGAAATGTTACATCCGCCCCTGCCAACAAATAGTTGAAGATCTGCAGACTGCCTGTGAGATAATCCTGCAAGTGACTTTAGACATTTTCTCAGAGAAATGGCCTCCCGCTCAAAGTTAAAGCAGTCAGTTAATCAGTTATGGCGTATTTTGGAGGCATTAAACTGCAGTTTATTCCTGCGGTGAAACGTCCCTTGAACTAAATTACAACAAAACTCTGTGTGTATCAACGGCCAAAGTACGGTTGACCCGATCATCATCAACAACCCCTCTGGCAAATTAAACCCGACGCGGGCCGCGGCGGGGTGTGGCGCATGCATGCAGCGTTTTCTATAGCTCTCCCTGGGCGCGCCGCGTCCATAAAGCCGAAGGTGAAAGAGTGCATGGTGAAGGATGGTAACACGGCCGACCTGACAGCGCCAACGTCTTCATTTTCAACCGCGTACTGAGTGAGGTTTAAAAAATGGAAGCCCATCCTGCCCACCTGGGTGTACCTTGAGCTGTCTGAAAAGAAGCGATTACCTGCCCGCCTCGTGGAGTGTGTGCAGCGCCGAGCTGCCTGCCTGCCTGCCTGCCTGCCTGCCTGCCGGGGGCCTTGGGGAATTTGATCGCCAATTAATCACAAAATCCCAAAAAGGCTCTATTCATCAAAAGCTAATGGTTTCTTTCACTGATGAATAATTTTACCGTGGAAAAAAGAAAAGGCAAAAAGAAGAAGAAGTAGCGGTGGAAAGTATAGGAGGTGATCCAGGTTCTTCCGATGTCCTTCGCTGTGCTATTAAACTCATGCACACACACACATATACGCACACAGAGTAAGGAAGTTGTGTCTGTTTCTTTTTTTTTCTTCTCTTTTTTCACAGTGAAATTTAATTCCTTATCGGTGAAAAAGTGTCGCGCTTCAACCTTGTAAAACATGGAGCGAAAGGCAAATATATGGGTTACGTAATATCTTGCTGAAAGCAAGCATATTCAAAAAGTGAAACCAAAACAAATCCAGCTCTGAATTCATTTCTTGGCCGTTACGCACTTGTATAGACTGCAGCACGCAGAGATGACATTGAAACACGCGCAGAAAAAATGATAAACATGAGGGCCTTGAAAACAACCGGACCTGAAAGCACATGCAGGGCCCAAGCAGAAGCCCCAAAAAAACTGTATGGTTTTGACTGACACGGACCCCGTGTTGACCCTCAGGGACCCCTATACACAGTAACACGGTCATTTCTCTATAGGCCTACCGCAGGGGTCAGCAACCTGCGGCTCAGGAGCCACATGCGGCTACAGAACACAGCCCTAGTGGCTCAGTGGCTGTAGCATACACACACTGGGGTGATCCACACCAAAATAATATAAACATTTCAGGCACCCAAAACGGATTGCGCTGTCTGACAGTTAAAGTGGAGCTTTCAATCTGAACCACCCATTTTCAAAGGTTTACTCAGTTTACTATGTCATTAATATACCTTAGAGATGTTGGGCGCGATTTTCATTCCCCCCCTTGTCCCTAACGTTACCCGATACCCGCAGCGAATTCCCTTATTGCTATTTTGGTCACCTTTTCTCTTCCCTTAGCCACTATTCTTTATGCCGACACCGTTATTTGTGGCTGGAGGTGTGGTCATGGGCGTGTTTGTTGCGCAGTCCCTTAAGTTGCTAATTTCGTCAAATAGATTTGGGAACTAGATAACGCCACATCAGACCACCCCTTAACCGATCCGCGAAGGCAGAGCCACGTGCGCACGATGCGCGTCTGTGCGCCTTTGGAGATGTCCACAACTCCACGTGGAAAGGCGCCAGTTCAATTCATCTCCTTATTTATGCTGGATTGTCCTATAAACAGCTGTAGATTGCCTGCTGTCGGTCACTTCCTTGTGTTTAGGTAATGTACAGTATATAATATAATTAAATACATTAATTAACTTGTGACGCAATGCTGTAAATTGCAAAAAAAACTCTGGAATTCGCGGCAAAAAAACTTTTTTTTGATCATTGATTTCTCGGTCAATTCTGGACCATTTTTTACATTTCAAAGTGCAGCGTGACGGGAAAGACCTCCTCTCTCAGATGCTGTATAGTATATGTGGGTAGGTCTTCTCTACGATGCGGGATCTAGCAAAATGTAAGTGTCGGGATTTTGGTGGAAACGGCCCACCAAATCCCCGACACTTACATTTTGCTCGATGCGGGATCGTAGAGAAGACCTACCCACATATACTATACAGCATCTGAGAGAGGAGGTCTTTCCCGTCACGCTGCACTTTGAAATGTAAAAAATGGTCCAGAATTGACCGAGAAATCAATGATCAAAAAAAAGTTTTTTTGCCGCGAATTCCAGAGTTTTTTGCAATTTACTTTATAACATTTCGCAGACTTGGGATAAATGCACGCCACATACAGCAAAAAAAAACATGGAACATGTTTTTTCAACATAACATGTTGAATGGTAAGAAATGATTGAGAATTGACCGAGCTATAATTGTTTCAAAATGAGAGCATAATCTTTGAGAATAGGCTACTCATGCATGTGTGTGTCCTAAGCCCGCAGCCAGGCTGCGTGCTTCGAGGGTCAGACATAGCAGTAGGGATAAGGGAAATAGATAAGGGATGAATTAAAGGGAATGGCAAGACCAACACGGATTGGATGAAAGCTAAAAACGCCCAAACCACACCTATGCATAATTTAACGGGTATAGGAGGTTTTTAAGGGACATAGGATGGTCACGAAATTATCAACTTTAGTGTGGGAACGCCTCTTCCCCAATGCTAAGTGCGTTAATTGCGTAAAAGGGCTAATGTAACCAAAATCGAGCCCGTTGTGTGGACTAGAAATGGAGTTCTGTAAAACTCCTTTATTTTATTTTTTTTAGAAACTCCATTTCTGAATTAAGGTTGTGTTTCACCATGTTAATGATTTTTCTTTGAGGACCTTTTTTTCTGAGAGTGTGCAAATGGAACCAAATGGACCCGCTAGGGTCCATTTGGTTCACATTTGCACACTCTCAGGAAAAAAAAAAAAACAATAAAATGCGGCTCCACGCCGCTCCAGACAGATTTTGAATTTAATTTTGGGTCGAAAATGGCTCTTTCAACATCTTGGGTTGCCGACCCCTGGCCTACCGTTTGGGATGTGGGGCAGCACGGCAGAGATGCCCCGGCACCACCTGGCGCGTTCCTGTGGGTTTGCAAGCTTGTGGGACCGCCCCAGAGACCACCACACCCAGTTGCACCACTTCACTTCACATGAGTGTGGGAGACATAGGTGGCCTATACTATATCAGCGCACAGGATGTGTTTGATTTTTCTGAAGGATTAAGACAAGGATTAGGAGATAAAGGTGATTGAAAGAAATGGATAGAATGGATGTCTATGTGCGCGATACGCGGACCTGTGGTATAGACAACAACTGCTAGAAAGACCTAGAAGGACAAGGCTAGCTACGCTAACGGTGAGTAGCGTTGTGACCCAATTAAACATAGTAATTGGGAACTATTGTTTTAGATCAATCAATTGACGGAGATTCAAGTCAATGCTGCGTGCCACATACCACTACAATTCCGCTCAGGGCAGCTGGATTCCGGGAACTCAAGCTCATGAGAAAACACACACACACACACACACACACACACACACACACACACACACACACACACACATACACACACACACACACACACACACACACACACACACACACACACACACACACACACACACACACACACACACACACGTGAAGGGATTGGTGCAACTTCGTGTTGGGGTGATCACATATCAGTCCCTACCCTAACAAGCAAACCATGCATACTTAATGATCTGGTAGGGTGCAAGTACTGTACACCTTTTTGAAAGAAATGATTCCTCCTCATATACAATAATACCCGATGATCATGGTTTAGGGTGGGCAGAAATCATGGCACTATCTTTAATGCAATTTCCGTGCTTGGGGAAATTCTGGCCAGGGACAGACCACCAAGCCAGGGACAGACATGCCTATGTCCTTAATGGAGTGGTTGAAAGCAACGGTAGAATCCGCTGGTTGAAAAAAGGTTGCACAGCTATCCTCAGTGGAGAACTATAAACCCTTGTCACACAACATCCAGCTGCTTATAAGCCTACAGGCATATCAAAAGGAATTGGGAGAAGAGGTAGCCAAAAGGCAGCACTTCCACATTTCTTTCCCCACAAAGTATATACTGTAGACCTATATATACTCACATTTTTAATGGTAACACACCAAGGAACGAACGCTTAACGCCGTTTCGCCCATGAGCCTCTGTTCATCATCTATTATTTTCCGTTTGTGTTTTTGTAGCGCACCGACTTGGGATTTGCTCATTTTAATGTGGTGGCGCTGCGCCGCGGCGACAATGGAACTGGAATTGAATTGAATAAAGGGGCAATTATTATCCAACAATTTATAAAAGAGAGTTACTCTGGAGAACTGACAAAAGGAACAAAAGATGAAAGCAGGCATTAGCAACCCATGAGGGTATAAGTGAACATAAAATGGAAATTGACCCATGATGATTTTGATTAAATCCCCTCTTTTGATTTCTACTTTTTCTTTTTTTAAAACAGTCAGGGGAAAGTTATAGTATTCTTTCACAACAATGTGCAGTATAATATTAGGAAGTCAGTGGTGGGAACCCAATGTACATTAGTGCTTATTATGAATATTATGTCGACAGACTTCGCATCACAAATAATGCATTATTGTCCTGCTTTGTTTTTCCCCCTGCTATACATTTGTCATACAGTAAAGTAAAAACAATACTGGGCTATTCTACCACAGGTCGTTTTGAGCAACTAACCTGATTGGTTGAAACAGGTCACATGCAGTCACTTTAACCGCCACACAATCACTACTAATCAATATAAAGATTTCATGGTGTTTTTCTCTCAGAGTGCAGCAGACTGGGTGGCTATAGTTTCTCAGGACGTTTGTGGTCATAGTGACTACATCTGTCATTACAAAAACAGTGATTCTCTTAGTTTTAAGGGCAACTGCGGTAGAATAGCAATATTACACTTGAGAGCACAGAGCTTTAACGTTATTTCATCCACTTCTGCGATACCTTCGGAACACGCCCCGCAGGTACCACAGGTTTATAAGAAAAATAAAAAACATTAAAGGAAACCCTCTCGTGTAATACTGCTTAATTAACACCTTAAGTGCTCTAGACATTAAGCCGAGATAAACTTTCATTTGTACTGTATTATATGCCAAGACGTATGAGCTGTTTAATTTATGAAATAATCATAATAATACATACAGGTATGTATCGACACAAGGTTTTGGCCTAACAGTGACAATGTAATGTATACACCAGTGTGTAATTATGAAATGCCAAATGTTTATATAAAATACAGTAAAACACCTCAAATACCCCAGGAGAATACCCGTAGTTTAAATTCTAAACACGTTAATGAGTGATTTTGATTGTAAAAAGTAAGAAGTGTTACCAGCGATTAAACATGTTCATGTTCTTGTGTTTATAATCTAAACACTATGACACGTTTTAAAGCGCAAACAGCATGCGTCCCTAGAATTGGTGCCATCTAATGGGCTAAAGCTGAGATTGAAGGGCGAGGGGCATTTCTGAGACAATTACATAAGAAATAAATGCTGTCTTATATTCGGGGCAACACGGTACTAACACTACTAACTGATGTGACTAATAGTGGTGTGTGCGTTAGGTATGCTTGCATGCATCTGTGTGCATGTGTGGGATGGAGGTGTGCATACACACGTTTGAGGTCGAAATTTTGTCACATTGGAGGTTAGTGCAGCGGAAGTGTCCTTGGAGGAAAAGCCGACGCAGTTTTTGTTCCCAAACAATAATGCGTCCGGGCCAAATCGCCACGCCTCCCTCTGTCCTGTCTCTCTCTCTCCCTCCCGTACATTCGTCCCCCTTTTCTCATGGCTCCGTCCAGACTCTGCACCTCAAGGTTATCTCTCTCCATCGATTCTTATCATGGGCCTGTCAATTGATCTATTACCCCGATCGCCACGCCTACTTAATGCCGCCTTGATTCATTCTTTGTCGGGTTGCAGCCCCTGAGCGGCAGGGAGGGTTTTATTTTTTTTTTTTTTTGCAGACAGACTTTCAGACATTAAAGGCATAGTAAAGTGATTTCACTGAATCTCTTCTTCTTTGGCTAATCCCTAATCATAGAGCTGAACAGTCCCTTCCCTTTCATGACTTCACCCGTGGTCCAGAAATGGATTCCCCATTAGTTTTCCTCCTAGACCTTTTGAAAGTGATTGATACACTATAAAGATGACGCATGGTTTAGGTACAATCAAATGATTTCTAAGAAGAAAAATCTTCTTAGAAATCAATCATGTATATGGCCGTTTTTTTCCCCTAATTTGAAAATGTATGGTAATATGTGTTTGATTTGTCATAACCTGAGTTGTCCGCGGCATAATCATCTTGTGTGTGTGCATGCACATTTTGTTACCAGGTGGATCAGAGGCTTTTCCAAATCACTACAAATCACTGAATGCTGCTTTAAGATGAATTTCCATGTCCTTTCTTCTCTCAGTCAAGAGAACATGGTGCTCATGTTCAAGCACAAGTCTGATGCCCTGTTGTACCGGTAAACCACTTCACCCAGAGACAGGTGTAGCAAAGCTTTGCATGGCTTATTTCTAACCTGGAAAATCTGGTTTAGGCATTTAGGGTGATGCAGGGGCGGATTTAGGCATGGGCAAGGGGGGGGGGGGGGCCCCCCTAAATGCCCAAACTGCCCCTTAAAACATGATGGCATGCAAAACAACCCAAATTTCCAAGATATTTCACTAAAGTGTTCATATTTCATTAAAGTGTTTGTAATTACAATTATTTGAAACACTACTACTGCTACTAACTACAATTGTCGTACAAGTAAGAGTAAACCAACAGCATTTCATCATTGAAAACAGAAAACTCTCTGAGTCAGACCTTTAGCTTTATGCACGTTGCATGCCTGTTGCAACTTCAACAACAACTGATGTTATTATTGATGCTTTACTTGCCTAATATAAGTCCTGTAACCGAAAATGGTATACCATTTTCTCCTGCCCCCCAATTTGGAAATGTTACATCCGCCCCTGGGGTGATGATTCAGTGTAAAACTCAAGAACACACTGTCTGGATGTCGTCTTAGATGAGATAAAAAAAAGAAAAGTAGTTGCGTAATCAAAACAACCTGCGTTTAGGGGACAACACAGCAATGGAAATCAAGCAGGTAGATTCATTTAATGATACTGTTTGTATGTGAGCCTCTATATTATAATAGGTTTGTATAGGAAGGAGGCAAGGTAGCCAAAATGAACAGTAAATATCTCAATACATTTAAACTGTCTGGGGTGTTCACATGAGACTGAGTAGACTGTAAACGTTTAAAAGTGAAATACTGTATCCCTGTAAAGCAATCAGTGATTTGGGCGATTTGTGAAACTCTCTTGCCCCTCCAGTAACAAAATGTGCACATGCACACACTCTACAGTGTGTGTGTGTGGGGGGTGCAACAGCCAACAGCACATGGACCAAAGCCCCACCCCCACTTGATCCTGATTAAGGAAGGCCCGTCTCATCCTGATTGGACGAAAGACTTTTCTCCCAAAGCCCAAACTGAAACTATTTTTTTTTATCCCAGGGGCTACCCCAAGGACTAGCCAGAAATGAAGATAAAAAAATAACAATATTTGAATTTAGTGAAATTACTTGCTATACCTTTAACTCAAAAACATCTGAACTGTCCCTAGCTGGTAAGTGTCATTAAGCTCCGACGCATGTTCCGACAATCACCTAACGACCACCGGCGCGGGCAGATGCGTCGTCGGTTTCCACGATGGAACGCCGTTTTGCCCGGCGCTCCCGCAACGAAAAAAATAAATAATTAGTCTCAGCAATTTCCCCGTGTTTGTTTGTCATTTTCTCTCCAGACTTTATTTATTTCTCGACAACAACAACAGCAGCAGCAGCAGCTATAGCACGCATGCGGCACAACTCGCTTATCACTTAGGCGCATCAGATAATTAGCGAGATGGAAATGGAAATTCCCAAATCCAATTAGCATTTTCATGACAAGCTTCATTGACACTGTGATATGTTTTATTCCCTGATAGCGGGGGGGGGGGGGGGGGGGGGGGGGGGGGGGAGAGAGAGAGAGAGAATGAGAGAGAAAGAGAGAGAGAGAGAGAGAGAGAGAGAGAGAGAGAGAGAGAGAGAGAGAGAGAGAGAGAGTTGGAGGGAGTGCATGGGGAGGCCTTTATTCATTTATTCCTCTAGTTCCTTCATCCTTTTTCGTCGTTGTTTCCATCATAATAATAATCCACTATTGTTGCTATGCAAATGAAGGGGGGGTTCCGGTTTGGAATCCATATGGAAGGGTTAGTCATTTGACGGTTTTATCAGGCGGCGTGTTTGATGCTTATCTGTTTTGACAGGGAAAACCCCTATGGGGGGAGGGGGTTGAGCCCTCGGCATATTAACAGTCTATTAACGTTGCTGAGCCTGTATATATGCGATATTCCAAAAGGTGCTCGTTTGCTTTTGTAGCGGTATGCGTGTTGACGTTTATGCTTTGCGACGACATGCATTTTCATAAATTGAAGCTGAAGTCCAATTCGTCGGCAGAAAGCAGTATTCAGCATAAATACACCTGGCTTCCACAAGAAAGAGAGACGGGAAGTGTTTTGTATGAGAAACGGATGTCCATCGGATGTTGATATGTTTTCTCATCTTTGGGGGAAAAAATATATTTATATTTATTTTCAACAAATGTGAGTTTAAATGAATGTAGAACTAGACAAGTGCCCTTCTGACCAGGGTAGGTCAGGTTGTGGCCTCCTGGTTGCGCTATAATAGGGCAATGTTAAAATGGTGCCATTTGTTTGTTTGGCATTTGGATGATTTGAGGCATTTTGTCCAAAAATGTGTTTTGCAAATATCCACCTGGGGCGCTATAACAAGCCATTGCGAAAAGACTGGGATATTTTTCTCAACCTAGTAGGAAAGTGCGTTAAAGATTTCATGTAAATTGCCCGGTGTGTTCATCATTTGATGCCTTTTGATTTAAACAGGCCAATCTTGCAAACTTTGAAAGTGAATTATAGGCAATTAGGATGGAATATGAAATATGGGACACATCCATCATGAGCACATGACTCTAGAGATAGTGTGTAACGAATTGTTGGATTTTCAGACAGAATCTGCATGGGCCATATGAAAAAAAGGGTTTTACAAAAATTGGCGCCCTAGAAAAAAAGTTGAAATGAAAAATACAGATGAAAGGTTAATCTTGGTCCACTAAGGAGTGTACAGTACATGCAAGCGATGCAGGTAAAACTGCATACTAGTAAGGGTGGTGCTATAACAGGCTGTTCCTGCCAGGAGAAAGGGATGTCCTGTGCAAAATGTAATTTAATACAGATGTGAGTGGACTTAATTTAACCGTACACCTTCATATATATTTCAATTTATAGGAAAAATCATCCCTCTCACTCGTGCCAGTGATCACTCTCTGCCAACGTTGGCACCCGTGCCTAAGGTTGCCTACCCCTAGTCTAGAGACCATGCAGGGCATGCACAAAGTCCACACAGAAAGGCCCTTTCGCCAATCATCCTGCCTCGCATATGGACACTGTTGACATCGAGGAGGAGACACGCCTCCAGCACCCACAGCGTCCCTAGTGGGAATCGAACCCCAAGACCTTCTAGCTGTGAGGTGACAGCACTACCACTGTGCCATTGTGCCCCCTGTCTTCCCCACTTCACTGTGTTCTGTCATTCGAACTGACAGAAGAGAGAGATCTCTCATTTACTCTACACTGACAACCTGATGGTTGACATTACTGTACAGTGAGCAGGAAAAGGCAGAGAACAGAATCTATTTCTATACCATCCAGTGGAATATGGACAAATGCACTCTCAGTATCCATGCCAAATGTTGCCATGTCAATGTGCCGCATTACCATTAAAGTGTACAACATAATATGAACAGAATCCATCTCTATAGCGTCCAGCGCTGCACAATATCGACCAATGCACTCTCAGCATCTATGCCAAATGTTGCTTTATCGATGTGCTACATTACCATTAGAGTGTACCACGTAAAAGTTTAATTCAAGTTTAACAACTTGAAGAGTAAGCATTATTTAAAGCGTTAATAAGATCCATTAAGAGAATTGTTTTTAATACTTATTAACATTTGGTATGTCACTCAAGCTTGTTTCTAATGTTTTGTGCCTCAATCACCACTCTGATATAACCAGTCCTTGTCATTTTTTTCTGGATTTTGAAAGCAATATTAGCTGCAGTACCACAATGTCCTGGGGTGGTGGCAGGGGCACTGATATGTACATAAATTAAAGGACCACTTCACCACTTTATCTTCATATAATAGGTCCTCCCAAATAGTGTACTATGAACATGATAAAATGTCACTATTTTTTCCAACTCAGTTTGTATCTCATATGGGAGGGCTATGGGTAGTTCAGCAAAAATCACATAATCAATGGGGAATCCAAGCTAATAGAAACAGCAGGCTTTGTACTACAGTATACTGTAAAAAAAAAAATAATAATAATAAATCTGCCCCCAGCCCCTCCTGTCAGACACAGACCAAGTAGAAGAAAAATAAGGTACTGTACTTTATCATGTACAATACATTATTATGTGAGTCATTATAATATGATCCTGGACACTGTAAACAAAGCGGAAATGCAAATTCAGTCCTGAAGACTGAAGAAGAGCAGGAATTATACAAAGGAGGGTGCAGTGACAACAACAAGCTGTTCCTGAGAGACATTTCCAATAAAGCTCCTGAGCCTGATTGTTCAAAATTGGTTGTTTGTGGGGATTTGTTTTAGGGAGCACCAAAAACAAACAATCACAAACCGCAGGATGTGGCGCGGTCCGTTGCGGAGAATTGATGCAGAGGTGGGGGGCGGGGAGGGGCTGTGTCGAGTCAAATTAGGAATGTATGCAGGACAACCATGCATCATTATTTGGGGGTGGGCGTCCTTTGAGAGTTCGGAAAACCGCTTCCGGCACACTTTCCATCGGAGTTCTCTTGTTGAATGAAGTGTGCTTCTGTTCTGTTCTGTTCTTCTCTAGCTGCTGTGCAATTACACACGATGATTTGTAGCATGGATCTGATAAATGATGTCCTCCTATAGATAAACAATCCACAAGTTCCCTCCCTGTTGTCCTTGTAGGCCCAACAAGGCATGTAGGCCTTCGGGCTGCTAAAGCACAGCGACACAGGTCCATGCTTCAAAGAGACAGATTGCTTCTGCATCCCAAGCACTCTACTATGTTTTATTTATGTATTTGACTTTGTGTACGTGTGCGTGCGTGTGCGTGTGCGTGTGTGCGTGTGTGTGTGTTGTGTGTGTGTGTGTGTGTGTGTGTGTGTGTGTGTGTGTGTGTGTGTGTGTGTGTGAGAGAGAGAGAGAGAGAGAGTTCTGTTGTACTGTATGTGCATGCAGTGTCTCTCTTCTCCCTGAAATTGTGTAAATATTGAAATATTCCCAAAGGTACAATGTAAAACCAAGTGTTTGTGTTCTAAACACTTCTGTAACACTGCATAAACGTGTCAGTGTTTAGATTTTTAAAACAAGAATGTGTTTTAATCAGTTTTTAAACCACTAAAAACACTTTTGAGATCAATCATTCAATTGATTAATGCATATAAATGACACTCAAATGGGGACGCTACAGGATTAATCTCAATTAATCATTTAAAGTCCTAGTATAAACCTTGGCCCAAGATTATGGATCTTGCCCTCATGAATGACTTGTTAATGTAACCCAATGTTGTGGGTAAAGTAGAACACATATTTGTGGGCCAATCCCATGGATTGGTTGAAAAACCTAAGTTAGATTGTTGTGAGTTTTTTTCTCTGCGTGATACCACATCAATATGGCATGCCAATGCCATTGTATAGTTTGTTTCGGTGGTATAAATTGATGGGATCTAAAAGAACGGTATAACCATTGGTACAGCGGCAGCATGGATTATAGGCATAGGCGTTTACTTGGTATATCCTTTGTGCCACTGTGGTTTGTTCCATTGACAGACCATGGCAACATGCAGCTGCAGCTTTTATTTTAAGCCACTGAACTGATGTCCTGAGACAACACGAGACGCAGTGCGAACGCACTGAAGGCTTAGCTCAGGTAATAACAATATCAGGTGTTGTGTTGTGTGGTGCATTAATGGATGAATTATTTTGCCGTGTGTTTGTGGCGTGTGCCGTGCCAATGTTGTTTTGTTTGGCCAAATGGAAGCCTTTTGTGGGACACATTAATCACAGCAAATGATAAAATCTAATTAAACTGGAACACTTTTCTCAATTAAACACGTTTTTTTTAAATCCTATGATTTCGTTTCATTCTTTCACCGAGTGCCGATTATCTAGGGTGATCCTGGGCGCTACACACCCTCCGCCAAGCTGGGTAGGCAGCGGACTGGCCTCATGCTTCCTCCAATGCATGAGGAGTCTAAGCTGCCTTCTTTTCCCCTGATAGGGGGGAGTTTCCCTGGATGGACGTAGCGCGTGGAAGGAACACGTTATTCCAACCAGTTCCTTTCCCCTCTATCAGGCGCCCCGGCTGGCCAGGGGGAGGCAGTCTAGAGATCAGGATTACAGCATGTTTTTGCGCAGGGACACGGGGAGAACATGTGAGGGTACCTACCCTGCATGGGTTGCACGGGGAGAACATGCACGTGCAACCCAAAAAATAACAACTGGACCACTTGTGGAAAATAAATCAACTGAAAATAAAGGTAGGAAAGCCTTTCTGGGGTGGAATTATCCTTTTACCTCAGAATATCGACTGCGTTTGCTGCACACACAAGCTGGAGGCGGCTTTAAAATGACCTCAAAAGAGTACCCATGAATTGAAATCATTTATAAGCAATATTATCTACTGTGGACATTGCCAAAAAAAGGAGAAAAAAAGTATATATTTATTAGAATATCGACAATAACAGTCACCGGAAGCAGGGACGTGTGTTTTCAATGGGGCGCGTGCGCATGGAATCAGTCGTTGAATGGTCTGTGTATTTCATATTGACATGAATTAACTCATCCCATCGACTAAAGTAACCGGTGCGCACGCAAGCTCGAGTGGACTTGAAAACGACCCCAAAAGTGTTCTTCTTCTTCTTTCCTCATACGTTTTCGACCGGTTATATAGCAATATTTGGCGGTGCGCCAGGCAGGGTATGGTTCCGCGAGAGAGAGACGGCACAAAGAGAATTGTTGACACTCTTTCTTCGGCGGGTTCCGCGGGAGCAGCATCCACCTGCCAGAAAGTATTCAGTTATTCTGGAGAGTGAGACATCCAAGGACATATACGAGAGCCGCATAGCGCTGGCGCACCGAAGAGACGGAAGGGCAGGGCTGTCAGACAGCCCGACACACACACACGCACACACACACGTGCGCGCACACACGCACACACACATGCACCAGGGGCGGATCTAGGCATGGGCATGGGGGGCAATGCCCCCCTAAATAACCAGTCTGTCCCCCCAAACACGATGGCATGCAAAACAACCCAAGATATTTCAAATTAAAGTGCTTATATTTAAAATGATTTGAAGCACTACTACTGCTACTAACTAACTACAGCTGTGTCACCTCTAAACCAACAGCATTTCATCAATGAAAACAGAAATCTCTCTGAGTCAGACCTTTAGCTTTATGCATGCTGCGTGTCTGTTGCAACTTCAACAACAACTGATGTTATTATTGAAAAATAAAAGTCCTGTAACCGAAAATGGTATGGGGGCGGCTTCATCCAGTGTTGTTTGTTTGAGAATATTTTGACTTAGTCTTAGTCTTAGTCTTTTGAGTAACACACATTTAGTCTTTTAGTCCCATTTAGTCTTCTGAAATTCATTTTTTTAGTCTTAGTCTAGTCGACGAAATATCAACATTGATTTAGTCTTAGTCTCAGTCTTAGTCTTTATTTAGTCTTAGTCTTTTTTAGTCTTAGTCTTTCAGTCTTAGTCTTAGTAGTTTAGTCTTGCATACACATGCATTGTAAGTTTATATATGTTATACAGATTTATAGTTTTTAGTATGAAAGATGTCTCGTTTTATTTCTTTGTATAAAATTACTGCATTAGTAATAAGTTCCTTTCCTGAAAACGTATGCAATCTATACTGCAGATATGTTCACATACTGTACTTAAAAAGAACGAAAAAAATAATAATAATAATAATAAGTTAAAATGTTTCCTATTTCCATTAGTCTTACGTTATGATTTAGTCTTTGTCTTAGTCTTTTGAAAACACACATCTTTTAGTCCCAATTAGTCTTTTGAAATTAATTTTTGTTAGTCTAGTCTAGTCTCGACTAAATATCAAAAACCTTAGTCGACTTAGTCTTTAGTCTTAGTCGACAAAAACAACACTGGCTTCATCGGGCGATGAAGCCGCCCCCATACCATTTTCTCTTGCCCCTCCAACATGTTCTCTTGCCCATGTTACATCCGCCCCTGACACACACACATACACACACACTCACGCACACCCTCAAAAGTGAAGCTGTTATTGTTTTTTTCACACACCTACCTCCCAAGGTTCCTTGCCTCTCCCTGCCTCCCCCCTTGTCATATACGCTTTTGGAGTAGCTAACCTAGCATATAGCGGCTCCGAGGCAGCTTCAGGCAAGTGTCACTTTAAGTTACACGGCGCAAGAACCCGGTGGCGGCCGGTGGCTATAACGGTCACAGATCTGCGAGGAATCAGGTCGAGTGTCTGCAACGCTCAAACCCCACCAACCACCCCCCTCCTTCACCCCAGGGGCGGATGTAACATTTCCCAATTGGAGGGGCAAGAGAAAATGGTATGGGGCGACTTCATCTGGCGCGAAGCGCCACGGGCGATGAAGTCACACCTGTACCATTTTCAGCTACAGGACTGAATCAGTTGTTGTTGAAGTTGCAACAGACACGCATCATGCATAAAAGCTAAAGGTCTGACTCAGAGAGTTTTCTGTTTTCAATGATGAAATGCTGTTGGTTTAGTGGTGACAGCTGTAATTATTTAGTAGCAGTTGTAGTGTTTCAAAGCATTTTAAATATAAGCACTTTAATTTGGAATATCTTGGGTTGTTTTGCATGCCATCGTGTTTGGTGGGGCAGACTGGGCATTTAGGGGGCATTGCCCCCCCCTTTTGCCCTGCCAAGATCCGCCCCTCCTTCACCCACCCTTCCGGCTCTCCGGATGATTGCCGCGCTCCGAGTGTGCAGAGAAGAGCGGTCTGGAGATTTGAGAGGGACAATCAGCGCGGCTAACCTCCAGCGCGCGTCTTTACCACACACACACACACACACTCACACACACACACACTGACACGTCCGCGCGTACGCCACGCGCGTCCTAGTCTTTCTCGTGTCATGGCTGCCCGGGTGTCATGCGAACCAATCACACATGAGGAGCAGTGTCGTATAGCAGGGGTTTTCAACAGGTGGTCCGGGTATCACCAGCGGTCCCTGAGAACCTTCCAGGTAGTCCCCAGCTAAGTTGGTTAACCAGATGTAACTCTTGAGAACGTAAAAATGAAACCAAATGGACCCTTGCGGGTCCATTTGGTTTCATTTTTACGCTCTCAAGAGTTAAAATATTCATCATCTGAATTAGCCATTTTGGAATGTATGTTTTGCTTGTTTTGTTTCCCACATCCAGCCTGGAATTGTGGACAAAAGCAAAATAAATCTTTAGATTTGGGGTCGGTGGGGCTAAAATGTCCTCAAATGGTGGTCCGTGGCTCAAATCCTGAATAAATGGTGGTCCCTGGGATGAAAAAGGTTGAAAACCCCTGTCGTATAGTGCTACTTTTAGAAGGGGGGGGGGGGCACAAGTAGACGTGCGATCGGACGTTCGGGTACAATGTGCGGATGCCGTGGGCTAATGTAAACAGGGTGTACAGGACTTCATGTGAAGTCATTTTTTTTCCCTATCCAAAAATATATGAAACTGAAAAAATATACATATATAGGCCTATATTTTTGGTGTGAGACGCTCAGCCATGTCCCCTCCCCGACACGCATACACATGCACGCACGCACGCACGCGCGCGCGCACACACACACGCACACACACACACACACACACACACGCGCGCGCGCGCGCGCACACACGCACGCACACACACCATGGGCGTCCTTGAAGAACTTCGGACAGTTTTTTTTTCCCCCAGAAAACTTTTTCCAATGAAAATATCCACAAAAAATATGTATAAATAAATAATGAAGAATAAATAATTCAGTAAAAGCATATCAATATCACTGAACCTTGATGTTGCATTCCATCCATCCATCCATCCATGCCAAAGAATGTTGTATTTAGAGATAAAGGAAATACACCTACTAATAGTAATAGTAATAATAATCATAACTAGAAAAAACTGCATAGTGTGGTTGTCGCAGTCGCTTGTTTCGGTCCCTTGTAGTCATTTTGGCAGTCAGTTATGATGTTGACTTTTCAATTCACCGCTGTGATTATGTGGAATTGGAAGGAGATTTATACGCCCCAAAACATGTTTTTTTGCAATGGCTACTTTTTGCACTTTTGTGGCGCCCCCTATGGATGAAAATGGAAATGATTTTGGCTCCCTGTTGGTGCCATCACTCACAATATGTGATTCAAATTTGGGGAGGAATGCTGGGAAAAAAAATATTTTAAATTTACGACCTACGGTTCAAGAGTTATGGGCCAAAACGTAATGGCCTGTTTGGTGGGCTGTTATAGCGCCACTATGAGGCCAAGCGATAAAATGTTAAAATTAAATATTTTTAAAAAAAATATGTCCAACCACGTCTCCAAGTTTTATAACCATAGCCCTCATGGTCTCAGAAGGAAAAATCATTGAACTTTACGTTTTGCGCCTTTCCATTCATTTCAGTGGGAAAAAATATTCCACTAATTAATTAGGTAAATGAAATCAACTATAAGACACATCTCTTAGCAAAATATAAGCACACAATTCAGTTTGACATATTGCTCAAGTGCGTACAGTCAAAACTCTGGGAGGAGTAGCGTGACAAAATAGGGTTACCTAGAGAAAATAATAAAGTGTTACAATTAATAGTCTGGTTGCCCTTTCGGGCAACCATACTAATAACATTTATGATCATGATGATGGTGATGATGATAATAAAGCTGCAGAATAGAGTTGTGCCTTTAGTTGGGCGTAGAATTTTCTGTTTCAACAAGAACGTTGGATACAGTATTTCCTGATTTTACGGGCAGTGACTGAAGCAGAAGCGCCTCGGAAATCTCAAGAGCAGACGACACAATGCAATCACGACATGTGAAGCGCCCAAACAAAGCTATCTGTCATAATGATGGCATCCGGTGACAACTTGTAAGAATAGCTATGCCAGTTCAGCGGATAACAGGTTTCCGCATTGAAAAAAATAGCAGGGCACTTGCATCAGCTGGAGCAGAGGAGTTTAAAGCCTCCTTCATCCTGAGAGATGTCTTTTGGTTTGAAGTGTTTACTTTGAAATTACATTGCTCTCACCATGGTGAAAAGATGTCTTTTTTTCAGGGTGCTTGTATTCTTCATATATTCTATTTGGCTTGGTTTCAGGAATGCCATTTATGCTTCCTATAGGAGAAGCACCAACACCATAGTTAAATAAACGCTGGTGTAAACTGGAAAGTAACTAAAGGTGCTCAGTAAGTAATGTACATTTACTAGACTAGGTACGTTACGGTATTACATGCTGGTATTTAGACATCCCCCTATTCAGACATCCCCTATTTAGACATACCCCCACTCAGACATACCCCTATTTAGACATACCCCTATTTAGACATTCTAATTGTTAGCATTAGCATGTTAGCATGTGTCAATGCTAATGCTAGCATTAGCATGTTAGCATGTACCAATGCTAATGCTAGCAACATGCTAATGCTAACATACTAACATGCTAATGCTAACATTCTAATACGAACATGCTAATGCTAACATGCTAATGCTAACATGCTAACATGCTAATGCTAACATGCTAATGTTAACATGCTAACATGCTAATGCTAACATGCTAATGTATCCAGCATGTTAGTATCTTTAGCATGTCAGCATTAGCATGTTAGCATTAGCATGTTAGCATGTACCAATACTAATACTAGCATTAGCATGTTAACATTAGCATGCTATCATTAGCATATTAGCATTATCATGCTATTGTTAGCATGTTAGCATTAGCATGTTAGCATGTACCAATGTACCAATTAGCATGTTAGCATGTACCAATGCTAATGCTAACAGTAATATATTAGCATGTTACCATTTTAACATTATCATGCTATCATTCACATGTTAGCGTCTTATCATGCTACCATTAGCATGTTAGCTAGCAGCAGCATGATAGCCTGCTAGCATTAGCATGTTAACATGTTAGCATTAGCATGTTAGCATGAAATGTTAGCATGTTAGCATTGGGCATTGTCAGTGGTATTAGCATGTTGACCGACAGACCGACCCCCTCCTCTCCTGCGATTTTTCAGTTGCCACCCGAAATAAAGCAGCGGGGTTGGGAAGGAGCGTTTGTTTTATCTGCCAGCTACTACTAGTAGGGCGGGGCGAAGGAAGTTTTACTAAGGTTATGGTTAGTAGCTAGGTGGAGAAATGGTGTTTTTAATGCATGATAGTTCATTTGGTGATAGAAGCATGACATTTGGCACAGATGATCTTCATATGACCCTAAACAATAATCAACCTCGGGCCACGCAGAATTCCAAGATGGCGGCAGCCAAAATCCAAGATGTCTGCCCAGAAATGTGTTTTTTCCTTCATAACTTGAAATGCATTGATTTTATGCCCCATAGATGTATTGAAAGTTAATACAAAGTTGGCACGTACCTGGTACAGACACGTACCAAGTACGTGTCTGTATCTCCTACGGTTCATGAGATACAGCATATAGGTACTTTCACAGATTGAGGAGAGCAAGACATTTGTAACATTGATTCTTGTTACAAATGAAGTCAATCAAATGGTGATACAGGCATGAAAATTGGCACACACACTCTGCAATTTCTAATAGTACTGCATGCCCTGCAAAATTCCAAGATGGCAGCCTCCAAAATCCAAGATGTCCGTCCAAAAATGTGTTTTTTCCGTCATAACTCGAAATGTATTGAACGTTAATATGGGGTCGGGCATTACAGACATTTTGATCTCAAGTACATGTCTGTATGTACTATGGTTCTTGAGTTACAACATATACGTAGTGATGAGGCACCATAAGTGTAACATTTTGGCACGTTTCACTATTTAACTCACCATATCTTCTATTTTCAGGTAATGGACCTACATGTATCTGCTATAATAAACAACCTCAAGTTTTTCAATTAATGAAACGGGTCGGGAGTTATTAAACCGATCGTGAAGGGCTGTTTCAGTGCTAAATTTGCTGTGTATATTTTGCGAACATAAGCCACCCAGAAATTTCTGTCTGTACATCTGTCCTTCACAATAAGTGTATATGTGACGCGTACACACCAAGTGTAGCATGTGTCATAGTATAATGGTATAATATGCTAATAGGTGTAATAGTGTAATAGGACTAATAGTGTAATATATGTAATGGTGATATACTGTAATAGGGTAATATGTGTAATAGTGTAACAGGGTAATATGTGTAATAGTGTAATAGGGTAATATGTGTTATAGTCTCATAGTGTAATTTCTTAATATGTGTAATAGTGTCATAGTGTAACATGTGTCATAGGGTAATATGTGTAAATGTGCCATAGTGTAACATGTGTAAAAGTGTAATAGGGTAATGTATTATAGTCTCATAGTGTCATAGGGTAATATGTGTAATAGTGTAATAGGGTAGCATGTGTAATAGTGTCATAGTGTAACATGTGTAATAGGGTAATATGTGTAATAGTGTAATATTTGTAATAATTGCAATATGCTAATTGGTGTAATAGTGTTATATATGTTAATTAGTGTAATCTTGCAATATATGCAATGGTGGTATGGTGTAATAGGGTAATAATGCTGTTGTGTATTATGTGTAATAAGTGCAATAGGCTAATATGTGTAATAGTATAATGTATGTGCAATAGTGTAATATGGCAATTACACTATACCACTGTTGCATATATCACACTCTTACCCTAATGCACATATATTACACTATTACACGTATTAGCCTATAACAAAATCAGCATACTACCCTATTACACATGTTACGCTATGACACTATTACACATATTACCCTATTACACTATTACACATATTACGCTATTACACATGTTACACTATAACACTATTAAACATGTTACACTATGACACTATTATACATATTACCATATTACACTAGTTACACTATGACGCTATTACACATATTACCCCATGACCCTATTACACTATGACACTTTTACACATGTATACCGCTGTTGCATACATTACACTATTACACTATTAGCCCTATTTCACTATTGCAATTGCATACATTACACAATTACGCCTATTAGCATATTATACCATTATACTATGACACATGCTACACTTGGTGCGTCCGCTTCACATATACACTTATTGTGAAGGACAGATGCACAGACAGACATTTCTGGGTGGCTTATGTTACGCAGCAAATTTAGCACTGAAACAGCCCTTCACGATCGGTTTAATAACTCCCGACCCGTTTCATCAATTGAAAAACTTGAAAAGGTTTATGATAGCAGATACATGTAGGTCCATTTCCTGAAAATAGAAGATATGGTGATGAAGCGATCTTTGAGTTAAAGAGTGAAACGTGCCAAAATGTTACACTTATGGTGCCTCATCACTATGTATATGTTGTAAACGTAGTACATACAGACATGTACTTGGGATCAAAATGTCCGTAATGCCCGACTTTATATTAACGTTCAATACATTTAAAATAAAATAAATTTAAAATATTTGCATTTCGAGTTATGAAGGAAAAAAACATTTTTGGACGGACATCTTGGATTTTGGGGGCTGCCATCTTGGAATTCTGTGTGGCCCGAGGCTGATTATTGTTTAGGATCATATGAAGATCATCTGTGCCAAATGTCATGCTTCTATCACCAACTAAACTATCGCATCAAGTTTCCGCTTAGCTATAGCGTTAGGTTAGGTTTAGGCATATGTTTACTGAGGTTAAGTTTAGGGTGAAGTTTAGGTTAGGGTTAGATTTGTGGTAAAAGACTTCAATGTTTTTTCTCTTACAACATTATGTAGGAGTACAATACAGAGAATGTTTGCATTCGCCATCTTTGTTGAAGGAGTCTATCTAGGTCTGAGATAAATAATCTTAATTATCTTTCATAGTGGTTTAAACCCTGTGGAAATGTTGTATTAAGTTTTAAAATTAGGTCAGGGTTAGAGTTAGACGGTGCTTTATGCGGTAACTAACCCTAAACATAACCTCAGTAAAATTATGCTTCGCCCCGCCCTACTAGTAGTAGCCGGCAGATAAAACAGGCGCTCCTTCCCACCCTCGCTGCTTTATTTTGGGTGGCAACTGAAAAATCGCTCCTCTCCTGTCTAGGGCCTCCCTCTCTTCCTCCTTCTAGGGCAGGGGTGGCTAACCCATGGCTCGCAACCCACATGCGGCTCTTTGGCTGGTTTCATGTGGCTCTTAAGGGCCGCAGACCGATTCAAAGTTGACTGCATAGGTGTAAAAAAAAAAAGAGAAGATTGGTGGAACACTGCCTGCCTGCCTGTCTGTCTGCCCGTTTGTCTGCCTGCCTGTCTGTCTGCCTGCTATTATAACCACCATTACCATTACATTGAGTTTTAACCTGGGTTACATATGGCTTATTTGTGCTTGTCGCACTGCCATACTGTTAACAACAATGAAGGAAATTATTCAGTCTGGATAGTTCAGTCAGTAGAGTGGCAGTCTGACTTCGAAACAAAATGTTGTGATGTTTCTATGGCTTGTGCATATTGTTCTGACTCCTTATTGCTGCTTGCTTGGTCCCGTCTTATTACTGCTTGCAGCTATATTATTGTTCTTGTTCTTATTGTTCTTAAATTTGTGTTTTTATAATTGTTCCAAGGGCGATTTTTGTTTTGCATTATTATTAAAAGAGTGATTTTGTTGATTTTTGTTTTTGTTTTTGTTTTTGAGACACCCCCCCCCCCCCACACACACACACACACACACACACACTTATGTGTGTGACTTTACAAAAGACAAACACTGCCAGTGCAGTCGTACCACAAACAGCCAGTTTCAAGTTGTATGTTTAGGGAATTAGGTCATTACTGTTCAATCACAGCAGACAACAATCATGGGAAGCTCTTCCAAATTTGATTAACTATAATAGCAGACAGACAGCAGACCTGTCTACAAGCAGGTAGACAGGCAGACAAACAGGCAGACAGAGAACAGACAAACAGGCAGGCAGGCAGGCAGGCAGGCAGGCAGGCAGGCAGGCAACAGTGAGAAGTGAACTGCCTTATTAAAATGAACCACCGAGAAAAGTATCTACTCTGTTGTCCCAACATGCACGACATACGTGGACGGGTGGACAAACACATATACATGCGCGCGCGCTCGCTGCGCTGTAGACGGTAGAACAGCGGCGTGCCAATCCACCAATGTTTTCTTTCTTTTTTTATGGAAGTGCCCCGCATGAAACTATAGCCAAAGAGAGAGCCGCAGGTTGGCGACATGACACTGTCGCTGGTGATCAGCATACATGATACAGTACATACATACAAATAGTAGTAGCCTACAAATATAGTAGCCTATAACACACACACGAGCGAGCGTGCGTGCGTGCGTGAGTGCGAGAGAGAGAGAGAGAGAGAGAGAGAGAGAGAGAGAGAGAGAGAGAGAGAGAGAGAGAGAGAGAGAGAGAGAGAGAGAGAGAGAGAGAGAGAGAGAGAGAGAGAGATCGACACTGGGAAGTAAATTGGGGGAGCATGGAGGGTCTGTCCATATATTCCAATCTGCAATCTGTGCTGTATATTCCGTGGGAGGGGGCGGGGTTGGAGCGCATTTTTGGCCGAGTTGTGAATGGCCGTGCACCCCCCCCCCCCCCCCCCCCCCCCCCCACTGTCTGAATAGCGGGACGTCTCCCTTGTCTAAATAGCGGGACGTCTCCCGTGTCTAAATAGCGGTACTTTTTATTTTTTAGAAACGTCCCGCTATTCAGACAATTACAAATCAATGTCGGAATAGCGGGATGTCTAAATAGAAGGCGGTCCCCGTACGTTACTTAGGTATTTCCATATAGGCTACTTGAGCAACTGCCAAATTACTAATACTTTACTGATACTCCACTACACTGCAGATCCATATATTGTACTTTGACCTCGCGACATTTATACGATTTTTGACCTTTTCAAAATAGCCGATCTCATAATGTCATAATGTGTCGCAACATAACGCAACGCATTGTGTGTGTTTTTATTTTATTTTTTCAAAAAATGATTTTCCAAAATGTAGTTTTTTTTAGAGGGCACGGCCACCATTTCATTAAGTATGCCTGATGGGATCCACACCCACAGCTGGGAGGAGTTAGGGAGCGGAATGAAGGTCTGACGGTCTGATGTCACAATATCATTTTTATATATACTCTATTTGTTTTTTATTGGCACGTTTGACTGTCAAGGTTTCAAACTCCACCGGAAGCAGGGGCAGATCTAGGCATGGGCATGGGGGGCAATGCCCCCTAAATGCCCAGTCTGCCCCATCAAACACGATGGCATGCAAAACAACCCAAGATATTTCAAATTAAAGTGCTCATATTTAAAATGATTTGAAACACTACTACTGCTACTAACTAACGACAGCTGTGGCACCACTAAACAAACAGCATTTCATCATTGAAAACAGAAAACTCTCTGAGTCAGACCTTTAGCTTCATGCATGCTGTGTGTCTGTTGCAACTTCAACAACAACTGATGTTATTATTGATGATTTACCTGCCCAATATACTGTAAGTCCTGTAACTGAAAATGGTATGGGGCGGCTTCATCGCCCTGGCGTGAAGCAACAAACCATTTTCTCTTGCCCCCACCATTGGGAAATATCTGCCCCTGATCGGAAGAAACCCTAAATACAAAGACAAGACATCATTGCACATGACAACCATACCATGTGGTCTAATGAAGTAATCCGAAGATCACAGCTTAATATCTTTGAGTATGTTTTTATGCCAATACTTACTGTACGTTCACTCAATTGTTTGAATTCCAGGCCTTTAACCCAATTTGCGAGTGGGAGTTTTGGTGTAGGTCTAATATATATTTTTTTTAAATCGTGGCATTGCAAATCTTGAATGAATATTCTGTCACGTCGAACATTTTTAACTTATAATATTTTGCTTCTGGGGGGGGTCCCCGGAACTACATATTTTCAAATGTTGTTCGGTTACTATAGCAATATTGATGATTTGGGGGGTCCTTGACATGAAATATTAAGGACCACTAACGTAACAACAAAACTGTCCTAGAACTGTCCTAGATTTAGAAGGCATTAGGTAAAATCCGTTCTCAGGTCAACATGGATCCACTTTGGATTTCCATACTGGTACTTTTACTTAAATACAACCCCGCGAGTAGTTTTGCTTTTCCTCCACTGAAGACAGACAAGCGCGCTGAGAGATGATGATAATGATGAGCCTGTGATTCTCTGTGGTATAGACACCCGGGCTGTTGCTCTGTGGAAAGAAATGAGCTGCAAAGCCCCTTCTTGTCTTGTGTGTTTGTTCTCTTATACGGAGGAGGGGGGAGGCAGGAGCTAGATGCTGCTGCTGCTGCTGTTGGTGCTGGTGCTACAGTGCTACCTGCAGCCAGGGACCTTCAGCTACACCTAGTGGCAAAGTTCCTGCCCATGCAACCTGCAGTGTGGAAGCTGATTTTAAACCTAAAACTTTGCAACCTGGCCTACCAGTTTCTGGGCATGCCATGTATGGAAACATGACAAAACAAAAAAAAGGAAAATCTAATATTTTACCTTTTTCCCCAATGTTCAAAACTTTTCCAAGATATATTAAAGGTATAGCAAGTGATTTCACTTAATTCAAACATCCATCCATCCATCTTCCGCTTATCCGAGGTCGTGTCGTGGGGTTGTTATTTTTTTTCGGCTGATCCTCTCTACTATAGTGTGGTGACCATATAAGGAGTTCCTCCCTGTTCCCAGTGAGGCCCTGGGGTCAAATAAGGGTGGCCTTTCTCCAATCAGGATCGAGTGAGGACGGGCCTTGGTGTATGCACTGCTGGCCTCTAGCCCCCTCTCACACTGTTATGTTGGGGGGGCAGTCCACCCCAGATATGGACATGCACATGCTCTACGGAACATGCAACATGCCAGCAGCATGTGTAACAAGGCACGCCCCGCTCGATCCTGATTGGAAGACCCCCCCACACACACCTTCATGATTAGATGAATTCAGGCTTTGTCTCCCAAAGCCCTAAGTGACACTAGGGTTTTTTGACCCGTGCTGTTCCCTTGGGGTCAGGGAGGAACTCCTTATATGGTCAGAACACTCTACAGAGGACTATCACAACAAAAGCAGAAAATAAATGATATTTGAATTAAGTGGAATGACTGATATAGGCTACCTTTAAATAAATAAATAAAAAATCACAATTGAAAACACAGATTGTATGCTTATACCGTGTGTCTGTATCGCACGGCAAAAGATGTACAAGCTTGCTAAGTGTCGTGCAGCAACGCAACGTGGCATCTCGTAGATAGTGTATTTTTTATGTGCGATAGGCTTACGATGGTAAAAAAATAAATAACTTAGTGACCATGTGTGTGCGTGTACTCTGTATTGATGCTCCCTGTTAGCCTGACTTCAGTCTGAATTGTCATTCCGTTTCACTTCATTATTCAGACTGAAGTCCCTCTCTACTACAGCAGTTTCTGGGATGGGCGTGATCAAAGCAGCAGTCTTAACGGTGATTGGTTCATACCAACCCATATCAATATTGGGATATATGACGTTGCTAACTAAACAAACACAGCCGACGAGCGTTACTAGCATGTGAACAAAAGCAGTAAAATATGTCGGATGATGATGTTTATAAAACCTAAAGCCTGACGCTTCTTTAAAGAATAATAAAGTGAAACGAAATGAGTGACAGGGCTGTTGGCCAATCAGGTGCTGGGCATGGATTTCCAACCGACAAAAACGGCCCCAAAGGCAAGGAAGCCAGTCCTTGAATCACAAAGAAAAAATAAGGTAGTATTTTTAAGGTGCTGATTCAGGGCTGAGCCAGGCTAGCTCCCTGTAGGTACCCATACCGGTAGGTACGTACATCATAGGGACAAAGAAGCCAGGCCTTGCTGTGTGGCCTTGCACCACTCAAAACATGTCGGCATCAGGCTTTGTGCGGCTGCCAGAGGTGACATATAGTATAAGCTGACAAGCGGGCAGCTGCACATCATATTATCTAGTGTCAGGCCTGCATTGTGCGAAGCCCCCGTCAGCGTCACCATCGCTGGCCTTGCCGGATGGATACATAATGCAGCAGCGTGGATCTATGGGAGCACACACTGCGTCGGCATTCAGCGGTGTTTTCCGCGTTGAAAGGAATAGCAGGGCCCTTGCGTCAGGGAGCACAGGAGTGTAAAGCCTCCTTCATCCTGAGAGAGGTCTTTTGCTTTGAAGTGTTTACTTTGAAATTACATTGCTCTCACCACGGTGAAAACACACTATTTTTTTTCCGGGGTGCTTGTATTCATCAGATATCCTATTTGGCTTGGTTTCAGGAATGCCAATCATGCTTCCTATAGGACAGGGGTTTTCAACAGGTGGTCCGGGGACCACCAGTGGTCCCTGAGAGGGTTCCAGGTGGTCCCCAGCTAAGTTGGTTAACCAGATGTAACTCTTGAGAACGTAAAAATGAAACCAAATGGACCCGCAAGGGTCATTTTTACGTTCATTTTTACACCCTCAAGCGTTAAATATTCATCATCTGAATTAGCCTAAGTCTACACAACTACAAGATTAATGGTCATGGACAAAGGCAAAAGAAATCTTTAGTTTTGGGGTCTGTGGGGCTAAAATATCCTCAAATGGTGGTCCGTGGATCAAATCCTGAATAAATGGTGGTCCCTGAGATGAAAAAGGTTGAAAACCCCTGCTATAGGAGAAGCACAATGGAGCTGATCAGTCCCGTCCCTTGCATGAGACGTTGCCCGTGTCCCCCAGAAATTAATTCCCCATAGACCTTTCGTAAAAGTTTATGTAAAGACGATCACGCCGTGGGCAGGGCAAAGGCAAAGCCAACTCGGGTCGCGGCAAATCATGACACACACAATGTTGTGTTACATTGTAATTTAGGCAATAAGAAGAAAAAATATACAGAAAGTGTTGTATCGTGACCTTTTTTTTTATTAATTTAACTTTTTTTTTAGATATTGTATGATAATATTCTGTGTTGTCATGATTTTTCCCGACCCCATTTGTCTTTGTCCGCGGCGTAATCGTCTTTATACAACATATTTTAGGAAACATCTATGAGGAAAATGAATGGGGAAATCATTTCTGGGCCACGGGCGACATCATGAAAATGGCGGGACTGCTAAGCTCTTTTCCAAGGTCAAATAAAAAGTGGTGGAAACTGGAAAGTATTAAGCCAAGGTAATATTTACTGAACTTGAACTCCACTACATTGCAGTTCCAAGTATTATACTTCACTGCACTATATTTATTTGAAAACTTCAGTTGCTCTATTTTTGATCCTACATTATGAGCAGCCATTTGAAAATGGCCATTCAACAAGCTCGCAATGGTCAAATAAACAGTGGTAGGCTTTGTGCGGGTTACATACAGTAGAAGCTGACAAAAGGGCCAACTGGCACATCATATTATCTATAGTGTCAGGCCGTTATTGTGTGAACCTCCGTCACCGTCTGTGGCCTTGCCGGATGGAGCCTACAGTACATAATGCAGCAGCCATGCAGCGTGGATCTATGGGAGCACAGACTGCGCCGTCATTTAATGGTGAATGCATCCAGGGGCTCTCCTGCTATACAGCCGGCTTGGCAAGAGCAGGGAAGGAATCGAAGGAAGAAAGAATACAATCTGCTGTGCTGTGCGGCAGTGTGCACTCTGAGGGCCAATCAGTGGAGGTGTTTAAAAGATGAACACAAGTCCCTGCCGCGCATGAGTGAGTGAGTGAGTGAGTGAGTGAGTGAGTGAGTGAGTGAGTGAGTGAGTGAGTGAGTGAGTGAGTGAGTGAGTGAGTGAGTGAGTTGGTTGTAACTAGTAAGTAGTAATATTATTACTTTTCTTTGAGATGAGTAATATAACAAGAGCACATCATACAAAACGGTAATATTACAGATATTTCTATTACTTGTTACTTTCACAAGAGTACAAATGGAGGAAATTATGGTCAAAAATATACATATAACCACAAAAAAATGGAAAACAGACCAAAAAATGGGCAAGAAATTGCAGAAATGGTGGGAAACAGCCCCAGAAAATGGGCACATAAGCGCATGCAACTGTAAAAATGCCAAATGCACTGTGAACTCGCCCTACCTTCACTGAAATGACTGGGGAGGGAGTGAGGGGGTGAGGGAGGGATGATGGAGGTGATGTGGGGAAACTTTCCCCCCCAGCCTGGCAGTGTTCTTGTTACAGTCTTCTGTTTCTGGCTGCAGTACAGTATGTATGCATGGAGTGCAAGAGCAAAATGTCCCCGACATGCAATATGGCTCCGAGTTTCCCCCGGAAAAAGAGGAATTGCAAATGCGGAGAATCAGCATAGCGAATGCGAGCTTATAATGACTTGAAACGGGGAATACTGGTAGAGTATTATTCTCTCACAGAACAGAACAATGGGATCTGGGTTGGAGATGGGCAACCCTTGAAGATGAAGTGGCTGTAGTGCACAACCTACTTGAGCATGTGCAAAGCACGACAATCACCTGCTCATTTTCCCTATCAGCAGTGCATTGATACTGTCCTATAAAGGACAGTGGTTTTCAAACCTTTGCTCTTGTCACAGAGCCTCAAAATGACACGAAGAATGACTGAGATTTTTACGCCTCTAGCAGTGATTCTCCACCAGCTTAAAGGTATACTATAGGTACCTTTTTCATTAAAACAAAACTTTAATTTGATATCCATTACGACTGGCATATTTGTCACATATAAGCCCTTCCCTGAATTTCAGCCCTCAAGGCCTGTTCTAAAAAATGTTTTCTATCAAAACGTGATGTGGGTACTGTTACCCGGGCAAATGACGTCACACACATCTGATTGGTCCTTCATTACAAGTACTGTGCAAGGAATGCTGGGAAATGTAGGACTCGATCTATAAACTCCAGTACCAGCAGTGAACACCAGTCAAAGTTACCTAGTACACGTTTATATTAATGTCAAGGTCCCCGGATCGTAGTGTACGGACCCCCATTTAATGGCATTCCTATCTCTTGGACGCCAATCTATATTGACAAATCGAAGTTTATTTAATTCTGAGAATGTACATATTGAACCAAATGGACCCTTTGGTTCAACGTGCACATGGTCTCTGAGTTAAAAACCCATAGCGGACACACTTATGGGTCTTTAACAGTGCCCCATAAGCGAAACCCTCTCCCAGATTTCAGAGTACGGTATAACACAGGGCCTATATGTACAGAAGTTGACGACGACGAAGCCGAGAAGTTCAGAAGAGAGCCTGTTCCTTGTAATGGTGACAAATTAGAATAATCAACCATTAATTAATCATTTGCTGGATCATTAAACCTCCCAAAACAAGGTTATAGTCACACCATCGATTTCATTCTCTCCGCTGCTATCGTCACACCTAGGCTACGGCAGAGTGTAGAATAATTCTTTGCTATATCGAACAAAATCACACCCACGTGAAGTAAGTGGTGTAATTCCGTGTGGGCGGCCCTGATTGGAGGGAGGGGGTCCTTCCAGAGCCACATTAAGACCCCACAAGTTACCCTACACACCAAGAGTTTCGTAGACCCTAAATGTTACCCGAACCAACTCATAAGTTACCTCCGACACACAACTTACAAGTTACCCCAGACCCCACACATTTTGTGCTTACACCAGACCAGACCTGGGCATTATGCTGTCCGTATGGCCCTTTCACTACTTCATTAGAACCCTTGGTGTGATTTTTATGTGCAATGATGTCTTCCAATTGTATTTAGGGTTTGGGCTTTATGCGGTCTGTACGGACCTTTGACTGACTCTGAAAGGGTAGTTGGAAATTAGAAAATACAACAAGCAAAACAATACCTTTATTCACTTTTTTATAAAAAATAAATAAATTAAGCCGGACCGAATAGGGGGGTGGAGCTGTGTTTGAAGTAGTTTGAAAACAACTCCTGCTCTGTTTATAAACAGTGGAAAAGTTGCCTCTATTTCCTTTAAACCCTTTGTGTACTGAACGCGTTTTGGTGTGTTATCTGTTGAAAAATAGCAGATCTACAAGCTCATATCGCGCCACCAAGTGGCGCGATATGAGCTTGTAGTTCTGCTATTTTTGAAAAATTGAGAAAATGTGCTGCAAATCTCTGAATACATTATTTTGGAAGCAAACATTTTTAAACCCTGCAGTGAAGCCACTTCTGCTTGCATTATACTTCTTCATTGCTACTGCGGGGGGAATACACTGACACTATCTTTACTTGTGTGCTGCGTAGTCTGCGATGCTGTTCAGTAAAATATCTGCGTTTGGCTCCATTTTGCATATAACGTACACTAGAAACGTGGAGGAGTTTTACAGTGTGTACACGTTGTCAGTGTAGGAACTCGCCCGAGCCGGTTCACTTTAATGTTTCCCAGCCAGGCGGCGTTTCATCTCTCTACAGCGCGGGGACTAAAGTTTAGTGTATTGAGGTAGAAATAGTGCACTTCTACATCGGTGACAGAACCGAGAAGAGCGCGAATATAGCAGTTCACTCCTGTCTGTCTGTCACTCTTTATACCACCAGCCCATCCAAACCTCTCCATTCGGAGTACAAATCTGAAAGGACTGGTGCCATTCATACTGCATGGTCCAGTATGCTCAAAGCAGTTCACATAAAGTGTCATATGAAATGATAACGCTGGCAATAAAAAGGCACTGCTATTATATATGCAAGCGCACTCCAAAGGATGATCGATGGAACAGGACTTGTTATGCTTCTTTTCAAGTTTTATTGGCAAGACACGTTATGCCGTGTTAGCTCAGTCAGTTTCATACGCAGACGTGCACACGCAGACACACATGCACACAGTTCATTTCAGGCAGTTCCAATATCCTCTATAGCAGGGGTTTTCAACCTTTTTGATGCCAGGGACCACCATTTTTTCAGAATTTGAGCCACGGACCACCACTTGAGGACATTTTAGCCCCACAGACCCCAAAACTAAAGATTTCTTTTGCTTTTGTCCATCTTCTAGTTGTGTAGACTTGGGCAAATTCAGATGATGAATATTTTAACTCTTGAGAGTGTAAAAATGAAACCAAATGGACCCGCAAGGGTCCATTTGGTTTCATTTTTACGTTCTCAAGAGTTACATCTGGTTAACCAACTTAGCTGGGGACCACCTGGAACCCTCTCAGGGACCACTGGTGGTCCCCGGACCACCTGTTGAAAACCCCTGCTATATACTATATGTCTGTGCCTGCATTGCACTGATCAGGAGGATATGCAATAGCGTTTGCTGCTGTTAACACGAATATCAGTCAGATATAGGCTGCAAACACATGCATGACTTATGTTTTGAATTATTCAAAATGAATTATTAAAAATGTTAACACGGAACGATTGCATTTTTGCAATTTTCATAATGTTGCTGATGTCTGAGGTGGGCGGGTCTTTGTTCAAGTCTATACAGTGGAACAAGCAGCCTTCAGACTGCACGGTTAAATATTCAAATATATTCATAATCTATTCAGATGTAGTAAGGCGGGGGGAAAAAAAGGCCTCCAGGATCCTTGTCCTTCAAGATCTTCAGCCATGAGAATACACGCTGCGCACTAACACGTGTGACTGGGTGTGTGCAATGATGCTCGAACGCAACGCAACATTACGCACACCAATCGTTAATGGTCTGACGAACCCAGTGGTTCTCAAAATGGGTTATGGGGAGGTTGGGGGAAGTCCTGCAGGGGATTAAAGCTAAATGAGTTGATTTAGTAAATGGATTAAGCACTTTAACCTTTAAAGGAAATAAACGTTTTTGATTGATCACGAAAATGTGTACACGCACACGCAACGTTATGATGAGTCATACAGGAGCAGATTCTACTAAAAATCCAAAAATAATTCCCGATAGGTTACTGATCAAGCCGATTACCAGTCTAATAGTCATGCTGCGTGTCTACTGAATTGCTAAGCCTCACATTTTTTCAATTATTTTTGTAAACCTCAGGTTTCTATGTCAGTGGTCCTTAATATTTATTGTCCAGGACCCACAAAATCATCTATAGTTATACTGTATGTAGTTTCAGGGACCCTCCCAGAAGCAAACATTTGAGTTAGAAACGTTAGATCCTGTGACAGAATATTCAAAGATTTGCACCAGATAGGAAATTCCTAACCCCACTATAGGAAATACCATTAAACCATTAAACAGTAGCCCTTGAAATGAAATTGGCTGTTGTAGACAATTATGTCCATGCCTTGAATTCTACTCTAATTGCAATTGACCATATTCAGACCGCGGCCATCTTGGCATCAGAGTTTGGAAGCGCTCGTTTTCAGTGAGACAATGTGCTGCTGACTCAATACAGTTGGTAGACACAGGCTGTTGAGTGATATGAATGAGTGCTCCCAAACTGCAACACTTCGAAAAAGAGTCCCCTGCAAGAACATAAAGTATAGTAGCTCTTAACATGTCTTAACATGTTTCTCTTTCAAACTTTGAGGCTTGAAAGAGGAACATTCAAGCTTGTAGTACAGCTGGAGTGTTGGTGAGTCTGGGCTGCAAGGGGAAGCTGCACCTTGTTAGCTCCTTGCCATCAACTTACATGGTAAGATGGTCGCCGTGTGAGTAAGGTCCATTGTGGGGAGTCTTTGGCGCTCCTATAGTAGCAGTATATACACACACACATACACACACACCACTGGGAGTGTGACGCGCTATAGGGCTCAGGGTTTGCATGGGGCCTGTGTAAAAAGCATTGTGCATTTCAGGGTTCTTATAAGTGGGTCACGGGCGGCCCGCTCTCTCTTTCTCTCTCTCTCTCCCAGTGACAGATTGTGGCAGTAGGCAGCGGACCAACTGGCCAAGGAAAAAGCCAGCGTTTAATTTTTCACTATAGCGCAAATGTTGCACGATATTAAAATGCATAGAAAGAGAGGAGTCATTAATAAAGGATGGCACAGTTAGTCAAACGCACGCACGCACATACTTACACACACAGACACTTGCACGTGTGCAAACACACATGCATGCACGCACATACATTCATACTTATGCAAAACTTACTGGCTAATGGGAGTTAATGCATATTCTAATGCAATTTAATGTGCGCATAATAACAGTATAATCTATTTTATCATTTGTAATAGTG
Organism: Benthosema pterotum; assembly: GCA_039105355.1. Taxonomy (NCBI): domain Eukaryota; kingdom Metazoa; phylum Chordata; class Actinopteri; order Myctophiformes; family Myctophidae; genus Benthosema; species Benthosema pterotum. The sequence continues at coordinate 11,843,657 of CM076966.1, forward strand.
CTTTTTTTAAGTAAACATTTGAATTACGTGAGCGAAAGCTAAACTGTGTGTGTGTGTGTGTGTGTGTGTGTGCGCGCGCGCGTGCGCGCGCGTTAAAGCTGGCCAATAGTTGCAGAGAGACTCCATTGCTGTCAGATTGTAGCTGTCCGAAGCCTAAAGTAAATTATGCTCTGTGTACGAAAAAATACCGCATATTCTCTTTCTCCTTTTGGCTTTTTGCCTTTCATTGATAGTTTCAAGTGAATATAAACCGGAAACAGGCAGGGAGAGAGAGAAGGGGAGAGACATGGAGCAAAGCTTGTTGTGAGCGGGACCAGATCATGGCATGCGCCCGGATCACTAGGCCAGCGGTCGCCCCACCCAACACCTTCTATTCTTGCCGTGTGAGATGTACAGTAGGTCTGCCTTTTTCTTCGAGTGCACGCGACAAAACCGCACCACTCTACAGTACGACGGCGACCAAGCGCCCAAATCAGACATTTTAGCGTTGGCCCGCTTTGTTTTTCAAGAACTTGTCCGCGAGGTATTTTTAGAGGCTTTATAATTTATGCTAAGCCCCGCGTGCTTTTCCCCTCCGCGGGCGCAGTGACATAATGCTATAAGTCACACTGAGGCGCTGACAACTAGCCACCGGCGGCCCAATGGTCAGCTCCGTTTTTAGACAACGCTTGACTCATTTGGAAAAAAAAATAGATGTCACTTGTTTGGTATTAAGTGCTTTTGCTGTTTGTTGCCGAGGGCTAGTGGCTCCAGCAAAGACAAATAACCCTCTTACGCTCTCGTAGCGGAATCTGTGCCAGCCAGAATCAGCAAAGCCACCAACCAACCGACCACGAGGCATATAAAACAAACCGCCGTGGCATGTTAGCGCGCGGCGTCCCAAGCGCTGGTGTCAGCTTGAAATGGCGAGCAAAGATTTTAAATGATTTACGAGGAGGCGACTTGCTCGTGTACAAACACTCCGTCAAAAACCACCACACATCCACTCCTGGTTTCCGCTCTACTATTCCTCGGATATGACTGCTTGTGCAAGGGCAGCGGTGCTCAGCATTTTCTAGAAATCTTTGTTTGAAAATGTTGTCCGTGGTCAGATGGGGGCGCCGTGCACACGCATGTTAACGGGCAACCAATTGATTGTTTTCTGCCTCGAAGCAACGGAACTTGGAACATAATGATGTACTTTGTAAGTTGCAATTTGCTTCATCACAGTGATAATAAAAATGTCCGTATCGGGACATTTATTTTATATTATGTGTTTAATACACACATGTATGATGCAAAGTTAGTGTTTTTTTATGTTCTTTTCATCAACCCGTCATGCTTCAAGTACATGCTGTCGACTCAAGTGGAAGATTCCTTGTGTGTCCAAAAATATTTGTTTTTGATGCTATGGTCTACTCTATAGAGTGCTTCGGGCAAGCCCGAGGTTGCGCAGCCAGTTCCGGTTCGGTTTACAAGTGATATCCGGGTACACTCCCCGCGTCCTTGAAAATGGACAGTGAAGGACTCTACTATGGGTAAAGCTGGACATTTGAGGGGTTAGTGCCGTTCACGCATCAGATCTACCAGGTCACAGCACGTAACTTGAAATGCAAGTTAAAAATACATATATTCTGGGTTGAAACAGGCATCAACAACACCCACAGGTATCTCTACAACTGCTAAAATGTACTTAAGCATACCCCAGAAGCAATTACCTGTTACTGCCCACCGTGGCAGTGGCAATAACAGGAACCACGTGCACTGATCTTATCCGATCCGTCATTTATTCTGGCCCGCTGGTTACTGTGACTGACAGCTCATTATAGATGCTAGCTAGATGAACATTAGGTCAGGGAGTTGAACCGTATGGGACCTGATGCATGGTGTCACAGCTGGAGGGGAGCATCGCTGTGCTCTTTGATTCCAATAGGCCGGGTGCAACGGGGGCAATGTTTTACAGTATGAAGTCACACGCGCCAGAGGGGCTTTGACATGGCTATAGGCAGCATTCTGAAGACAAGCAGTAGCACATGGTGAAAAGCAACTTAACTCCTTAGATGCCATTTTGACAGACTTCCCTGCTCCCTTTTAGCAGCTAAATGCTGCTAAAATTACTTGGTTGATTGATTAGTCTCAAAACAAAAAAAAAAAATAATACAAATACATTTTTGTTACCGTTTGTAACAAAAATTCAAACAGCAATCATATGTTTTTATGTATATTATGGATAATTGTGTCTGTGCCTTTAAACCCCAACCTCCCATACCCCCCATACCCCCCCAATCCCATCCCCGCAACCCCAGTGTCGCTCTTGGATGCACAGGGGTCACTTCCGGCCTATCGTTAAAAACATCCCAGTGAATCTATCTATATTTAAAGGTAGGGGAAGTGATTTCACTTTGGTCAGATATCACAAAAAAATCTGTTAAAATGCTCTATTATAAGGTGTGCAGACCATATATGGAGTTTTCCCCTCCCCTACCTTAGCAGAGGAGCTAATAAAAATTCCCCAGGTGGAGGGTGAATTCTCCTCCAATCAGGATTGAGCAGCAGGTTCACATAGTGTAGCTACTTTTGGCCGCCGCCCCTAGTGCACCAGGCTGGTACAACACTGTGAATTTCAAACCACTTACCCTACCTTTAAAACATGTCACAGGTCATTCGTATGTTTTATCTACCTAAGAGCTCCGACAGTGTGATTTACCGTTGTTAGATTCTTTGAGTGCTGTTTTAGTGTTCAAGGTAAGTCAATGAGGAACATATTTTGAATTATAGCATCGAGATCATATCAAACAATAGCAATACTAATCAAAGATTGACGTTGATCAACTTCAATGGCAGTGGTCGTTAACTATTATTTGATTGTGGTAAGATTGACATAGATCAACTGCAATGGTGTTTTAACTGTTAAACTTCGTAACTACCTGTACACACAAGAATCTCAAGCAAAGAGGTCTTACCCTTTAAAATGGTGCCAGTTTGAGAAGCAGAGGCTGTAAAAGGCTGCGGCGTGTTCCTCGCAGAAACAAAGCTGGAACAATGTACTGTAATAAGAAGCACAAACAGAATGATGTGTCATCGTTGCAGAGCGCAGAGGAAAACAAACTGTACTGTAACTGGTATTGCCTTGTCAAAGTTCATTTTGGAACTTCTCGCACAACTTCTCTAAATATAGCCCAACATCACCCTATAGCTCACAGAGACACCAGTGTGGGCGGGATTGGTCAGAATAACATACTGTACTCATCGAGTGAGCCATTTGCTTAAAGGGGAATTCCACCCATTTTCCACATTTTTTTCTGAGAGCGTACAAATGCAACCAAATGAACCCTAATGGGTTCATTTGGATCCAAATGAACCCTCTCAGAAAAAAAAGAAAGAAATCCATTAACATGGTGAAAATACGTCTTGATGATGTCATCAAGCTGTTTCACCATGTTAGTGGTTTTCTTCAGACCTCCATTTCTCGGGAACACAGAATGGGGGAACTTTTTTATCATGTCCACCCAACACCTTGAAGGTACATCAATGACATAGTAAAATATTATTGAAAATGGTTGGAGTTCCCCTTTAAGTACAAAGTGCATCTGATCGCATAGTGTCAAGGCCTTACCCCTGTGTCTTCACCATAGTGCCAACCTATTACCGCTGTGATCCAAAAAGAAAGACCTTGCGGTCTTATTTCCTTTCGGATCGCATCACACAAGTTACACACGTTATTTTATGGAGGTAAGAGGTTAATTTCTGGCCGACAGCAGCGTGACGCTGCTGGAGAAGTAATTTCTGCCTTCTGTGGAGCCGTCTTTGCTATATGATGTTTGATCTTGCACCTTTGTATATTTGGCTTGACTGTGCCATATATGCGCTTATATATATATACAGTATATGTGATTATCGACTTGTTCTGCGAAGCTTCCCACGGCGTTTGGAGCTTGTATATTATCCATCTAGTGCTCCAAATCATCCGTTTCCTGGCTGTAACTCGTATAGGCTACAAATGGAACCAGACAGGGCCATTTTGGTTCAATTTGTTCCTTGCGATGTCATTGAATCCAGCTTGTTTTGGCACAAAAAGAAGAAAGATATTTTCATTCACAAAAACTGTGTCGACATTGACAGCATACAACGGTGGTTATGAGTGCGTACAGGAAACGTCATTAAAAAAAAAATAGGCATACAAAGGACACGAGGCGTCAAAATGCAATCCCGGCACCAAGTCAGTTAACACTAGATTTTACAGTGGAGATTGGGGTCCCAAAAATCTGTGTCAAATGTGGGTAGAGGCCTAATGCTGGAAGTCCTTGAAATATACAAGGCGGGACAATTCAAATGCTTTACATTATACCGTTTCATTGGACTGATGGTTGAACTGCCACGATTTCTGATGTACCTTTCATGTAAGTCAAGAATGTTGTGTTGTTTTTTTTCCCCGTTTAGTGAATAACGTGTTTGTTTTATCTTATAAGAAAAGACACTTACGCTGCTGCTAATCATATCAAATGCAGGAATACAGAAGAATCCCCCCCTTGGATGCTCTATCTGCATACACAGCTAATGTACACATTTGAGACACGCAAGCCATTCATCTTGTTTGATCAATAGTGACAACTCATGAGTGGTGTGCTTTTTGGTTGCCAGTGTGTGTGAGTGTGAGTGTGTGTGTGTGTGTGTGTGTGTGTGTGTGTGTGTGTGTGTGTGTGTGTGTGTGTGTGTGCGCACACGCGTGTGTGTGTGTCTCCCTCTCTCGCTCTCTATAGAGGGAGTACATTTTATGGCTGGCATTATAATTTTATATGACACTTTATGTGAACTGCTTTGAACTTACTGGACCGTGCAGTATGGATGTCACCGCCTGTACTCTGAAAGGAGAGATTTGGACGGGCTGGTGGTGGTATATAGGAGTGACAGACAGTGTTGAACCGCTATTCATGCGTCCCCCCGGTTCTGTCATCGATGTAAAAAAAAGTGCACCACTTCTACCTGTATAAACTCTCCCCGCGCTGTAGAGAGATGAAACGCCGCCTGGCTGGGAAACATTAAAGTGAACCGGCTCGGCGAGTTCCTACACTGACAACGTGAACACACTGTAAAACTCCTCCACGTTTCTAACTCGGAGAGAGTACACGCAAAACGGAGCCAAACGCTGTGGCTGCATAAGTAGTCTAAGTAGGGGCGGATCTAGGCATGGGCATGGGGGGCAATGCCCCCCCAAATGCCCAGACTGCCCCACCAAACCTGATGGCATGCAAAACAACCCAAGATATTCCAGTGCTCATATTTGTAGTATTTGAAACACTACTATACTGCTACTAACTAACTACACTCGTCTCACCACTAAACCAACAGCATTTCATCATTGAAAACAGAAAGCTCTGAGTCAGACCTTTAGCTTTATGCATGCTGCGTGTCTGTTGCAACTTCAACAACAACTGATGTTATTATTGATGCTTAATTGCCTTAAAAAGTCCTGTAACCAAAAATGGTATGGGTGTGGCTTCATCGCCCGTGGTGCGAAGCGACACGGGCGATGAAGCCACCCCCATACCATCCCCCCCCCAAATAACATTTTACATCCGCCCCTGAGCCTAAGCCTTTGTGAGCCATGAGGCCCCATAGGGCAGGAGGCGCCTTATCATATGTAGCGTGAGGCAGCTTGACGTACAAGTACACCCCGTGGACATGACACTATGTCGCAGGGACTTACCGCACCCCCTATCCAACCCTTGATGCTTAGTGCCAAGCAGGGAGGCATTAAGGTCCCATTTCTTCAGTCTTTATTGGTATGACATGACTTGGGAACGAACCCCGACGTCTCAGGCTGAGCTGGGGTTTTTTCTGCCACGTATTGTGGCAGAAGTCTGCACATGTGTATTCTGTGGGAGGCAGACTACCGTGTGCACCCACTGCACACAGAATGTTGTGCTATTCACCTTCTAACCACCTGCCCACCACACCAAGACTCTGTGTATATTACAGGAAAGTCTTGCTGAACTTATCAGCAAACTACCTGTCCTGAATAGTCCCAAATTGTACCATCACATCTTGAGGTTTACGGGCAAATTCAGTGCCGTAATTGTTTCCTTTTTATTCCATTTACTCAGTGTCAGACACACATACTTCCCACATATTACACATGCAACGTCATCCTAAGGACTGTTTGTGACACTTGCTTTGGCAAGGGAAACGATCACTGGATAATAAGACAAATATGCCTTGCATAAATATTTGAAGCTTAACAGAAAACTTAGGTCAGGCCTAAATAGGGTTAAATGGTAAATTTATACAGGGCCTTTATCCAAGGCGCTTTATATAGATTGCGAATCCCATTCACTCAACGATGACAGCGTAAACCATGCAAGTTACCCACCAGCACATCAGGAGCAATTAGGGGTTACAAGTGTCTTGCCCATGCAAGGACAAATCCACACTAACTCCGCGGGAGCCCGGGTTCGAACTGGCAACCTTGTGTTTAACCATGCGTGTCCACATGCACGTCGGATCCATGCAGAGGTCATCTCAGCATGTGAGCAGAACATAAAAACATATTTAAAAATTAATTAGGTCAAAATTAGATCAAATTCTCAACACTCGATTAAATGCAGACCTGACCACGCATTTTGGTGTGGGGCATTAAGAGGTGCGATTAAGGAGTCCCAACAACTAATCTAAAATCAGCTAATCTGATTTTTTTTTTTCTCAATGCACCTCCCTACTTTGTATAATTCCTCCTCTCTTTCAGTCTTTAGTTCCAAAGTTGCATTTCCACTTTATTTACAATAACAAGTTGTTGATTTTCCAAGCTGGCATGGAATGGATACAAGCCTGGTTTTATCTAGCATCAGCACTATAAGGACTAAAATATTAAATAATCTGCATATCAGCGCCCCCACCACCTCAGGACATTGTGGTACTGCAGAACTGCTTTCAAAGTCCAGGAAGAAATGACAAGGACTGGTTATCAGTGGTGATTGAGTCCCACGCCATTAGAAATAAGCTTGAGGGACAATATGATATAAAGCAGGGGTTTTCAACACGTGGTCCGGGGACCACCAGTGGTCCTTGAGATGATTCCAGGTGGTCCCCAGGCTAAATGATGGAAAGTTGGTTAACCAGATGTAACTCTTGAGAGTGTAAAAATGAAACCAAATGGACCCTTGCGGGTCCATTTGGTTTCATTTTTACACTCTCAAGAGTTAAAATATTCATCTGAATTAGCACCACTTAATTAAGAAGTTTACACTGTTTTGTTGGCAAAATACAGCCTGGAATTGTGGACAAAATCAAAAGAATTCTTTAATTTTAGGTATTTGGTGCTGAATAAATGGTGGTTCCTGGAGTCAAAAAGGTTGAAAACCCCTGATATAAAGTAATTTAATTCAGGGATATATGTTATTGCGCTCATCTTATTGGCTTATCCTTTTAAGACCATACAGGGTTATGAATTCAACATAGCACACTTCATGCTGTCATACTGGCATGGCACAGCTTAACTGTCTGGAAGTGATTAAGTCATGGTACGCAGTGCTTTGTTGATCAACTCAGTGCGAGCCAAAAAGGATGTCATTGTGACAGAGCACTAAGGTTTATTATAAAAAGCTTTTCAATGAGAGTCTGGCGCCCTATCGATTCAGTGTTGCAGTAATTAATTCCGTTATTTTCAATGGGGGTTGGAAATTTGAAAAAAAAAAAAACAATGGATACAGATTCTGAAAATGCAGATGAGACTATTATTCTTCATGAAGTTTTTCCTTAAAGATGGAAAACACAAAGCAAGGTGGTGTGTATCCACCTCTGTCGACAACTGTTCCTCTCTGAGGCTCCTATGGAAAATCCAATTTTACACACCGTGGCATTTCGTAGATTACTTTCCATCTACAGCCTCCATCGCCCCTTGCGTGCACATATACCCTCAGACACGCGTGTGTGTACACACACACACAGTTTTATATAGACATTGGGATTTTTTTTATTATTAAACAGTAAGTACAGTTTGCTGCCATGTGACATATTACACTGTACATACAAAGGCCATGAATAGAATTCCTTCAAACATAAAGCGATGTGTGTTTTGGCTTAAGTGTTCAGAACGTAACGGTGTAGCTGAGTTATTAACCGCCTTCGTGCCGAACACAAAGGATTTTGTATACGTGTCGAGGCCATGGCTTTCACATTTGAAACCAGATCTCCGTAACCAGATGTATGAGTACATCCGGGTTGCGAGTCCTGGATGCACCGATGTCTCCAATTGGAAATGGCTGGTTTGCTGAAAAAAATAATGGACATTGAGGGGTACAATCTGAGATAATGCCATTTGAGTGCATGGGACAGAATGGGTGTTGTGGGGGCCACGCCCATTTTGTCCCAAGTGAAATGCAATAAAACGACAATCAGCAAACAGTACGTTCGGAACATGGCTTCAAGAATGGAATCAATTCATCTTCATGATCAAGAAACAGATGGCCGTTTTTGGGGATGATGATATATGGACGCATGATTCTGTGCTATTGACAACAGTTAGCAACCAGAGGCTTTACAGTGAATAGAATTATGACTTGAGTAATCAAAAGGACTATAGAAGGACAAAGGCGTTTAGCGTAGCAATTGTTTAATTGCCGTAGATCAACGACATTTTTGACAAGGATCCTTTTCTATATTCCTACATATGAATTGAGTGGTAACTTTTTCTTGTCTATTCTTTTATTACTTGTCAGTGAAAACTTTATTCACCAGATGGAGAACAGCGACAACTGACTTGACAGAGAGAGAAAAAAAAACGAATGCATCAATATTCCAATCTGGCTTCAGAACAAGTTATTCCTCTGATATAACACCTGTCGTCCCCATTTGGTAAAACTGAATACTTTTTTGCTTCCAAAGTTGAACTCAAAAAGTCTACAGAACTTTTGCTCTAAAATCAAAAGTACAAACAAACAATCTAGTTAGATGACTATAGACCTCACATGGCTATAGTGTAGTTTGTGATGGATTAACAGTGTTAAGCTCAAACAGAGAATCCACGTCCCTCAAGGCTATGGGACATTTGGGACGGGATCCACTTCCGTCTTGAGACCCATGTGGATTCTGGTTTGTATACAAAGTGACAGAGAGATGGGGAACAACGCCAGGACATTATTTCTAAACAATACACAACGCATACAAACATTTGATTAAGTTTAAACCGAGTAATAGGCTACAGTGTCTGGTTGTCTTTGTCAGTCAAACACAGCTGTGTTTGGAAGTCAATTGCTGTGACAGTGGATACGTTATCACGCAACGTGTTTTTATTTCCAGGAAGTAACTTGAATTTGATTTAAACATTGCATTACTATTTTAATATAAAAATAGACAGAAGTGAAAATTTTCCTTTTTTGGCATGCATTGTTGAGTACGGCCATATAATGACCACAGATGTGGTCTAAAATATTTCACTGGGACTTTAAGGCTATTCATAGTGCAGTTTCCGGTGGAGAGGTGTGTTGTTGACCTACTGTGACAGACTTTTATAGAAACAAATTAAAAACAGTGAGAAGGGATAATTTAGACAACATTCAACTCGATTACAAATGGTGTGGGCTGCACTGATATGAAAAGTTCTGAGAAACGATGCAGTAGCTAGGCTACTCATAATACATTTTGATTGCACAGTTAACCACACATACCGTGCAGTCTAGAAAGACGTGGATTGTTTTGTCAGGAAACAGCTCTTTTTTTTTTAACCACGATACATTCATGCACACCCAATGGAACAATGTGATTCTAACATAATGAAACAGATGGTTGAATAGGGAGAAGAGGGAAGGGTGAGGATAACAAAATTACGTGAAATATGTATAACCTCTTGTCTCTTTCCTATAAACTATTATGAGGTTCTTTTGAGACATCTTAATTGAGTTTCATTTTGGAGGAGAATATGAACGGCTCCTTCCACAAAAACAGCACGCATACACTGACTTTTTATAGAAATGAAGTAGAGTTTTATTGTCAATTGATTTAGAGAAAACATGTGGGTCTCTTCATATGGAAAAATTCAGGAGAGAGAGAGAGAGAGAGAGAGAGAGAGAGAGAGAGAGAGAGAGAGAGAGAGAGAGAGAGAGAGAGAGAGAGAGTGTGCAGGTGTGACATCGCTGACAACGGCCGCAGCAGTGGTTACGAATTAGCCTGACACCTACTGTATAACCTCACCAATAGATATCGTTGCATATAATGTAACTCCGAATTACAGACCCATAAAAGTTAATTTGGTTCATAATTATCTCTAATTTAGGTTAGGTGTCTCAAGTGAAATACTGGTATGTGACATAGCAAAACAGGAGACCAAAAGTTTTAAAACATAAACCCAATTTTAGATTCATTACACGCGCGCACAAACACACACACACACACACACACACACACACACACACACACACACACACACACACACACACACACACACACACACACACACACACACACCCCATATACCCCAATTGCTCAGCCCCCACAAGACGGGACCAAATGGAAAGGGGTCAATATAATCCACAACATGTCACCATATCTCAAAACTGGTACACAACTACATTTTACATACGTTTCACTCCGTAGAGCTTTTAGATCCGTCCTTTTTTCTTTCTGTCTTTTGCGTTTTCTAAAGTCTTTTGTAGTCTGACAGAGACTATCCTCCCTGTCCACAGACAGGCGTTGGTTTGGCCAAAATAGACCCAATTAGTGTTCAGCTGTGCATCTCCTATTTAAACCCTTTGTGTACTGAACGCGCCTGTTGAAAAATAGCAGATCTACAAGCTCATATCGCGCCACCGAGTGGCGCGATATGAGCTTGTAGTTCTGCTATTTTTGAAAAATTGTGAAAATGTGCTGCAAATCTCTGGATACATTATTTTGGAAGCAAACATTTTAACTCAAATTTTTGCTTCTGGGGGATCCCTAGAACATCATGTTTTCAGATGGGGGTCTGCAGCCAAATATGGATAATTCTGGTGGTCCTTGGCTTGAAATATGTTGGCATCACTCACACAGGAACACAGATTTTTCAGAAGAAAAAAATAGAATCTAGTGTCAGAAACTATAGAATCTAGTGTCAAAAACTCGATTCTAGCGACAGAAACTAGATTCTAGTGTCAAAAAGCAGATCCTATAAATAGCATCAGAGTGTCAATAACTAGAATCTAGTGTTAGTGATCTAGCGTCAAAAGCTAGAATGTTGCTGCAGCTACAATCTGGTGTCAGGAACTACTGTATAATCCGGTGCCAGAAATTCCAATCGAGGGTCAGGACACAATGGGTTAAAGACAGGACCCAATAAAATACTTATGTAGTTTGTTATTTAGTTTGTCCACTCCCTACCTACACAGTGTGTGCTATTGAAAGGCATGAATGGGCAAACAGTGACAGGGTTGGTGGGTCAGACTGTCACATACACCAAACATATTGCATTAATAATGGGTTGTACAATATCTCCTACCGTCTAAAAAGACGTTAAAGGCAAACTTGCACATTGCATATACTGTGTAGTAAATCAAAGGCGCCGTTAGCGACGACTGAGTTAAACTTGTCACATGTTCCAGTCTAGAGATTTACAGTGTAGAGTTAACAAAGCGGGATCGCAATGTTTGTAGTTTTGAAAAGACAAAACAAATGAAAAATATTCCGGGAATACAACGGGAGAGAGAGAGCAACGAATGCATGGGTTTGGCTGATTCATTCACACTCAGTATGTGTCTATACAAAATGGCAAGCAGATGGTGAGCGGTGATGGTGAAATTAATGTGCCAAGGAATATGCCGGTAGCTTCCTGCCGCTGACCCCCTGTGACTTCACTGTGTCGGCACTTTGAGCGCCCAGAGATGCTCGCCGTAATGTGAATTACAAATGGACTGCAGCACAGGTGTTCAACCTGAGTGCGTGTGTGCAGTGTGTGTGGGGGGTGTGTGTGTGTGTGTGTGTGTGTGTGTGTGTGTGTGTGCGTGTGCGTGTGTGTGTGTGTGTGTGTGTGCGTGCGTGCGTGCGTGCACATCATCATAGCTTCACGCATATGAGATAGAGACAGGCAGAGGGAGAGAGATGCAGACAGACAGACAGGCAGGCAGGCAGGCAGGCAGGCAGACAGACAATTAAGAAAAATGCCTGCCTGCCTGCCTGCCTGCCTGCCTGCCTGCCTGCCTGCCTGCCTGCCTGCCTGCCTGCCTGCCTGCCTGCAAATGGTACGGTAAATAAATGGTAAATGGTGCATTTATATAGCGCCTTTATCCAAGGCGCTTTACATAGCTTGTGCATCACATTCACCACATTCACACACACACATACACTGATGGCAGTGGAAACCATGCAAGGTACCCACTAGCACATCAGGAGCAATTAGGGGTTCAGTGTCTTGCTCAAGGACACTTCGACACTAACTCTGCGGGAGCCCGGGATCGAACCGGCAACCTTGTGGTTACCATCCGGTGACTCTACCCCTGAGCCACTGCCGCCCTCAATTGAATTGAATTGAATTGAATTGAGAGACAGAGAGAGCTAGAGATACAGAGAGACAGGCAGGCAGGCAGGCAGGCAGGCAGACAGCTATAGGAGAGGGCAGGGGGTGCCGAGAGAGGAACAGAGGGGCTGGAAGCCTTTATGTTTCGCACAAAGACCTAAGGTGAGAATTGAAACAATAGAACAAATGTTATACAGTATATATACACAGTATAACCGCATGTCCTCCCGTTCCCTCCTTTCCAACGGAGCGGAGCTAGAACTATACCAGGGACGTGGGTGGCTGCGCCACGCACACGCACGCCCACACGGACACGTGTAGATCTTGTTAGATCGGTCAGCACATGGCAGCGGAAAGTGTGAAACATATTTATCGAACTGGTTGGTGTTCAGCCCTCCTCCTCCTCCTCCTCAGGGGCGGATGTAACATTTCCCAATTGGGGGGGCAGGATAAAATGGTTTGGGTGCGGCTTCATCGCCCGTGTCGCTTCGCGCCACGGGCGATGAAGCCGCACCCATACCATTTTCAGTTACAGGACTTCGTGTATTCAACATCAATAATAACATCAGTCGTTGCAACAGGCACGCAGCATGCATAAAGATAAAGCTCTAACTCAGAGTTTTCTATTTTCAATGATGAAATGCTGTTGGTTTAGCGGTGCCACAATTGTAGTTAGTTAGTAGCAGTAGTAGTTTTTCAAAATCATTTGAATTATAAGCTCTTTAACCTGTAGTGTACTGAACGCATTTTGGTGTTCTAAGCATTATGTTTTAACTATTGAAAAATAGCAGATCTACAAGCTCATAGCGCGCCACCGAGTGGCGCGCTATGAGCTTGTATCTCTGCTATTTTTGAAAAATCGTGAAAACGTGGTGCAAATCTTTGAATATTATGTTATTCAGAAACTAGAAATCTAGACAGGACACAAAAGCTTTATGTTTTAACTATTGAAAAATAGCAGATCTACAAGCTCATAGCGCGCCACCGAGTGGCGCGCTATGAGCTTGTATCTCTGCTATTTTTGAAAAATCGTGAAAACGTGGTGCAAATCTTTGAATATTATGTTATTGAGAAACTAGAAATCTAGACAGGACACAAAAGCTTTATGTTTTAACTATTGAAAAATAGCAGATCTACAAGCTCATAGCGCGCCACCGAGTGGCGTGCTATGAGCTTGTATCTCTGCTATTTTTGAAAAATCGTGAAAACGTGGTGCAAATCTTTGAATATTATGTTATTGAGAAACTAGAAATCAGGACACTATGGGTTTTGAAATTTCTGGTATTATTTTGCTTGCCATCGCGTTTCGTGGGGCAGCTCAGGGCATTTAGGGGGGCATTGCCCCCCCCCCATGCCCATACCTAGATCCACCCCTACACCTCCCTCCCGACCATTTCTGGAGCTCTGCCACACCGTGACAAAAACGTCAGATCTCTCTCTCCACCCGTTCTCTCCCAAGGCCGCGGTGGCGACTCCGTCTGCATGGCTCCGGGTGACGGCTTGGGCGCCACGGCTGACTGCCCCTGTCTGATGAGGCGTTCGCTATAGCTGCCGCCATGTGTGCCGCACAGTTAGCAGACCACCAGCAATAGCCCGTGGCGGCGGCCACTGCTGCCACCACGGTTTGTTTGCTTTCGCCGTGATGGTTCCAGACTATAATTGTGCGGTCTGTGAGGATGACCTCGCGTCGTTATTTTTAGGTAAACGGGCGAGGTCGCACCGGCGCTGTGGTGCTGCTCTTCCTCGGCATGATGGAACCCAAGCTGCTGCTTATTAGACGGAAATCCAAAGAAATATAATACTGTATATACAGTATATTTATATAAATAAAATAAATGTGGCAACATTAGTCCAGAAGGGAGAGCACGACAGCAAATGTCCTTGCAGTTCTGTTTCCATTTATCCATCTTCAACCCCTTATCCATGGTCAGGTTGCGAGGGCAACAGCTCCACCAGAGAGCTCCAGGGTTCTCTGTCCAGAGCAACATTAGTAACTTTCTCCTTCCACCCGAATGTCCCGATAGAGGAAGTAGCCTTGCCAGGCTGTGATATCATGAGGCCCTTATAGGTCTAGGTCAGGAGCCTATCTCCTGTTTCTGTAGTTGAGGCAGCTTGATGTAAAAGCACACCCCCTGGACATGACGCTACTATGTTGCAGGAACTTACCCCCAATCCAACCCTTGATGCTGGGTGCCAAACAGGGATGCATTAGTTCCTATTTTTTAGTCTTTGGTATGACCCGGCCAGGAATCGTACCTCGACCTCCCAGTCTCACGGCGGACACTCTAACCACAAGGCCACTGAGCTGTTTCCCAACAGAGGAAATGATAATAATGATTGAAAATGATGTCCATATTATGGATAATTCCATGTTTGGATGTGTCGCATAGCTTTTTCAGAAACTAGCTGGCGTAATACCTGTGAAGGATCTCAGGGTTGCTGCCATTGTACCGGGATGTGCAGGCGATAATCAAAATGACCCTCAGACAAAAATACACCTGCCGCAGTGTCACGATCGAGCACTTCTATTTAATAAGAAGTGGATATAATTCTGGCTGAGAAATATGCCATCCATTGACACTGTACGGCGTCTATCGCCGCAATCACTGCATGTGTAATTGTGTCATCCTGTTCACTGAATTTCAAGGCCTTTAGCGGAGTATTAAAAAATTTGCAGCTCATGACAGAACGCTCCGGCCATATTCAATACAATGACCTTCCGCTTTTGGCATAACAATCCGTCATATAAGCTCCGTACAGGCTGACTCAGAAGCTGAATAACTCTAGAGAAATTCTTCATGTATGCATGAGTCGCAAAGGCGCAACCTTCTCTGGTTATTCAGTGATGCTGATCAGAACACTGGCATTTTTTCTGGAGCAAAGATGCTGGCTTCCCAAACAAGAGGTGAATGCAGCATGGTTTCCATGGTGTTAACCAAGAGGTCCAATGGCAAGAGGGGCAAATTCGCTTTGCTTCCTGACTCTAGAAGGAGGGGGGCGGGTACAAAAATAGGAGACCGGAAGAATGCTGGAGTCTATTCATTTACAATGGTAGAATGAACGTAAACATGACTTTTGAATATGATCCTTTCCTTAACTCCATGGACACTGAACTGAATACTGGAACCGGTCATCAAAAGGCATAACCTATTCATAGTAAAATGGCTTCTATTGGCTAAACAAATCAGAAGAAATTTCACTTTGTTATCCATTACTCTTATCACACCAACCAACTCTCACGAGATTTGCTAGGAGTCAGGAGTAGTCTCTTTGTAATCTGTAGTTTGACATACGACAGATAGGGGGCTCTGAGAGGAGAAAACCATGACTACTTATATTAGGAGACCAGGGCACTTGCCCGATAGGGCAACCAGGTAGCAGTCTTCACTTGCCCGCTTGCCTGGGGCAAGTAAAAAAAAATGGTCGGGCAAGTGAAGACTGCTACCTGGTTGCCCGATCGGGCAAGTGTGCAACTTAGTGCTCTATAACAACACAAGATAAATTTGTCTTGAAGGCGGTCATTGCACTCTGCCTCTGTGTCTTTCCCTGCTTTCTAGCTATCCACAATTCCAGGCTGGATTTGGGAAACAAAACAGGCAAATTAACATACACATCAAAATGACCTAATCTTCTACATTCTCTAGTTGTGTAGACCTGGGCTAATTAAGATGATGAATTTTAACTCTTGAGAGTGTAAAAATGAAACCAAATGGACCCTTGTGGGTCCATTTGGTTTCATTTTTACGTTCTCAAGAGTTACATCTGCGAAATTTACAATATATTTTTGGGGGGCAAGTGACCATGAGCTGAGGGCAAGTAGAATCTGACTTGCACTTGTCCGATGGGCAAGTGTCTCCGAGACCTTAGTGTCAACCCCTGAGACCATTTGTAGGCTTTGTAGTCCATGTTGCCCATGGCGCCAACGGAAGGTTGCAGATCTTCATACATAGAGTATCTTTGGTGTTAACACTATAGCGTAGCCATACAGATAAGTATTCCACAATCTGCGAATGCTATGTAGAGTTACAGCTACAGCTCCCATCAGCTCAGAAATAGTATGTGCTGCTTAGTGCTATAATAGAGAGAGTGGACAGTGGCGACATGCTTTGATCTCGCCACCGTGCCAGGCCGATGCTCTGCAAGTTCCAAACATACGTTGTACATATACAGTAGCTAACCACTGTAACACAACACAGCCTATTTTCTTACAATGTACAGTACATGAACTAAATTGAGTTACTGTATATAAGAAATCATTATTGACTAAAGTGACGAGAGGTCTGGTAATGCATCAGAATGTCCTAAAATGCTGTGATTTCGCCAATTTATCTGCAAATCTACATTCTCCTGTCAATGGAGCTCTACAAGGTGCGATTTGAACGACTAGCATTTGTTGAGGAAACTTTTATTTTTTATCTTTTGCTTGCATTTTATGCAAGTTTTAATACATTTTAAGAATAATAAATTATATACCATATTGTCCCAATTATAAGATCATTCTGGTTATGTACTGTATTAGATGAATAATTAATGAGGAATTCCACCCATTTTCAACATTTTCTTGAGAGTGTACAAATGTGAACCAAATGGATCCATGGGTCCATTTGGTTCCATTTGTACACTGTCAGGAAAAAAAAAAGTTACTAAAAGAAAAAATCATTAAAATGGTGAAACACAACTTGATGACGTCATCAAGTTTTGTTCACCATGTTAAGGATTTTTTTCAGACCTCCATTTCTAGGAAACACATAATGGGGGGAACTTTGTATTATGTCCACACAACATCTCTAAGGTTTATTAATGACATAGTAGAATATTGCAAATGGGTGCTTGTACTGAACGCGTTTTGGTGTTTTTAAGCTGTTGAAAAACAGCAGATCTACAAGCTCATATCGCGCCACCGAGTGGCGCGATATGAGCTTGTAGTTCTGCTATTTTTGAAAAAATTGTGAAAAACATCAGAAACTAGAATCTGATCAGGACACAATGGGTTAATGAAATATGTTGTACTATTGCTACACTGGGTTCTAATGGTGGAAAGGATTTCATATTTCTCTTCATAGGGAAGGTATGAAGAGAGACTGCATGGGCATCTACCTGGACACATTATTATAGCTCCATAGGAACCCACCATACGACCCAAGGGCAGGGGCGGATTGGACATCTGGAGTACAGGGAGTTTTCCCGGTGGCCTGCGCCACCTAGTGGCCTGGACAAGATCCAAAATTCACTAGTGGCACTTCCAAAATGCACTAGAATGCGCTAGATGCTCGCCTGGAACATACAGATCAAAATGACCATTATATCTTCTACAAATTCTCTAATTGTGTAGACTTTGGGCTAATTCACATGATGAATATTTTAAAGGTAGCGGAAGTGATTTGAAATTCATGGTGTAGTACCAGCCTGGTGCACTAGGGGCCCCCAAAAGTAGCTACACTATGTGAACCTGCTGCTCTCTCCTGATTGGAGGAGAATTGTGGTGACCTGGGGAACTTTTATTAGCTCCTCTGCTAACGTGGGGGAGGGGGAAACTCCATATGTGGTTTCCACACCTTATAATAGAGCATTTTAACAGAAAAAAAATATTTTTGGGGTGATATCTGACAAAAGTGAAATCACTTCCCCTACCTTTAACTCTTGAGGGTGTAAAAATGAAACCAAATGGACCCGCAAGGGTCCATTTGGTTTCATTTTTACGCTCTCAAAGAGTTACATCTGGTTAACCAGCTGCCCCTCCAGGGTGGCCTGGCAAAGGCAAAATTGTCCCGGTGGGAAAATATGTGCCAATCCGCCCCTGCCCGAGGGACTCCACTCCATGTCCGTCACATTATTTATTTTTGTATTAATAATGTTGCACTGGGAGAGACTCCCCCGCAATGATATTATCTCCCAGTAATATCGTACATGTGTGACACAGACAGCACATCACAACTCCATCAGGACGCATTACTTGTACCGTGAGCTTGACACGTGTGACACGTGACACACACACACACACACCTTGTTGTTCAGTGTGCACACCAAGCGATAATAATATGACAGTTACACTAGTGTGGCTGTCAGGCAGAAGCACCCAGCTTGCATCGTCACCTATTATTTTTCGATGTTATTTGTTCTGCATGAATTAAGTCAGTGTTTAAAGGAGAATTCCACCCCAGAAGGTTTTCTTGCCTTTATTTGCAGTTGACTTATTAAAAAAAAAGTGGTCCAGTTGTTTTTATTTTGTAAAAAAAAAAATGTCTTCATTGGCTGTTTTGCCATATTGGCCCATAGGCTCATATAGCTCCATTCTAAGGTTATTGTGAGGCAGGGGAAACAGCCAATAAGGACACTTTTTGCTTGTTTGTTTGTTTTCCCTCCACAAAATCACTGGACCACTTTTTGGGATTTTTCTTTTGTGGACCTCCCCATTTGGAAACATTATGCCAGGGACCCCCACTGGGTAACCAGGGGGACTCTGGCAATCAATTAATACAGTTGACACCAGTAATGTCAAATATACAATTTAATAATGCTAAAAGAAGGCCTGAACTATCCTTTTAAAGCAGGGGTTTTCAACAGGTGGTCCGGGGACCACCAGTGGTCACTGAGAGGGTTCCAGGTGGTCCCCATGAGTTGCTTAACCAGATGTAACTCTTGAGAACGTAAAAATGAAACCAAATGGACCCTTGCGGGTCCATTTGGTTTCATTTTTACACTCTCAAGAGTTAAAATATTCATCATCTGAATTAGCCATTTTGGAATGTATGTTTTCCTTGTTTTGTTTCCCAAATCCAGCCTGGAATTGTGGACAAAAGCAAAATAAGTCTTTAGATTTGGGGTCTGTGGGGCTAAAATACCCTCAAATGGTTGTCCATGGCTCAAATCCTGAATAAATGGTGGGCCCTGGTATCAAAAAGGTTGAAAAACCCTGTTTTAAAGGAGACGTACAGTTTTCTTTTCACACACAACCGGCAGAAAGCACCAAATCTCCTACACCACACACGCTGCTG
This sequence comes from Benthosema pterotum, assembly GCA_039105355.1. NCBI lineage: Eukaryota > Metazoa > Chordata > Actinopteri > Myctophiformes > Myctophidae > Benthosema > Benthosema pterotum. The sequence continues at coordinate 11,863,109 of CM076966.1, forward strand.
CTGTCAGCCTGCGCAGCAGCAAGCTGTGGATCTTATAGTATTTCCATTCACAGCTCCTAATTATTCTGCTATTATGCCATCTTTATAATGCTGATAAAAAAAGCAGAGCCGATAAACCGCTCCAGACGTGACAGAGAGCCTCATTAACATGCGGGTCGTGACACGGCATTATGGGAGCCCAAGACACGCGTCCGATTAAATATTCTAGCGGCGCTCCATGCACTCTGCCGACAACTCTGCCGTTACCCTAAATATTTTCTTCCCGACCTAAAAAAAAAAAAAAAAAAAAAAAAAAAACCATTTCATTAATCCGCTAAATTTTGACGTTCCGACGGCGAAGGAAGAAGACCAGACCGCAATTCCATATCTCGGCGCCAATTAAATCCATTCAGAACGAAAGTAATGTTTGTGTAAGGCATGATTGCTTTGGGGGAATGTCTGCTTCATGTGACCCTGACCTGCATTGCACTGTGCAGTTTAAACTCAGAGCGTTTAAACTTAATACATTAGCCGCCGCTACCCGCTGTACGTCCCCTGTGCCAAACTTGAAGAACATAGAAATTCATGGATTCCATTATTTAACCCATGTTTTGATCCAAACGTATAATTTGCCAATCGGCATTTTGTTGCATTTCATTTGGGACAAAATGGACGTGGCTGTTTAAAGGGAAAAAAAGTATATATTTGAATGGAATTATCTCAGATTCAGCCTCTCAATGTCCCTGTTCTCGGGCGAATCAGCCATTTCCAAAGAGAGACAGCGCAGGGGTTGACACTAAGGTCTCCGAGGCACTTGCCCGTTAGGCAAGTGCAAATCAGGTTCTACTTGCCCTCAGGTCATGGTCACTTGCCCCCCAATAAATATATTGTAAATTTTGCATTTAAGTTTACTTCGTACTTGGGTGCTTTAAACCAGGGGTTTTCAACAGGTGGTCCGGGGACTACCAGTGGTCCCTGAGAGGGTTACAGGTGGTCCCCAGGCTAAGTTGGTTAACCAGATGTAACTCTTGAGAACGTAAAAATGAAACCAAATGGACCCTTGCGGGTCCATTTGGTTTCATTTTTACACTCTCAAGAGTTAAAATTCATCATCTTAATTAGCCCATAGTGATCACAGACCCAGTGGTCTGGCCCCAGCAAAATGATAGTTAGGAACCAAATGAACCAGGGAGAGAGATAGGTAGAGATAGCTAGAAAGCAGGGAAAGACACAGAGGCAGAGTGCAATGACTGCCTTCAAGACAAAGTTATCTTGTGTTGCGTTATAGTGCACTAAGTTGCACACTTGCCCGATCGGGCAACCAGGTAGCAGTCTTCACTCGCCCCACCATTTTTTTTTACTTGCCCCGGGCAAGTGGGCAAGTGTTAGTGTCAACCCCTGCAGCGGTACATCTGGGACCCATGACCCGGAAGTTCTTGCACAGAGGGTTATGGCAGAACGGTCAAGACACCAGAAACACCATGATGTCATCATACATCCATTTTTTTTTTCGCAAATTCGGCGCTTCAAAATAAGGATTTTGGCTGTGAAAGCTGTGGCATAGACACATATACAGTATGTACGGCGTGATGACGGCTGCACTGGCACACTTTGTCTGGACTGGATCTGTGGATCCGGATCCAGATCTTCAAAATAGCAAAATCAACAGGAAGTTAACAATTGTATAAAATAATGAATAAAACCACGAGTTTTGGTGATGCTCTATATCAGTGGTTTTCAACCGGTGGTCCGGGGACCACCAGTGGTCCTTGAGAGGGTTCCAGGTGGTCCCCAGCTAAGTTGGTTGACCAGATGTAACTCTTGATAACGTAAAAATGAAATGCGGGTCCATTTGGTTTCATCTTTACGCTCTCAAGAGTTACTAATCATCATCTTAATTAGCCCAAGACTACACAACTGGAAGATTAATGGTCATTTTGATCTGTAGGTTTGCCTGTTTTGTTTCCCCAAATCCAGCCTGGTATTGTGGACAAAAGCAAGAGAAATCTTTAATTTTGGGGTCTGTGGGGCTAAAATGTCCTATGGTCCGTGGCTCAAATGCTGAATAAATGGTGGGCCCTGGAATCAAAAGGGTTGAAAACCCCTGCTCTATATTGTCGGAAATATCTTTTTTTTTTTTTTTTTTTAGCCTTATAGGCTCCTATACTTATTTTTTTAGACTGAGCCTTTAGGCAGCCTCCAGCCATATGTATCCTCAGGCAGAGCTCTTTTGGTTGTTCCTAAAGGATGAGTTATTATGCCTAGCTGGGGCTATCATGCATTTGCAGCCTGGGCAGCATGAGGGCTTTGGAATGCCCTGCCCCGAGGACATAAAGGCCAACCAAAGTCTTTTTAAATCACTTCTGAAAACATGCTTTTAGGTCAAGGCACTTCCATAGTGTTCCTTTATGTTATCTTCTAATTGACTTTTCCTTTATCCATTTTTAGAACCCTCTCTCTCTCTCTCTCTCTCTCTCGCAGGTTCGCACATTCTCTCTCACTCACACACACACACACACACACACACACACACACACACACACACACACACACACACACACACACACACACACACACACACACACACACACACACACACACAGGTATTCCTTTCACACAGTCACTGTTGTTGAGGAAAGGCTGCCATGTTGCTAGCTGCTCTCGCTAAATACAATTTAATTTCCAGCATTTTCTATTCATAAATCCCACCGTTCATTTTCCTCCTATTAAAAAAAATAAGAAAAACAAACACATTTTTGAGCCTAACAAATCATTAGAAAGATGAAGGAACAAAGGGAAAAGGAAGGTACCCTTTTCTGTTGCCTTTCTTCTTTTGATTGTTTTGTTCTCTGTGATTGATTTGTTCGGCCCAAAATATTGTGTTTGTCGTCATGATTTGTCGCGACCTGAGTTGGCTTTGCATGACGCTTCTCTGACGCGGATCTGGAGCTAAATGGTTTGTTGAACCACCCGCTGTAGATAATGTATAACTCTATATGCTATATAACAGCTCCGTAATGGAACTGAGCAGGAAGAAAGGTAGCAATTATATATGTCTGGGGTTCAGACAAATTGCAGCTCCATCCCTGGCCAGTTGCAATTCACTTCCACTTGTAAGTACAAAGGTCATAATTATTTGGTCGTATTTATTTTGCTTTCTATATCATGGTAGGTGGTACACAGTGAAGGCTGACTGTGTATGGACATAGCAATCCATCCATCCGTCTTCAACACTCATATTCGTAGTCAAGTTGTGGGGGCAAAGCTCCACCAGAGAGCTCCAAACTTCCCTCAACCAAGCAACATTATCCCTGGGGATCCCAAGATCGTTCAAGGCCAGGGAGTCGATGTTATATCTCTGAGACGAAAAAGTCGGGGTATGCATCAAGAGCATCCCTAGGGAGACGCTCAAAAGGCATCCTAACCAGATGCCCAAACCACCTAAAGCTGGCTCCCTTCAGGCGAAGTAGCAGAGGCTCAACCACATCGACCGACAGCGCCTCCAGGCTTGAAGCAACGGGCCCTGGTGGCGAAAAGTGGAAGTGCAGCCCTATAATGGAAGTGAGCAGGCTTCATGACGTCACAGGTGTCATGGCAGCACACTGGTGACCACCAAAATTTGGTGTCCGGAAGTTGCCTACAATGTTATTCCAATGGGAACTTCCGGCAGTCGTCCGGGTGCATCAAAACGCCACTGAGCAACTTGTATTGAAATGAACGGCAAGGGGGCGGGGCTATCGCTCAAGTCCGCTCTCTATATTTTATTACTCTATGGGCTCAACTCCGAGTCTCTCCTGTGTGACTGAGCTTCTCAGCCTATCTCCCTAGCCATGCCTCTGTCACGGGCCAAACTGTGTTATGGCCCTGAGCGGTCCAGGCACCTTTGTCAGCCTGGTCGCACGGAAAACCCTCCAGTCCACCCGGTAACAAAATGTACACACTACAGTGGGGGAAAGTGCCACAGGCCAACGGCCATACCCCAAGGCCCACCCCACCCGATCCTGATCAGGGGAAGGCCCCACCTCTCATCCTGATTGGACGAATGCTTTTCTCACAAAGCTCCAGAAAAAAAGAAACAATATTTGAATTAAGTGAAATCACCTACTATACCTTTTTTTAAAAAAGTAAAAAAAAAAAAAAAAAAAAAGAGAGAGAGAGAGAAATAGCATGGAAATACAATGCGGTGCAATATCGCCATATTTCTGTGAAATGGGGTTGCCAGAATGTCCTTAAAAATCATTCCATCTTGGTTCAATTCAGGCCAATGATTATATTAGTACATTATGACTACACTGCATAATCATGGTAATATTCATTTTTGAACTCCAAATATCAAAAGGGCTAGCTCGGTTAAAAATGCGTTGACTATTGTTGAAGTCCAGGAGGAGCCTGAGGTCAAAGAAGTAATTACACAAGTTGCAAGTTTCTAGAGAAGAGTTTTAAAAATTAAATAAATCAAACATGTCCTCCTTGTGTGTTTCCTCCCTATGTTTACTTACTTTACTATTTATATCCAAATTCATACATCGCGGCCTTAAAAAAAAAAAAAAAATAAAAATGTGTGCACGTGTGTGTGTGTGTGTGTGTGTGTGTGTGTGTGTGTGTGTGTGTGTGTGTGTGTGTGTGTGTGTGTGTGTGTGTGTGTGTGTGTGTGTATGCATGTGTGAGGGAGACGTTCATTGGCACATGTAGAGGTGCCAATGAACTTGAAAATTAACTGCATATGTGTCATTCCACGATTTTCACTTTTGAAACCCTTCTTTTGAAGCCCTAGATCGACCAAAATGTAGCCACGAACCCGTATCGTGCTACTGGGGAGCGGTGGACGGCCGGCGGGCTTAGGCCGGACGTCCTAAATCTCGGGGTTATATGAAATGGGACGCAATGTCCGGGGCGACCGATCCCACAGGATGTGAGTCGCGGATGCCTTTCTTAGTGACAACCAATGATGAGGTGTGCTGAACCTCTTGTGAAACCCTTCTTCCGAAAACCCGCTCCCCCCCAGACCACGGGCTTTATGGTCCGGAGTTCGCCTTCGGGCGCATTATCATGACGTCACGCTGTCGGGGCGTCGCCCTTGGCAACACTCCCCCCTGAAGCCGGGTCCCGGCTTCACAGATCGCCCGTCAATGGCGGCGTGCCGCAGCGTGTCTAGCCCTTCGGTTCGTCTTCTCTCCCGTGCTCTGGGAGGCTGGGGGCGGCCCGTCCGGCTCCCCCCGTCGCGGCCCGCCTTGACATCTTCATCGGTCTCGGCTGCGGGCCTTGCGCCGAGACCTCTCCTCCTCTACCTTCCTGACGTGCTCCCTCAGCGTGGCTGCCTCGTCCGGCAGCTTTGGGAGCTTGACCAGCCTGGAGACCGGTCGCGTGTAGGCGCGGCCGTCTACCTGTATCGTGGCCGTTCTGACCCGCCCGTCCTTGCCTGGCTGCACCTCCTTCACGCTCCCCATCTGCCAGAAAGCCCTCGGGAGCTGGGGATCGACGACCAGGACGAGCTCACCTTTGGCGAGGTTCGGTGCCTCGGCCGTCCACTTCTGGCGCGTCTGCAGGGAGGGCAGGTAGTGGCGCGTGTAGCGCTTCCAGAACTGATCGGCGAGGATCTGGGAGTGCTTCCACCTCCTCCGGCTGAGGAGCTCGACCTCTGGGTAGATGGCCTGGGGTTTGGAGCCGTCGGATCTCCCTATCAGCAGCTGGTTCGGTGTCACAGGATCAGGGTCGCCTGCGTCCGTGGATACGTATCCCAGGGGACGGGAGTTCAGCGTGGCCTCCACTTCTGTCAGCGTTGTGGCCAGCACCTCTTCTGGGACGACCTGTGCCCCGAGGACCACCCGCAGCATAGTCTTCACTGATCTCACCTCCCTCTCCCATGCTCCGCCGAAGTGCGGGGCGGCTGGCGGGTTGAACACGAAGTCCACCTGCAGGGGGGCCATCCCGGCCCTGAGGGAAGGCTTCAGGTGATCGAATGCCTCCCTGAGCTCCCTGCTCCCGCCCACGAAGTTCGTGCCCCGGTCACAGCGCAGCTCGTACGGTCGGCTTCACGATCCGCGGCGTACCTGCGGTTCTGCGCCTCAGCGGAGGACTGTATAGCTTTGAGGCAGTTGAGGACCTGTTGGACCTCGCTTTCCTCGTCGTCGCTAGCCATCTTAATGTTGTAGGTGGGTGCTCAGGGGACTGTGTAGGCGGTGTTCAGTCCAGGCGCTGTAACTTAGGGGAGGTTCGACGTGCACGGTCAGGGCACTCACTCGGATCCCGCGGCGTGCGAGTGGGTCCCTAGGCTGGCAAAGTCGTTTTCGAACTTTGCCAGTTCGAAAACGACTTGGCAAAGTTTCGATCCTCCTTCGAAAATGACTACATAATCGTGTTTTTGGTGGTGTCGGGTCCCGGATGTACCGCTGTCTCCAATTGGAAATGGCTGGTTTGTCGAAAAAAATGGAGATTGAGGGAGCGAATCTGAGATAATTCCATTCGAATGCACGGGATAGAATGGGTGCGAAAGGGGAAAGTGTTTTTTTTTTTTTTTTTTTTTTTTTTTCAAAATGGCCGTGCCCATTTAGTCCCAAATGAATTGGAGGAACATTAAAGGAACATGAGCCTCTGCTGCCTCCCCAGGTTGGCGGAGGATGTTGTGTGTCGTCATCAGCAGAATGCAACATGATGACACAGCCAGTAACATTTAGTTTATTGCTGTATTGTATTGTAATTGCAACCTAGCGTGTCATCAGCATAGCCATGTGCGCAGCAGTCCTTGTCACACATTGGTATGCAGTGCGCCGTGTGCAGTGCACTGTGTTCATTACAAGGACAACCAGGACAGACAATGCTGTGCATGAAGCCCAACCTCTCATTTTTGGTGTCTGGGAGTCTGTGTTTTAATGTTTGTGTTTTCAGGGTGGCATAAATACGCCAGGGGCAAAAGCCATATGTCCACATGGCCAAGGTGTAACTAAGTACATTAACTCAAGTGCGCTATACATACGGTACACACGCTATACAACTACCTCTCAGTGGCAAATATTGTCTTTGTCTTTTTACTCTAAATGTTTAAGTGGCAACATTAGTATTAGTCTGCAGGTTTTAAATATTCTACATTTTAATAGAGCTGGATGGGTTAATATGGCTGTAGTTTAAAACTGAAGAAAGCATTATTTTAGAATAGTTTAATTCAAAATTGTGTTCAATGAATGTTGGTGGAGCCAGTCCAATTAAAAATATGTATTACTGTTTGAGAGAGAGCATAGCTACCATTATTAATGTGCTGCTACTCTCCATTCTCATCTGTATTAAACCAGTATGTTGAACAATCGATCTTCAAATTGCACCTGGACATCGACTATTGGTATAATATGTCTGGATTCAGGAAGCCAATACTACCATTCCCCCAAATTTAAGCTGTTTATTAACATTTCTTTGCCACAGGCTATGGGGATCTGTATTGATAGTCTGCAGTCTAATAGTCGGACAGATATCCATGCTTTATTTGATTGTTGCTGTTTGTTTGTCAGGGTGACTGTGATGGTAGGGGTGTGTCCACCGGGCTCTGCTATTCCACGGCCAATTGATCGGCAGGTGTTTTTAATTGTGCAAATTGTGCTGTACCCGGGTTCGGATCAATACGCGTACAATGCCAGAGATCAAACCAGTAGAGAGTGAGAACTGACTTCAACAGAAAACTGCAGACCCATCGGGACTTACAGTAGCTCTGTAGGCCTATAGAATTCAATCCATCCGTATAGGCTATAGTTCTGTACTGTAACATCGCATATGTAATTCGACCCATCCATCCATCTTCAACCGCTTATCCTCTGTAGGGTCGTGGGGGCAACAGTTCCATCAAAGAGCCCCATGCAGACTTCCCTGTCCCGAGCAACATTAGCGACTTCTTCCTGGAGGATCCCGAGTGGGTCCAAGGCCAGAGAGTAGATGTAATCCCTCCATCTGGTCCTTGGTCTGCCCCCGGGGGTCTCCTCCCAGTGGGACGTGCATCGAGGACCTCCCTAGGGAGACGCTCGAGAGGCATCCTAACCAGATGCCCGAACCTCCTAAGCTGGCTCCTTTCCAGGTGTCCCGTGTGACTGAACTTCTCACCCCATCTCTAAGAGAGATGCCAGCCACCCGTAGGAGAAAACTTGATTTCAGTCGCTTATATTCGCTACCTCATTCTTTAGGTTATGAACCACACTTCATGACCATAGGCGAGAGTATAGGAATGAAGATTGCTTGGTATAGACCAGTGGGATTTGTGATAAAAGTGATTGTTAGAGGCATTTGGGGGTAAAAGTGGGGAACCAGTCCATTTTACACAATTCAAGGGTGCTGAATCCGAAAAAAATGGTTACCAAGCATAATTTTGAGTCCTTACCCCCCAAATCCAAGATTTTGGGGGGTAACCAAAGGTTTTTCAGACATAACTTGAAATGCATTGATTTTACGCCCCATAAGTGTATTGAACGTTAATATAAAGTTGGGCATTACGGACGATTTGGTACCAAGTACATGTCTGTACCTCCTACGGTTCTTGAGATACAGCATATAGGTACTTTCACAGATTGAGGAGAGCAGGACATCTGTAACACTGATTCTTAAGTCCACCAAATGGTGATACAGGCGTGAAAATTGGTACACACACTCCTCAAACCCAACTATTTCCAAAAGTACTGCGTGTCCTGCAAAATTCCAAGATGGCAGCCACCAAAATCCAAGATGTCTGTCCAAAAATGTGGTTTTTCATTAATAACTCGAATGTTCACATGTACTCTTATTGTGAAGGACAGACTCAGTGTGATGCACAGACAGACATTTCTGGGTGGCTTATCTTTGCAAAATATACGCAGCAAATTTAACACTAAAACAGCATTCACGTTCGGTTTGATAACTCCCGACCCGTTTCATCAATTTAAAAACTTGAAGTGGTTTATGATAGCGGACAGATGTAGGTCCGTTTCCTGAAAATGGTTGACATGATGATAAAGGGATCTTTGAGTAAAAGAGTCAAACGTGCCAAAATGTTACCATTATGGTTCCTCATCACTACCGATATGTTGTAACTCAAGAACCGTAGTACATACAGACATGTACTTGGTATCAAAATGTCCGTGATGCCCAACTTTATATTAACGTTCAATACATGTATGGGGCTTAAAATCTTCATATTTAGTTATTAATGAAAAACCACATTTTTGGACGGACATCTTGGATTTTGGTGGCTGCCATCTTGGAATTTTGCAGGACACGCAGTACTTTTGGAAATAGTTGGGTTTGAGGAGTGTGTGTACCAATTTTCACGCCTGTATCACCATTTGGTGGACTTAAGAATCAGTGTTACAGATGTCCTGCTCTCCTCAATCTGTGAAAGTACCTATATACTGTATCTCAAGAACCATAGGAGGTACAGACATGTACTTGGTACCAAATCGTCCGTAATGCCCAACTTTATATTAACGTTCAATACACTCATGGGGCGTAAAATCAATGCATTTCAAGTTATGTCTGAAAAACCTTTGGTTACCCCCCAAAATCTTGGATTTGGGGGGTAAGGACTCAAAATTTTGCTTGGTAACCATTTTTTTCGGATTCAGCACCCTTGAATTGTGTAAAATGGACTGGTTCCCCACTTTTACCCCCAAATGCCCCTAACCTCTTATAGGAGGCCTTTTTTCTGAAATCCCACCAGACTAGTAGAGACAGAGAACTTGGCCTACCGGCTCAACTATCTTTTCGGCTCAACAATTTGTAGTTAATGATGCAAATAAGCTTTCATTACCAAATGATCTCATGAACTAGAAAAAAGTGTCCATCTGGGCACAGGTCAGGTCAGGTTGTGGCCTCCAGGTGGCACTATAATATGCCAATGTGAAAAGGGTGCCATTTCTTCTTATGACTTTGGCATTTGGATGATTTGAGGAATTTTGTCCCAAAAATGTGGTGCTATAACAAGCCATTGTGCAAATAGTGGGATATTTTTCTCAGCCTAGTAGGGAAGTGTGTTAAAAGATTTCATGTAAATTGTCTGCTGTGTTCATCATTTGATGTTTTTTTGTTCTAAACAGGCCAATCTTGCAAACTTTGAACGCAAATTATAGCCAATTAGGATGGAATATGAAATATGGGACACATCCATCATGAGCGGACAAGTCTAGAGATACTGTATAACGAATTGCAGAATTTTTGGACAGAATCTGGATGGGTAATATGAAAAAATATCAGCCTCCTGGTGGCACTATAAAAAGCTGAAATGAAAAATACAGGTAAAGTTTTGTTCTTGTCCTCTAGGGAGGATGCATACAATGTGTCATGCACGGTGCATTTATAGGAACACTGCTTGAGTGATGTTCATGCAGCCTTAAACTGCAACAGGCTGGAGTTGGAAATACGGTATGTTGCTTTCAATAAGGGCGGCACAGGTAAGAGCTTTGTCAGGCATGTGTGCAATATGTCAACTGTTTTAACGTGACAAGTCTCAGAACAATCTAAAATAAAGCGATTTAAGATAATTAAAGCTGGGCTGTTGCATGAGTGAGTCCCTTGCATTTCTGCCTATACTTCCTGTCCAGGATCTATCCTCGATAGAAGTCTATAGCCACGTTTCCATAAGCCCTATTTTTGCGCAAAAACGGCTCTTGCGAAGAGAATGTTGAATGGAAACACTTCAAAATGCGAATAAGTTTCCATTTTGCGCAAAAATAATTTCTCGCTGAAAGGTGCCGTATTTTGGAGCGTATCGGAAGAGCCTAATGCGCAAATGAGTTATGGAAACAGCTTGCGAAAAGACTTTCTATTGGAAAGCACTGGACACGCATTATAGCGCATTTGAAGAGTTGTGGCCTGCCGATGAGTGCATTGTTATTTGTTAATTTAAGTTATATTTCTACAAAAAACGCTCAGAATGGACGAGGGACGCATGGCCAATAACGTTCAGACTCCCATCGCGTCTGTTCATTAAAGTCGCAAGGCAACTACAGGTCCTATATTTACAGTATCTGATCTGTATCATCATGCATGATAGCTAAGATTCGCAAGTGATATCAGACATAAACAGCTGTTTTGCATGACCGGGCTCTGCCCTTATAGATATTATTCCGTTAATAAAGTTCAAACCCTTTTTCCTTGCACGTGTCGCGCTGCAGATGACATGGTGTAGTCTACAATATCGCATTTCATCAGTTAATGGAAACAGCGGACAATTCGCTCTTCTTTTTTCGACTTAAGTTCATACTCTTCCTATTTTCGCAAAGGTTTTATGGAAACGTGGCTTATGTAGCCATTGGATTGGCCTCATGAAGTGACCACTTTACGGGGCTGTTCTTATGTGTTCTCTCCTTAGTGGCGGCAGTGCACTATGTAGGAACTGCATTTTAGATTACAGATAAATGTTCAGGAATAGCCTACTAAAACGTGTATAGCTTCTAAGCAAATGGTACCTGATCTTTCGTACTGTATATACAAATAGAATCATCAGTGATAATCAAAATAAATTACAAAACATGCAGCATGATTACAATAGTTTTCCATACTTGTATCGATTCAAGGCACCACCGACAATCCGGCAACATAAGACCAGAAAGCACTGCTGTACAATTTGATCATTCCAGTGCAGTGACAGTGAAAACATATTGGACAGATTTGTCATAAAACTACGATATCTTACCATGTCACTCAATGGAAATGTGACCCAATTGTGTCTGGAGATGCAACAACTCCTGCGTCCCTTGACAGTAGAACAAGTTTGCATAGCATCTTACGGATGGTGTTCATTTGTGTGTGTGCGTGGATGTGTGCACGTTACGTGTGCATGCGTGTGTTTGTTAGCGAGTTTGTGCGTGCGTGTGTGACCTGACCCCAATCAGCATCAGCCACAGGGGTCAATAGTGTAAACAGCAAGGTCAAAGGTCCTACTGTAAACAGACACACATACGGACAGATGGACACAGGGCCACATGTATCAAGGAGCTGTGTGCACCGCTCACAAAATATGTCGCAATTAAAAGCTATTATGAAATAGAAACCTAACACACCAAGAGAGTTAAACCCTTTTGTCAATCATCACTATCCAGTTAGTGTTTTGCAATAATAAACAAAACACACAAAGAAATATTTAAAATGCAGTCAGCACATTATAATTAGATTTTCACGCCACATCGCATATCCTGTCATTTCTTATGCCTTTCTTTCTGAATTGATGACTGTACATGCTGTCACATGCTCTGCTGCCAGCTATGAACATGTCCATATGTTCCTTTTAAAACAATATACAGTATATACAGTATACCCTTTGCCCTCCCCATATGGAAAAAAAACTTTATATGCAACTCTTGAAAATGGCACCTTTCATATAAAACAATAAAGTTAATATAAGAGCCATAGAATTTCTTTGTAAAGTGACACATACATATATGCATATATACATATCATTTTGTGATTTATAAGAATTATATATTACGTGTGTTTGGTTTTGGTTAATTATGGGTGGCCGGTGACCCCGTGTGGTTGGGATGTGGTTACACATGTTTGACCTAAACAATGTTTACTGCGATGTAAAGTGAGACGTCAGTGCGCATGTCTGAAGTGGCTGTGGTCAGTCGACGAAAGTTTTCAGAGTGGATGGTCCACTGTGTGAGTATTGAGTTTCAAATGACCATAAATTGTACATATTGACGCAATTGCAGTAATAATATTATATTGTTTCATTATTGTTTACACTGTAGTAGTTGACCAATGTTTATAGTGTTTCGTTTGTGTTTGTATTTTTTTCAGTTTATTACCTGCCTATACAGCCTATACTGCTGCGCAGTGCTACTACTACATTGCATAACGGGAGCACAAATGCAAAATAGTCCGTCGTGTAGAGGAGACACGGATCGGTCTTGTAAAACACTGTACAAAGTATAGTTAGTGTGTGAGTGTTTGTGTGTGAGTGTGTTTTTTAATAAATGACAAAAAGCCAAATTGTTGTTTATTGAATTTATACTGTGTGCTTGTAGTAAGATCTTGGCCGAGTAATAACACCATCGTCCACCTGTTAACTCCCCCATACGGAGGGTTGGAGAAAGTTAAAGTTTATGTCTGAGGTTCATATGGTGGAACTGAAGCATATATGGTGTATTTAGCTTAAAAATCCGTACAGTAATAAAACACTGACCGATCCGTGCTACGTGATCAGTACATGGAAAGACCGTGTTGTTGCTGAAAATAAGATCAACGAGAGGCCTGCGCGGGAGAAGCTGGCGCGCGACCGTCGTTGGATTCCTTTGTCTTCCCCGAAAAGGAGGCGGATCGACAAGAGGACGCCATCTTCATCTTCTACTCCTGATCTGCGAGGGAATGCATCGCTGTCGATAAACAGCCCCTACGAGTGAAAGGAGCACTCGTGGGAGAACATCCTATTCCAAATAAAAGCTTCGATTCATGTGTGCTTTTCTTGACTGTGGTTCTGGTGCTTTTGGAGATCACTGACATTTTCTGTTTGCAAAGAAAGGAAAAGCATAAACTGTGCCAATCGAGCTAAGGCTAAAGACTACGTACGTTCCACTGTGTTATTATGCTCACTTGCTAATGCTAATAACATAGCCAGAAAGTCGTTGACTACCACGTCATCAGGAGGTGAACTTTGAACCGGAAGTAGGTGGAGTGGTAGGTCTTAAAAGCCGGCCATTTTGAGAGTGGAATATTGGGGACGTCCTTCAGCTGCATTGACTGGTTTTGACCACAGGGTGTCGCCATGGCGCCATCATTAGAGGACGCTAGGAAGAGAAGGTCAGCTGCACAGAGTGCACTCACAAAGAAAATTAATAAAATAAAGGACACATTAGACCTTCTTAATGGCGACCAAATAAGGGAAGAACAGAGAGCACTGATGGGGCTTTATGATGCCTTATGGGACATACAGGAGGATCTAATTGTTGCTCTTGGGGAGGATGGTGATGGTCATGCAACTGAGGTGGCAGAGGTGCAGGAGAAAGGTGCAAGCAGTCGAACAAAGTTCAGAGAGACAATGCAGATGTTACAAGAGACTTTGTGGAAAGACACTGTGTCTGCTCAATACGATAAGGTGAAAAGCAGCCTGGAGGACAATTTTGAAAAGGCCAAGCAGCTCCAGGGTGGAATCACATCCGAGCAGTATGATTACACAAAGGAGTGCTTGGATGCTGCTTTCACAAACTTTGATGGTGTGGTGACCAAGTGGGCACCGTTTGTACCCAAAGCGGAGGGTGCTATGTTGCGTGAGGGGGTCAAAGACTTTTACCATCAAATAAAGGACATTGAGAGGGCATTAAAACGCCTGGTGGTGAGGCAGAAGGTGGGTCATACAGAGAGTGAGGATGGAGAAGAAGAGCTTCACAGCAAACTCCTTATACCTGTGGACAGTAGCAGACAGGATGGGAGCAGTGTCACTTTTCCTCCTATCCAAGGCAGGCCTGGCGGTCCCTCACTGGTGGACCCCCCAGTACTCTCACCCAGCCACGGTACCTCACTGGCGGACCCCCCAGTACTATCACCCATGCCATCGCAGCGGGAAGCAGGAATGCAGCAGGACACCAGGCCCAGAGGTACATTTACCAGTGGAGCGGGACACAGACCAAGCGCTTCTGCCCCGGTGGTGGGTGCAGTGGCGCCGAGACTGACACTGGCACCAATGACTTTGCCCAAATTCAGTGGTGAGCGGAGGAGTTATTACCACTGGAAAGACTATTGGGGCAGAATAGAGCAGCTGGCAGAGCCATCGGGCACGGAGGAGCTGCGTTTTTTCCACCTGCTTGACAGCATCACTGGAGCGGTGAGAAATGAACTAAGACTGGATAATTGCCGCGATACAGCTGACATTTTCCGCGTTTTGGAGAGCCGCTATGGGAATATTGGCCAGATCGTGAACGAGATTATCCTGGAGCTACAAGACTTGCCTGCAGTCCGTGACAACCAACCAGGAGAGGTGTTGCGGTTAATACAAACTGTGGAAAGGGCTGTCATGGAGCTGTCGGATTTACAGTGTGCCGACGCTATAAACAATCCGTTGGTGGTTTACGCACTGGAGGGCAAGCTGCCGCACGAGATGCAGCAACGGTGGCTGTTATTTCGGTGTGACCCGCAAAATGGAGTAACTGTACAGGACCGTTTTGACAAACTTTTGTGCTTTCTCAAGGGCCAGGAGACTGTCTTAATGGAGATGGTTCAGCTGCAGACCAGGCGGCCGGGCTCACAACCACGCAACAAGCCGAATGAGAAGTCGGGAGGAGCACAAGACAAGCGTGCATCTACCAAGGCGACGGTGAGCGTGGGGAAGAGTGACACGGCGCAGGGTGGCTGTACAGTGTGCGGCAAAGGCGGTCACACAGGACGGTTGTACAGATGTAACACTTTCCGGAAAGCAAGTGCATCTGACCGGAGGCTTCATGCAAAGACTGCAAAGGCATGTTTTAAATGTCTGGAACTACATGACGGGTCATGCAAAAAGAACTTTTTGTGCTATAATGAAGAGTGCAAAAAAGGCAATGCTCCGTCTGACCACCACTTCTTTTTGTGCCTTAAAACACGACCCCCCAGAGACAATGCACCCAGAGACAATGCGAGAGAAAACGGTGCGAGGAGGGGAAGTGCGGTGAGAGACTCTCGTGGTCCAACAGAGGAGATGGAGGCCATGTTTGCAGAAGCGAATCTCACTCCAGAGCAGTTGGCCATCGTGCGGAGAGCGTGCACTAACAAAGTGGCTACTACTGTGTGTGCGGACAATGATGTGCAGAAGGAGCTTCCCGTTCTCATGATGCTGGTCGAAGTCACGACCAGACGTGGGGACTGGGTGGGTGCACTGATTGACTTGGCATCCGACACGAACTACATCACCCACCAAGCAGCACAGCGGTTAGGACTGGCAGGTGAACCCATCAAGCTGGTGGTGCGTGGAGTGGGAGGAATGGCATGCGAGGTGGAAACAAAGAAGTACCGCGTGTGCCTGAAAGTGCTTAAAAGGGTGCTTCATTACCACACAATTATGAACTGACTTGCTACGGTCTGGAGGAAATTGCCAGAATTGACTGTCCAGTTGACCCCAAGCGGCTGGCGAGGCTTTTCCCGGGAGTCAGACCTGAAGAGCTCACACGGCCAGAGGAGGTGGAGATGCTCATCTCAGCCAGAGAAGGGCGCCTTGCACCTCAAAGAATGAGGCGCTGTGGGGACTTGGTGCTCTGGGATGGGCCACTGGGCAAAACTGTCAGTGGTGTGCATCCTGAGGTGTTCGAGAGCAGTGAGGTGACAGCAGGAGAGGCGTTGACTCACTTCGCTCTGTCCATGAGAGCAGAGGCGGTGAGGATCCAGACCCGTCATGGCTGCTCAGGTGGCGTGGAGATAAAGACTGCAGCGTCCTGCTACGTTGATGCTGTGGAGTGGCTGCGATGGGACAGTATTGGAGCTGCTTGTGATCCCATGTGTGGCGGCTGTCGCTGTGGAAAGTGTGCTCCGGGAGGAAAGGAGATGTCACTTGCAGATGAAAGAGAGCTTGAAATCATCAAGAGTGGCCTGACCTTCAAAACAAGCGACGAGCACAGCGACAAATCCCACTGGGATGCCAGCTACCCATGGAAAGAGGATCCATCTACGCTACCGAACAATCGCAGTGCTGTCCTGGCCACGTTCCTCAAGTCTGAGGCGCGTCTCGGACGTGATCCTGAGTGGAAGGAGGCCTACACAAAGCAAGTGCACGACATGCTGCAGAGAGGAGCTGCTGTCAAACTGACTCAGGCTGCCATGGACAATTGGGACGGGGCTGTGTGGTGGGTTAACCACCTAGTAGCACCTAACCCACACTCCGCTTCCACGCCGGTCAGGATTGTTTGGGATTCCTCTCAGGAGTTTAAGGGCGTGTCCATGAACAGCATCCTTTTGAAAGGCCCGGACGTCCTGAACCCCATCCGTGCAGTCTTGTTGCGGTTTCGCGAGGGTGAATATGCTGCCATTGGGGATATATCAAAGATGTATAACTCTGTTTGGCTGGAGGAGAAGGAAGTGCACGTGCATCGCTTCCTGTGGCGAGATTCACCTGACGACGAAATCCAGGACTATGCGGTGGTGCGTGTCAACATGGGGGACAAGCCGGCGGGGTGTATCGCACAAGTGGCTATGCGCGAGACAGCCTGCCTGCCGCAGTTCAGTGCCATGGTGGAGGAGAGAAGTACCATTGTGGATAACTCGTATGTTGACGACATTTTGGCCAGTCATAACGACCTGGAGAGGCTGCGTGAGATTCTCACGGGCGTGGAGACCATTTTGGCGACCGGGGGTTTCATCCTTAAACCCTGGGTGCTGTCTGGCCAAAGTGGGAGGAAGGAAGTTGGACCAGCAAAGCCAGAGACTATTTTATTGCCTAATCAACTGCGTGACGAGGACAATAAAGCTTTGGGTGTTGGCTACCATGTTGGCGACGACAAGCTCTTCCTGATGGTGAGCATCAACTTCTCCACGCGGAAGAAAAAGATGCGTACGGAGCCAAACCTCACTATGGAGGAGGTTGAAGAGAAGACGCCGAGCCCTCTCACTCGCCGCATGCTGTTGAGCCAGGTGGCTGGACTCTATGACCCCATTGGTCTCGCTACACCACTGAAGCAAAAGGGTGTCATTTTGGTCCGCCGGGCGTTTCAGGAGGCTGGATCCTTAACCAGAGACACATGGGACGAGCCGCTGTCTGAGGAGCTGCGCAGGAGGGCTATCGAGCTCTTTAAGGAGTACGCGCAGCTAAGCCAAGTCACTTTCCCCAGGAGCATTACACCACCCGGCTGGGTGGGGAAGCCTTGGGGGGTCACCTTCAGTGATGGCAGCTCGGAGTCCTATGGCGCGGTGCTCTATCTACGGTGGGAGACAGCAAACGGAGTGCAGACCCGTCTGGTGGAGTCTAAGGCGAAATTGGCTCCACTGCACCAGAAAGGCGACGCGGTGAAGGCGGAGATTTGTGGTGCTGTCTTCGCCACCCGCCTGAAGGGGTTCGTGTTGAAGCAGGGCCGTCTGATGGTGGAAAGGTGGTTCCATTTTGTAGACAGCCAGACTGTTTTGGGAGCCATTCAGAAAGACAGCTATGGGTTCCAGACGTTCTTCGCCAATCGAGTGGGCGAAATCCAGAAGTCTGGGCCCGTAACTGATTGGTGGTGGATTCCAGGAGAGGAAAACATAGCTGATCTGGTGACAAGAGGCTGCTCTCCTGAACAACTCGACAAAGATTCCGTGTGGCAGAGAGGACCCGAGTTTCTAGCCAAGCCGCTGGAGGAGTGGCCCATGAAGTCTGCTGCTGAGGTGGCCGCTGCATCCAGAGAGATCGTGAGCACACTGCGGAGGAAGGCGTTCTCTGCTGCTGTCACCAGATCGCAAACTAGGTGCCAGGGGCTTTCACCTGTGAGAGACCAAACTTCTGCGGCGGCGGCGGCGGCTGATAACAGCGGATCTGCAGCGGCGGCTGATAACAGCGGATCTGCGGCTGCGGCTGATAACAGCGGATCTGCGGCGGCGGCTGATGAGAGTGGATCTGCGGCAGTCAGTGATGGGAGTTCTGCGGCTGCATTTGGTGATGGAACGACGAGACTGTGGGGGTCAGCCCTTGTGAGCCAGGTGGATCTGTCAAGGTGTGGCACCCTCTCAAAGCTCTGTGGTGTCATGGGCTATGTCCGCAGAATATTGCACATCTGGTTGTGTAGCAAGCCTGGAAATCGTGTGCAGTGGGAGGCAGCTCTCTCTGTAAGAGAGCGAGAAGCAGCGTTCCAGGATCTATGCCTTGCTGCCCAGGAAGGAGTGTCATTCCCTACCACAACACTGAACCGGCTGGTTGTTGGCAGAGACGCAAAGACTGGACTTTTACTATGCCACGGCCGTGTCCAGACAGTAGGTGAGGGGAGCCAGGGTGTCCCGTTAATTCCATATCGCACACGGATTGGCAGGCTGCTGTGTGAAGAGGCACATCGTGTCAACCATGAAGGTGTGGCAGGGACACTTTTACGTGCCAGGAGAAGAGCCTGGGTTGTGCAGGGGGCAAGAGTGGCTCGCAGTGTGATTGACTCTTGTCTGCATTGCCGAAAAAGAGCAGCCAAGTTGTCTACCCAGGTGATGAGTGGGCTGCCTACAGTGCGTACGGTCCCGGCTGCTCCCTTCCAGTACACAACGCTTGATTTGTTTGGGCCATATACAGTTAGGGATGTGGTCAAGCGGCGTACAAAGAAGAAAGTCTGGGGCGTGGTCTTTAGCTGCATGGCGTCCCGCGCAGTCCATGCAGATCTGGTGGTAGACCTGTCAACGGAGGGCTTTCTACAGACATACCAGCGTTTTACTGCCTTGAGGGGTCATCCAGCGAAATTGTGGTCTGACAACGGCACAAATTTCGTGGGGGCCAAACCTGCGTTGGCAGAGCTGTACAGTTTCCTGGCTGACATAGACCAGGGAGTGATCCAGAGAACGGCTGCAGTGGGAGGAACTGATTGGGCCTGGGAGTTCAGCCCCCCAGACTCGCCACATCGAAATGGAGCGGCGGAGGCAGCTGTTCGTGTGCTGAAGCGGGCTTTGAGCAGTGTAGGAGAGAACGAGGAGTTATCTGCGTTGGAGTTCCAGACTCTCCTCTTCCTCGCTGCCAACCTCGCCAACGAACGACCAATCGGAGCCCGGGCTCAAGTGCAGGAGGAGTCCGTGGATGTCATCACTCCAAACTCGCTGCTATTGGGGCGAGTGGGGCCAAGAGGAGACACGCTGGGATTTGACTTTCCCTCGTACCCTTTCAGCCGTCTCCGGGCAGTCCAATGCGAAGTGGACAAGTTCTGGAGGCGGTGGAGCCAGTTGGCGGGACCACACCTGTTCGTCCGGGACAAGTGGCACGTACCAAACCGGAACGTAGCCATCGGCGATGTGGTGTGGGTGGCGGACCAGAACGCACTACGGGGACGATTCCGTCTGGGTCGTGTCGTGGAGGCATTTGCTGATGATCAAGGAGTTGTCAGAGATGTCAAAGTGCGGACATGTCCTGGTCTTCCTATCAGTTGGTCGCAGGTGAAGAAAGGCGGTGCATCGTGGCCGTCTGTCTTCCTCCACCGAGATGTACGGCGGCTGGTAGTTTTGCTCCCAGTCGAGGAACAACAGTAGACCAGGATTAAATCCTCACTGAACAGTTCAAACAAAAACAGTTTACATGTATGCATACTCATTGAACAGTTCAAGCAAAAAGACATTGTACATGTATGCATACTCATTGAACAGTTCAAGCAAAAAGACATTGCATGTATGCATATTGTTGAACATTTCAACCAAATACATTTGTGTGTTTGAGTATTCTTTGTCCATTTACTTGAATTGTTTTGCACTGAACAAGTATTGTGTATTTTATGGACATTTTTATTGTGACTATGTGTGAAATGTGTAGCCTATTCGGTTAATTAACCTCTAGACTAAGTGGGAGGTGTTTGGTTTTGGTTAATTATGGGTGGCCGGTGACCCCGTGTGGTTGAGATGTGGTTACACATGTTTGACCTAAACAATGTTTACTGCAATGTAAAGAGAGACGTCAGTGCGCATGTCCGAAGTGGCTGTGGTCAGTCGACAAAAGTTTTCAGAGTGGATGGTCCACTGTGTGAGTATTGAGTTTTCAAATGACCATAAATTGTACATATTGACGAAATTGCAGTAATAATATTATATTGTTTGATTATTGTTTACACTGTAGTAGTTGACCAATGTTTATAGTGTTTCGTTTGTGTTTGTTTTATTTCAGTTTATTACCTGCCTGCCTATACAGCCTATACTGCTGCGCAGTGCTACTACTACATTGCATAACGGGAGCACAAATGCAAAATAGTCCGTCGTGTAGAGGAGACACGGATCGGTCTTGTAAAACACTGTACAAAGTATAGTTAGTGTGTGAGTGTTTGTGTGTGAGTGTGTTTTTAATAAATGACAAAAAGCCAAATTGTTGTTTATTGAATTTATACTGTGTGCTTGTAGTAAGATCTTGGCCGAGTAATAACACCATCGTCACCTGTTAACTCCCCCATACGGAGGGTTGGAGAAAGTTAAAGTTTATGTCTGAGGTTCATATGGTGGAACTGAAGCATATATGGTGTATTTAGCTTAAAATCCGTACAACGTGTGTGTGTGTGTGTGTGTGTGTGTGTGTGTGTTGTGTGTGTGTGTGTGTGTGTGTGTGTGTGTGTGTGTGTGTGTGTAACTAATGCTTGGAATGTATTCAGCATCATGAGAACCCCCTAGTTAGACATATCACAACTGCTACATAATGCTGGATGAAATTTTGCAGGCTTGCCTTCTAATGGTTAGTGAATGGTACCCCGACTTTGACCTGTTGTTTATGAGGTTTCCCACGGGTGTTGAATTTCAACATTTTAGTACATGTTATTAGACACCCAGGGGCGTAGCTAGCAATTCTGGGCCCCCAGCAAAGCTTTTCCACATAGGCCCCCCTTTCTCGGCGGCGTCAAAGGGGAATTTCACCGATTTTCAACATTTTTTCTCAGACAAAAAAAGAAGTGTCTATAGAAATCCGTTAACATGATGACATACATCTTGATGATGCCATCAAGATGTGTTTCATCATGTTTTTGTGGTTTTTCAGAATGGGGGGAAACGTTTTTATCATGTCCACCGAGCACCTCTAGGGTATACTAATGACATATTAGAATGTTGAAAATGGGTGGAATTCCCCTTTAAAATGCTTCAATCTGGTGCACTTTGAGATCAAATATTTTTCATAATATAATCAATACAAATAAAACCTTGAACCTTGACCTCTCCACTATACGGTAGCCCAGGGTGGACTGGGAGCTCAAAACGTACCGGGCAATTTTGTCTCAGAGCGGCCTCAGAGCGGTCCTCTGAATCTTTGTGGGGGCTCCCGGGGCCTGAGCCCCATGAGAATTTAAGACATAAGGGGCTCTGGGGCTCGGGCTAACTAAAATTAGTTAGTTAGTTTTAGTTAACTATAAAAACCCTGCAATAGGCAGTCTCATTTGAAGAGGACAGAGGGCCGCCAGCACTGATTCGTGGGCCGGTTTTGTGCAGATTTTTTTTTTTAAATTAAAACACGACATTAACGGCCCCCGGGGGGGGTCGGCCCACCGGGAAAATGCCCTGTATGCCAGACTGTCAGTCCACCCCTGCGGTATACGGTAGCCTATGACATGTACTGTACATAGAGGGTTTCAAAGGTAAAAACGCCATTATGGCATAGCCGAATTCAGGTCAAGGGTCCTTGGAATAAACTTTGGCTCATTGCCAGAGCCGTAAAAAATGTACAAGGCCTCAACCCCTGCAGCGACAACATCTTCCATGCATTATGCCACAGCTTATGTGGCTCAATAGACCTTTCTGTAAGCCCCACCCTCTCCCCAGTGTCTATCCGTGGGATGGACACTTTTCAGAAGGGCTCATTAATTCCAATATACAGTAAATATCATGGACATTACACATTGAATTACACATTAAAATTTTCCCACTCCATACAACAGCATGGAGTGGAAAAAATGTGTGTGACATTTATTTTTTCAACATTTTTTATCAGCTAGGAAGTCTATTGGCGGAGAGGTTTGGATCACGTTATGCTTAGGGGAATTACACCCATTTTCAAAATTTTCCTGAGAGGATACAAATGTGAAGCAAATGGACCCTAGCGGATCCATTTGGTACCATTTGTACCCTCTCAGGAAAAATGGGTCTGAAAGAAAAATCATTAACATGGTGAAATACATCTTGATGATGTCATCAGATGTATTTCATGTTAATGCTTCATGTTAATGATGTATCACCATGTTAATGACTTTTTCAGAGCTCCATTTTTAGGAAATACAGAACTGGGGGAACCTTTTTTTTATCATGTCCACACAAAATCTCTAAGGTAGTTCCCCTTTAACTGTGATTGGACAATAGCAGTTTGCAGATGGGCTTAGTGAAAGGTCTACTGTGTTGTTTGTAGGATACGGCGTCGGCATGCAGACAGGAACGAGCTTCCCAGCGAAATGTCACATGCTGCCATGTTTGGCGCGCGGCCTGTAGGACTGAGGCGGCTATAGCTAGCAGACGGCACATGGAACACTGGCCAAGAAGGCAACCTGCCATCAGAGGGGAAGGACGAGACTATATAGGCACTGCACAGGGCCAAAATGACCCGCATCCTGTGTGGGTTTCCACTGGGAAACCGTCAACAGATTGACAAAGAAACACACACACACTACACACTGCATACACAGGCGCGCAGTGGGAGGGACGGGGTGGGATAATCAACCCCAGTTTTATGAGGTGGGGGAAAAAATGTTCAGGCAGCAACAGTTAGCAGTGTTTTATCAACAGATCAACATGGCACATCATGAGCTTTTTGTAGATATTATACAGGTCATGCTAGCTTCGAACATTGGAACTATACCAAGCAAAGGCGACAGAGCCGCTGACTGTCACGTCATTATTGTGCCAATGATGGCGTAAATAACTGGGATTATTTCCATGCCAATCCGATATGGCATGTTTTATGGCCCAATGTGAATGATTGTGAAGCTGATTATATTGCATCACTGCATCACTAATTTTAGCTGTAATGTCTGGCTGCACCGGAACGTGTTGCTTACGCGTCTGACTGGTAAAAAGAAAAAAAAAAAAAAGTATGACAATAATAGACATACACATGCACGCAATCAATCACACCCACCCACATGTGTGCACGCACACATGCACGCATGCTGCATGCACATTACACACACACACACACACACACACACACACACACACACACACACACACACACACACACACACACACACACACCACACACACACACACACACACACACAAACACACACACACACACACACACACACACACACAGCCTGGCGTTTCCGTGTGAGTGGCTGCCTGCCCGCGGTGGTGGTGGTGTGTGGCTGACTTGTTTCCTTTGTGCAGCAGATTGATTGTCATTCCTCAGCGGCAGGTCCAACTCTAACCACCCCGTCTACCCATCAGCCCCCTCTTCTACCTGCCAATCATCTGCAGGCTTTTTTTTAAAGGCAATCTGTCCTCCTTGTCTCGACTTTCATCCCCAGCATGTCTGCTGGCAGCGAGGCGGCCGTGGCGTCACCAGTCAAACGCTATAGCTTAGCCGCTCGCTTTTCAGCGCCGCCGTTGTTGGGCCAGACGGTAAAAAAGGAATAAATTGGTGGTTCTCAAAACTTTTCTTTGGTGCTGCGGGTTCTTAAATTGATATGTATTTGACTCATCTGAAATTGTTTTGTTGAAAGAAAAAAAGATGTTTTAACACATTGCCTGCTATTGATTAATATGCTGTGTTTTAATCGGTTGTCTGCGAGACTATACTGGTTGGCCCCGTGTTGTCTGTGTTTGATGGCCCTTTCCAATAGGAGTCATATTGGAAAGAGCCTATATTAAATATGGTTAAATCTTTCTGTGAGTGAACTCATTTAGTTGGGAACTCTGTGTTTTATTCTTTCACAATAGCAATACAATATCAGTTTCATAACAGAACTATAAGCCTGTGATATTGGACTTAATTACTAAAATCTATGTTAGAGCATTTCATGATCGAATTAAAAAACTTTAATTTATTTTTTCAATAATGCATGACATGATATCAGAACGGGCATGCGCATGCAATTTAATCACATGCTCTGCAGTTGTAGAAGTCAACAGCGAATGACAAAGCATCAAGTTCAAGAATGATTCATATGCAAGAACAATTATTTATTCCTTAATTTGGAGAACACAGTACCACCATATTTTTATGAGTTGTAAATATAACCTTCCATGGAAATATTCATATTCAAAGAATAGATTTTATTGAACCATAGATAGGTCAAATAACGAACAGACATTCCAGGCCTGGATTATCTCTGAACATAATCTCGAATTTGGTGTCATAGACATTTCTATTTGATTTTTTGTGTCAAGTTCTAACTGATGCAGTTCTACCGTAACCTGCATTAGGCAGTGAATATTGCAAAACATAAATGCTCAACAACTTAACTGATGCAGATATTTAAAAATTATTCACCTGCATTTGGTGAAATTGAACCAAATGGACCCACTTGGCCTTTGGTTTTACTGTGAGTTAATCTCGCACTAAAAAAAATAATCGAGTTAACTCAAGGCTGAGTTAACTCGCGATTAACTAGTTAATGCTGACAGACTTAATTCTTATAATTTCCACATGCATAGCACAGATTTTGAAAAACTATGCAGATTAGCATGTTGTATTGTATTGCATTACATTGCACTGCAAGTCTGAAGGCAATGCGTTTATTGTATTTGAATATCAAATGACTTAGTACAAACTTGACGTTTGGAAAGTAGCCTATGCTGCAGGAAACAGACTGTCATGGTGTGATCGGATGTTTGTTTGAGCTTGGGAGGGATCTGAATGGAGTATGTCTGGTACGTCATGCATGGCACACAAAAACCCACCGAGATCTACAGTATTTGCTCACAGCTTCGAATGCAGCATGTCCAGCAGACTGCCAGAAGCCTCCCCCAAGCTCTTCAAGCTGCAAATAGTAGCCAAAAATAATTGCGAGAGACGTGAGAAAACGGTTCATTTCCTGGCCTTCATCACTTCCCTGCAAACAAGACACCGTTTCATTTCCCCAAACAAAACCCCAACCTCATGTAGCAACCAGAAATGCGTGAAAAAAGAGAGAGAGAGAGCTGTGGGATTCACGTAGTACAGCCTTCAACACAACTAATTGGATTGGATAATAAATAAACGCATTTCAAAAGCCAAATGTCAAACTTAGTAATATAAAACAGTGCATTTTGTCATGGGTAGATTGATTGATTGTCATCAGCATCTAACACTGGAACACCCACATGTATTTCTATTTGCAAAAAAGAGATGTCAACCTTACTACTATTTTGTCTTCCTATGATTTGATAATTTGTTTAATTATTATTTAGTTATTTTTTTGTCATTTATTGCTAATTGATAATAATTATTAAAATACTTACAATACATTAAAAATACATTTTTAGGGATATCTTTCAAAATAAGAAATGAGTAATGAATGTTCTACACATTCTAATGATCATAAACATATATTTATATATTCATTTATTTATTGCAGGCATTTTGCTTTTAAAGGTCGCGGTTAAAGGTCAAAGGTTAAAAATCATTAAAACTCGCACGGCGGGGTAGTATTTACATGCAAATGACCAATAGCATTGAAAGACAACACAATGAACATCAACCCTAAAAGCAATGGATTTTAAAACTTAATACAACATTTCCACAGGGTCTAAACCACTATGAAAGATAATTAACTCTCTCAGTGCCAGCCCTTTTTCATATTTTTGGAGGTCGCCAGTGCCAGCGATTTTCATCTAAAAGTCATATTTCATATTTCGGTCCATGTTTCCCGACGGACAAGTTAGTTGACGGACACACACTTTTGGTTCCGGGTTAGTCCGTCCCTTGTTATGGTCTAGCAATGGTCGCCGCGGTCGCTGCTAGCTGCTGTTAGCATGGGGATCGTATTAAACCGGCGCCGGTAAGTAATGTCACGTATAGTAGCGTTAACGTCAGCGGCATCAGTTGTTACTGTAAATCATAATGATAATGGGTGACGTAGATTCATTTCCACGGCACGAAAACTGTTAAGATTAGTTATCTCAGACATAAATAGACTCTTCTTCAACAATGATGGCAAATGCCAGATACAAAACATTGAAGTCCTTTACCACAAACTAACTGAACATCATCAATAATTAAGGGGTTAATGCTATTAGAATAAAGCTACATTGGGTGATCTGGGGCTAAGCATGGCCACAGATCAGCCTAAGTACCTACTGACAACATTATAATATTCCAATCATTTAAAATACAATAAAAAGGCAGACCAGAAGACGTGGCCTTTGTCCACCATTCAAAATGGAGCATAGCTGTTCCTTCGGGTTTGACGAGACAAAGAGCTGTGTATCCTCAAAATGTCTAAGACATACAGTATTTAGAAGAAATCCCACCTGTCTGATGGCATACAGTGTCGACTTCGACACCTGACCCGAGAGTCCAGCTTTTATTTTCCACTGATTGTCAAGAACAAGGCGGATTAGTGGGAATAACTGCATTATTAGAAACTGTGGGAGCCGAACACATCTGTCCCTCCAGACAATGCATGCTTCTGTGTGAGCAAAAACATTGTAAAAAGAAAAAAAAAAAAAAAAAAAAAAAGAAAGAAAAGAAAGAAAAGAAAGAAAAAAAAAAAAAGAAAACATTGAGAAAAATGCAATGTCTACCAGTCTGGGTGAGGGGTCACGGCTCCCCTCGCTGTCTGGAGTTATTATGCTATCTGCTGGGCTGCTGGCTGCGAGGTTAACATCTTACAGTATGCTTCATTTTGTACTCTGTGAAGCGCTGAAAGCATGTACATAGGTTATTTTATCTTTTGCCTATAATTGCACATCCCAGAACTGGTTTAAAGTGACTAAATGAAGTTTGCCAGGCATATTAACTCTCTGCAACAGATTTTTTTTTTTGTTTTTTAATATCAGCACACCTGTACTGTATAGGTAGTAGTATATAATGTAGCATAATATACTCTCCTGTGGGGGCATCCTATTTGTTCTTGAAACAGGCCTCCAGATTTCTAAGGCCGAGCCTGATAGAAGAGAGTGCAGTGGTATTGCTGTCGGCATTGCCAGGGCAGTCGGCAATGTTTTATGCAGAAACCCAAAACCTCCTAACCTAACCATAACTCCTTCTGTGCTCTATTGGCCTCTGGTGGAACTACGCTACACTGGCACTTTAACCATGTGGGTTCATGACGCATGATGTTATTATGACAACTGTAGCAGTTCCAGCAATAGCTTATACTCTTTAGCTATTATTAGAAATGGCCATCTCAATATAGGCTGCGTGTCTTGGCTAGATGCCACAGAATGGATGTAATGGAGAAACGGCCCGCTGAAATTATTGTTTTTAATGTGAGCAAATAGAGAGGAATAATATTAAACATTGTGCAAAGACAGGTTAATGGGCAATTACGGGGACTGGATTTGTCCACAAACCTCAAGGTGTGATGGTACAATTCGGGATTATACAGTGATATAACGCTGGATATAACAGGTGTGATGGTACAATTTGGGAGTTTGCAGGAATTTACAGGAAAGTTTGCTGGTAAAGTATACGGGATTTTCCTGTAATATACACAGTCGTATTCCCCCAGGGTGATGGGCAACCAAAGGAATGCTACAAGGTCAATGCGCTGGCAATGCAGACATCCACAGCTCCTTCTGCCCCCTATAGAGGCATCTGGGCTGTGCTGCTGATGATCCAGTGTGAAATAAGGAGGGAAGCATAATTAGATACAACTAAGAATAAAAATAAACTAAAGTGAAATATCAGTAAACAGTGAGTTAAATATGCACAGGGCGTGTAAGTGAAAGGGTCAACATCCGCCGTAATGAAACGAGTAGTGTCCGTCGCCCGTATATAAGAACTGTACGCTAACGCTCATTTACTGGGTGCGTGTGTGTGTGTGGGTGGGGGGGGGGGGGGGGGGGGGGGCGCGCTCATGAAATATTCAAACATCCCAGTTTATCAGTGAGTATAAACAAGCGTTGCATATTTTATACATACGCGGGGAACATATGCGCGGAGGTAAAGTGCCCAGCACGGTTATTAGCCATCATAAACACTGCGGGGGTGGGGGTGGGGGGCGTCCACTTAAATGGTCTGGCCCTCGATGCAATATTAAAACTATTTGTCGTGATGAATTACGGTCTCGCTCCACTCCCGCCGGGAGACACGGACCGTGGGAAACCCAAATTTTCTCTTAAATAACATCGACTGTGTGGCAGAGAAAAAAAAAATCTTTTCTCCAAATTTCCAATTATTATTTGGTTTTAAATGTTGTGTTTAGTAAATGAATGTCGTATATACTTCATCCCGCTGCGGCAGTATCGCGCAACGCTCATGCAAAATGACCCGATGTATCACGCATGTAGTACATGCTCCCGGCGAGTTGCTCCGAGCTTGCACGTCGGCGATTTTAACTGTTTTAATTATGCAAGAAAAGATTTCTTAAAAAAAGAAGCAGTTGGGGACATAAAAGGTTTCTATCCCGGACGATATTTGCCTTATCTTCCGGCACGGTTCGGGCGATAAGAAGTGATCATTCCAGCTGGTTCTGTGTACTCACTCTGTATGGGACGCATACAATTATGCAAATTGCGCCGAAAGTCATAAATCCTGGTTTCAGACCCAGCTTGTTTTTTTTTTCCCTCCCATTCTTCTCTCTCCTTCCTCAATAACCCCTCCTCCTGTTTTTTCTGCTTTTCCTTGGTTTGTGTGTGTGTGTGTGTGTGTGTGTGTGTGTGTGTGTGTGTGTGTGTGTGTGTGTGTGTGTGTGTGTGTGTGTGTGTGTGTGTGTGTGTGTGTGTACATGCTGCATTTTTAATAAGAGACTCACCGGGGGTAGGAACATTTCATAGCGGGGAGAAGCATGAAGATGAACCGTGGTGGGAAGTAACTAATCTACATTTTACTACATTTACTAAAGTAGCCCTACTATATTCAGTGTAAGTCAAGGGTTCCCATAGTCATTATGGCCCCGCGGAAACCCGTTTAAAAATATACGCCAGGGACCCTCTCCACCCCCCTACCCCATGAGAGATGTTTTTCACAGCTCTAGCAGTTTGACATGCATGAGTCTATGGTTCCTCGATTGAATTGCATTGTGGTGTTATACGCTTTGCTATACCCTGGCAACCTCAGGGTAGCAAAGCGTATAACGCTACAAAGCGTATGTGGAATGCCCTACTGATTGAAGTAAAAAAAGAAAAACTGACATTGAAATGGTCACCAATGAAATACAACGCTAGGCCAGGGGTGTGAACATTCATATGTTATGCATATATTAAATGGGTGCCAGGGGCGGATGTAGCCGCACCCATACCATTTTCAGTTACAGGACTTGTATTAATCCAGTAAAGCATCAATAATAACAGTTGTTGTTGAAGTCGCAACAGACACGCAGCATGCATAAAGCTAAAGGTCTGACTCAGAGAGTTTTCTGTTTTCAATGATGAAATGCTGTTGGTTTAGTGGTGACACAACTGTAGTTAGTTAGTAGCAGTAGTAGGGTTTCAAATCATTTCAAATATAAGCACTTTCATTTTAAATATCTTGGGTTGTTTTGCATGGAATCGTGTTGGGGGACTTAGATACATATGGGAGGCCAAATATATTACCATGTTTAGTGCATAAATATTATACACAATGCCTTTTTCCCCCTCTACGTCGCTTCTACTTTGAGGCTGCAGCTGTTTCCCTGCAGACAGACACTTGCTTTGCCCTGCAGACGGTCCTGAAATTTATTGTTGTCCACAAATAATTGACATCAAGCTCATAACAAGGTGGTGCTAGTGTGGGTGGGGGGTGGGGGCAGAGCACAGCAGTCTCCAGCAGTTTCCTAATGAGCCAATAGAGTTGAAATGTTTCCAAACACAGCGTTTGCACACACTAAAGTTGCCTACATATATTTTGTGCTTGCTTAATGTCAACCACTCTGGATTAAAAGCATCTGATGAATGCCTAAATTGCAAATTGTAGAAGCCCTACATGCCTAGTACACACACACACACAGCACACACAGTGTCCCTTTGAAGTGATGTAAGAAAAACAAGTGTACTTATTCCACCAACGGTCTATTTGTCTCTAGACCATGAAGTGCAGATATTTATTCATGAGCTGTAGGATAGCTGCCTGGGTCAAGTATCACATCTCTCTGCACTGTGTGGTCAAGTATCAACACTATGAAGGGCCATGTGCTGCATACACAGCATGGCTGGCTGTTATTATTGCGCGACAGGAGAAGAGCAGTGCGCTTATGTTTTATTGATACATTTGTGTTTTCAATCAAACACAATCACACACGAATTTAAACTCGAAGAGACTGCTGCGTGGCTTGTATTCCCTATTGTAGAGTGCTAGTGCACACGCCGCGCGAATGTAAAGTAAATGACCCTTCAGTCTGAACAGGCCCTTTTCAAACGGAATGAATCAGCGTCGGGGAACGGACTCCGTTCCCTCTGTGTTATATAAACATGAAAAGACCATTTAAATTGCTTTTTTTATACTTTTGAACTGCAACGCAACATCCAGGCACCCGCAGGGACGCCTGTTGCTGCGCAGTCTGGGTTGGGGTCGAAATTGTATCTGCTTTCTGTGCTCGCACTCGGGTCTGTGGGACACACTGTTGTCCAGAAACACCACAAAAGGAAATAGGTCAAGCTCTGCCAGTGGGACATTGCGCAGGTGATGAGGTGACTTTGACTAATTAGGCTCTGCCTCAGCCAACTGATTACCATGGTAACACCTGCCAATTGATTAGTTAACCAGTCTTCAGTCAGTTTGCAGCATTGTTCAGACGCAGGTAGACAGTCTGATACAGACGTCTCCTTCTGTGGTATGGGCACAAAGGGAAGCTAAAAACGGGTGTTATGACAGGTTGACAACGGGTATTATGAGGTTCACACGTTGCGTTATTCTCAAAAAGGCCAGTGACTATTGGGAAAAAGTAGAGACGATGCAGAGCAGTGGTTGTCAAACCTGTTCATTTAAAAGAGGGAGGCCGTGATTCTGTACTGCTGCTATGATGTATTGCACTATTTGCACACTGTGGTGTAGGATAGGACTTTGTTGCTCAGGGTGTGTGTGTGTGTGTGTGTGTGTGTGTGTGTGTGTGTGTGTGTGTGTGTGTGTGTGTGTGTGTGTGTGTGTGTGTGTGTGTGTGTGTGCGCCACTCTCTCATAACACGCGTACGCGGGTTGTGGGAGAGTGGCATTAGATGTAGTGCTGTTTTTTTGTATTGTTTGTGTATGTACTGTATAACGCTGTCTCTTGAGGCCCAAGATGAATTTCTCCTCGGAGACAATAAAGGAATTGAATTAAATTGAATTGAATTGAATTTTTGTACTTTTTCCCCAATTTTATACATGCTTAAGAGGTGACAATACTTAATCAGACCCCTTGGTGTGTTTTTTTATGTGCAATGATGTAATCCTTTTGTATGTAGGGTTTCCAGCTCCTGGCGGCTGAAACCTTTCCAGTCAAACGTGGCTTCAGTTCAGGTGGAACTCCACCCATAACCACCTATCAGGCATACCAGGCATGCCTAATGAGCTGGTGAGAGTGTCACGTTAAAATGACATATTAACAAATACTGTACACATTTTAGGGGAAAAAAATCTTCCTATATAATAATAATACCTGATTATCATGTTTTAGGGAGTTGGAAAAAATACATGGCATTCCATATTCAAACAATTCTGACAGTTT
Source organism: Benthosema pterotum (assembly GCA_039105355.1). Lineage (NCBI taxonomy): Eukaryota > Metazoa > Chordata > Actinopteri > Myctophiformes > Myctophidae > Benthosema > Benthosema pterotum. Next base: position 11,895,375 of record CM076966.1, read on the forward strand.
ATTCGGAATTCCTGCAAGGAACCCTCCAGCACCCCACTATGAAACCAGCGAGAACACAATAAACTTGTTTTGTGCTTTCATACAGTATACCAAAGAGATGTGCGTTTTGAGCTTTCGACACAGCGTAGCGCATGTGCATATTTTAGTTCCTACTCGGAGCCAAAGGTTGCCACGCGCAGGGCTACAACAGATGAAATGGACATGAATTATTCATGCCGCGCATGCAGGTTACATCACATGTACTGTATTCCGTCAATGATAATCAGACGATTTTGATAATATAATTTGCACGTATCCCCCAACTCCAAGGGCAGAACGGACCCATGATCATACTTTTAGATGTGCGGCGGCGGCGGCGGGACAGTATATGTATTCTAATGAGGAGGAGGGCCGCGTGGAGACCTCTCAATATGCGCCGCTAGCTGCCCTTTTTATTTTCCTCCTGGCATCAAGACATATAGGACGGATGAGATAATTATCAGACCTTTCTTTCGCTTGTTCGGCATTATCTGCGCAGTGAGAGAGAGAGGGGAGCGATTATGAGAAATCAGCTGAATTGCCGCGCTGACTTTCTGAACCGTTGCGCTGGAGGTTATCGCGGGCCAATGCTAATAAGGAATCCGGCGCTTGGATAATGGCGGCGGCGGTGGTGTGAGAGTGATAAACACAGGGAAATGGGTCGGCACGACTACTAACGCACCGACTTTAAAGGAAAAATAAAACACAGACGATAGTGAAGACATAATGAAGATTGGCTATATATATCTGCTTTGGAGCTTTTAACTGAAAGTAGCACAACGGAGCTCATGAACCGAACAGTATCATCTGTGTTATTGGGCGAACATTGGCGAAAACAGATGATCTAGAAGCTAAGACACACCATATGCCGTGTTGTGGCATACATGTTGTTAGCTTGTATATGAGCTACAATATTGTCCTGACTATATAGGACGTTTCTTCCAATAAAAATTGGCTAAAATATACCCGTCGTCCTACAATCCCACATTTAGATGGCACCATTCCCCCTAAAAGCATTGTAAATGGAGCATCTCCATACAGTTACTGTCTCCAGTAAGGCACACAGACAAGATGTGACCATCCTAGACCAACAGCGTTGTTCAAAGGCTGGACAAGTTAACTAAACAACAAAGGGCAAGTCATGAAGCCTGCTTCATTCAATTCCAGCCAACACAGCAGCGCAGCTCCTCCTACAGTACATAACACCACTACATGATGCTTTTTAATGTCCCACTAACAGCATATTGCCACGTACGTAAAACTGTGCAAAAATATGTCTGGTCACGAGTCCCAGACGTACCGCTGTCTCTCCTTGGAAACGGCTGTTTGCCAAAAGAAAAACAGACTTGCCATTCAAATGCATGGGATAGAATGGGTGCGGGGGCATTTTTATTTATTTATTTATTTATTTTCTTCAAAAATGGCCGTGTCCATTCATCTTTGATGCAGGGGACAGCAGGCAGGATTTTTTATTATTTCCACACCACCAGGCACATAGCTGACCATTTGGTTGCCATACGCGTAGGATATTATTGTTGTGTTTCCTCATGCAGATTGGCCATATTCACCCCTTGTGAGGACGCACACATGGCTGCTCCTTGTTAGGCGGCGGACTTTGAAGTTGTCCGATTAGTCTGTGACCAGGTTGTCAAACAGTATGTTAATTGTGTTAAAAAAAAAAACACACAAAAAATACAGCCCGCATGAAGTGTTTAGCTGTGTCTGCTGTTCGATGTGATATTGAATTTTAAATATATTGGAAGCATTTTTACCATTCTAATTAGGCATGCCCATGTGTTGGAATACATTATTATTTTAAGTGGAATCCAAATTTGGTTGCTTCTCTTACTGTATGCCAGAGTGTCTGGGTGAAGTTTGTGCATATACCGTTATACAAAATGCGTCAACATAGAAATCACATCCCAATTAAAACAGAAAGATTGCGACGAGGAAAAAGTATTCCTTGCTATATGCAGCCTTTTCAAACGTGTCAGTCTCCTCTTTGAACATGCAGCTCTGCCTCCCAAATGTTGCTTTCTTCCATTAGCTCAATCTGAACCCTCTTAAGGCTTCAGATCGCTCCCGTGTACGTGGGCGTGGGGATTTTGGCTGCTCAACGCCACAATTATATTTCAGGAATAATTCAACAATACATATTACGATTTTTTTTAGCCTACATTTAATGCGTGGCCCCAACAAAATGGCCAGACCAGTACTTGAAAGGAACCCTCGCTAAAGAGATAAATATGGATATATACATTATACTAAATGTAAAAAAAATAGTTTGTTTTTATCCCAACGGGGGCGCCCTTTTACTGTGCCTGTCATAGGGATGACGTCACAAGAGATCTGTAGAATAGTAGTACAGTTATGAAACGTTCCATGATTACCCATGGAATTGCAACGTGAAACATCAATGTACAGTATATACACTGCCCTGTTTGTCATGACAATGGTGAAATAAAGGACTATAAAACAAACGGGATGAACCATAGATGGACAAAATATAGTTGTTTGATGCATTCCAGTACTTATACTGCGGAGCGATCTGTTGTAACGTCATCCCTATGACAGGCCATGTGACAGGTACAGTAAAATGGCGTCCCTCTTGGAATAAAAAACATGAACTATTTTTGAATTAAAGAGCTTATTCTATGTGTTTTAAATGTTTAATTCTAGTTATACATGGCAAGTGTGATGTACAGGTATTTATCATATATGTCTCATTCAGGGTTCCTTTTAACACAACAACTGCCGGGCTTTAGGACCGCGAGCCAACCATTGCCTGTCCCGACTGCTATCGTGTAAAATACCGAACTACACACTGCATAAAAACATCCAGGTTGGATGGCTGGATAGCTTTCTGGCTAATGTCAATGCTAGCGAGCGCAAACAGACCCATACTGGCTGCAGAAAACGCCACTGTCCCCATCTGCACCACCGGATAATCCCCAGGGACCCCCGAACATCATACCCTATCATATCCATACCACGGAGAGTTCTCTAGACCTAGTTATTCAGCATTTTAGTCTGCCATTAAAATGGAGGTTGACAGCAGTGTACATTCATGCAGTCATGGACGGACCATAGCCAGGGAGCTGACCCCCCCCCCCCCCCCCCCCCCCACACACACACACACACACACACACACACACACACACACACACACACACACACACACACACACACACACACACACACACACACACACACACACACACACACACACACAAAAGGGTGATCCAGTTTGATGTCAATGATAGAGATTATTTGATGGTGCAGCCTGTTTGATTTGATGGTGCAGCCTGGGCCTAATCGGATTATGATGATGCACCGTCACATTAGCAAGGGAAGCAATTTTTGTGTTAATATTGAACCAAAATCAGAGCAGAACTCCCATCACGGGATTATGGGCTACTTAAACCCCAGATTGCAAGGCGCTTGCGAGCACGAATCCCAATCCTTTGTGGCAAATATTGTGTACTTTTAACTATAGCGATTAGAAATGTGAACCTAACTGATAATACTGTAACTGTGCAGCTCCATTGCTTTCGTGCGTCGTGCAGACACTTGCTCTTACCTGCAGACAGTCGAGAACTATATTGTTATCAACAAATTATTTTCGCCTGGCTCGTGACAAGGCGGCGCTAGTGTGTGGGGGGGGTAGTTAGATTCAAATCTGTTTACAAACACAGATTTTGTATACACTAAAGTTGCCTACATTACCTTTAACCTCTTGACTTCAGCAGGCTACAGTGTATACTTTGGGTCTTTGAAAATATATATACCCAATATGCAAGCTCACAGCATGTATAGAAATGGCCGTGCACGGCCCCGGCGGTGAATGCACTAAAATTGCCACCGTATACTTGGAAGCAAAAGAAGCGGTGGAGGCTTCAAAATGCAGCGTCGGCATCAATCACTGTTCAAACAGCTCCGGATGTCTTGGTATAGAGGCCTGGTAGCAAATGAAAACCGCTTGCTCATCGCTTTGCCTGGAATCCTGGCGCTATGCTGTAAAGGTAAATTGAGGCCATACATGCACACCATACCCGATACAACACAATTAACCAGACCCCCCCCCCCCTCACACACACACACACACACACACACACACACACACAAAAAGCACCAAGTGTACTCTGTATCGTTGAAACAGTGCCCCCTGTTGCTACGCTAAAACATAGGGACACGGGGGCGAGTGTACACGTATACCTAAGGACAAAGCTGGGGACCAATTGGAGTGCTTGTACCGCTCAAAAAAACGTGCATTCACACAGCAATAGATCTTGCAGTAAGCCCCGCCCTCTCCTCGGTGTACACCCCATGGTTGGACACTTTCCAGTCGGCTCATTCATTGCAATGTAAACAGAATGGACATGGAGACATTAAATACCGTTTCATTTTTGGAACCACACCTTCAAAATCTCTTCCAAATCCGTCAACAAGGCCTGCAGAATGCACTGGAAAAAATATGTGTGTGTTACTTTTCCTTTTTAAAACAATGTTTTTACATAGGGAAACAATTGGCGGAGAGGTTTGTCTATCACATGTTATGCATAGCGGTGATTGGACCATAGCAGTTTGGGGAGGGGCTTACTGAATTGCTTATTGTGATGAAAATGTGCTTTCAAGGACAACATCTCTTTGGTATACTATTTGTTTTTCCTGTGTTGCCGTTATACTGTCACACAGTCCCTCTAGAGAGAGAGAGAGAGAGAGAGAGAGAGAGGTTGTATGTTTTATTTTTTGTGGATTGATGTGGAGCGAACGCTGCGGGCGGCTGTCTCGCCCCACTGGATGTTCTCGGTAACCATCGTACATGTTTCAAAACAAAAGGTCGCATGTCGGGCTGAAGATGTTGTTTTTCTTTTTTTGTTGTTTTATCTCCAGGCTTTGAACCCTTTTAACTCAATGACTTTGACAAACTGGGAGGGAAAAAAAGAAAGAAAGGGAGAGAAAAAAATCTGTCGTTAGAGAGCACTCTTTCACGACGCTCCCATGAAGGGAGAATAAAAATAATGAGTTCTGTAAAGCCACGAGAGGCTTGTGTGGTTTACTTAGAACTGCTAAAGGGCCATTGTGGGGCGCGAACCGCAGAGCAGGGAACGCTCGACCCCTTTTAGCTGTTCCGTTACAGGCCCTGGTCAACAATGGCTGCAGCGTGACAATCATAAGACAACATCCCTCGTGAAACTCCACGTACGTCCCCAGAACCCAGGCATATGTCACATTGCTGGACGGATAGTCGTTTGAAAACAGCCTGCGACACGTGGCTGTGCTGTGCCAAGGATCTACTAGCCCACGCAGTTATAATATAAACGAGCAGCCGACCCCCCCCCGACTCAACATTACAGCGTCGCTGTTGCTAGGCAGATCATTCGTCTCCTATGCCATAATATCCTAAAAACCGACCTGTTTTCTCGAAATAATCCATTCGTTTGTGAATTAGATCCTTATTATGACTTTTCACACGGGGAAAATAGCACCAATTGGAACGAGAGCACAGAGATCAGCGCTACTGCTGGAGCAGTCTTGTTTACTTCCTCCCTTCCTTACTGTGGAAAATCATCAGAGTAGGTCCATTATGGTGCCCTATGCTGGCGCTGCATTGCCATGACTTGTACCAACAGGGCATGAGTGTTTAAGACTTGTAACTCTTGAGTGTAAAAGACAGGTGACTGATGTTGTTCATGGTAAATAGTCGATCCACAAGCTCATAATGTGTCAAGACGCAAAATGTGAGCTGCTTACAAGATCTGCTAGTTCCACGAATAGCAAAGCTATAGTCTGGGCACATTTTTATAATTTTAGCTTCGCATGTTGTGCTTTAAGGTGCCAGGAGACGAAACGTCTCCATTGAGAAGATGCGCGATTCCATCTTTTTCCCTGCACATCTATAAATACCAGCGTAAAAACATAATTTTACAATGAACCGCAAATAGCAGTTGAATTAAAGGGCCTCCACCATGAATTTAAAATCCAATGCATCATATAAAGGTTGCCTTATTATCAGGGGTGCGCATAACTATTTTGGTCCAGCACTCAGAGGAGCACCTGGGGATGTTACTTGGTGCTCCCAAAATGCGGCGACCATCACCGGGCCATGGGACCCCTTTTTTCACTCCGTACAGCCCGATCAATGTACAGTATTACAGTACAAGGCGATAGTTTGGGCGTTGCAATAGTGGCTAGCCTAGTTCTGTAGTAGTACTACTACCTGCATTCTACATAATTATGTCATTATGACATAATGTCATTATGAGCCCCAGCTGTGTGGTGCTCAAAGGAGCTTTCCACCCCTGGATTGACAGCTCATTGTAGGATTTTTGGTGCTCCTGAGCACCTGAGCACCACTTATGTGCATATGTATTTGAGATAATTATTATATTTTCTCAGTGTGCCATGTGGCTGCAGAACCAGAAATGTCCACAAAAAGAGCTACCCCTCCTCCTTATTAGAATATGCATCTGCCTTTTTTCAGTCACTTTCATTGGGCTTCTTTGAGAGGAGGGTGTACTGTGGATTCTATGCATACCAATGACTTAAAGAGTAGAGGAGTAAGTTAACAGTATCTCTGCTTAACCCGAGTTTCCCAAGTTTTTTGGCTACTCTTTTTATTTTTTTTAGGCGAGTGCCTAAAGCGGTGAAAGTGTTTTAAAGAGGAAACTGTCAAAATTGGTATGTTTAGTGGCATCACTAAACAGGGGAATCTTGTCTGTTGCTTCGCAAAGCAAAGCAAAGCAACAATTATGGGCTTCAAGAAGTGCTTTTTTCAGAGAAAAACTTTCCCACTATTCTCAATTCCTGCGCAGGCATCACCGGGAGACCACCCCCCCCCCAGCCTTCCCTCCATCTCTGTGTAATTGCACTTCTCCAAGTGCAACATATTTGATACATCGACCAATCCCCCACCCCACCCCCACCCTATGCCAGTGTTCTCATCATGGCCGTGCTCCCCAGATATGTATACACGAAAGAGGAGGGGATGGAAGGCAGAGGAGACACAGCCAAGAGGAGTCTCCGGAGCCTCTCCCGGCGGACGGCTTGTACCCACATCGATTGACTGGTGAAATATATCTCCCATCATATGAAAAACCGGCCTGGGGAGCCGTGGTAGCTCGTCATAGGGGGGGTAGAGGGGAGGGAAGCCCACAAAGGTCCCAGAGGCAACCAGAAAACAATTGTCAAGATCCATTGCTGCAGCGCGGCTGCATGAAGCGCAACTTACACGGGTGTATCGTGTGGAGACAACCCCCAGGAAGGAATGAGGAGAGGTTGAGCAGGGGCCAGAGGAGGAGTCCAAGGCTGTATCTATTCATTACAAAATGGCTACTGAATCGTAACACACAGCGCCCGTTTCTGGAAGTGAATTCTCCCCGTTCATTTTCCTCATAGACGTTTCACAAAATATTCATAGAAAGATGATCACGCCGCGGACAGAGCCAACTTGGATTGTGACAAATCATGACAAGTAAACAGAATATTTCTGACCGATTGATTAATTAGCAAGAGGAAACAAAAACAGCAGGATACAACACTTTTTTTTTAAACAAATGGTTTGATTGGCCCAAAACATTGTGTTTGTTGTGATTTGTCAAGACCCGAGTTGGCTTTGTCTGCGGCTTAATAGTCTTTTATAACATTTTTGAGAAGTGTATGAGGAAAATGATGCAACTATTCAAGTTAAAAATGTTCTAAAAAGAATATAAAGTATAACACAATTAAAACACCAACAGGGGTTCCAGCTCAGAATGGGATATACTGTATACAACAATGTCCAAAGATTGGACACGATTTTTGGCACAGAAAAGAAATATAAAACTGCAACAGTCTGCTCAATTAACTTCTTTCACAAAGCTAGAGACTGAAAGTGATGAAAGTGACGACTGTCTGGACATGTGAAAGCGGCAGGATTGACAAGGTGGAACCGTCTCTTTTCATTGTTTCTCACACATCATTCATTCTCGGCCAGTTGATGTGTAGTTCTCCACACATTTTGACAGAATGCTAACACTATCAACACTCATTAAACCCGATAAATGTTTGCGTAAAACACAATCATCACCTATAATTGGCACAAACATTGAAGACGGAAGAAGAATGAGGACGCAGATTCTGATTCTGCCGGACTGAGTTGAATTGTGGCGATGTACTAGAGCACCCCTCACCTCACAACGGGTGTGTTTTTTAATAACTGTAACGAAATCAATTGACGCCTATTGTATATTAAACACAGGCTACTACTTGGAAAAAATAGTAGCTTGTGGAAAAATACAGGCAGATTTGTCTGTCGTCTGTGCGTCTTCACTTAAATTTGTACCCGCACATTTTTGTCTTTGTGATTCTACCTACCCTATAGGGGACATGGGAAGAACATGTGAGGGTAGCTACCCTATAGGATACACAGGGACAACGTGCAAACTGCACACAGAAAGGCCCTTTTGACAACCCTGCTTCGGGTATGGGCACTGATGACGCGGGAGAAGGAGACATACCGCCAGCTGCTGTCTGTGTATCTGTTTGGAAACCGCCAGTAAGACGGCTTTATGCTGTGTAATTATGGCCCAAAACAGCGAGGGGTCTCTACCAAGTCCTGTCACCCTCTAAACCAGTGGTTTTCAACCATTTTGATACCAGGGTCCACTATTTATTCAGCATTTCAGCCACAGACCACCTTTTGATGACATTTTCCCCCCATAGCCCCAAAAACAAAGATTTAGGTTTTCAGGCTGGATTTTGCAAACAAAACAGGCAAACATACAATAGATCAAAATGACCATTCTTCTACATTGTCTAATTGTGTAGACTTCTTAATTAAGTGGGCTAAATCAGATGATGAATATTTTAACTCTTGAGATTGTAAACATGGAACCAAATGTTTACACTCTCAAAGAGTTACATCTGATTAACGAATTTCATTTAGCTGGGGACCACCTGAAACCCTCTCAAGGACCACTGGTGGTCCCCGGACCACTGGATGAAGACCACTGCTCTAAACCAGGGGTTTTCAACAGGTGGTCCAGGGACCACCAGTGGTCCTTGAGAGGGTTCCAGGTGGTCCCCAGCTAAGTTGTTTAACCAGATGTAACTCTTGAGAACGTAAAAATGAAACCAAATGGACCCTGGCGGGTCCATTTGGTTTCATTTTCACACTCTCAAGAGTTAAAATATTCATCATCTGAATCAGTCCTAATCTACACAACTAGAAGATTAATGGTCGTGGAGAGAAGCAAAAGAACTCTTTAGTTTTGGGGTCTGTGGGGGCTAAAGTGTCGTCAAATGGTGGTCCGTGGCTCAAATTCTGAATAAATGGTGGGCCCTGGGATGAAAAAGGTTGAAAACCACTGCTCTAAAACAAATCTTTGTCAGAAACAGCTGATCTGCAAGCTTGTAAATTGGCAATTTCAGTGTAGTATTCCCCTCATATGACCCCAGCAGACTGGGTTGCAACGCTATAGATGGGGTGCATGTGTTTACCTGGGTCAACACACCATCTTACAGTGTTACGGCGTACAAAAAAAGCAGTCCAGCAAGGAATCTTATCGACCTGAACGCCAATCATCGTCAGCCGGACACGTCCGCCGCGCGGATACTCGCATCTGAGCCGCGCTGGCAGATCTGCTGAGATACAAGAAAACTCCCGAGAGCCATTAAAGCGTGGCATTTTCCGGAGAGTCGATATGTGACAGATTGATGAATGAACAAATTATTCCGCCCAGGGTTGTTGTCATTGTTAACCATCAGAAAAAAAAAATCAAAACATATCTATTTCACTGGGAGCCGTCCGCGGCGTCGAAGTCAAAAGGAGATGTAATTGGCTTGCTGATGCAGGCCAATATTAATCATCATTTTATTGTCACGCTCAGCAGTGGACTGAGCAGGAGCTGTCCCATTTGCTTCAAGACGGAGGGATCTGAGGGAGAAAAGACCAATTTCCACCCTGTCATGAATGGAAAGTTTTTTTGAAAGCGAGTGATTCGCCATCAATCACCGCCGCACCGTTTTTCTCCTGAGCCGGGGATTTTAGGGACGAGAGAGAGAGAGAGGGAGAGAGAGAGAGAGCTGGATCTCTCTATTACCGTAGCATATTTCGCTGTGAATAATAATGCCTGACATAAAAGTACTCAGGAGTTGCTTTAAAGTGCTGCCAGCAGGAATCTATTTATGGGGGAGAAACAACCATTTAGCATCCACGGATGCCTTTTGGTTAAAAGCACCTCAAGCATCATTTGCCAACAACATATCGTACTGTTTTCTACCGGGAAACCGAGGGGCCAAGGTCCCTTCATTGATATGCCTTGTGTACGGTCGGGCACGTACAGTACAGTATATACTACTGTATACGCTGGATATGCGACGGTTCCTTGTGCATTGTTTTCATGAGAATATTAATAATACAAAACCAGGGGTCTGCACTTACCCACTCCACCCTGTATACAATCTCTCAACCAAAACTAGTCAAACCACAAGCTTGTAGCTTGTACATCTGCTTTTATGTTTTTGTATCCACATAAATATAAATATATATATATTTATTTGAATCCGTGAATGAACTAACCCAGTAAAGCAATAAATCCTGAAAAAAAACTTTTGCTGCTAAATCAGTGGTGCTCGATACATTCGTGTCAAGAGCTCCCATTTGGCCGCCGACCCTCAGAAGCAAAGTGAAAAATGTTTTGCTTTAAAATGTATGTATTCAAAGCGAAAAGCAAAACTTGGCTCAGATGAAGACTGCATAGGTGGAAACGTTAGTCGTTTTCCTATGTACTAGGACCTAATAAAAAGGCTTAAATTGTCTGTGCTGCCACAGTTTCCACTCCTTCTTCCGTATAGTATATTCAAGGTTTGCACACATAAACAAACATTAAGAAAGCAGCCGTACAAGTTCATGAGCTTGTATCATAAATGAAACAGAGTCCAAGGGGGATGCACGCATCTCAGAAAAGAAAGTTCACAGGTCCAACCGGAAAGCGGGAAGAGTAATATCTTCAGATATTCTTCTTACGTTCTCAGAAAACATCTTACCAGTACTGTCACGTATTTCCTTTCCCTCCACTTCACAGCGTTGCTTCTCCCTTATTTGATAATAGCCCCAATAGTTCACATCTATCACGCAATCTGTGATGCAATCATGGGAAATCTGGCAATTTGTCTATCAATTCAGAAAAAAAGTCAAAAAGGAAGATAGAAGGGAAAAAAGGGGGCCTTCCTGCCGCCTGGAGTTTTGTCAATGTATTCACCTTGTGAGAAGACTTAAGCCCGCTTCCAGGAGATTTAAACCCTAAACCTTTAAGCACCACGCCGCCTCATTCCACACCCGTTTAAAGTTAACTGTAAAGTGGACTTTGCTGACCCGACCGGAGACTTAGCTTTTTGGATTCGCCGGGAACGTTTATAATGAATAGAATGCAACCCACAAGCCATCTGGTGTTTATTCTAGGCTGCCACAAAACACACCATTGTTTAAAAAAATGTCGTCCCTGTTTTTGAAACAGGATTTTCACCTAAACCCTGCCGTACGCGCTGAAACTCCCAATGTTACACGGGGTGCATCGGAACAGGTAATTAATACAAACCTAGCCATTTGCTGCATCGTTTGGATGAACGGTGTTCTAATTTGAATAAATGAGCGGACGGGGAAGGAGATACCGCGTGGTCCGTGCCGTACCAACACCTCTGCTGATGAGGTGTGATTTCCATTAATGCGGTGTGTCCTGTCTAGATTTCTAGTTTCTGAATAACATAATATTCAAAGATTTGCACCACGTTTTCACGATTTTTCAAAAATAGCAGAGATACAAGCTCATGCGCGCCATGAGCTTGTAGATCTGCTATTTTTCAATAGTTAAAACGTAATGCTGAGAACACCAAAACGTGTTCAGTTTTGGTGTCCTGTCTAGATTTCCAGTTTCTGAATAACATAATATTCAAAGATTTGCACCACGTTTTCACGATTTTTCAAAAATAGCAGAGATACAAGCTCATGGCGCGCCACTCGGTGGCGCGCTATGAGCTTGTAGATCTGCTATTTTTCAATAGTTAAAACATAATGCTTAGAACACCAAAACGCGTTCAGTTTTGGTGTCCTGTCTAGATTTCTAGTTTCTGAATAACATAATATTCAAAGATTTGCACCACGTTTTCACGATTTTTCAAAAATAGCATAGATACAAGCTCACGGCGCGCCACTCCTAATGCTTAGAACACCAAAACGCGTTCAGGACACAAAGGGTTAATGCGGTGTGTGCCGGTTGAGCGGCCGTTGGGTGAGTTTAAGTTGAAGATCCATTCATGATGCTTAATCAAAGGGCACGAAAATACAACAGAAAAACAACGACAAAAACAATGAACTGGTTGGCAGATGTGTCATTTCTTATAAACACCTACTTTTCTTGCCAACACACTAACGTGTCTTTAGATTAAATTCCTGCAAATAGGCTTTTTAGGACTGATTTTTAGTGCGGTATTACTGGAGTATTGTAGGCTACTTGATTCAATGGGTGTTATTGAGTATTTGCAAGTTACTTGAGTATTTTTTATATATATTTAATTATGTTTCACTCGAGCTGGACTACCAGGGTTGAGGTTTGGTTGCCGTCATAGTCTCGCGTTCCCAGACTGCTGCCTCTCGCAATTTTCGAATGCTTCCATCTTGCAGTCTGGAGCAACAGAAACTGAGCAACATATAAAGCGAGAGTGAAGCCTCCACCCCACTTTCGTTTTGTTTTTACAGTTCATATAATATAAATAGTAGTGGTGGGACTTAAAAAAATCTATAAGTTTTGTAATTAATTCATCTCAATTAATCACATTAAATTTAGATTTTTATATAGTGTATCAATGAGTGAGTCGGACTGCATATCTGTAGTCCCAGAGATCCTGTGTCCCTCTTGTTCAAACACCATCAACATAATGGCTGACGGCCCTGTGTCCACATTGCAAGATGTTTGTTGAGGGTTAGGATTAGTCATTTCGGACTAATGTCAGGAGGAAACAATAGGAGACACAATAGGAGTCGGAACAGGACTCACGATGGTAAAAAGGGTTCTGTGTGCAGAATCTTTGTGCAATTAAGATGAGTATTTTTTTAATTGCGTTATTGTTTCTGTAATTGATTAATCTCAAATAATCAGTTTAAGACCGCTCCAAGAGATGGGTCAAAAGCGGAGAACTAATTTCACTGCGGTAACGTGAGTGACTAATGTGACGACTTTGACTTTTTGACTTTGACCCAGAAATCATCTAAGCATATACGGTAATATAGTTTGCTGCTCAGCAGAAAATAATACTAAAAATAACAGTAAAACTAAATAAAGAAATTACAGTAGATAAAAAAGCATATTGATAGCTTCTACTTTTGGCTTTCGGGACCTGTACTAGATTGTGGTCTTTTTTAGTATTGTATTTATTAATAATTATATTAAAATATTATTAAATATTATTTTAAAATAAAATAGTATTGTTGTGTGTGCAACACTGTTGTCTTAAACATGCTTTATATAAATAAAGTGGATTGGACTGTCTATTACTGTGGTAACAATCTAACTACAGTGTAGTGCTATAACTTCTGTCATAGCGTTTGCTTGTCAAAATACAGTAGAAGTATAAAGCAAGCTTCGGGTCCAAGTGACCAGCCCGAAAACCTTCATTTGTTGTTATTTCATTTGTCTGATTTGAATCACATATTTTGAAAATGATTCGCTTGATGTATCTTCTTTTTGACTGGAGGCCAATCTATCTAACTGTGTGCACCGATCTGATTTGGGCTCGCCCAAACATCATGCGCAGTATGCCAAACAGAGAACTGCATTCAGATAAAGCATTTAATAATGTCACACAGGCTGTGAATCTGCCTCACAGTTTCCAACATCAAGAGCTTCTTGCATGCAGAACACAGTTAACCTACTCTGAACTAAAAAATAATTCAAAGATTTATGCTACATGTTCACGATTTTCAAAAATATCAGACTAATACTGTTAATAATGCAAATAATGCTAAGGAATGCTAATCATGCTAAGTAATGCTAATGCTAAGTACTCTTAATAATGCTAGTTTTGCAAATAACACTACGAACACCAAAAGGCGTTGCCGCCAAATTTGAGTTAAAACGCTACCCGGGCAGCGGACTGGGGGAATTAGAGTTTTGATTCCATAGAGGTTGGAGCCATGAGAAACTAACAAGCTACACACACACACACACACACACACACACACACACACACACACACACACACACACACACACACACACACACACACACACACACACACACACACACACACACACACACACACACACACACACACACACACACACACACACACACACACGGAAGGCAACAGCAGGTGCGCAGATGACCCACTCCCGGTCTCCCTGCACGCCGGTGAGCCACTGAAGATGAAGGAAGAGAAACAAAATATATCCAACCAGATTCTCTCTGGAACCGGCGGCCGCAATTGGAAGGAGTGGAAGCAATATGAAATGCAATAACACGCGCGCACGGTACGAGACCACAAGCTGTGCGCTTGGCTTCATACGCCCGCATGTTTCGCAGCCATATGTGCAAACGAACGCCAGTCCACGGTGGCTTATGTAATTTGTAAATGCCACCGCATTGCACGGGATGAATCATCCTATGATGACTCTATAGGCCTTTATGGGTCTCTATCCAGTGGCCAAGCAGGAGGAAGTCTCACTCGGAGGCTCTTAAATTATGCCCACCATGAAGGGTTTGTTACTACTGTAGTTAGCCAGCTGGGTGATGAAGTAATTAAATTGACGTCTTGTTTGCCCGTGATGTACGACATCCCAAAAAATTAATGTAAATCAATAACGATGATTCAATGGCTGAAACAATATTTAAGGCCATAAAAGAGCCGCCGCACACCGTCAGAGCTGTCGATGGGAGTGGTGTTCGGGACGAGAGAACTATTAAAACCTTCTCAATGCCTTCTTTAGGGTTGAAATGTTGGTTTTTAATTGTTCCCCTTTCCTGAATAAAAACCGCGGTGACGGCTGCGAGAGTGGCGCGGCGACTCTTTTATGAGTTTTTGTGTCTTTTAGTAGTGTTGGCCGGCACCTCTTAAAGGATTCTGTGAACTTTGATCGAAAACGGTCTTTAAAGCGATGAATCATTTAAACGCACATTGCAAAGTTCTGATATGAAGGTAAGTTCTGAAGGAAGGTTCATCCCTTGGCAGGGACACCCAGGGGCGGATTGGCACATATTTTCCCACCGGGACAATTTTGCCTTTGCCAGGCCACCCTGGGGGGAGGGGGCAGCTGGTTAACCAGATGTAACTCTTTGAGAGCGTAAAAATGAAACCAAATGGACCCTTGCGGGTCCATTTGGTTTCATTTTTACACCCTCAAGAGTTAAAATATTCATCATGTGAATTAGCCCAACTTAGTCTACACAACTAGAGAATGTAGAAGATTAATGGTCATTTTGATCTGTATGTTCCAGGCTGAGCATCTAGCACATTCTAGTGTATTTTGGAAGTGCCACTAGTGCATTTTGGATCTTGTCCAGGCCACTAGGTGGCGCAGGCCACCGGGAAAACTCCCTGTACTCTAGATGGCCAATCCGCCCCCTGGGGACACTTCTGTCTGTGTTGGGGTCAGCTCAGCAGGAGGACAGCTCTGTGTATGGACCGATCAAAGAGGTCAATCAAGAGCTTCTGCTGTGCTCCCCTCACCCCCTCCTCCCCACGCAGAGGAGACAGAGGCGTCCCGCCAACGGCTGAGCATCAACATAAACAGTGTAATGCCAAAATAAGCACTGAAGCAAAACCAAAATACAGCCAGAGAGGGATGTGTATTTCTGCAGGTTAAACAACCCAGCACAATAATTTAGTTGAGGGAGAGAAGGCTTTTTACTTTAGTAGAAGCTAGTAGTAAGATTGACAACAGTTTTTGCTGTCAACAAGTAGAAACACTGTATACCTGGGCCTTCTAGGGTTAAAGTACAACATACTTAAACCTCAAAGCACAGTATAGTTAAGGAAATTGTACTTAGTTACTTTCCAACACTGTGTAACACTATGTCCTGATCATTATTCCACGCAGTAGCTCCATGCACTCATGCAAACAGTAGCGGTCTCCAGGGACTGGCCCTGTAATGTCTCCAGCACAGTCCCATGCCCACAATACTAATGGGCAACGTTTTACCACCCGGCGCATTCTCTGCGCTCTTAACCCTAGCTGAGAATCATTGGGGCATTATACGGCATATAGACTGCACCATGCACAGGGGCGGGTTGGCCATCTGGAGTACAGGGAGTTTTCCCGGTGGCCTGCGCCACCTAGTGGCCTGGACAAGATCCAAAATGCACTAGCGGCACGTCCAAAATGCACTAGAATGTGCTAGATGCTCGGCCTGGAACATACAGATCAAAATGACCATTAATCTTCTACATTCTCTAGTTGTGTAGACTAAGTTGGGCTATTTCACATGATGAATATTTTAACTCTTGATGATGTAAAAATGAAACCACGCTCTCAAAGAGTTACATCTGGTTAACCAGCTGCCCCCCCCCCAGGGGGGCCTGGCAAAAGCAAATTTGTCCCGGTGGGAAAATATGTGCCAATCCGCCCCTGACCATGCACCAACTTCTTAAAGCTTTCACACTGTAGAAACTTGAATCCATTATTGAGCCTATATACTGTATTGTTTTCTATACTTGCTCTTGGGGTGGCTTCCATAGCTCACATACTGTATAGTGTACGATAAGTGTATGATCACAGCGCTATTGTTACATTTTCTGCACATGTGCATAATACAGTAGGAGTGAAATGCTCGTTTGGCCTTGTAGCAAGTAGAACAACAAAGGAATCATGATAAAGAATAGCAGTAATAATAGCCTGAGAAATGAATACAGAATAGGAGCAATATTAAGCAGAATGTATATGCATTGGTTATGCAGTAGTCACCGTTTGTGTGTGGTGCTTGTACAGTAGTTACACTGCTTGGTTCCTGTATACTCTACCGGTATGTGTGTACTGTGCATTCTGTTTATAATCTGCTTCTTGTATGCACCTTGCACCGGTACACAGGGTGACCAGAAGTCCCTCTTTGTGTGGGACAGTCCTCCACTTCCAAGACCTTTCAGGTGTCCCACAAATTGAGCCCCTGTCCCACATTGTGACTGACAGAGTTCAGCGTTCAAATGCCCCAAATATGTCGCTTTCTGTTGTCTCTTTTTCTGCTCCAGGTGTGTTTTTAGGTTTGTTAAAATAACCTGAGTATGATGCTGGTATCACTATGTTTACACACTCCAGAGGGGGTAACATTGTTGATGTTCATTTTAGTTCCCCTGCCCCATTCCTATACAAACCCATTATAACTTAAAACTCCAGCTTAACCATAACAGATTAATCGGGCAACTGGATTGGTTTCGTTTTTAGACTCAAGAGTTACAATATTCATCCTCTGAATTAGCCATTTTGGAATGCATGTTTTGCCTCTTTTGGTTCCCAAATCTAGCCTGTTGTTGTGGACAAAAGCAAAAGAAATCTTTAGTTTTGAGGTCTGTGGGGCTGAAATGTCCTCAAGTGGTTGTCCGCTCAAATCCTGAATAAATGGTGGGCCCTGGTAATGAAAAAGGTTGAAAACCATGCACTGCTCCAAAGGTAAGAAACTAAATCTCCGGGAGTGAAAGCCATTAAAGTAGCACTCAAAAAGCTTGCCTGACCCTGGTATAGATAGACCTATAGTCGCTCAAGGAAACTAAGATACTGTGGCCTATACCAGGCAAATTAACCTTCTGAACATTCTCAGAGAGATGTTTGATACAAAGAGGCTGAGATGGAGTCTGAAGAGGCTAGTCTTCAGACCATGACGGATAACTGGGTGTTAGTATGCAGTTCTGACTCTCCAGGCTGGTATGCAATATCTGCTTTGCATGTTCATCATGCTCCCCTGAATATCCTATACTGACATTCTGTATGGGAACCCCTTTTTGTGTTTTAAGCTTTTTTTTAGGTTGTCCTTTTTAAGGTTATGCTTTAGATGTTGAAAAATAGCACATCTACAAGCCAGGTGACCAGCTTGTAGGTCTGCAAGAATCATAACTGCAAACAGAAGTGCCAAGAGCCATGTTAAACCACACCCTCGAGTGTAATATTTCAATTATACAAGTTACCCCTAAAAATGACAGGATCGCTGAAAAATAATAATTTTCTAATGATAGCTGGATAATCACTACGACCACAAACTGTAGCTAGCCTAGTCACCCAGTTTTTAATTCAAAACTTTGCTTCCGTGTAGGTCCCCTGGAATAACATATTTCCAGATGGAGACCAATAATCAATGACCAATTACATTTGGAGGCCTAGACATGAAACAGTTTGACCACCTTTGGTGAGGATTTGTGTGTGTGTGTGTGTGTGTGTGTGTGTGTGTGTGTGTGTGTGTGTGTGTGTGTGTGTGTGTGTGTGTGTGTGTGTGTGTGTGTGTGTGTGTGTGTGTGTGTGTGTGTGTGTGTGTGTCACCTCTAATCCGTCCTGCCTGTTGTCTCTCAGTGATGCACAAAGTCCAGGTGGGAGCAGAAGAGTGTGGTTCATTCTGTAGAAATACAGTGGGACACAAAAACACAGTTCAGATACAATGCAGCTTATGAGCATAACATACACAACACAAGTTTTCCACAGCTTTTCTTGAATACACAAATTCTATGTCACTCATACGAATCAATACATTACAGTTTACACACTGTAATGCAAAAGAATATTCCCCTCCAGAGATCGTGAGCGGAGCGGAGCGCGAGCGGAGCGGGGAGTGGAGCGGGTGGATTTTTAAGTGAGCGCTGAGCGGGTTTTCAAATGGGTCGGAGCGCGCTCTGGAGCGGGAATTATCCTCCGCTCCAGCCCGCTCCAAGCCGTTCAGTCCAGACAACGGCACACGTGTTCAGTAGCACAGCATAAACGTGTGGTTGTGGTTCAGATAGCGACTATAGGCCTACAGTGCCAGCAACACGATCAAGACATTTAAAATCCTCTCCGAGGTGCGGGAGGAAGGAGGAGATGATGATCATGATGTTAATTGGAAAAAAGAAAAAGTAAGCTGACTGTCTTGCTGTCTAGTGTAACTGCACAAAGTGCACATATAACTCCTGTCTTAAATGTTTATGCTGTGAGGGGGGCAAATGGATGTAATCGACACATATTTGGAATGTCGATGAATCGCGGCCCAGTGTCAAAATGTTGTCGATTTTTTTATTTTATTTTTTAGCCCGCGGCGATTTTTTAATGTGTTTTTTTAGCCCGCGGCGCCCACGGGACCCAACGCAAAATGTTGCCATACGGCTCACAACGCAGCCGTGTGCATGTGTTCTGAGAGAATCAATGTCAACTTAGGCTACTGTCACTGTGTACCTTTTGCAGTATTTTATCAAAGATATAATCCATAACGCGGAGGGGAAAGAATGTCCGAGGTCGCCTTCGTTCTTGCTTTCCTTTTTTCTTTTTTTCGGCGCATTTACAGAGCCGGATAAAAGGCTGCGCGCAGGGGGGGAATGCCCCCCTAAACGCCTTAAATGTAACTCTGTTGTCGTATAAGGTTTTAGCTCCATTTTATATAATAATAGATACAGCACAGCTTATGGTCATCTCCTGTTAAACACAACATGCTCCATGTCAGTGAGTCCTTGTGAAACACAACACATTAGCAGAATATTAACATGATAAACCTTTTTAAACAGTGACATAAGCAAGACCATACCATGTAACACAAAAACGAGGCAACTTTCTCGTAACATCGGTGGATATTTGGCCATTTATTTGGAGCATAGATTTTATAATTAATTTGTTTGGGTCTGAGCAAACAGGAGACCTTCTTACCCTCAGCCTTGAGTTTCTGTCTACTGAGGGTTACCCACAATGCAACACCATGTCTTCATCATCCAAAAGTCACATTCTAGGAAAATGGGGAGAAAAAGGATTGAGCTTTAATAACTCAATCAAAAGCTACAAAATTCTAATCAAATCGTTAATTTTTGATGGCCCATGTCGGCCCATCGTTAGCAGCAGTAGGAAGTATATGACCTCCCTTTGTTCCGGACCATTGATTCTTTGTTTTGGCTGCTCTTAGCGGACTCTGCTATGAAGGCCGGCGACGTCACGTGTGCGTCTGAAACTCGGCCTTAGCGCACGGCACACTGATTTAATGGTTCCCAATAGTGCTGTCAGCTTATAGTATTAACAAATCCATTCAGAACAGACCAGGGTCCAAGATCACATTCATTCATCCATTCATTCAAGAAGAACAATTGTGAAAGGTCAGGAATGAATGGCTTTTTCAGCTATGTAAAGAGCTTTGGATACAATATTTCCAAAGCTAAAGGCATTCATTGATTTGGATGATTTGGAAACCCTATGTGCACATGCACCCACTTTACAGTGCGGGGAAGTGCAACAGGCCAACAGCCCATACACCAAGGCCAATTCCCACTCGATCTGGATTGGAGGAAGGCCCCCTCTCATCCTGACTGGACGAAAGGCTTTTCTCCAAAAGCCCAAACTGAAACTACTAAACGTTTGCGCTCCCAACGAGATCTAAAGAACTGCTGCGTGTTCTGCTTCACGGAGTCATGGCTGCGTTCCAGCACACCGGACAGGGCTGTGCAACCGGATGGTTTCTCTGTGTTTCGAACGGACCGTTCCAAGACGAACACGGGCAAGTCTAGGGGAGGTGGTGTCTGCTTCCTCATTAATGACGCTTGGTGCACTGACGTGGCTGTTTTATCACAGTACTGCTCGCCAGTGCTGGAGCACCTCACAATACGGTGCAGACCGTTCTATTTACCCCGTGAGTATCCCTGTGTACTGCTAACAGCTGTGTACATTCCGCCAGAAGCCAAGACGGCGGAGGCGCTAGATGAATTGTATGACGTCATCAGTACGCAGGAGAGAATGTACCCGGAGGCGGTGTCAGTAGTGGCGGGGGATTTTAACCACTGCAGCCTTAAATCTGTGCTACCAAACTATTACCAACACGTCAAATGCCCTACAAGAGGCAATAAGACCCTTGATCATTGTTATACCACCATTAAGGGCGCTTATAGAGCACTACCCCGCCCTCATTTCGGGAAATCCGACCACCTGGCCGTGCTGCTGCTGCCTGCCTTCAAGCAGAAAGTGAAGCGCGAGCAGCCCAAAGTGAGGGTGGTACAATGCTGGTCCACAGATAACGTTGCCAAGCTCCAAGGCTGCCTTGAGCTGACAGACTGGTCCACCTTCAAGGATGTCGCCACAAGCCTGGACGACTACACTGACTCTGTTACCAGCTATGTTGGATTCTGTGTTGACAACTGCATCCCAGTACGCTCCATCCGCTCTTATCCCAATGAGAAGCCCTGGGTTAATAAGGACGTTCGCATTAAACTGAGGGAGCGGGCCATTGCTTTTAAATCTGGCGACACTGAACACTATAAGCGAACCAGGTACGAACTGAGGAAGGCCATTAAAGCTGCTAAGAGACATTACATGGACAAACTGGAGCACAAGTACAGCGGGAGCGACTCGCGGCGAATGTGGAGAGGTTTGCAGGAGGTTGCGGGCTATAAACCGAAGTCAGGTGACATCACTGACACCTCGGCCACTCTACCGGACGAACTGAATAACTTTTTTGCCCGTTTTGAGGCACATAACTCGGACTCAAGTACAACGGTGCGGAGCTCAACGGAGGCACCGGTCCTGCAAGTGACCCAGGACAATGTGAGTAGAGTTTTTAAAAAAGTTAACGCCCACAAAGCCGCTGGCCCAGATGGGATAGCCTCCCGTGTCCTTAAGACATGCTACGACCAGCTGTCGGGGGTATATAGTGACATCTTTAACCTGTCCCTGTCATTGTGTGTGGTACCTCATTGTTTTAAAAAAACAATTATTGTACCCATTGCCAAGAAAAACCCTGTAACCTGTCTGAATGATTATCGACCTGTTGCTTTAACGTCGGTTCTTATGAAATGTTTTGAAAGGTTGGTTATTTCTTATATCAAGAGTATAATCCCTGTCGACATTGATCCTCTACAGTTTGCTTATTGTTCGAATAGATCTGTGGATGATGCTATTTCTCTTGCACTACACACTGCCTTAGAACATCTAGAGAAGAAAAACTCTTACGTCAGACTACTGTTTATTGATTACAGCTCCGCATTCAACACGATTGTTCCATCTAAACTGGTGTTGAAACTCAGAGACCTCGGTCTTAGCAGCCAGATCTGTAATTGGGTTTTTGATTTTCTAACGGGCAGGCCCCAGGCTGTTCGAATTGGGGAAAGATGCTCATCCACAGTTCTCACTAGAACCGGTGCCCCTCAAGGCTGTTGTCTTAGCCCCCTGTTGTACAGTCTGTTCACGCACGATTGTGTCGCTAGATCTCCTAATAATAGCATAATTAAGTTTGCAGATGACACCACTGTGATTGGTCTGATACTAGAAGGTGACGAGACAGCATACAGGAAGGAGGTAGAGGAGCTAGTCCTGTGGTGTAGAGAAAACAACCTCTCACTTAACGTTACCAAGACCAAAGAAATCATTGTTGACTTTAGGAAGTCCAGTATGATCCACACTCCCATTTACATAGATGGGCAAGCGGTCGACATAGTTGAGGACTCAAATTCCTAGGAATACACATCACAGACACTCTCACATGGTCACTGAACACAGAGAACATTCTCAAGAAAGCACAGCAGCGACTGTACTTTTTGAGGCGTCTCAAAAAGTTTGGTCTGAGCACCAAGGCACTAGTTAACTTTTACCGGTGCACAATAGAGAGTGTCCTAACGGGCTGTATAACGGTGTGGTACGGCAACACGACCGCCCAGGACTGCAAGAAATTGCAGAGGACTGTAAGAACAGCAGGTAAAATCATTGGTAACAACACATCACTTCCCAGTCTGGGAGATATCTACACCACACGGTGTAAGAGAAAAGCACATAACATCATTGCTGACACCAGTCATCCTGCACATACTCTGTTCCAATTACTACCATCCAAAAAGCGCTACCGTAGCATCAAATCTCGCACTACACGTTTGACGAACAGCTTCTTCCCCCAGGCAGTCAGGCTGCTGAACAGCTGACCTGTACTGTATAGAACTGTCTTTGTGTTGTTCTTGTCTCTGCTGTTGTGCTGTTTTTGTTCTGTATGTGGTTTTGTTGTGGAAGACCGAGATGCTCTGTAGCAAAATGAATTTCATTGTATTCATACATTCGATGTATCTATACACAT
Source organism: Benthosema pterotum (assembly GCA_039105355.1). NCBI lineage: Eukaryota > Metazoa > Chordata > Actinopteri > Myctophiformes > Myctophidae > Benthosema > Benthosema pterotum. The sequence goes on from CM076966.1 coordinate 11,918,627, forward strand.
GACAAATAAACTTGAACTTGAACTTGAACTTGAACCTTTTTGTTTTTAATTTTACCCCAGGGGCTCGCTGTGGACAGGGAGGTACTCCTTATATGGTCACTAAACCTCAAAGAAACAAAAAAAAAAAAACAATATTTGAATTAAATATTGAGTAAGTGAGTTAATTCACTTGCTATACCTTTAACATGAAGAGAAAAATAAAAACACTGACTCTCACTTACTCGCCCCCCCTTACCAAATGGACCCGTAAGGGTCCATTTGGTAAGGGGGGCTCCAGGGGAAAATCTTGCCTAGGGTTCCAAATTGCTTAGAAATGCCACTGATTGATCACATCTGCTGCACAGAAGGCACGATTCTTTCGCCTTCACCGAGACGCTCCCATATATATCATGTCTCTCACCTCCTCCGGTAACAATAATAACTTCCAGTATGTGACTACAGCAGGCAGCGGGGGCTCATTGTGCAAATCCATGTAATGTTTATTGCGTAATAACATCCATCAAAACACAATCATTAGAACAAAATGAATGCACAGATGGAGGGATCACATTGACTCACTGGCCTCCGTAATGTCTCCAGATGAATGGATGAACCACATGAATAGTGCTTGGTTTCTGCGTGAACACAATGACAGAGATGTGTTTGTTTATTGGCCATTTGAGGCACACGGAGAATGACGTTAGAGTTTCAAGACATTGCATCCAAGTCGTTGAGAAATATGATTATGATGAATTATTCCTGCTCAGTGGTCCTGTGGATAAAGATCTTTCCTAGCAAAGATCTTTGAGTCTGCACATGAATTATAGCATTTATGGAGCTGTGAGATGAGGTGCAAGTGGTTTACGCAAATGAGTCTTGAAAAATCATCTTAGAGTCATCTTATATTTGGGACAATACGTTATATAGCTTTTATCCTGCAAGCACTTTAATAAGCACACATTCACCAATGACAGAGCCCATATGGAAAAAAAAAAAAAAAAAACGTAATATGCGAACTCTTGAAAGTGGCACCTTTTACACAAGCCACTTTACAAGAAAAAAGACTATGGCTCTTATAACTGTTTTGCATGTCACATATTATTCTTATAAATTACAAAATAGTATGGATCTTATATCTTTTTGAATGTCACATATAATTCTTATAAATCACAAAATTATATACGTTTTATATATGTTTCACTTTACAAATAAATACTATGGATTAACTATATTCTCTTAGATGAAAGGTGCCACTATCAAGAGTTCGCATATGCAATATTTTCCACGTGGGAGGAAACCATGCAAGGCACATTGGGCTCCATTTTCGTTACATGCTAAACCCCTTAAACCTTTTTTACTATTTTTAAAAACTTTTGGGGAATAGTTTAATGTGCCAATCTGCCAACACGTTGTGATGCATGTAGACTGGCCATTTGAACTATTGAAAAATGCTTTTTTAAATAGCTTAAAAAGGAAAAGAAGGTAAGGGATAAGGGGTTTAGCGGTGACAAAAATCTAGGCCATTGTATGCCTTGCTCAAGGGCACTTCGACACGAAGCTTGCAGTTCCCATCCAGGCTGCTCTAGCCCCCAGCTCCACTGCAGAGCCACCTGTACTAAATCTACGGAAAATACGATCTCTGCAGGCCAGGCACTCTGTGATTTCTTATTGCCGAAGTCTTAACGTAAATTCACAACGCGGGAAAGAACACTTTAAGAGTCTTAATCTTCAAATCACTGCAAGCCTATAACCGTTCTCAAACAAAATAAACTATATTCATTCCTTGCTGTCTAGCGTGCAAATGTCACGTTTGATCATTTATACGGTTACGCAAACATACGCCCCCGCGTGTTAATGTGTTGTTGAAACTGTTGTGTGATTTTATTGGCATGCATTTCGTTCATTTCGGTCAAAGTAGAGATATGCTGGAAAGCTGGGGAAAAAAGTTAAATAAAATAAATATTGAAATGGACTTTGGGCTACATTATTGTCTGATTGCTCCCGGAGTATTCTGGGACAAGTCAATTAATCTCTCCGCGCGGAGAAACGCACGTGCACGCACGCCCGCACACACGCTCACACGCTCCCTCCCTCTCTCTCTCTCTCTCTCCCTCTCTCAGGCTCTAAGATAAATGTATAGGCACCATAAGTTAGACAGTCATAAGAGCGCAGATAAAGAGCATTCATCTTCTGTATTGTGCCTGAATATCCCTTCTGGCCCATCACAGGTTTATTAGCCAGACTCTTTATTGCGCTGGTGAGAGAATACAGTACTTGACATATTCATCTCCCCGGTAATCCTTTACGCTGCTTTTATTATGATACCATCTCTTTCCAAAAGAAAAAAAAAGAAAAAAGAAAGAAGAACTTTTATTCACACCACCAGCAATTAAGATCCTATTCTGGACTGAAAAATGATTCGTGCCACAATTTCACCATTTTCAAAAATATCAGACCTACAAGCTCATAGCGCGCCACTCCGTGGCACGCTATGAGCTTGTAGGTCTGATATTTTTCAATAACTTAAGTAATGGTAATGATGCTATGCAATGCTAAGTATTGCTAAGTAATGCTAACTAATGGTAATGGTGCTATGTAATGCTAATGATAAGTATTGTTAATAACGCTAATAATGCTAATTGCTGCTAGTAATGCTAGGTAAGTAATGTTGCTAATTCTAAGTAATACTAACGCTAAGTAATGCTAATAATGTTATGTAATGATAATAATGCTAAGTAATGCTAATTTATGCTAATGCTAACTATTGTTAAGGATGTTAATAATGCTAAGTAATGCTAATAATGCTAATTGATGCTAATAATGCTAAGTAAGTAATGCTGTTCATGCTAAGTATTGTCAATGCTAAGAAGTAAGGCTAATAATGCTAAGTAATGCTAAGAATGCTAAGTAATGCTAATTATTCCAAAGACGCTTAGAGCACCACAAGGCGTTCCCGCCACCACCAGCAATTAAGATCCGGTGCAGTTTGTCTCGGCCCGCGGGAGAAAGCCAAGCACAAACCTGAAGTACGGCTGGGCTAATGATGGCCTGTCACGGCCGCAGCTGTCTGGAATAAATCGTCAAAGTCTCTCCTCATAAACATGCTATTCCCCGGACAACGCAGACACGCTCGCGTGCACATTAGCGGCGCCACTCGCTTCGTCAAAAAGTTGTGTACCGAGTGTTACACTTTAGTTTTCTGAGCTGTACCGTTTTTTTTTTCTTTTTTACGACCGCACGGTGCCGAGCTAATTGAACACGCGGCGGTGTCGTCCGCGGTGACAGGTGTTCTATTCAGGTTGCCGCTCGTTGCCGTTCCTATTTTCCGAGTCATTATAAATAATAATTAAATGAGGTAATTGCGCTGTTTACCTTTTTGCCATATTTGTTACACATGGAAATAATGAATCCATGGATGATCAGAATGTTGTTATGGGCTAGTGGAGGTCAGGGGGGCCACATGTGGTGGGGTTTAATGGTGAGAAACATGGAGCACCTACCAGGGCCGGATCTATAGGGGGGCAGGGGTGGGCAGAGCCCACCTAAATGTGCATCCTGCCCACCCAATGAAAGGTAATATCAGTGGTTGAGAGGGGTCCAGGTGGTCCCCAGCTAAATGGTGGAAAGTTGGTTAACCAGATGTAACTCATTGACAGTGTAAAAATGAAACCAAATGGACCCTTGCGGGTCCATTTGGTTTCATGTTTCCACTCTCAAGAGTTAAAATATTAATCATCTGAATTAGCCCAAGTCTACACAACTAGAGAATGTAGAAGATTAATGGTAATTTTGATCTGTATGTTTGACTGTTTTGTTTCCCAAATCCAGCCTGGAATTGTGGACAAAAGCAAAATAAGACTTTAGTTTTGGGGTCTGTGGGGCTAAAATATCCTCTAATGGTGGTCTGTGGATCAAATGCCAAGTAAATAGTGGGCCCTGGTGTCAAAAATATTGAAAACCACTGCTTCATATGAAAAACGTTGGAGTTGCCCACATTGCCACTCTTCCAGCCCACCCTTGTAGGGCTAGATAAATCCGGCCCTGGCTCCTACTCTCTGATCTCAAAATGCCGTTTTCATCACAAATTTCCTTTTTTTAGACAGTGTGACCGTATGTCAATTAAAAAAAAGGCTTCCAAATCCTAAGAGTTTTCTGAAATAAATGAATGAATAAAAACAAAAATGTCAGTGAAAATATGTTGCTCCAGGAATCCCCCAGAAGCAACGATTTGAGTTAAAAACCTTAACATTGAAAGAATATACCGATATATTCAAAGATTTGCGCTGCATTTTATGATAAAAAAAGCAAATCTAGAAGCTCGTAGCACAGCAGTTAGATCTGCTATTTTTTCAATATTTAATGCTCCGAAAACACCAAAAGTGGTTTCCGGAAAAAACATGTGCTGAATAAGAATCAAGCAATTATTATTATTATTTTCGTATATTTATTTATTATATTATGTGATGAAAGTTCTCTGCGCCACATTGTCTGTCAGTCAGCTGTGACACATAAACAGTCTGTGTGGAGGAAATGTTCAGTGTGGTCATGATTCGATGACCCCCATGGCTATGAAAGCCTCACTCTAAATACAGCTACTAAATACAGCTTTGACTGCCATATATTCACAACTTCCCAACAACCCATAATTCTTTGTTTGTGTCTACATTTCTGTTATCTCTTGATTTGTTGCCAGATCTGCAAGAGAAACAAGTGGCCAGGTGCATGAGATCAAGCACAACAATGAACATACAGTAGCTGATCTACAAGCTCACGGCACACTGTGACTGTGACTATACATTGAAATATTTTGAATACTTTTTAAACATTTGAGTAAAGAAGGAACAAAATATTTCCAGATGGATGCGTGTGGACACCTGTGTTAGTCTGGGGTTCCTTTATCTGTAGAAATGTGGGAACCAGTGGTATAAACAACATAGGAAGCAAATCCAATTAAGATCTACATTTACAATTTAGAAAAAAAACATCAACCAGCAACTCTATGCAAGTGACTTTACAGGGAAAAAATGAGTCAACCTTTGCTTATAATAAGCCGACACGCCAACAGGCAAGCACACACACAAAGAGCCCCAGTACCTCGGCGGGGAAAAGTGTCAATATAGCTCTAACCGAACCAGACTTTTGTCATGTCGTGAAGTGCTAGATTACTTATTCTGTTCATGACGACTATATAGGCCTCTGGGAAATGTCCCCGAGAATGAGTGCTCAGTGACTCAACTCTTGAGTCATTTCAATTCCTCCTGTGATCCGAATTTGCGTCAACCGGGTCGTTTCGGCTTATTGTTAGGTTTGAGTTATTTAGATGTTTGAACTCTTTACGCAAAAAGCTGATAGTTCTTAACCGTGGAGCTACAGTAATGGAGCACGCCTGCTTGTTCAGGGGATTTTATTTTATTTTATTTTATTGTGTAGACCTGGTTTTGCACCGCCAGACAGCTATGGCACAGACAATTCAGTTTGGTTTTAGAAAAAAAAAAAAAAAAAAAAAAAAAAAAAACTTTAGCGTTGTTTTCTTCTAATCTGCGTTCATACTTTGTCAAATAACCAACTTGTAAAATGTTGTCGTGCAGAGCGCCGGGTGTGTGTAGGTAATGAGCACAGTTCACTTCATTTACACAAACACCAGGGTGGGATCTGCCATTATAGACACTTCCAATGGTGACAGATGTGTGAACGCAGCAGGGTGTGTGCGTGTGTGTGTGCGCACGTGTTTGTGTGTGTGTGTGTGGTGGGGGTTGGAGACCATGCAGATTATATTTATTATACACTGGAGGTAAATTATGGACCATTCTGGTATCCAGCTGCATTTAATGGAACGGTTGTTGTTGCAGCGACAGCATTTTGACTGATCCCCGCTGAGAGCGACGATATACTTGAGTTTTCGAAAATAAATCCAACAAATGAATGTGCCCACGTTCTATGGCCTCTATTCAAAATGCTCCATTCACCCACGCATTAGCCCTGTCATTAAAACTACACAAATATCAGTTTGATTTTAGATTTTAGCTATGGGTTGGCCGTTCAAATAGCGCTGTGCAATTATTTCTGTATTTTTTTCCCCAGAAAACTGACATTTTTAAATGAGCGGTTATACAGCAATAGGCCCAGTGTTCAGAATTTCTCACAAAGACACTTTTTGTGCCGATATGGAGATAGAGAAGCCATTCAAAGCAACGAGGGCAGTCCAGTGTCAACACTTTACCCTAAACGCTAAAATGCTGAATAACTAGAGAGCTAGAGAACTCTCCGTGGTATGGCTAAAAGGTATGATGTTCGCTGCTGATTATCCGGTTATGCAGAGGAACACTGTCGTTTTCTGGAGGAAGGAACGTCGCCCGCCGCCTCCCGACATCGCCGGTTCTGCTGCTGTCGCCCGACAGCAGCAGAACGGTGGCTCCCATAGACAAATGGTGGCTCCCATAGACAAATAATGGATGTCGACCGACGTTGCTTGTCCATTGCCCGCCGTCGCCCGCCATTAAAGCGTCCTGTTACACTAATAATTTCAGTCTTATCAAGGGCTTTGCTGAGGCTGAAAACTAAATGCACGTGATTGCCGACGTTCTAGTGTACGTCACATGAAGGTACATGTGTGAACTCACAGGTTGACCACACATGCCATCAGAGACATCCACATTGGTGCCACACTGTCAAATTGATGGGATTATTATTTGAATGTTCTTTCTTTCTTTCTTTCTTTCTTTCTTTCTTTCTTTCTTTCTTTCTTTCTTTCTTTCTTTCTTTCTTTCTTTCTTTCTTTCTTTCTTTCTTTCTTTCTTTCTTTCTTTCTTTCTTTCTTTCTTCATACCGTTGTGTTCTTTTGTACATTAACGCCCTGCTTGATCATTATACTTCAGCATCACACAAAAGCAATAAAATAATCAGACCCGCCTGATCGACATACAGTCGACATGCATACATTCGGCGCAAAGCGTCGCATTTTTTGGCCTCAATCCGCTGCCCGTCATGTCTCTCTCTCTGTCACTGTCACGACGCACAAATAACTGCAGCGACGCCATGGAGAGACAAAAAGAAATGAAACATTGCACAGAAAGAAAATATTGGCTAATTAGTCCCCAGCCCACACTGACACGTACAGTACTCTCCGTTTTCATTGCAAATACACTCAGAGCTGTCACAATCTGGCGAGAGGGGGGCAAAAATAATTTCAGATTTCATCACAGCACCACTCTCTCACACGCACGCGCACACACACACACACACACTGACACTATCATATGTCAACCCTGATGTCATTTACCCTCATCCGATCCATTTGGCTGATTGTTAAGCAACACCATCCATCTCACGTTCCACTTCAGGAGCATTATTAGTGCTTTAATTCCGCCTGATTTGAAATGTTTAATATCCCAAGATGGATCGTAAATGTAGCGTTGTCACATCCAATTGAAGCGATCGTATTTAACCCCCCCGATCTGGGTCGGCAACTCACTCGCAAGTTTGAAGACTGCTGTTAACGTCTTCAATTGTTCTTCTTCCTGTTTGCCCTTTTATTAGCTACTGTATAAAGCTGGGAGGATGTGGTTTGTTCTTTGTTTTGTGGGCCAAGTTGAATAGTAATTCATCATTTTGATCAAGTTACACTACAAGTAAACGTGTGCGTGTGTGCGTGTGTGTGTGTGTGTGTGTGTGTGCAAGAGCGCAGTTGCTTGTTTATGGCATGGTCGGGAGTCTACAAAATATTCTTGCACCAAGGCCCATCATCTGATAGTTACGCAACTGCATAACTGCATAATGGCCATGGACAAATACAGTTTTTTTTTTTTTTCTTTACACAATGTAAATGAACATGCATCCAATCGGACGGGGCGGCAGTGGCTCACGGTAGAGTCACCGGATGATAAAGCACATCATGAAGCTACTGAAAGACCCACCCACCTCAGACATCAACAACATTATGATGTCACTGAGCAGCATGAAGCTACTGAAAGACCCACCCACCTCAGACATCAGCAACATTATGATGTCACTGAGCATCGTGAAGATTACTACTGTACTTCCCACCTCTGCCTTGAGATGTACAAATACTTTTTTCGAAAGTTTTTGATAAGGGGATGAATGAATGGGGAATTCACAACTAATTGTTGCTGTTGCTATACAGCACTGTTTCCACTGTTTTTGCACTTTTTACTCACTGCACAGATGTGCTGCACCACAGCCGAGACCATGGGAGTCAAACTCTGGCCTGTGGGCCAAATTCGGCCCGCCGTGTAATTTCATTTGGCTCTTGACACAATCAAATTAATGGGGAAGACCACCCATTTTCAACATTTTAATATGTCATTATTATACCTTAGAGATGTTGTGTGGACAAAAAGTTCTCCCAATTCTGTATTTCCTAAAAATGGTCTGAAAAAATCATTAACATGGTGAAATACATCTGATGACATCACCAAGATGTATTCCACCATGTTAATGATATTTCTTTCAGACCCGTTTTTCCTGAGAGGTGATGTGAACCAATCACATCACCTCTGTGTACCCACATCACCTCTGTGTACCCTGTGTACCCTCTCAGGATTTTTTTTTTTTTTTGAAAATGGGTGGAATTCCCCTTTAAAAGGCTAGTTCGTTCAAACTTGGTCTGCGGCTTTGTTCAGTTTTAAATTTTGGCCCACTCTGTATCTGAGTTTGACACCCCTGGCCTAGACTATGTTGCAGCAGGGTAGTAGCAGATAAACTCTGACCTTCCCATAGAGGTCTTATACCTCAATGACCTTAACCTGCCCTACACAAAGCCCTAAAGGTTTGCCCTGTGCGTTCACACCTCATGTACCCCCAGGTCCTTATGCGACGGTGCGTCGAGTCAGAGATCAATGATACCACAACAACCCGTTTAACAGGGATTGTGTTTATCCAGTGGGGGCGCTTACAGAGTGCAAGGTTGCAGTAGACACCGTGAACCTTCTAACAGTCAACTAATAACAGGATATGCAGTCACATACCCTACAGCCCAATTAGAGTGTTTATAATCTAGTTCAGACTGCATAAAGACCTGCCCCAATGGCTGCGATTTGTCTGGGAAATCAGGCTGAGGCTGGAACTGACCTGCCTGTCTGAACAGGGGATGGATGGATGGATGGATGGATGGATGGATGGGCGGATGGATGGATGGATGGGCGGATGGATGGATGGATGGATGGATGGTGGGCGGATGGATGGATGGATGGATGGATGGATGGATGGATGGATGGATGGATGTGCTGCTCACCTTCCCCATGGAGATAACTGAATTGCTCAGTCTCATAACTAATGTTTAACCATGGAATCAATACAAAATAAACGGCTTTTCACACGGGGAGCAATAAAACGAACCTCCAGTTAATTTTCAGTGAGACCTGCGTGCGATGACAGGGGGGGAGGGGGGGTGTTCTTGGTTGCACGAGTGCTTGTGCTTGTGCTTGTGCTGTGTTGTTTCAATAAGTATAAGTAACAACGAACATGGCAGTATAGAGCTGGACTTCTGAGTGTGAAGACCAGAGTTGTTGGTTATTTGTTGTTCTTTGTCCCCAGAACACAGTGGAAACAAGGAGGAGGGTTATTGGACCGCGGGTCTTTTGCGACAGAAGGAGGCCGAGGTGAGAGGTCATATCCACAGCTTGGGAGCCATGAGGGAGAGCGGTGCGCGGGTCGCCCCGGAGCGGTGCGCGGCCGCGGTGCCGGCACGCACCGAGACGCCAGGGACAGATGTCCTCACAATGCCCAGCTAAAGTGTGCACCACACAGGCTAAACGGACCCTCCCTCCCCCAGCACCTTCACCTGATGGACCTCAGGTTAAAGGACAACTTTAGTTTGTTGTTGTTATGCGAGAAAGTAATAGCCTATGTCAGTGGTTTTCAACCTTTTTCATCCCAGGGCCCACCATTTATTCAGCCTTTGAGCCACGGACCACCATTTGAGGACATTTTAGTCCCACAGACCCCAAAACTAGAGATTTATTTTGCTTCTGTCCATGACCATTAATCTTCTAGTTGTGTAGACTTGGACTAATTCACATGATAGATATACTAACTCTTGAGAGTGTAAAAATGAAACCAAATGGACCCGCAAGGGTCCATTTGGTTTCATTTTTACGTTCTCAAGAGTTACATCTGGTTAAACAACTTAGCTGGGGACCACCTGGAACCCTCTCAAGGACCACTGGTGGTCCCCGGACCACTAGTTGAAAACTGGTTGATTTTGCCCCCCTTATCCCCACCTCCTCCCCTGTGGTCCAATGTCCCCCACTCACCGAGGCTGGCAAGGGTGATACACGTCTGAGCTGTAGGCATTTATAAAGAGCTATTAAAGGGCAACATTTCTACAATAGATGTGATTTTAAATTCATGCTAGAGCCCCTTCAAATTACTTCAGTCTAAGTGAATAACTTTAATAAGTAGTGTCAACATGTTCTTGCCTTTTCTTATGTCCAATGTATTTGCATTTAGTTCATAAAGTCAGCATAATTAAAGTCATTTGAAATGAAATAGTGAAAAAATAATTCATGATTTCAATTCAAATAGCAAAAATAGCTGGTCAAAACATCTTGCACTGTGGCACGCTTTGGGCTTGTAGATCAGCTATTTTTTTTTTTTTGCAATCAGAGTACTTGCAATGTGGCCTTCTGCAGTGAGAGTGCCCTTGGGCAACTTGTGGGTCAGCGGCGCTGTTCCGTATTGGACGCAGGCGGCAGCTGTAAAGGAAAGCCTGTGTGCACACACACAGTCAAATCCACTCTTCACTCTCGGACGAGAAAAGGATCTGACTGCGTTGAGACTCCAGAGAATGGGCAGACGTGTGGAAACGCTGCTAGTTGAATGCCAGCCAGCCCACGGCAGTCTGTCGCCCAGAATGAATTGCCGGCCCGTTGGCTACGGAGCGGTGTCCAACATCACGGCCTGTTTATTGGAATAGATTGTTCATTTAATATTCAGCGTGGGTTCGGGAAGTTGAGTCAGGCGAAAACCCCACAAAGAGTGAAGTAGTGCAGTGTTTTCATGATAGTTTAGAATCAGAAGCTAAAAGCTTTATATTTCTAATAGTAGTTGGCACAGTGACAGCTGGTAGTGCTGTGCCTCACAGCTAGAAGGTCCAGGGTTCAATTCCCACTGCATGGGGATGCTGATGACGCTGTGCACGTCTTCAGTACCCATACCGCGGTTTGGTGGGGTTGGCAAAAGGGCTTTACTGTGTGGAGTTTGTGCATGTTCTCCCCGTATCCCCTATAACAGGGGTCGGCAACCCAAGATGTTGAAAGAGCCATTTTCGACCCAAAATTAAATTCAAAATCTGTCTGGAGCCGCATATTATTATTATTTTTTCCTGAGAGTGTGCAAATGTGAACCAAATGGACCCTGGCGGGTCCATTTGGTTCCATTTGCACACTCTCAGAAAAAAAGGTCCTCAAAGAAAAATCATTAACATGGTGAAACACAACCTTTCTTCAGAAATTATTTTTTTCAGAAATTATTAGTTTCTAAAAAATAAATAAGTGTTTTACAGAACTCCACATAACAACTCTAAGGTATATTAATGACATTAAACTGAGTAAACCTTTGAAAATGGGTGGTTCAGATTGAAAGCTCCACCTCTGATAACTGCTGGGCTTTTTTGACATGGCCAAGTGCTACTTTAACTGGCAACTGTCAGACAGTGCAACGCGTTTTGGGTGACTGAAATGTTTATATTATTTTGGTGTGGATCACCCCAGTGTGTGTATGTAATAATGCTACAGCCACTGAGCCACTAGGGCTGTGTTCTGGAGCCGCATGCGGCTCCTGAGCCGCAGGTTGCTGACCCCTGCCCTATAGGTACCCTCAGAAAAACATGCAGTTATCCTAGTCTCAAGACTGCTTCCCCCTGGCCAGTAGGGGTGCCTGATGGAGGGGACAGGATTTCACGTGCTACGTCCTACGTCCACCCCCACCCCCCCTGTTAGGTGACAGGAGAGAGAAGCTCATTGGTATAAGGAAGGATGCCCAGAGGAAGTGTATATAGCAACCAGGATGATTAGATAATTGTGATCGCGCCTGACGCTTTCGTCCTCATTTCGGCAGAGACTAATTTCCCCTAGAAGCCATGAAAGTGATTTTTTTCATTTTTTACCCAAATTCACTTTTTAACATATTGATACAGTTCAGACTTTGATCTTACTATTCATCCGAACAGTTAGATGATTTGAAGAAGTTAAATGTGTTTATTTATACGCTAAAAAGTCGAGTAATTTCGCTAGTTTACCCCGCGATTGGGGGTGGAGAAGTACTTGACTTGGCGATTTGCATACACGGTTCTGATTGGTCATGGTCATGGTCATTGTCTTCAGGTTTCACGCTTTGAGTACCACCCATAAGTACCATGTGCTTCTGTGTGTAAACATTCAGAGTGTGGAGAACGCGTTAGCAACAGGCTAACGCTCCAGTGTGCAGCAGTCGCGTCTCTGTTTTGTGAACTTTCTGCACACATCGATATTAAAGGGGGAATCCAACTCTGCCCATTTGCCTGTCTGTAAAACAACTGCCCCTGCCCAGCCCACAGCAAAATCAGCCCCATAAAACCCGTCATGTTCCCGTCCATGCGTGACGTAGCTAGTTAGCTTAGCCTACAGACAGAGATAAGTAAACTCCGTTCACTTCATGGGGCCAGTCTAATGGAGGATTTTCTGCATACGGCAACAGCCCAGCTTTAACGGTCTTAAGTTGCTTTATTTTTAGATCGTTTTAGTAATAGTACAACATAAACACTATCGTACAGTAAAACGGCTACTGTACAATAACTGTACCATTGACATGTTGAAAACATCCATAAAACAGCTCGTATTTGTAACGCCTTCGATTAATTTCCAACTCCAGTTTGTCCCTATTTGAGCTACATGAACAGCGCTTGAGCGCTCAGTTTCTGACCCCTCAATGTCGCAACTCTACTAGATACAACTGGCTACCCATCATGCATTTCACCCGCATTACAGAAGGAGGCGAAGGCCAAAATATAATCTACCGTTGACTTCATGGGGCCAGTCCAATGGCGGAATCTCTGCATAGGTTTCTATTGAATGGGGACAACAAATAGGGACAACCGAAATGCATTGTCTATGGGCTTGAGTGAGAACATAAACCACGTGACCAGGCTATTTTCCTCCCCCTCAAAGACGGGTGGTCTGGTGGTGGAAAACAATGTAGGCTATTTCCAACGTGTCCCTATCCAGGCTGAATGAACAACACTCGAGCGCGAGCCCCCACAAGATTTATATTATAACGCTGTTTGTCCCGATAAAGAGTAAACCCCCATGGCTTTTATAATGTGTTTAACATGACTTATTTTGATCATTGTTCTTACTGCCTGTAAATGTCTGATATAAAACCGCTATCAGCCGTTTTTCTTTTTCTTTTTTGCCCGCAAAACGATCTATACTATAATGCAGGGGTTTTCAACAGGTCCCTGCAGTGGTCCCTGAGAGGAGCCAGATGTAACTCTTTGAGAGTGTAAACATGAAACCAAAATCCCTTGCGGGTCCATTTGGTTTCATGTTTACACTCTCAAGAGTTAAAATATTCATCATGTGAATTACCCCAAGTCTACAAAACTAGAGAATGTAGAAGATTAATGGTCATTTTGATCTGTATGTTGAACTGTTTTGTTTTCTCTGAAGTCATCCTAGCATTGTACACAAAAGTAAAAGAAATCTTTAGCTTTGGGGTCTATCAAATAGTGGTCCGTCGCTCAAATTCTCAATAAATAGTGGGGCCCTGGTATGAAAAGGTTGAAAACCACTGATATACTGTATACAGTTAGCCTACAGTTTGTGGGGGTGGTTAGGGTATTTAAATGAGGCATTATGGGTGGAGTGGAAGACCGTTGTCACCTCCCATTGTTAACACCCACTTCTACTCTGCTGTAGGTGTGAACTTTTCTCAAACTTAAAATGCCTTTTTCTCAGTTTTCCTATTTTGGGACACCCAGATTTAAATGCTCACAACTCCTACAAAAATGCTCTAATTTCCTTGAGTGATGCATCAAATGAAAGCTTACATTGTATACTTTAATAATCTGTAAAAAACAGAAAATTGACCTAGGCCTACTTGGGGCACAAAGCGTCAGATGATTAGATAATTGGCACTGGATGGGTTGCAAAAACAAAAGCACTCTTAAACAATTGTGGAAAATGTTTCAATCATTTCGAGCACGTTTTAATACAAACCTTATCTCACGGGAGTCTCTGGCACAGATTATTTTCCGATGATAGGGCTTCAGAAACGAAATACATAATACCGTACAAATTTGAGGGTCCTTGACATGAAAATGTGCGAGAAACGCCGACATAAAGACATATCAGCACTCAGCCAAAATATCACTTATTCCACCACCTTTTAAAAGCAAATTCACAAAAGAGGGCCTTGAGAAGATATTTTAAAAGGACAACTTTAGTTTTTTTTTTTTTTTTTTTTTTTCTTCCGAAACAAAGGTCATGTTTAGGATGTTATTAGAGAGGGTATACTGTAAGATGGGTGTTAATTGTTTTACATTCCTTGCTCTATTTAGTTTTTGGGATTTTAGCTATTCCATTTAAACAGATTTATTTTTTTATTATCTACTTACAGTCCTAATAAACCCCAGGAAATTATAATGGGCCACGGAACTTCACAAGATCTACTGAATGTGAATTAGGCAGCACAGCCTAGTTTACACGCTCCATATTTGGCAAACTGACCCGGAGTCTCAATATGACAGTTTGTCACCTTCAGTAGATCATTTGTGGCCAGTTATAATTTCTTGCGGTTTCATTAGGACTATAGTAGAAAATTAAAAAATATGCCTTAAAATTTTGTAAACAAATACGTATTTGTTTGACCATGTTTGAATGCCCCCTCCCTTAGCTAAAATCCCTGAAAGAAAGCAAGGAATTAAAAACAATTAACACCCATCTTTTACTTTCTCTAATAACAAAAATGAATGAATAATAATAATAAAAATAATAATAATAATAAAGTTGTCCTTCAAACAAGGCAATCATCCATTCCTACGTTGTAGAACCACATACAGTAACGCACCGTGTGTCTATTTGAACATATTTATACAATCATACCTTATTGAGTTATTGTACACAATCATTGTAAACCTAACAGGGGGTGCGTACTACACGTGCAGGGGGCTCTTCGAGACAGGCTATAAGTACAGCCATAGGTTAAGCCTGCGCGCGGCTTAGAGAAACCCAATTCTCTTATCTTTTCCCCCCGCTGCTCTTGAACCGCGGTGCAATACATTATCAAGAGGTTCTGTTGTTCGAGGGCTTTACGGAGGAGGAGGAGGAACGGCATTACACGCCGGAGGGAGAGATTCTCCGGCGCGAGCAACGCGATGTGTCCAAATCTGCGCCTCTAATCTGGTTCATTGTGCCGCCGCCGCCGCCGCGCCTTATCAGGCTGTCAGTGCGCTGCGTATAGAACAAAGAATAATATCAGCTGATCCATAAATCATAACTTCAAACACCCGTGTTAGGTCAGTGTTTTGTGCGTGTGTGTGTGTGTGTGTGTGTGTGTGTGTGTGTGTGTGCGTGTACGGAGTCCAGTGCAGCAGATACCGTTTGCCCCTGGCGATTACAGAGGGTATCTTCTCCCCATTAAACTGCTGTTATACGTATCCCCGTACAAAGAGAATTAATGTACGTTTGATGCCGATCGCGATCGCATGTACTGTATAAAGACAAGGAAAACGCTATAGCCTGATAGCGAGGATGTACCAAACTTTTCTCAGTTGATCCTGATGTATTTGGTCCTGTAGAATTTCTGCTGTGTGCATGTTTGTATGGGGTTTGCCCTGTTATTTCATTGCAAAAAAATGGATTCTACATAAGGATAGACTGTTTTCTCTGTTACTTCTGTCCATGTGTAAAATACGCAAATAATCACATTAGCTATGCACAATACTCTACAAGAACAGCACAGGGAGCTGTCTGTGGTGCTGAAGTGTTTCTATAGAAAAGCACAGGGAGCTGTCTGTGGTGCTGAAATGGATAACCCACGTGTGAAATTATTTGACACATGAGTGCAAATAACAGAAAAAAAACTATGATGAATACATAAAAGTCTTTACCAAAGGGCAGAACGGTCAAGACACCAGAAACACGATTACGCCATGTTACATGCTACGTGGTGCGTTTTGCGTTAAGGCATTTAAAGCCTATCAGACAAGGCCAGCTCGCCAGGTGATAACTCATGACACTATTTTTGGGGCCAAACAAATAATACAAGAAATACTTTGTAATTTGTATTGTAATTGTTTGTTCATATTTGTTCAGCCCATGAAAAACGGGTTAATTGCCGTGGGCTGCCACCCGCAAAGTTAGCTTTGCCCGTGGCTTAAACGACTTTTGGATATGTTTTGAAATGTCCAAGGAAAAATGAATGGTGCCATTCTCAAAGCGGACAGGATTGTGACCCTAAGAACACCCATGTTGACATAGCAGCCTGTGTCTGCGGCTATTGTATTGTGAAATCGCTTGGCGATTCTCGGCAACGCATCCGATCGCGCCTCCAATCTGGCGTATATTGTGCCGCCGCACCTTATCAGCTGCCGTCACCACTGTGGACGGAACAAAGAGTAATATCAGCTGATCTAAGCACATATGTCCTGTTTTCTTAGCATTAGGGAGCCTGGTTTACAAGCCCTTGAACATGCTGCTGGTATGCTGCAGTGGCTTGTCCCCATTCCATAAAATGCTTTAGTCTTCATGCTGAATCAATTCGTAGTTCTACACCTAATGCAAAAGTATGTGCCCAACATTTGCCCAACAGATAAAGAAAGAAAAAAGAATCAAATGATGCATTGCTTGTATAGCTTGTGCATAATATAGACATGATGCAATCCACCGGTTTGTCTATAATTTGTATATAAATATATATCGGCTTCATTCAGAGCTGAATTATGAGGTCGCTCAGCATCTGCCAGTGCCGATACAGACTCAAGTCAAAGTTTCACGCAGTGATGATAATGTCACTGGAGCCACAGATGTGCTCCATTGTGTGTTGTGGCATTAATTTCAAAAGGGAATGAATTTGTGATTGCGGCAGACAGGCCATAGTAACTTACTGATCACGACCCCATTTACCCTCGGTTGCAACTCATTTACCCTCGGTCGCGACTAAGAGTAAAAAAAAAGAAATCACGGCATATGCTGCAGTCGCAAATTGATTTCGCTGTCTCTCATTAATTTATAGTCATGTAAGCAAAGGGGTTCCCAAACCTTTAGATGTCAAGACCCCCCAAAATGACACATTAAAGGTAGGGGAAGTGATTTCACTTTTGTCAGATATCACCCACAATTTTTTTTTCTGTTAAAATGCTCTATTATAAGGTGTGGAAACCATATATGGAGTTTCCCCCTCCCCCATGTTAGCAGAGGAGCTAATAAAAGTTCCCCAGGTGGTGGCGAATTCTCCTCCAATCAGGATCGAGCAGCAGGTTCACATAGTGTAGCTACTGTTGGACGCCCCTAGTGCACCAGGCTGGTACTACACCATGAATTTCAAATCAGTTACCCTACCTGTAACCATGCGGACTCCCATTCGAAAAATATGTCCCATGAGAGAAGATTTTTTTAAAGGCAACAGTGCTTCTCAAGCATTTTAATTCCAAGGACCCCCGCCAGTTCGACAGACATTAGTTCCAAGACTATCTCTGAGACCTCTGATTAATATGGTAAAATTGCATTTAACAGGTCTATTGGAGACTCAAGGATCCGTATTTTTCCAAAGTGGGGTCCCCTACGCCCCACTTTGTGAACCACTGGCTATGACACACTATATCGATCCACACGAACGCTGCACATTAATAGCCTAATAAGACTTGATGAGGGAACAGCTGGATGAAGTCTGGCTTCTCCGACGTACGTAGAACAATGATTAATCCAACAGACAGGTGGGTCTTGAAATCTGTCCGTGTGCATTAGTCCATTTGATTTCCAAATCCAATGTAACGGGACAGTGGAGGGAATCAATCACCCCAGTAATCAATAAAGCTCTGATTAAAATTATCTGATTATTTTCTTTTTACCTCTGCAAAGGTGAGTGAGCAATTCATCAGTAGAAAGGGCTTTTATAATATCCCTGCCAAGTTTTATTAGCATTTCGTCGTGAGCTTGAACTGTACAAATTAACTCCGTTCTCATTATCTGGGAGAGTAACTTTGCTAACTTTGGTTATTAAATTCGGCGAAGGAGGGAAGAAATCGCGTGCCAACGCCAAAATATCCTCTGCAAGTTGCTTCACGGTGCTTACTGGCCATTTCATTTACAGCCAGTACGCTTGAAGATCTGTCCATTTGATACATGTTGGTAACATAAAGTGTCCTGATAGGGACCATAAATATCAGTAATTTACTTGACCATTCCACCTAAGTGTGGAATTCCCTGACTCCCTCCCTGAAGGAAATGCAAATTCTTATAAGCATCTTATAAACCCCTTCTTTGTTTCCCCAACCTGCACTTTTTTTTTTGTTTACGTTAAATGATATGAATGTTTTATTTTTCATCTAATGATGATTAATTCAGGACCAGGATAGAAACAAGATTACAAGGACTTTTTTTCAGTTATTCCATTGATTGTGTGTCTGACTGTACCCTGTACTGATTACATTTATGTCTGTACCCTGTGCTGATTACCTTTCTGTACGGACTACATTTCCGTTTCCCTGTACTCTGCACTGATTATATGTATTCACTCAATCAATGAATGAACCCTTCACTAACAGTTTAGCAGGCCATATCGTTTAGCTGGTTAATGGCTGCTTGGGGCACTCACCCCAAAAAAAAATCTAAAAAAAAAAAAAAAAAAAAAAAAAAAAAAGTCCCAAAAAAGTGCTTTGGCGCCCCCTAGTGGCCAAAACTCGGGTATCTCGTGTTAAGCAGTAAAGGTGTTAAGCCTTCTCGCTGTATCCCCTCACTGTCCAACTGCCTGTTGGACAAGGATGGATCGGAGAGGGACTTAGTGAAGGGCTAATGGTAGGAGTGTAACAATAGCGATATGACATGTACATCAATGGAAGTGCATTTCCTTAGTGAATCGGGGCCATGCATAGGCTACTGGCGTTCATGTGTAGCTAGCTCACAAGCACAAGTGCAATTTCAAAAATGTGAAAAGAGAAAGAGAGAGAAAAGGAGAGAGAGAGAGAGAGAGAGAGAGAGAGAGAGAGAGAGAGAGAGAGAGAGAGAGAGAGAGAGAGAGAGAGAGAGAGAGAGAGAGAGATGGATGGATACAGCAGCGGGGAATCCACTCTCTGAATGAGATGGAATAAAGCATTGCGTTGAATGAAACCAACTGCTGCTTTGCCCTTCAGACAGAATGTCAGATCACTGCTACAGTTAGTGGCATTTCTGCAACACTGTACCGAGGCTGACAGCATACAGAAGCTGGCGCCCCTGGAGGACACCTCTGTGCAGCGTCTCCACAGTCCCCTCCGGTAACACGATTTTGCACATGCACACACTCTACAGTGGGGGGGGGAAGTGCACCAGGCCAACAGCACATGCACCAAGGTCGACCGCCGCACACAATCCTGATCGGTGGAAGGCCCCTCTCATCCTGATTGGACGAAAAGCTTTTCTCCCAAAGCCTAAACGGAAACTAGGTGTTTTTTTAACCTCAGGAGCTCACTGGGGACAGGGAGGAACTCCTTATATGGTCACCACACTCCATAGTAAGGAGTAGTGAAGGAAGAAGAAAAATTAAGTGAAATCACTTACTATACCTTTAATAAGGAATAAGGTTTGGTTGCAAAAGGGCTGAGGTGCCTCTTTAACACACAGTAATAATTCATTTTCATAGAGACTTGCATGTGTTGGTTCTGTACGCGCATAGAGAAGTCAACAGATGACACCATTTATTTTATTTCACGCTTGCTGCTGTCATGAGTATCTTGAGTAGACCTGTCGTCAGGACGGGTCAGCAATGACTGCGCCGATCACCGCTAGCCTGTCTCAAAGTGTACCTCGAATGTGTTCATGGTTTGGTTCCGTTTCCCGTCAGAGTTCAGTTAACCTGAGGATTGTATATACAGTGTATAGACACGGTACATGCAGAGAGAAGAAATGTGATGTATCAAAGGGGGACCCGTGCCTGACACCGCGCACGCACGCACGCACACATGTACACACGCACGCGCGTGTGCTGCTTTAATGTGCCTCTCCGCCACAGCATTACAGTTATGATCAGATGAGTTGCACGACGTCCGAGGAGAATTCGCGTTTCCGTGCTTCAGAGCCGAGCACGAGGTGATTTCGAAATTGCTATTCCTGTCAGGTGTATGCACTGGTGAATTGTTCATCGGTTCACCAACCTGTTTTCCTGTGAGACTTTGTGTTTTTTTTCTCCCTCTCTCTCTCTCTCTCTCTCTCTCTCTCTCTCTCTCTCTCTCTCTCTCTCTCTCTCTCTCTCTCTCTCTCTCTTCACCCCCTTCCATTTTTCCTTTCTTTGCTCAAAGCTGGGGGTTTGAAAGGAAAAAGGAAAAGAAAAAAAGCTTTGGTGTAAGCACCGCGGGGCCACGGGGGAGCAACTCCCCGCGGACGGCTTCAAAAGGGGCCTGCAGTCCCGGGGTGAATTGTATATGGGGCTTGGAAATGCGATGATTAAAAGTGAAATGTTTGTTTGAAGATAATGTTATTTTGGAAAGCCTCTCTTAAGAGGCTTTATTTGTCGGAAAAGAAAGAAAAAACATGTCAGGGGGAAAAAAAGAAAAGAAAAAGGCCACAGTTTCCCATACGTCTGAAAAAGAAGAAGTACCGCGCTTCAATGACGGCTCCTCAAAAACCTTGGTGGTTATACTCCAGAAAACAGAATGTGTGATTGAAGTTAAAGTGCCTCGCTTGTTCTCTTCATCCACAGAGCACTGTGGGTTGCTGTTCCCAACTACACAGTGCAAGCTCACCACTCCAACCCTATAGGTAACCGGCAGGCCTGGGCTGAGACAAAACATTCGTTTTTACGCAAATTTGGCCCAGGACCACCCCCGACAACCAGTGTGGAGAGAGCAGAAACTTTACCCTCCACTCTATCAGCAGACACACACAAATAAACAAGCCATAATACCACCATTTTAACCCAACGTAAATGATATAAACGAACAGACACCTACATAACCCTTTGAGGCTCTCACTAGAATGATGCTGGCATATAGAAGAGAGCTGATTTGTCACTGATACAGGTACAATACAGGTCTGTCAACAAACAAATAAACAAACATACAAACACTAAATGAAATTAAATGAAATTAACTTAAATTGCAGTTAAATCTGCAGTGAGCCGTGTGTGTGTGTGGGGGGGCTTTCTCAATTCAGGATCAGGCAGGGTGGGCTTTGCGCATGTGTTCTTGGTCAAAATTGTTGGGTGCTCGCTCGTGTGTAGGGTCATACAGTCATAATTCAACAATCGCCATGGCAATATAGCTTGATATGACTTACTTATGATCGATTGCTATGATTGCTATGATCGAGAACAGCTCTGGGACATCATGATGAGATGAAAGTTCCAGGAAGTTACTGTTACTTCTGGGGATGGGCCACTTACTGACACCAAGTGGTAATAAATATAGTGCATAATAGATAGTAATTTAGGCGCTATTTGAATGGGAATAATTTGATAAATTAAAAAAAATGAAAATTACTGGCCAGCATCAGGTATGGCTTTGGGAGTAAAAGGGTCAAGAGTGACCCCCACTTGACACCGGTGTGGTTTTATTATTGTTATGAAGACTTTTTAAATGGAGATTTTTTTAAATGGAGATCAATGAAATCCAAAGGAAAGGGTGCGGGGCGAGGAGAGAGAGATAGAGGAGCTGGTTACAGGGATCAGCTCTTTGAATGGGTACAAGTCATCCATTTAGCCGGGGCGGTGCGCAGCGGACATGGAACAGGTGCACATTAGCATTCAGCGGAGGGCCCTGTGCGTCTTGGAAGAGGCCGGCCTGGGCTGCAACGGGGGCCGGGCCAACCAACACATCTGGACCGGGTCAGCACCGCTCTCACCCAATGGACCATTATACGGGGAGGGGGAGGGGGACCCATTAAATAACCTGGAGGGATGTGGACGTGATAATGCCTGTAGACCTGAACCTTGTTTAACATTCATTCATTCATTCATTCATTCATTCATTCATTCATTCATCCATTCATTCATCTATTCCAGTGTTTTTCAACCCTTTTCATACCAAGGCCCACTATTTATTACTATGCATTTTAGCCACGGACCACCATTTGATGTTCTGTTCATTCTCTCGGACCCAAGACTAAACATTTTAAAGTTTTTGTCTACAATTTAGAAGAGATAACTGGCAAAATGTTGGTCCAAATAACATGTTCTAATTGTGTAGATTCTTTAAATATTAAGTCATTCAGATGTTTTTAAATATAGTTTAACTCTTGAGAGCGTAAAATGAAACCAAGTGGACCCGTCAGGGTCCATTTGGTTTCATTTTAACGCTTTCAAGAGTTACAGATCTATAAGGGTCCATTTGGTTACCAACTGACCATCATTTAGCTGCATGGGGCCCACCTGGAGTCCCCTCGGGGACCACTGATCTATTCACACCTTTATTAACAGTGATCATTGAGCAATGATCGCACCGGCTCTCGAAATGAATGGTTCGCCAATGTCAATGCTAATGTCAATGCTAGTGAGGTCAAACGGACCCATCTGTACCACTGGGTAATCAGCAGGGACCCCGAACATCATACCTTTTATCCATACCACAGAGAGTTCTCTAGATGTCGGGTTAGTCAGCGTTTTAGTCTACCCTTATAATGGAGGTGGATGGCAGTGTGCTGTGTAGTGCGGCCATTGACAGACTATAGTCAGACATTCTCCCTTGTGGTATGCGTGTGCTCTGGTACATTATTCAGAGACCTTTTCTATCATGTGCTGTATTATGGCTGCTGGGGATGTCAATGTGGAATGTTCTGAAACTGGCTTAAAGATGGAGTGCTGTGATTTTTTTCAATTTTGTACATGTTTAAGAGGTGACAGTACGTAGTTATGAAACCTATGGTGTGTTTTTATGTGCAATGATGTCTTCCCTTTGTATTGAGGGTTTCTTCCTAGGGGCAGAAACCTTTCCAGTGAAACATGCCAGTGAAAACTGCAATACACAGTAGTGACATCACACTTGAGCCCCTCCCCAAACTTCTCCCCCTTTATCATATAGAACTAAGCTGTGGGTGTGGCTTCAGTCCAAGTGGATCTCCACCCATCACCACCCACCAGGCAAACCAGGCATACTTAATGAACTGGTGGGGTGTCCACATAAAAACGCCATTTTAACAAATGCTGTACATGTTTTTGAAGAAAATCTTCCTTCTCATAACAATAATACCTGATGATCATGTTTTAGGGTGGAAATAAATCATGGCACTCCTCCATCTTTAAGCCCTCGATCCGGTCGTACTGGAATGGACCTGAATAGCAACTGTTATGGCAACACAGTGACATCAGAGCGCCTTTTCTTGAAAAGATCTCCCCATAAATTTTACTCATAGACTTTTCAAAAAAGTATTTCTATAAAGACAAAGACAACTCGGGTTGTGACAAATCATGACAACAAACACCATATTTTGAGCTAATCAAATCATTAGAAAGATGAAAAACAAACAAAAAACACAGGTTAGTTGTTAGTTATTGTTTTTCTTCTTTTAATTATTTGTTCGGTCCAAAATATTGTTTGATGTCATGATTTGTCACGACCTGAGCCGTCTTTGTCCGCAGTGTATTCAACTTTATACAGATCATTTTTGAAAAGTCTAAGAGGAAAATAAATGCGTAAATCTCTTCCAGAACAGGCGAGGGGGGCAGGACCGCAGCGCTTGATGGGCCTATACTTATACATGATTTTTTTTTTTTTTTCGCCAGCTAAAATGTTTGCTATGTCTTCAGAGATATGAACCTGTTCCACCCACGTCTGTGGTGTGCGATAAAACCTCTACTGTACGTTTATACTGTATATCAGGGGTAGGCAACCTTTTTGACATGAAGTGCCATGATTTTTTTCCTTGACACTCCGAGTGCCACAGTAAAAAAAAATGACTATAAATGCCCTTATAGTCAATAAATAGTGCATTTTCACGGTCATCACATATTCAATGGCCATTTACTGCAGTTATGTGATTATTAGGCCTTGTTTTATTTCTTATCAGAACAGGCAGACTGGTAGATATTTTTCTATCACAATAGATTGATCAGACTTAAGGTGACCAAAACATCTGAGGGACAGAAGTATTACTTGAGAGGGACATTTAATTGCAGGGTAGCAACACATTATGGTGGGTATTAAAAATGCCTCATGTCAATAGTCTTAAAAGTGCCCAGCCATCATTTTGTTATTTATTCATACTTAGGCTAGTATGTATTTCTCCTGTTATTTTAACAGGCTTAAAACATATCTTGCATGAAAAGAGACAGTGAGAAAACTTTATAACAGAAAACATAAGGGGGGCAATTGACCACTGTAGTCTGTCAGTCACCATGTGGGACAGGGTCTCAATTTGTGGGATTGAAAAGTCTTTGAAATGAGAGACTGTCCCATGCAAAGAAGGACTTCGGGTCACCCTGTGACTGTCCCACAGAAACGAGGATATCTGGCCACCCTCAAACTACCCCGCTTCGACACACACACACACACACACACACACGCACGCACGCACGCACGCAGCAGCAGCAGCAGCACACACAAGCTACAAGCTAGCCTCATTGCTAATAATATTCAACAGGCAGGGAGAGGGAGGAGGGAGGCTAAAGTGAAGCCATACACCAGTCGAAACGCAATAATTTCAGCGTGGATGTTGTCTGGTTAGGTTGACATGACGGGGGGTCCGCGGGACAGACGACATGCGCTGGCTAGCAACCAGCCAGCCACCGACGCGACTTTTTACTGTTTGGGAGCAAAACAACTTGCTCCACTGCTCTGCGCACGTGCACAGAGCAGAGGCACTGCAGGCGCACTGAGTGACTGGGCAGGGCTGCGCGCAGCACAGAAGTGTCAACACTGGATCAGAGTCGCTCCGGTTGAATATTGATTAAATTAATGAATAATCGCTAATGACATGGTTTCAAATCGCATTTTCGGTTTAAAGCCTTAGTGCAGATAACTTTATTTTGTAACATGCACATTCAAGAGAAATGCTGAATGCACTTATTTTTTATTACCAAAGGGGGAAAAAAACGTCTTCCAGAATCTGGCCGCGTGCCAGCCGATGCCACCCGGCGTGCCAACGTTGGCACGCGTGCCCTAGGTTGCCGACGCCTGCTGTATATAACACTATAGCTGGAAATACCAACAAGTTCACAACACGCCGCCGGTGTGTTCTGTGGTGTGGGCGGCTATGGCAGGTTGTCCACTGATCTGTGGATCGGCGGTTTGAATCCTTTCTACATGTCCAAGTGTCCTTGGGCAAGACACTGAACCCGGAAATTGAGGTCGCTGTGCTGGTTTTGCCTTGCATGGTTTCTTCCGCAATGTGGGTCTATGAATAGCTGAATGTAATGCACTTGTGAAGTGAAGCACCTTGGGCACCATTTTTCATTTGGTGTATAGGCCGTATAGGATACCTTTTAAGTGGTTCAATTGTGTAATTTCATCTCTCTTTTTCAGCTATAAGAGATCCTTGGCCATGAGCTATACGTATCGCTACACCGTACGTAGAGAACTGCAGAATCACACTTATTCATTTGCACTTTCACATTTTGTTCTCCCCATTTCAAAACTGGGAAAGGTCTGTGTTCATTTTAGATTGTACTGTATATATTATTTTCTACAGTACATTAGGTTGGCTATTTAAAAAGCACAAGCACGTAACACATCACTTACTGTACAGTGCTGAGAAATTGTGATTTTTTTTGTATTATACTGTGTCTTTTTAAAGTGACAATTTCTAGCACAAATCTTTGCTTTGAGGGTTTTGAGGGGTCCTTTGCACGAACAAGGTTAACCCTACAGCTTTTTGTTTGTTTGTTCGTTTCTGTATCTCTCTCCTGAAAACGGTTTATTGATTTCGAAGACATTTCGTAGAATTTGCCTCGGGTCATCTTGACTCAATTAGCAACTTTGCAGGGATTCATAAAAGCACAGTGTTTCCCTGGGGAGAAGATTTAGAGACCCTCCCCCATAGCACCGACATAAATTGCAAGATCACACAGAGCTTTGTCTTAATACATGTATTGCTGCTGAAAAAAATAAGAAGGAAAGAAAAATAAGACGAACTGCAAGGTCATCTCACTGTGATGGAGTCAACTTCTTTCAACAGTGCCGCGCAGTCCTCCCCCTCTTTCATGACGCCACCAGCAGCCCAGAAATGAATGCTCCATTCATTTTCCTCATAGACTTTTCAAAAAATGATTTATATAAAGACGATTACGCCGCGAACAAAGACAGCTCGATTTGCGAGAAATCAGGACAATGCACTTAATGTTTCAGGACATTCAAATAATTTGTAAGAAAATAACGAAACAAGTGTTGAATGCTGACTTTTTTTCTTCTTACAAATTATACATTGCAGTATTTGTTGCCATGAAGTCTATGAGGAATATGAAAGGGTATATTTCATAACGTCATGAAAGGTGAGGGACACAAGGCAAGGTGAGGCACAATCATTCGATACAGTATCTCAGTTAAATCACCAATCATTACAAGTCCGATTATACTGTTCAAACTCACAGTGCCACATGTTGCAATGTGTGACATGAGCTTGCAGATGAGCCATTTTTGCAAATACAGATCCCTTTGGGACCCTGATATAATGTGATACAGTGGCAACCTGTTTGATTATTATTATTCTGGCGAATATAGTTCCGATGGAGATGTCTATGCTGGGGGGATGATATTCAAGTGTTTGTGTGTCTATACAGCGTGCGCACACACACACACACACACACACACACACACACACACACACACACACACACACACACACACACACACACACACACACACACACACACATACACACACACACAAAATGCTGTTTACTTTCACAACGCTTCCCTCTTTCTGTTGAAATATTGACAAATTGTACGCCTTTGGATTTAAAAAGGTCTTCTTGAAAGTAATGAAATTATACAAGCTTACGCGTTGTGAACTTGTGAACTATTGGCAAAATTTACATTTTTGTCTGTTATGTAATACTTGACAGTGGCTGCGTGTGGGCACCGTCAAGTTCCAGCAGCATATGGGTAGTTAATTGGCTCAGAAACACACTCTTTCAGATACAGACGTCATGTTTTTTTTTTCTTTTCTTACTAAATGCACTGTGCTGTGTTGTTTCACAGTGTTGCTAGGCAACAGGCTTAAATGACAACGCTCATATAATGACTGTGCAACACATGCATGTCTTGTTTTGGACACATGCAGACTTTATTTATATAGAGTACTACCATGTCATAAGATGGCAGGGCTTGCTGAAAAGAGTGGCATTTCTGCAGGTGGCACTGCAGTCCTGGTGCCACGAACGGCCAACAGGGGTACATGACCCCCTAAATCACATATGTAAAACTCAAGGCCCTTGGGCGAAATCAGGCCCGTGAATGAATTATCTTTGGCCCGCGGGATGATATTGAATTAGTATTAGAACTGGCCCTCTGGTATATTACACACACCATGATAAGAAATAATTGCAACAAATTGTTTTACTTCCTCAACTCATTCTCATTTACTTTCTCAATTAACTATGAAAGCAGCACTTGGTGAGGATCATAGAAGAAAAAAAATTTCCCCGAAGAATAGCAGGTGTTCACGTCTCATAGCGCGCCACAGAGTGGCGCGCTATGAGACGTGAACACCTGCTATTTTTCATTAAAACTTAACACAGTTTTTAATGCAGGCAGTTTCATCTTTATAATTACCTTGCCATTAAGAGACATTGATTTTTGAAGGGACGTCGTCCCTGCTGTTTGATCATAAACCAGTGTTGAAACACAGACCGGTATCTCTGGCCTCGACTTGTACCAATTTTTCTATTTTGGCCCACTCTGTATTTGGGTTTGACACCACTGCCCTAAATTGATGTGCTATCACATCAAAATTGTGGAAGAAAAGTGATATTTGGCAATGATATCATCACTGATTGTAACTCTAGATTGTCAAAGCAAAGCAATGCAATGCTAGTCTACATACATTTCCAAGGAATTCAATTCCTCTTACATGTTACATGATGTTTTTTTTTTTTTTTTTTTTTTTTTACACCTGATTAGCATTGTTTTCCTCACCTACAGCCATGGATTGGGATGCTAAATTCTAATGTCATTGTCAGTAAATCTCCTTTGACTTTAAATGTTAAGAGAAAAAGTACGAAAGGTAGATGCAATGTGAATTAAAACACATTTCATCCTAGTGCCGGCACTGTGACACTGTTGTACAACAGTGAAAAGGGAGACAGCAGAAGAGGGACGGGTGTGGAAGGATCAATGTATGAAAAATGTTAGAATACGTAAAATAATTCCATATAAAGCCATTCGACATTCCTGTACACCTATGTGACATTACGCAAAACATTGTTTAACCCTTTGTGTCCTGAACGCGTTTTGGTGTTTTATCTGTTGAAAAATAGCAGATCAACAAGCTCATGTCGCGCCACCGAGTGGCGCGGACATGAGCTTGTTGTTATGAGCGGTGCGCTGGTCATAGACAAGCGCATAGCAAGTTCATTCAGGAAACCTCAGTGCAGTTGCTGCCGGCCCTTTAAAGGGCCGCCTCAGCATCACATTCACATGATTGACTTCATCCAATCACAGGCTCTCACAGGCTATTTAAACTGTAAGTTTGTATTGCTCTTCCTGCTTGCTTGCTGCTGCTGCTGCTCACTCTGATACTGCTGTTCTGCTTATGCTTAATCATTTTGCTGCTAACCCTCCTCCACCCCAGCTACCACCTGTAGATTTGGATCTGCCCTTTGGGTACGGGGATTCGGAGTCCTTGAGGTCAGGACTGTTGCGCTTGATCTGAGTACCAAAAAGCAGATCCAATTCATCCGCCAAACCATGATAAATATATTGCTTATTTTATATTCAATAAATGAATATAAACCCTTCTTGAGTTGTCCTGACTGAACTGCTATTTTTGAAAAATTGCAAAAATGAGCTGCAAATCTCTGAATACATTATTTTGGAAGCAAACATTTTAACGCCAGTTTTGCTTCTGGGGGATTCCTAGAACAACATGTTTTCAGGTGGGGGGTCTGCAGCCAAATATGGACAATTCTGGGGGTCCTTGGCATGAAACATGTTAAGCATCACTGACACAGGAACATAGATTTTTCAGAGAAACTAGAATCTGTCAGAATCTAGCATCAGAAACTAGAAACTAGTCACAAACTTAGAATTTACTGTCAGAAAGTACAATCAGGTGTCAAATAGAATATATTCTTAGATTTGCGCATCATTTTTCACAATTTTTCAAAAATAGCAGAACAACAAGCTCATGTCGCGCCACTCGGTGGCGCGACATGAGCTTGTTGATCTGCTATTTTTCAACAGCTAAAACACCAAAGCGCGCTCAGGACACAAAGGGTTAACTCAGTGAAAGATAGAATGCCCCAGGATTATTACGGTATATAACACAAATGCATTTGCAAGCAAAAAGGAGGAGAGTGTAGCTCAGAGGCACAGCTGTTGAGATGATCCCTGGACTTCTCTGAGGGTTTTTTTTATGACGGCATTTCTCACAAAGGACTTTGTTTTCACAGGCCAAGTAATTATATCTCTGAAGGATCTGAGTGAGTCACCACGGGCTACTAGACAGTATGGATCACTGCAGTTCAGTCACACAGCTCACACTTAGATTTAACCAATATTATCATTTTCAGAATACAAGCGTGCATACATTATATTTTACATTGGCGTTCGGCTATGTTGCAATTTTACCATAGAACACAATGGGTGATTTTCACCTACATGGTTATATTTCTTTTCAACATTTCACAATGTTGCTGATGTCTGAGGCCCATGGAGATCCATGTTGTCATCACTATTGGCCAGCAACTTGACATCTGACCTCAAACCCTTAGATCTCCATATATGGAGCAGACCTGAACAAAGTGGTGTTGCTAATCATGGATCAGCAACACCACAAATCATTCTAGTATGGTTTCTGAGAGCTACTTTGTAACAATAAACTCTTTTAAGGTACGAGGCCTCCCCAGGCGTCCACACGGCTCAACGTCCAAGATCTGCCCTTATGAACATGCAAAGAGCCACGATGACTTGGACTCCCATATGCAGGGCCAAGGACCTACCGCCCGTCAGTCGACCGACAGCTCTCTGAACGTCCAGAAACAATAAGACACACTGGGGGGATCGCAATGGGGGAAAAACCCTTCCACTGTACCACAATGTGAAAAGACTTTCAGTTTGTCCATTCAGCTGAAATGAGAAAAGCCTATTCTTATTCAGCAATGCCACAAAGGCTTCAGTCACCTTGATAACTTGCAAAGGCACCAGCCACACGGAGAGGCTGGTGCCTCAGTTCAGTAACATCAGTAACAATATACACCAGTGCGTCCACACGGGAGAAAAAAAAACATTTGCTGTAAACAAGACTTTCGGTCATTTACAGTATGATCGGAGAAAAGCTTTTCCGCTGTAAACATTCCGACAAGAGTTTCAATCAGTTATATAGCTGCGTAACCATACAGGAGAAAGACCATACCACTGTCAACATTGCACCAAGAGTTTCAGTCGTTTACCTCAAGATGCACCAGGAGAAAAAAACATTGGCTTTAAGTTCAAGTAGCAAATACCACAACTGTTAAGTTTCTCTAAAGGTGGCTACACTTCGCAGAGTTCAACGGTCTCCCTTCCTCCTTGTAGGCCCACAAAACCTGGCTCTGAATGTCAGCAACACAGAAAAAGGTCATTCTGGACTTCAGGAAGAACCAGCGAAGCCTCGCACCACTCCAAACCATGCAAGATCATACAGTATTCTCCAGAGCTCCGATTTGGATTAGGGATGGGTACCTTTCACCTTTGAACCGATACGACACGATACTCGATACCTGGGAATCGATACGATACCAGAAACGATACCTATTTCGATACTTTTTAAATTATGTATTATATATTTTACACATCATAGCAATGGTTTGCTTGAATCATATCTTAAATTATATAATGTATGATGACTGTATCTTTATGGTGACTGCTATTATCTTAAAATACAGTATCTCAGTTTGAACATTTTTATTTATTATGAATAATGAATATCTAACTAGCCTTTTAATCACTTATTAGCAATAAAAATATATATATAATACTGATGGTTGGTAAATTGTTTTTACAAGCTGTCTGTGGTGCTGAAGTGTTTCTATATAACATAGAACAGCACAGGGAGCTGTCTGTGGTGCTGAAGTGTTTCTGTATAACATAGAACAGCACAGGGAGCTGTCTGTGGTGCTGAAATGTTTCTATAGAACAGCACAGGGAGCTGTCTGTGGTGCTGAAGTGTTTCTATATAACATAGAACAGCACAGGGAGCTGTCTGTGGTGCTGAAATGTTTCTATAGAACATAGAACAGCACAGGGAGCTGTCTGTGGTGCTGAAGTGTTTCTATAGAAAAGCACAGGGAGCTGTCTGTGGTGCTGAAATGTTTCTATAGAACAGGGGTGCCCAACCTTTTTTGACCCAAGATCTACTTTTCAGCAGCCAACCCCTCCGGGATCTACCAGTCCAATATCAACATTTCAAACCACACGCATCGTTGCCAGCCTGCAGTAACTTCACAACAACACAACACTACTTTGTTTTACCACTTTACTTTATGTCCATATAAGCATAAAGTACAACAGACTTGTCATAAATAGGCCTACAACAGTACAACATAAGTACAACAGACATGGACAAACACTGCCATTGCATTTTCTTATCCACCGCCTTTTTTTTCTTTCCCCCCCACATCTCCCGAGATCTACTTGAGATCAGGCCGAGATCTACCGGTAGATCCCGATCTACTGGTTGGGCTCCCCTGCCCTATGCTATGGCCACTGTTGCCAACTTGGCGCATTTGTCTCTATATTTACATTTTTTCCCAGACCTCCGGTGATCCTCCGTGGCTAAACTGCAGAATAAACAGTGGGCCCCGCTATGAAAATGATTGAAAACCACTGCTCTAGCGCATTCTAGTGCTTTCTGCAAGTGCCACTAGTGCATTTTGGATTTTGGAAGTTGGCAACACTGGCTATGGCACGCAGCAGGGAAGAGGGGGGAGGGGCCATAGACTGCGCACTGTGAAAAAGGGAAAGAAAAAGTTTAATTCACAATGATAGCATTTAATCGTTGCATGAGGATTTAATTGGACTTCCTGCGTACATCCATGGAGAATATGCTTAGGATTTGTCACTTTTTTGAGGAAATTACTTTTAAAAGCCACACACACACACACACACAAATACATACGGAGGGGATGATGCGTTTATAGCGGCAGCTTTTCTGATCAGCAGAACATTTCCATGCAGAGTGGAAGTTTTTGCAAAGCACTAAATGTTTGGCTAGTTTAGTCAACAAAAACCATGCGGTCTTTGTAATTAGTCAACCAGGACAGCTGTTTTATCTCGTCAGCGTCAGTCCTTCTGCTCGCTCTTTGAGGTGCGTCAGCACAGAATGACAGTAGAAAGTATCGAAACGAGGCACCGTTCATTTTGAAGTGAATCGATCCCACTAGGTATCGCTATGTCCCAATCGATACCAGTATCGGTATCGCTCACGGTACCCAAGCCTAATTTGGATTAATAAATCTCCATTTTTTTGATTACTCCGACTTAATTAAACAGAGTTGGACAGTGTCACTCAAACAGACTCACAGTGCTTTTTTTTAAAGCCACTATCCCCTCTAACATCTGAGGTGACATTTCAGAGCAGAATGCAGCAAATCAGACTGGCTACTGTTTTCAGTGATCCAGTGGCTGTGGCTTGGCTGTGTTTGACTTGACTCAACTCAGAATGTATATTGATCATCTCCCACCCTGTACTGATTTCATTCATGTCTGACTGTACCATGTACGGATTACTTTTCTGCCAATGAACTAACTTCAATCAATCACTCAATCAATCAATGTGAGCGAGTGTGGAACTATACAGTAGTTTCACTGTCCATCGTCAAAGTTGCCCACACCTGGTCTAGGGATCCATGTCCACTGATGACATCATCAATTGAGCCATTAACACCTCATAAGGTAATGCCTGGTATAAAGTAAAGCAGCCTTAGGACACAATAAGCAAGCCAAATAGATGAAATTAACAAAGCACTGAACATAATTAATTTCTCTCTCTCTCTCTCTCTCTCTCTCTCTCTCTCTCTCTCTCTCTCTCTCTCTCTCGGCGCAGTCCCTTTTGTCGTCTCGTTGCTGTTAATTATTTTAACCGCATGACTTTGCATAAATAACAGGTAATTGAATATTAATGGGAGGCGATGGTATTTGATTATCTGTTTTTTCCCGTAATACGGTGGAAAGATTATGCAAATACGGGTCATTTGCATTCCGCCATCGAGGAAAACGAAAGTGGAGAGAGAGAAAGAGAGAAAGAGAGTCTGTCTCGCCGGATTATTAGTATGCTTCCTCCGGTGCCACACAAAGCCACAACTTCTTTAATCTCGCGGATCCAGGATTAGTTTCACATTTTGGGTGTGATGCCCTAATTAGGTTGGCACGGCGAGGTCGCTCACACTGGCACCGAAAAGCTTTTCTTTGCTCCATTAGGTGAAGACAATAGACCCAATAAAGTTTAAACCAGTTCTGTTTGTTTTGTTTTTTTGCTCAAAGCCTGACTGAGTCCTGGCATTTGTTGGAAGACACTTTTTTGTTGGCAGAGACGATAATATGCAGGCAGATGGTCGCCAGAACACGCAAACGGACACTTTACTCGCGTTCCGTCCGTCGGCCCGAAAAAGGCAAAATGGAAGAAATGAAAAGCCCCATAATATGAATGGAGTGGTGAATTACTGTCCTGTCTGGATGGCTGGCTGTCTGGATGCGGCCGCACAGCTTTTATCTTCACGGCAATTTGCGGTATAATCCAGTGTGGCTGTGACTCCTATTTTCCTCTGCTGTACTCCCATTTAGCTGCTATAGTCATTGGCATGAGACTTTCATGATCGAAGGTCAGCCCTAGCAAATAATTACTTTACTAAAGTAGTAGTAAAGTAAAGTAGTACTGTTATTAACAAGTAAAGTAATTTGTTACTTTTTCAGATAACTATAACTGTAACTCCTAACTTTTTAAAAGTAACTTATCCAACACAGGTTTTTCAGAGAGCCGTTTTCTTTTAGAAGACTTGTTTTGGATTACAATGATCGTGAGCTCTGAGCAGTCCCTCAAGTGTTTTAAACATTATGGATGATTACTTGTGGGTTTTTTTTCTTTCTTTCGTTTGTTTTGTTTTTGTTATGCTGATCACAGTATTGTGTATTGACATGTTCCCTGTTAGAAGCCCCAGGTGGTACAGCTGCTTGTCAGCGCTGCCTGCAGTGCACACCTCATACGTTCAGATCAATCCTCCCAGCTCTGCTGATGTACGGCCTGCGATTTCTGATTGAATTTTCGAGCGTGAGGGTCTTCCTTTTCGATTCTCGTACCCAGTCGATTTGGCCGGGACGTGCACCGTTCATCAAATGAAAAAAAAGAAAGAAAGATGCAGGAGAGAGGCGGGCAGGGTGGTGGTGAGTTTTGCCACGCCGTTATTGAATTAGAGCAGTGTGGAGAATATCTATATATGGATGTTTGGACACTGAGTGACTGATATAGTAGTCATGAGCATACCTACAGTATGTGTTAAGGAAAATGTACACATTTGGATATGAATAAGAAAACAGTGCTTCTCGAGAAATTAGACGTAGCCTATTGTGCATATTAAACCCTCACTTTTTGCTTTTTTCCCTTAAAATTGCTAAATACCACGCACAAAAAATATTGTTCATACA
This sequence comes from Benthosema pterotum, assembly GCA_039105355.1. Classification (NCBI taxonomy): domain Eukaryota; kingdom Metazoa; phylum Chordata; class Actinopteri; order Myctophiformes; family Myctophidae; genus Benthosema; species Benthosema pterotum. Next base: position 11,953,559 of record CM076966.1, read on the forward strand.
ATTGGTTATTTGCATTGCAAAACAATACATGCTGTTTTCATTTTTTATTTGATTTTCGAAAATTAAAATCGATCTTTCGATGCAGTTGCATCGGCACAGTCCTAACTGGAAGGATTGTAGTGCACTGCATGCACGTGCAAAATGAACGCCGGTACATGCCGAAGTCAAGGTCAAGGTGAACTTTATTGTCACAAAGGCCTGTTCGATAAGGCACCCCCCCCCCCCCCCCCCCCACACACACACACACACACACACACAGGCAAAAAGGTTTTTCTTCCAACGTTTCAATCGCACAGTGATCCTCATTAGGAATTCACACAGATAGCTAACACTAGACTCATGTGAAGGGATTCACAACAGGCTCACTCAGCATGCAGTGCTAACCGGCAGAGAGCCCTCGTTTTATCCAAGTCCCTTTCCACAAAGTGTGCAGTCGTGTAAAGCAACGTCGAGTACATTTACTCAAGTGGTTTACTTAACTTTTGGTACTCCAATACAATTAGCCTTTTTGAAAACTTTAGTTGCGAGGGATGTGCCGATCACTTTTCCTTTTTAGTAGGAGTAGTAGTAGTAGTAATCATAGCATTACTGGACTTTTATTTTGGCTATTATGGTACTTTTTCTACAATGCAGTACTGATGCTTTATTAAAGTAACATGATGTGAATACTTTTAGCGCCTCTGATCATGCACGTGTGCTCTCTCTCTCTCCCTCTCCCTCTCCCTCTCTCTCTCTCTCTCTCTCTCTCTCTCCCTCTCTCTCTCTCCTCCTCCCTCTCTCTCTCTCTCTCTCTCTCTCTCTCCCCCTCTCCCTCTCCCTCTCTCTCCCTCTCCCTCTCCCTCTCCCTCTCTCTCTCTCTCCCTCCCTCTCTCTCTCTCTCCCTCTCCCTCTCTCTCCCTCTCTCTCTCTCTCTCTCTCTCTCTCAGCAAGTATTCGGAGGATCTTTTCTCCTTATTACTATTCACCCCATACAGAAACCACGCTGGACCTGTGCTGCTCTCCAGCAGCTCCAGACTCTATTAAATGCCTCGTTCCATTTTATAACACATCTATTATTTGACATTTAAAGAGCTTTTGTACAAAATGGCAGTATTGAATTAAAGAGGCAGTGGGGGGGATATGTTGCATATGGGGAGGAAAACAAAAGGCAATTTTCCGATCTGATGTTTTCCTCTAGCAATAGTTCTTTGGTGAAGTGAATTGCCTTGTCCGATATGATTTCTGTTTGATTCAAGGCCAATGTGAACCCTATAAAAAAGGTTCTGGGCATTTGGAGAATAGCTGTTTCAAAACGCAAACGCCACACGTCACGTCGTGTGCGTGGACCGGCTATTTCTGACAGGAGAGCTTTGGCGTTGAGAGAGGGGACACAAAAGGAAGGGGGGCGAAGTGTAGACCCCCCTGGAGGAACCGGCTCTCACATGCTGTGATGATTGCAGGGCTAAGAAAAGAAAAAGAGAAAAAAGAAAAGAAAAACATGCATTGATTTCTCAAGTATGAAGCAGAACGGATGCACTTTATTTCCTTAGTACTTTCTTTTTCATCCGATGCGGTCAAAGCGTCGTTTAATAACGCTATTACCGTCGGTGAATGCATGGACTTGCCAGTTCAGTCAAGCCACCGTGGATGAATAAATAAATTGCTAATCAATCGAAGGGCATTTTTTTCCATATTAAATTGCGGTGTTTTAATGCATGCAGTCACTTGTGTTGGGAAATGACACATTAATGGCGACCCTGCAGATAACGCACTGCAAAGACCTCAGAATTGCACTTACAGCACAATTGCTTCGCGCATTCGGCAGCACGCAGTTGTGAAGTGTGAAGTTAGCAACTAGAAAAAGTGCCCTTCGGTGCACAGGTCTCCACCAGGTCAGGTTGTGGCTCATGTGGAAAAAGGTACCATTTCCTCTTATGCCTTTGATGGTAATCGGATGATTTGAGGAATTTTGTTCCAAGCGTGTGTTTTGCAGTACAAAGTACGCCTGTCGGTGGTGCTGTGTGCACTCATAGACGCCTCCACAGTAAGAAAAGGCTAATGTTAACATCGCTTCCAGCCAAGATCTTGCAGCCCATGATGACGGGGTTGCGCGTTGGTCTGGAGCTCCTGCAGGGTTCAATCCCCCCTTCCGCGCAACGCTACAATCTGGCGCAGTCGGCAGGACGTTGAGTGTAATATCCTCACGTAAGGGACACGAGGGACATTGTGTGCGTGCGGCGGCACACGGTGTGAAATAAGGAGCGACGTGCTTCAAAGACTGTTTGTAGCCCCCACCAAGCCAAAACCCAGAATCAATCAGAATCAGCCCTATTGGCACGACGGGCTGCAAGTTGGACTGGTGAGTGAGGAGGCCAGGGTGCAATCCCCTGATTCCGCGCAATGCCACATTGGCGACTACAGTATATAGCAAGCGTTAGATCTTTCTTCAGAAACAGTTAAATCCCAACGTGATGAAAAATGTGAAATGAGGTCCGAACATGGGATGTCTGATCAGCACAGCAGGCAGCGACGTGGCTATCTACAGAAGAGGCAGAGAAGAACCTAATTAGAACAGTAGACTATGCATGCCTTGGAAGAGCTTGGGGGGATTCTGGCAGTCCACTGGACATGCTGTATTCAAATACTGTAGATCTCGGTGGGTTTGTGTGTGCCATGCGCGACACACCAGACAGACTCCATAGCTACAGATCCCTCCCAAGCGCAAACCGCCATGACAGTTTGTTTCTTGCAGCATAGCCATCTCTCCGAACACTCAGTTTGTACTAAATCGCTTATTTTAAATACAAATGCTTGTGTGAAAAGTTTTCCGTTTGAGTTTATTCTTTAATTCTATTTTCTATCAACAATCGGACTTTGTGCGTAATTGTTCTGGTTCCTTGAATGTTAATTCGTTATTGCTATTTTCATCACAAAGAATTCTTGCAGGTAAAGACATACACCATGTGATAACACTATGTTCACAAGTGCAGATCTGAAATGCAATCTGATGATTTTTTTTTTTCAAGAAGTGGAAAAGAGGTTTAAAAACAGAAAGAATAAGCCAGTAAAATGTAACAAACAGTTAACTAACATTTGAGTCGTAAAAAATGGAAAACACATGGACCCTTGTTTGTCCACTTGTGTTCATTTTAAACGCTCTCAAGAGTTAGCAAGATTAGTCTTAATTAGTTAACATCAATAGAACAGTATAGGTAGGTGACCCCAGCTAGTGATAAGTGTGGGAACCAAATGAATGGGAGAGAGTTTTCTAGAGGTTCTAGCTGTTGACAAGAGAGCAGAGGCAGGTTCAATGATGCCTGCATCAAGACATATTTGTAGAGTTGGGTTGTGTGAGAGAAGTTTAAATTGGTACTTGCCCCGGGCAAAGGTAGCAGTCTTGTTGCCCGGAAAATTGAAAATACTTGCATTGGGAGAGAATAGCTAGAAGAAGGGGTAGACACAGAGAAGTGTGAAAGGAATGGGTTCAAGACAAATTTATCTTGTGTTGTGTTATAGCGCTCTTAGTGGCAAAACTTGCCCAACGGCACCAACAGCTTCACTTCCCCGGGCCATTTGTTTTACTTGCCCCGGCAAGCGGGCATGTTAGTGTCAAGCCCTGCAAGAACATTAACAAGATTGTGTTTGATCAAATCTGAAGTTTTCCTCTATCTTTTCGTTTCCCAAACTCTTTTCCTTCTTCACAACGGCCAAAAGGCAGGAGGCAGGAGAGCTAAGATCTGCTATTTTCAACGTCTTAAAAACACCAACTCAAGCCATTTACTTTAAAACACCTACAGACAGGCCGGGTGACTGCTCCGCTCTGACATACACGCGGTGCGACCGAAAGAACAATTTCTGATCCCCTGACCCCAATCCGCCAGATATTGAAGTCCAATCCTGGCGTCATGGTTGGATGTGTTATTTGTGTCATCTTTAGCCACTGATTGGGTTCATTCCGAGGCACTCTTAGAGCACCGGCGACCGGCGTTAAGACGATAAGGGGAAAGATTTTGGTATAGGTCCTCGAGATCGTGTGGTTTTCAACCAGTGGTCCGGAGGACCAGCAGTGGTCTTTGAAAGGAGGGTGCCTTGTTGTCCCCATGCTAAATGAAGGACCACAGTGGACCCCTTATAGATTGAGAGTGCCATCTCGAGAGCATTATGTTCTCAACAGTTAAAGGGTAGGCGGTTGACAACTCGATATATTCAAAATATGCCCCTCACCGATTTACATTGCACACTAAAACAGCTCTCAAAGGCAATCTTTTAGTATGTAAACAAACCGAGTTAATCCAGATACTATAGAGCACCACAATAAATCATGGAGTTTTATTTATTTATTCATAAAGATGTTAACTTCCTGTTGATTTTACCGTTTGAAGATCTGGATCCGGATCCAAGGATGCAGTATGGATTATATATTATATAAACAATGGCAAAATCAACAGTAAGTTAACAGTAAGTTAACATGTTTTCTAGAAATGGAAAAAAATAGCAATTATCAAGATGTGTTTCACTCTTCTTTTTCAGAGAGTTTAAATATGGGGGTATTTAGGGGCGTCCTTAAGAGGATTGCATGGCAAAAAAATAAGCTCATAGTTTAAACATACAGTAGTTACAGTATATATCCACTTAAATCCATTAACACTCTTGGGAGCCGCCCCGCAGGCCATACGCTGGTACTACACAGAGCCATAACAGAGAGCCCATGTCAACATTTAAACATCCAGTGATTTTCTGCAGCCAGTGTGGCAGGAAGTAAACAACATAAACAACGCTGCAGTCAGAAATCGCAGTCAGAAAGGATCAAAACGGAAGGTGCTTTTTCACAAAAGAACACATTATTTCAAGAAAACAGCGTGGAAAGAGGATGTTGTCGTCGGACGATATCAATGTGCCTAAAAACCTGGGTCTAATATCGGTGAGTTTGGGCAGCCACCTGCCCCGCTCATATCCATAACTTGTAGATGCAATTACAGTATACGCAGCTCTGGCTTCAGCTGGGATGTGGCGCTGGAGCGGCGTGGGCATGGCCTTGGCGACAGGTATGTTAATTATTACACTGGCTAAGCCTGAACATATATGCAACAGCTCTTCTACAATCAGATTGTTATCATTGACAAGATATACAGTATAGTCTATGCCAGTGGTTTTCGACCAGTTAAACTATTGATTAACCAGAAGTAACTCTTCAGAATGTAAAAATGAAACCAAATGGACCCTGGCGGGTCCATTTGGTTTCATTTCTACACTCTCAAGAGTTAAAATATTCATCATGTGAATTAGTCCAAGTCTACACAACTATAAGCAAAATAAATCTTTAGTTTTGGGGTTTGCGCAACTAAAATGTCATCAGGTGTTCCGTGGCTTAAATGCTGAATAAATAGTGGGCCCTGGGATCAAAAAGGTTGAAAACTCCCACACTATGCGAATCTTCTCTAATCGCCGGCACATATTTCTTTTCAGATGGGTGTACGCATGCAGCCCACCCCCAAAAAAACAACAATTTGGAGATCAATAGCATTCAAAAACAAGTTTGAGAAACTACTGCTCGACTGTATGGTTTCCAGAAATATCAGTCTGGACAAGGAGCATTTATTTTCTTTCTCTCTACCGACAGGCAGCTGCCAGACTGGCTGTCTGCCTGTGACCTGACAGTTCAACTGCAGTTCAGACAGACACTGTAGGCTCCATCATGTACTATTAGCCTCTGTGTACCACATGGACGCTGGAGCTAACCAACCACACTGCACTGACACACGCCTGATTTGGACTTGGCCGTGTGAGTGTGAGATGTACAGTACACTAGCTCACAGACGGTGCTGCCGCTATCGATTCTTGTCTTAGCCTTTGGTTTATTGGTTACTTTTCCCGATTGATCAGACAATCGGGAGGTAATCTATTTTAGTCTTTTTTTTTATGTAATGGTGCACCACTTTTTTGTAGTTACCTTGCCATGATGTAAGTCCAAACGTGGACAAGAAATAAACATGTTCCCATGATTAAAAATTGCTAATTCAAAATAGGCTGCTCATTGACTTACATTAAAACAGCTCTCAAAGACACTCTTTCATGTAAACAAACAAACTATATAGAGCTTCACCATAACCCGTGTAGACCGCAAATTTACTTTGGGAACAACTGCTGTAGGCTATAGCTAAACTGCAGCGAAAGCTGGATTATATTTTGTTTCCTCTTGGCTTGACTTTGGTTATTGGCTATGTCAGCTGGCTATGGCTGCTATCTTCACAAAACTCCAGTGGTAGAGCAATTTATACATTTGTGATTTATTGAGAAACTAGCACTTTTGATATTTTTGCAGGCTGTGTTTTCTGTCCACCGTTTCACTATGAGAAATGAATGATTCTGGCCAGTGGTCTAGTCTTGGAATGTGTCTACAGTTGCCATAGCTGGATGGGGAAACAGAGGCTGTGGCTGTGGCCGTGCGTGCATACAACGCATGACCTTTGCTAATATCACAAACAGATTGTGTGGGCGCAGAGCAGAGAAACTCGCCAAAAAGTTGAGCATCAAGTCAAATTGGTGGAGTGGTTGGTTCTTTGTCCGCCCACAGCTGAAACGGTGTTGATTTTGACATTTTGGCAGACCTTGAGGTCATTGTAATGGCTGATTTTACACTGATATTACACTGGAGAAAACAGCACAACATATCAACGTGTTGTGAGCTTTTCTGATGTTTTCAACATGCAACCACTTCTGAAATTACAATACTTTACTGCCACCTCTTGTCCACTAATCCATACCCATTACATTTTATTCTAGTTTTTTATTTCATTGACAACATTTAGTCTTGGTTTTAGTCACCGTAGCTTCAGGTTTGATGTAGTTTACATTTAATCTTCATTTCATTTAGCTGACAAAATCAACACAGGGCCAATGGCACATGGAGGCAGGGGCGGATTGGCACATACAGTATATTCCCACCGGGACAATTTTGCCTTTGCCAGGCCACCCTGGTGGGGGCAGCTGGTTAACCAGAAGTAACTCTTTGAGAGCGTAAAAATGAAACCAAATGGACCCTTGCGGGTCCATTTGGTTTGATTTTTACACCCTCAAGAGTTAAAATATTCATCATGTGAATTAGCCCAACTTGGTCTACACAGCTAGAGAATGTAGAAGATTAATGGTCATGTTGATCTGTATGTTCCAGGCGAGCATCTAGCGCATTCTAGTGCATTTTGGAAGTGCCACTAGTGCATTTTGGATCTTATCCAGGCCACTAGGTGGCGCAGGGCCGCAGGCCACCGGGGAAAACTCCCTGTACTCCAGATGGCCAATCCGCCCATGCATGGAGACCTATGCATATTTCACAAAGCACTCAACCCAGCAGTTTGGCAGGTATCATGCTGAGGACACAAGGGAGTGGTGTCAAGTTTGAAGTCAATCGAACGAGTGCTTCTCCAGAACTGGCATGCTGTGCGTGCATGTATCCATTCTGTGTATGCCCATTAAGACCACTCTACTGTATTGTGAGCAGCGTTGAGCAATATCACTTATGAAGTTCCCTCCTCCCAGCACAAAAGAATAGAGATGTACAACACAATAACTTGCGTATGTTGTGCATGCAGAATTCTACTGCACATCTCTGTTATGTGTTGATAGCTTGTAAATCCATTCTAATTTCGCATGCAACTACAAGCTCATTTCAATTAAGGAGTGTTTTGGCGGAGTAACATATTATACATTATCCATGTTGGTGGAGTAATATCGTTACACTACTGGAAAAAGGTAATACTATTACAGTAAGATGTAATTTGTTCCTGCAAGACACTGATGGTCAGAGAGTGAGTGAGTGACAAACATGCACCGAAACGAATGGCCAGTGAGGACACATCATAGCCAAAAAACATGGACCTCCGCCCATCCGTGAATCTAGTCATGATTTAGAGCAGGGATTTTCAAACAGTGGTCCCTGAGAGGGTTCCAGGTGGTCCCCAGCTAAGCTGGGTTAACCAGATGTAACTCTTGAGAACGTAAACATGAAACCAAATGGACCCTTGCGGGTCCATTTGGTTTCATTTTTACGTTCTCAAGAGTTAAAATATTCATCATCTGAATTACCCCAAGTCTACACAACTAGAGAAGATTAATGATCTGTATGGTTTGCCTGTTGTGTTTCTGAAATCCAGTCTGTTATTGTGGACAAAAGCAAAAGCAAATCTTTAGTTTTGGGGTCTGTTGTTAGAAAATGTTCTCAAACGGTGGTCCGTGGCTCAAATCCTGAATAAATGGTGGTCCCTGGGATGAAAAGGGTTGAAAACCAGTGATTTAGAGGGTTTACTTTCTAGTATTTCCACAACACCATAAAAGCTTATAAAGTAGGCCTACATTGTTTTTCCCCCTCGGATTTAACACAATGACAATGTGTTAAAAGAAAAGCCTTAATGATAAAATACAAGTTAACATGGAATTAATTGAATGCAGCTATTTCCTCCCCTACACAAATCCACCGGCATTTGGAACTATATTGCACATCACAGGCAGCCAGCGTTATTGTAGTTGCATTTTCATTTTGTTCTCCTCTTGTGAAAATGCAGAGGCATCTTAGTGATGATTATTAGAATAGATACCCAGTAGACAGAGGGAGAATGCTGCAGCTCATTAACCCTTGCTGTACTGTACAAAAACACGTTTTGGTGTTCTATGCATTATGTTATACTTTAGCCGTTGAAAAATAGCAGACCTACAAGCTCATAGCGCGCCACCGAGTGGCGCGCAAATCTTTCGTATGTTATTTTGTAAGCAAACCTTTTTAAAGGTAGGGGAAGTGATTTCACTTTTGTCCGATATCACCCCCCCAAAAAAAAAATCTGTTAAAATGCTCTATTATAAGGTGTGCAGGCCATATTATGGAGTTTCCCCCTCCCCCACGTTAGCAGAGGAGCTAATAAAAGTTCCCCAGGTGGGGGGTGAATTCTCCTCCAATCAGGATCGAGCAGCAGGTTCATATAGTGTAGCTACTCTTTGGCGCCCCTAGTGCACCAGGCTGGTACTACACGATGAATTTCAAATCACTTACCCTACCTTTAAATCAAGCCTTTGCTTCCGAGGGATCCCTCGAACAACATGTTTTCAGATGAAAGTCCAGAACCGAATATATACAGAGTTAATTCTGGGGATCCTTGACATGATATATGTTAAACATCACTGACACAGAAGCACATATTTTTCAGAAACTAGAATCTAGTGTCGGGATCTAGTGTCAGAAACTAGAATAGCATCAGGAACTAGAATCTAGTGTCAGAATCTAGAATCTAGCTTCAGAAACTAGAATATGGTGTTGGAAACTAGAATCTGGCGTCAGAAACTAGAATCAAGTCAGGACAAAACAGCTTAACAGTGGTATTCTTCAGGGGGGAACAGGCTTTGATTAGACTGTTTATTCCTCCAAGGCAAATAGACACTTGAACAAAGCCTCTCTCGTTCTCTATGCTCCGAGATGCTGCAGATCTCATACATGGATGTACAGTGTTGGTCTTTTTAAGCACGATTACAATAATACCCGCAACATGCTTGTTTTTTGTCGGGATGGATTTAATCGTATTATATGCAATTATTTGCTCTCTGCGTGTTTACGTGTGGATAGATGCGCAGATACCGGAATATAGAATTTTAGAACCGGATTAGAGTGCACAGTGTACTGAGCCAACGACAAACAAAGAATGAGACAGTACTAAGAGGCAGGCATTTTATTCATTAACAACATCCATTGTATATCAATGAAAACCCTTAATTAGAATGTGAAAGATGTTTGTTAATTAAATTATTTTATTATTATTCCCCTCCATTCAAACCTTTATTTATTGATGGAAGGACATTGAGCAGAAGGGGCGAAATCATCTTGCGGCGGCGACCTAGGTCACGGCCAATGCGGCAAAATCATCTTGCGACAATGACCTAGGTCACGGCTGATGCTTAAAAATGTAATTTACTTTACAATCCACCGATTTACAATCAGGCATGACTGATTTAGAAACATTTTTTGTGACCAATGTAATCTGTTGTGACTACTTTAAAGTATATATAAGCAATAAATCTCTGAATTTTATTGGCTTTTTTTTTCTTCTTTATGTTAGACCAGGGGTTTTCAACCTTTTTCATACCAAGGTCCACTATTTATTCAGAATTTGAGCCACGGACCCCCATGTGATGACATTTTAGAGCCACAGACCCCAAACCCAAAGATTTCTTCTTTTTTTATCTACAATTCCAGGCTGGATTTCAGAAACGTAACAGGCAAACATTTAGATCTCTAGTTGTGTAGATTTGGGCTAGTTCAGATGATGAATATTTTAACTCTTGAGAGTGTAAACATGAAGCCAAATGGACCCTTGCGGGTCCATTTGGTTTCATTTTTACACTTTGTTGGTCTGGTTAACCAACTTAACTGGGGACCACCTGGAAGGCTGCAACTACACAGGTTTTGCAAAGTCCAAGTCTCGGACCGGGGTGTGACGTCACGTCTTCCTTTTTTGAATGGGTTTCAATGGGCACTTCCTGCTACTTCCTGTCTGAATTTCGGACAGCGGCCAGGCAGCAGGAAAGACCCGCCCGCGGCCGAAATTCAAACAGGAACTAGCCGGAAGTTCCCATTGAAACCCAATCAAAAAAGGAGGACGTGACGTCACACTTCCGGCCGAAAGTTGGAATGTGCAATCCTGTAGTCTGGCTGGGCCTTCAGAGGCAGCTCAGCGAGTGTCTTCCTGATTGGCTAAGAAATACCCCCGTCTGGACTATTTGTTAGCCAATGACAAAGCTTATAGGGATTTCTTTGGAGGCCTCCTGCAGCCCCTGTAGGTAGATTTTTTGGAGATGATCTAATTCAAGGAAGACTTCATGAAAAACATAAAAACAATTAAAAAAACAATGCAATTATTATGTTGACCATAAATTACTTATAGGAGCTTTAAGCATAAGTCACATGATTTTGCTGTCTCTCACATTGACTGTGTTGTCGAGACACAATCTGCTTTCAATTCTTCCTTCCAAATCCACATAAACAATAAAACCAAATAAAACAAAGCATCGCCAACAGACAGAGAATTAAATCTTATTTAATGGGATATCCGAGTAAATCACACACAAAGCTAACCCTAATCCATTTTGTGAATATGATGCATCAAAGTTCTGCTCCACTACTCAGACTGAAGCAAATGCTGTTTTTTTTTTTATTCCACTAAAATAAATTACTTTGGTTCATTGCTTTGCCAATTTTAATTATGAATACAAAACAAAGTAAAGGCATTTGGCTATACTGTAGCTACCCATGTCCAGCTTTTCAACAACAACAACAACAACAACAACATCATTTCGATTCAATGTGCCAATGTCGATTCAATCAAACAATAAGCAAAGCAAACACTTTTCCAAAATCAAAAGGGAAATGGGGGAGAAATAAGTTAAACACCACTTATGTGTGTGTCAGGGGTTTTCAACCGGTGGTCCGGGGACCACCAGTGGTCCTTGAGAGGGTTCCAGGTGGTCCCCAGTTAAGTTGGTTAACCAGATGTAACTCTTGAGACTCTTGAGTTAAAATATTCATCATCTGAATTAGCCCAAGTCTACACAACTAGAAGATGGACAAAAGCAAAAGAAATCTTTAGTTTTGGGGGTCTGTGGGGGCAAATATGTCAAATGGTGGTCCGTGGGTCAAATGCAGAATAAATGGTGGGCCCTGGCGCCGCCGCCACGAGGGGGCGGGGTTGTGCAGCTCTATAGAACTACTGTTAAATGAGCCATTTACTGGACGATACAACCTACAAACAATATACCTGTCAATATAACCTAACCTGTCAATATAACTGGACACTGTCCAGTTATATTTTAGGGGGCTTTCCACGCTCGTGTCGCCGGCTGTGGCTGCTGGACAGGCAAACCCACCGACAAAGGAGTTCTGATTTGATTGTGAAGGCATGAATTACACCCAATAAAGAAATGTGAATTCAATGTATCTTCTTCCTAACAAAGCCAACTACTGCAGTTTTGAAATTATGCAGGCACTATAGCCACAATATTCTAAGACAATGGATGCAATAAATAAAAAACAGAAATATAGATTCATACATCACAGTGGACTCGCCTTTCACTGGCTTCACCCATGAATAGATAGTTCCCCCAGTCCTTGGTATAACTATCCCACACAAATCGGTATATCCTATATCATTTTAGTTCAACTAGAAAGGGGCAAATGTAAAAAAGTGTCTCACATTTCTCCACTCTTTCCTACTTCACATCCTTCCATTCTCCCCTACACCGCAGCGCACCACCAACAAACAAACATGAACTACTAAGCAGGGCTTGACACTAACACTTGCCCGCTTGCCCGAGGCAAGTAAAAAGAAATGGTGGGGCAAGTGAAGACTGCTACCTGGTTGCCCGATCGGGCAAGTGTGCAACTTAGTTAGCTATAACACAACACAAGATAAATTTGTCTTGAAGGCAGTCATTGCACTCTGCCTCTGTGTCTTTCCCTGCTTTCTAGCTATCTCTACCTATCTCTCTCCCAGGTTCATTTGGTTCCAAACTATCATTTTGCTGGGGTCAGGGGACCACTGGGTCTGTGACCACTATGGGCTAATTAAGATGATGAATTTTAACTCTCTTTTACGTTCTCAAGAGTTACCTCTGGTTAACCAACTTAGCTGGGGACCACCTGGAACCCTCTCAGGGACCATGTGTTGAAAACCCCTGGTTTAAAGCACCCAAGTAGGAAGTAAACTTAAATGCAAAATTTACAATATATTTTTGGGGGGCAAGTGACCATGACATGAGGGCAAGTAGAACCTGACTTGCACTTGCCCGATGGGCAAGTGCCTCAGAGACCTTAGTGTCAACCCCTGCCAATAACATCATCACAGTCCACACGCCAACACTAAAAATGACCTAGACATCATGGCACAACTGCAAACAGACAGTAAGAGACAGTATAACAGCAGCTGATATGATGATTGACTAACACCTAATAATGTGAAACTTAATATAATGAGTTAATGACTCACCTAATGAAGTAACCACAGAGCAGAGGGTCTACCATGTTTAACGTAATTCCAAAGTGTGTAGCCTACATTGTTTAAGTCTTGTGTTTAACTTTGCCATGTTATCCCATTCATCCAGCAACCAAACAAACCACATGATCAGCAACCAAACAAACTTTTACTTCCTGGTTCGCCACCAGTATCAGGAGTTGCGACATTGGGGGTGTCAGAAAACAATTGCGAGAAGGGACAAATATATGGAAAGTGTTGTAGCGTGTGTATGGATTTATTTTGCCTTGTTTCCCCCAGTGAGCCATGAAAACACAGTAATTGTGCCTTCATGGCACAATTACTGTGTTTTCATGGCTGTATATACACCCCCACACACCTCTCCCCACACACTAGCACCGCCGCATGAGCCCAACAAAAAGGAGATGTTGTTCTGGACCATCTGCAGGGAAAAGTGTCTGACTGCAATGAAACAGCTGCAGCATCAACGTTGAAGTGACGTAGAGTGTAACATATTTTGATTTTTGGCTAAAAAGTTGCCGATAATAATAATGTTGTATGCATAGGTCCATCCAACTCCAAACTAGGCCTATACATTGTGAGCTCGTAGATCTGCTCGTAGCTGTGAAAATATGTAAACCAAAGACTAATCATAGTGAGTATTCTTGAAAATGTCTGCATCGAGCAACCTTGCTACTACTCGCTTGTTCGTACATTTCGTTTTGATTGTATTGACTGCATTGTTCCACTTTTTTGACATTCCAAAGTTTCAAAGTGCCTGCCATTGGCACTTCAGTGGAACATCAGTGCATATACCAAGTCCAAGCATTGTCGCAAAGAAAGAAAGAAAGAAAGAAAGAAAGAAAGAAAGAAAGAAAGAAAGAAAGAAAGAAAGAAAGAAAGAAAGAAAGAAAGAAAGAAAGAAAGAAAGAAAGAAAGAAAGAAAGAAAGAGGGGGCGGGGGGTGCCAGGTGTGATTACATTTGGGATCATAAAGAGAGACCTCGTCTACCATCCAGTGAGCAATGAGCAACTTGATGATGAATGCGTCAGCCATAAATACTAAATGATAGGTAATTAGAGACACCTGAGGAAGATTGGCTTCTGCTGACACACGTACTGTAGGGAGTCGACTTTCAGAACTCAGTCCATTAGAGAGAGAGAGAGAGAGAGAGAGAGAGAGAGAGAGAGAGAGAGAGAGAGAAGAGAGAGAGAGAGAGAGAGAGGAGAGAGAGAGAGAGAGAGAGAGAGAGAGAGAGAGAGAGAGAGAGAGAGAGAGAGAGAGAGGGAGAGAGGGAGAGAGAATGATCAAACCGAGATTAGAAAAGCTTGAGTGATGGCGACACATTTGGGTCGAGATGTGGGAGCTTGATTAAGTCTGACCTGAATATCAATGTCGCGGACAAAAATGCCAGGAAGTCATGACTCTTGGTATATAGTTCAGCAAAGAATATGAATTTTAAGCCTGCCAGGGAACTGTCATACGACGGCGTACCAGAAAAAATATAGGGTAATTTCAAAAAAAGTTATGAAGCATTATTAATCACAGCGGTGTGCATTTCTACTCTAAGGTTAAACTTTAGCGACTGGTAAGCCCATATTGCCTCTGGACCAGGGTTATTATAGCTATGAATTTTTCATTTTCGTTTAGTTTTAGTTAGTTTGACAGTCTATTTTCTAATTCAGTTAGTTTTAGTTAGTTAGAGTGTGTTTGCTAGTTTTTTTGTTTTTATTTTGGTGAAAATATTTAGTTTTAGTTTAGGTATAGTTTTAGTTATATATTTATTTTCTGTGCTTTGGTTGTCAGGTATAGGATTAAAAAATGTTACATTACAGTTTTAGTTTAGTTATCGTTTTTTTTGCATTCATTTTTAGTTTTTATTAGTTTCAGTTAACTCAAATCTTTTTGAATTCGTGTTTTAGTTAGTTTTCGTTAACAATTATAACCCTGCTCTGGACTGTTTACATTTACAAAGTAACGAGTTATAGTTACTACTCTGACAAAGTATCATTATCATTTTCCTGTTATTCTCCTTGCTCTGCCTGCAAATATTTAGTGGTTTGACGGCTTGCAGATTAATTATCTGCCATGAAGTAGCTTAGCTTGTCACAGTTGCAGGTTGAGGGTTGGAGCAAGCAAAGGAAAACAATACATTAAATTCCAGAGTCCCCTCACAAAGTACAAGGACAATATCAGTGACCAGACAAAGGACGGATGTTTTTTTGATGAAATTCTCATGGTTAAAAACAGAGTTTGAAATTACTCTGGGTTTGTATATGAAGGGTTAAATATGAAATATCTAAATATTGAATCATGAAACTCAAAAACTATATATGGTCCTTCAGATAACCTGAGTAGCCAATTAAATGGGCCATATTCTTTTTAACCCCAGTAACTCGACCTTAACCCGAACAACATAGCGGGACCTTAATCCAAATATATTCACCTCCACTCCCCAAAAACTATAATACCCTATAACCTTTACCGAAAATAACAAACTCCAACTGTGAACAAAACAAAGGATTTTTTTCTACAAAACAATAAAATAAAATACAATGAAAATGAATATGAATGAATATTCGGGAAAATAACGTCCTCTTGGAGGGGTACTGAGGAAACTAAAATAAATAATTCATTAAAATAAATATTGGTCAACAGAAAAAAGGACAGGTGTTTTTCACATATATCAAAAACACGTCATATACAAATACATATAATTGGTTTGTGTAGAAAGAGGGACGGGGCAGTTAAAATGAATATGAAATATCTAAATCCTGAATAATAAAAAAAAAAATAAGTCTTGGGCATTCACATAATCCTGAATAGAACAATACAATGTTGCTTTGAAAGTGCAAATCGTGGTTTTGAAAGTAAATATTACTTTAAATAAAATAAGTAATCCGACCCCGACACAAACAATGTCACAGAAACTTAAATTCACCTCCCAAAAAAACACATAGCCTATAAGTGATAATCTTGACCCAAACTAGAAAACTTCAACCAATTTAGGTTAACTTTACCGATTTTTTTTTTTACCCGTGCCGACTCAAACAAGGCTACGCCCTCCATATACTTTCCGGCATCACTCATTCCTGAAGCTGAGGTCGGACCCGGTGAGGGTGTTGTCATTTACAGCATATTTAACATATGCTGGACAGAGGGAGGGTAAGGGAGGGTACACGACAGGGTCATAACCCTGTGTACGTGGCAAGGTTCTCTCCCCGGAGTCTCAAGAGGACAGAGAGAGAGAGAGAGAGAGAGAGAGAGAGAGAGAGAGAGAGAGAGAGAGAGCGAGAGAGAGAGAGAGAGAGAGAGAGAGAGAGAGAGAGAGAGCGAGAGAGAGAGAGAGAGAGAGAGAGAGAGAGAGAGAGAGAGAGAGAGAGAGAGAGAGAGTGGTGTCTGAAAGCATCCAGGTAACAAATCACACGCCAGACCCCCGGGGACCCCGCACCATTGACTTTTCCACGCATCTCACCGATGTAACCTTGACATTAATGGGAGGCGTTCGCATTCTTCAATTCTTCTGGGGCTCGCCGTAATCTGTTACAGAGGCGTTTCCCCCCCTGCGCGACCCCTCTCCTCTCCTCTACCACTCCACTCCACCGTGAAGTTTGAACCCGACCGGCAAATAACCTTGTCTGGTCACGTTAGGAAGGATGCGTCCTGTATCCTTCACGCCCATCACCGTGCTCTCCCAGAAGTGGTGGAGGAGAAGTTATTGCATCTAAGTAAAAAAGTAACAACACCGCAACATACTGTGATTCAAGTGAAAGGCCCTGTATTCAAAATATGACTTGAAATATGACTTGGATGAAAAGTGAAATAAATTTAAAAATAAAGAAAAGTCAATTCTAACTTGTAACACTTTCGCGCCAAAAATACATTTGAACTTCTACACTTCTATAACTTTTACACTTCAAATTTATTTTCTTTTTCAAGTTAACAGTAGAATAAGACATTGAAAATGTTTAAATAATGTGACTTCATCATTTACTTTTGTGAAATAATTCCACACATTGCTTTTCTTTCTTTCTTTCTTTCTTTCTTTCTTTCTTTCTTTCTTTTCTTCTCTTCTTTCTTTCTTTCTTCTTCTTCACCGATAGCGATACTGATCATAAAGACAAATGGACAAACGGATGCAAATCCGTCGACTCCTTCAAAACCACTCTCAAAGAGCACCTACGACGGCGGCTGCAATTCACAACCGCCTCCTTTTTTCCCCCCACCCAGCCCCTCCTTTTTTTTACCCCTGTTGTATATTTTTCTTTTCCATTTTACCTCCACTACAGTTTGCTGCTTCTGACCTTACATAAGTAAATACTGTAAGTCTATGTATTCAATTGTTTGATGAAATGTACAAGTGTGTACAAGTGTCTTCATTCACAGTTATCAGCTCTGTTGTAGTTGTAGTTGAAATGTACTGCGAATCTCCTAAGCCTCGTAATAATAAAACACACTCACTCACTCACTCTACCCGCTTCGACCGTTATCAAGCCATAGTTCCAGGATGCTGGTTATTTTGCTGTTCTTATCGTTCTTGTCATGTTGTCTGGGAGCAGACCGACACGACTGCATTGAGAAGACGAAGGATGCTGCTTATTTGCCCTTCTTATCGTTCTTATCATGTTGTCTGGGAGCAGACCGTCACGATTGGATTGATAAGACGAAAACGGGAATTCCTCGATCAGCGTGGCCAGTTGATCGCCTTGTTGAGCCCTGTGTCAGCATGGCGACGTGCTCGCGGTTATGTTTAGGGTTAGGGTTAGAGGAGGCCAGTATATTGACCATAACGACCGACAAACACCAGGGTTTTAGTATTCACGCAAGCTGCATGGGACAGCAGGCATGGCGATTCTGAGACGAAATTGTGGTGCTGATGACAACTAATAACTGCAATCTTGTCCACTGATAATGGTCGAATCCGCTGCTCACTCACTCCTGTAGGCCAGTGGTTTTCAACCAGTGGTCCGGGGACCACCAGTGGTCCTTGAGAGAGTTCCAGGTGGTCCCCAGCTAAATGACGGAAAGTTAACCATATGTACCTCTTGGAGAGCGTAAAAATGAAACCAAATGGACCCTTGCGGGCCCATTTGGTTTCATGTTTACACTCTCAAGAGTTAAAATATTCATCATCTGAATTAGCCCAAGTCTACACAACTAGAGAATGTAGAATATAAATGGTCCTTTTTGATCTGTATGTTTTGTTTCCGAAATCCAGCCTGGTATTGTGGACAGAAACAAAAGAAAGCTTTAGTTTTGGGGTCTCGTGGTGCTAAAATATCAAATGGTGGTCTGTGGCTCAAATTCTGAATAAACAGTGGGCCCTGGTATCAAAAAGGTTGAAAACCCACTGCTGTAGGCCTAGTGGACATAGTGATAGATGGAGTTTACTTAGTATTGGTGATTTATGTGGTTTGTCTGAAAAATCATCTCTATCTCAGCTAGAGGGCCCTTGAAAACGAGACCCCTGCCCTGCCACTGTTCTCTCCATCTTTTGTACCTCCACCCTCCACAGAAGCCTGTCGCATTCAGCAGGCCTCCGGAGATCAGCCGCCAATTACCCAATGTTTATCTCCAGTTGAATAATGGGACGTTTAATTGTCATGTCTTTCACAATTACATCAGTGCCTGTAACCTTTAATTAAGTGCCTGCCCATTTTTCCTCTATTTTTTCATGTGGAATGATGAAAATAATTGCTGTCACCTTGTAAAAGCGTGAGAAGTAATTAATCCTTTACTAGTTGGCCTATTAATCCTTAAACTGATTATGGGGAGCCGTTTAATTACACAAATTGAACATGTACTGTAAACAGTTTGTGTTGGCGCAGAGCTGATCTATTAGACAAGACACACGTCACTTTGTGGAAACGTGTCCTCCAGCTGAGGTCAACCCACCCTGTGTTTTTAATGGGGAGTAGACAAAAATGCCATAAGAAACTTGGTTTTTTAAAGCTGAACTTCCTTCAATTGATTTACTAGACTAAAACTGCATGGAATGGAATCCAGAAAGCAATTGCAAACAGCACAGAACAGTCAAAAGATTAAATATTTTAACACCTTCTGTGATTTTGGCAGCCATTTGTGGCCACCCCTGCTACACTGCCACCCATTCATCACCATTATAGGAAGTGTCACTTTAACCTTCCGGGTTCATGACACAGGATGTTATTATGACAACAGTTGCAGTCCGAGCAATAGCTGCTACTCTTTAGCTGTTAGTATGAAGCAGTGGAGGTCTTTATAGATGAGATATGATGTAATGGTCACAAAATGGATGTAATAGAGAAAAGGTGTGATGAAATTATTGTTTTTAACGGGAGCAAACTGAGAGGAATAATACTAAACCCTACAAAGTAAACAAAGTGTTGGTGCAATGATTAATAAAAAAACGTCTACTGTAAGTGCGCTTCCAAACGTAACTCTCAACGTGTCACAGCATCTATACATGTAGATTGGCTATAGCTGGTGGTGAAAAAGTTAGGTTAAATGTTTGTTGTTTGACACTATAACTGCTGCACTGTTGAGTGACAGGGCTGCTGACCAATCAGCGGCGTCTGTTTGGATTTGTCGTTAGACCAGGAGTGGGCAATTATTTTTCCCAAGGGGCCAAATGAGATACATAAAATATTGTGGAGGGCCAAGACTAAAGGCTGAACTAAAGTCTGTGTAATATTCATTTAATTTCAAGATAAAAGTAAGAGTAAGGCCAACCATTTTGACACCAGGTCCCACTATTTATTCAGTATTTGAGCCACGGACCAACATTTGATGACATTTTAGCCCCACGGACCCCAAAACTAAAGATTTCTTTTGCTTTTGTCCACAATTCCAGGCTGGATTTCACAAACAAAACGGGCAAACATGGATAAAAAATGACCATTCTTTTACATTCTCTGGCTAATTCAGATGATGAATATTTTAACTCTTGAGTGTAAACATGAAATTTTTACGCTCTCAAAGAGTTACATCTGGCTAACCAACTTTTCATATTTAACTGGAACTCTCTCAAGGACCACTGGTGGTCCCCGGTGACTGGTTGAAAACCACGGTACCCTTTCCCGGGCCGGTCAGAATCAGCCAAAGGGCCGTATTTGGCCCCCGGGCCGCATAATGCCCAGGTATGCGTTAGACCAACCTCTCGTTGGATCTCTCATGTTGGTACCAAAGGAAATTAGATGTCAACAATAGAAGCCCAGACCAAGAGAAAATGCGTTGATGCCCGCATGCTCTCGGTCTGTGAAAACAACTGCCAGAAAAGCGACAACGTGGGCCGGAATATGAGAATCAGGCCATTGAAGGCAAACCATAGAATGGACGTGAATGCACACGCGGATCAAAAATGGCCGCGGCCATTTTATCCTCTGCTGCTGCGAACGTAGTGAACGAGATTACTATGTAGGCAGAAATGACTGTACATGTGGATGTACTGTATGTGTGTGTCACACACTCCATTTGCCGCCATGTGAATGCATCTTAATCCAAGGAAAAAGAAGAAAAACTAAACATTAGCCTTTTTATTGTTTGCATTGATTTCATGTGATCGAAAAACATGATCAAGAAAATTAAGAATGATCAAACAATGCTTTCCAAGAATAATCGCTTTAAAACATAAACTGAGCAAATAAAAAGCCTATAGGCCATCAGACACAACGTGGTTCAGCTCACTTATACGCACCTTGAGCGTCGTTGTGGTCACTCAGCTGGATACTAAGGCATGCCGGTGGAAAGCAATATGAATGTAGGTACTATTAATATTATTATATACAGTATATTTTTATGGTACGCAGAGCACATGGATGAGGCGATCGTGCATCTCTCCTCTTTTCAAAAAGCCTTTATCAGACAAGGCCAGGTGGCAGCAGAATGTGGGCCATTGTTGCGGGCCAGAGGATCCTCATGTGGTTGTCTGGAGGGACGTCACCCCGTGGGCCCTGTGGCTGCTGCTGCTATGCCAAGGCAGGCAGCCTGGAATGTAGGGGGGGGGGGGGGGGGGGTTGACATGTGCATCTAGTGAAGTACTTTACTTAAAGGGACACTTTGCCATTATTGCATTGAGCCAGAAACGGTGCAAGGCTTGACACTAACACTTGCCCACTTGCCCGGGGCAAGTAAAAAAAAAAATGGGGGGGCAAGTGAAGACTGCTACCTGGTTGCCCGATCGGGCAAGTATGCAACATAGTGCACTATAACACAACACAAGATAAATTTGTCTTGAAGGCATTGCACTCTGCCTCTGTGTCTTTCTCTGCTTTCCAGCTATCCACAATTCCAGGCTGGATTTGGGAAACAAAACAGGCAAATTAACACATCAAAATGACCATTAATCTTCTACAGTGTAGACCTGGGCTAATTAAGATGATGAATTTTAACTCTTGGGAGCGTAAAAATGAAACCAAATGGACCCGCAAGGGTCCATTTGGTTTCATTTTTACGTTCTCAAGAGTTACATCTGGTTAACCAACTTAACTGGGGACCACCTGGAACCTGGGGGGCAAGTGACCATGACCTGAGGGCAAGTAGAACCTGACTTGCACTTGCCCGGAGACCTTAGTGTCAACCCCTGCGGTGGGCTTTTTATTATGGATCCTACCCGGTTATCTGGCAAGGATGGCTTCTGAACCAATCAGAGCACGCATCCCTTCTGGCGATGGGTTCTAAGATCGGCTCTATTACTACCATATAATGTTTCAGATATTCTAACGTGACAATTGAGTTTAGACAAGTAATACACTGTCTGGATGTCAGATGGTTTATTTCTCACTGCATCAAAAGGCACCTTTGTTTGTGGAGGACGATTCAGAAATGGGATTAAAACGCGCCAGTTTGATTTCTATTGGCTTTTATGGATGTGATTAGTGGATACGTCATCACACAGCATGGTTTCCGTCTTTATGTGTGTAATATGTGGTTTTAGATATTTTAGATTTTAGTGAGCGCAGTGTCTCTGAAGTCATCGACACTAACTCCTGGACTACAATTCCCACAACGCTTCTGGTGGATTACTGAGCCAAGATGTAGTCCAGGAAGTGGTGGACTCATTGCAAAAACCTAAAATATCTAAAATTACATATCACACACAAAGACCCTCAAGGAAATCTTCTAAATGTCTTTAACATAGACCAATATGGTGGGACAAAAATAGTGAAGTATTATTTTAAGTAAAACTTTTGAGGTGCCTTTGCGATCTCGGGTCGCAGATATAGTATATAAACATTTAGTTGTGCCTCCCAACTATTATGTGACAGCATTACTCGTTTAATCTAATATTAACCATTCAGGCACTTTTATTCTTTGGCTAATTTAGAAGTAAACAGAATGCTCAATTGATGTCAATATTTGACTCAAGGAAAATGCGCCTTTTTATCATTTAAAAAAACAAAACAAATAACACACTCTAATCTGTGGGTATGTCTTCTCCTCTTCCAATGCACTGCAGTCCAAAGGAAAGGGGAACATGGACATAGTTTTCCACTGAAAGGCTGATATAATCCGCTCTCTGGCCTGCCAACCCTCACCTCTCTCACCCTCGTCCGATCCCTCGGCGCACGTCTGGGCTGTTTACATCTCTCTGCTGTGTGTCCTGACCGACCATCACGCTCTGTCACACTTCTAGCCTACTCACTAGAGATCATCATCAGCACATGACCTTTTTTCATCTGCAAGCATATGTTCTGTCCACTCTCTGACCACATGAATTAATGAAACAAATTCATAATCCGCAGCAATACGCAATCTGCTGCATGGAAGCACGTTTACTGTATTCCTTTCCAATCTCCTCGCTGTGTGCGTTATGAGCACGTCAATCGGCTATTTAGAAGTTGTTTTGTTTCCATGGTAACCCATAACAATCACATTCACTGTGAGAACCACAATGACTCAACGTTTGCAGCATATTTGAGCATGCATGATAAAGAGGAACTCTATATACAGTATATACTGTATATGGGCAAAAAAGGAACTGAGTCATAATATCATTCGAAGTACACCAGTGCCCCGGGCACCGCTCTAGTTTGAATGTTCATGGGGACATGGGGAGAACCTCATATGTTCTCCACTGTGTGAGGTACCCTCACAAAAAGCATGCAGTGATTCTGGTCTCTAGACTGCCTCCCCCTGGCCAGCCGGGATGACTGATGGAGGGGACAGGATCTGGTTGGAATATTTCCACGGGCAACGTCCAACCAGGGACACCCCCCCGTCAGGTGAAAAGAAAGACCCTGCGGCCTCAACCCTACGCAGTTTACATTTGCAAAGTACAATATAGGCTACAAACAACAAAACACTGTACACTTCTCGCATACTGTACATGCATTGCTGTATAACAACTTAAACTGATATAGTGTATACTCTACTATGGCTGCCAACACTCCCCTCTCTTTCCCCTCATTCATCCCCCGGCATGCATCCCTGTGTGTTTGCATCTCTCCAGAGTGTCCTTAACCATCGCCGCTGCTTCAAACATGGCTGATCGACTGTCATTGTCCTCCATTGTCTGTGGTCACTCCGTGTGGCTTTCTGTCATGTGACGGCTTCGGCTGTCTCCTCCTGGGGGACCTGCTGGAGCGCCTGTAAATCACTCTACTCTCTCTCTCTTCTCTGCTCTCTCTCCTCTCTCTCTCCCTCTGCCTTTTTCTTTTCTCTCGTTCTCAGCGATGCTGTTTATCATTTTGCGCATGTGCCGCCAGTAAAAATAGAACGCTATAGCAGCACGGATCCGAGTAACCCCTGTAAGAGCCCATGCATGCATGCATGCAAGCAGATCTTGGCCTAAATAAATGCAGTCGTTGGGATTGAAATTCAGGCCCTCGTGCCACCCAGACATGCAGACAACAGTTTGCATATATATCACTCGCAGTATTCGTTTTGCACGCTTTCGGCCCCTCTGTCTGTTCCCCCATTCACTCTGTAATGGTGGACCGTGACTGAGGATATTATGCAAGTAAGGGCGTGAATGTAACCCGCGACACAACGACAAAAACAAACTGCCGCAATTTCACTTTGGTGTAACTGTGCCCTCTGGTGGCAGGTGGTGTCAGCGATGCAAGTTGGCTACACCCAGATATGAGTGTCCCTTTTATGCCCATGTATGGAGTTCTTGGTCAGGCACGAACGAACATGGAGCGTGTGACACACAGAAAGACACATACACATTCAGGGCTCACTGCGTTAGAAAATTACTGTGACCGAAGGCCACAGTTAATGCAATTACCGCTATTGCCTATAGCATTCAAACTATGCCTACCACCATTGCCTTAGCTCTTAATGGGCTAAGGCAGGGGTCGGCAACCCAAGATGTTGAAAGAGCCATTTTCGACCAAAAATGAAATTCAAAATCTGCCTGGAGCCACAAAAAATGTAAACCTAATAAGCTCTTAAAAGGGGAACTCCACCCATTTTATTTTTTTTTCCTTCATTTTTTTTTCTCTCAGAAAAAAAGGTTGTAAAAGAAAAATCATTAACATGGTGAAACACAACAATGTCATCAAGCTGTGTTTCACCATGTTTCAGATCTCAATTTCTAGGAAACACAGAATGGGGGAACTTTTTTTATCATGTCCACACAATATCTCTAAGATATATTAATGATATAGTAAACTGTTGAAAATGGGTGGTTCAGATTAAAGCTCGATCTCTGATACGTGCTCGGCTTTTGTGTCATGGCCAACAAGCACTATCTTAACTGGCAATGTACAGTAACTGTCAGACAGCGAATGGCGTGTTGGGTGCTGTCAGTGACTGAAATGTTTATATTATGTTGGCGGATCACCCTAATGTGTATACTGTATGTAATAATGCTGCTACATCCAGGGAGCCACTAGGGCTGTGTTCTAGAGCCGCATGCGGCTCCTGAGCCGCAGGTTGCTGACCCCTGGGCTAAGGCAATGTGGGTAACACCTTAAAGGGCTAATTCCCCTTTAAGGCCTTACCTTAAAGGGGAATTACACCCATTTTCATTTTTTTTTTCTGAGACCGTACAAATGCAACCAAATGAACCCTAACAGGTTCATTTGGTTCCATTTGTACGCAAAAAAAGAAGTGTCTAAATACCGGTAAATCCATTAACATGGTGAAAATACATCTTGATGATGTCGTCAAGATGTTTCACCATATTAGTGGTTTTCTTCAGACCTCCATTTCTAGGAAACACAGAATGGGGAAACCTTTTTATCAAGTCCACACAACACTTTGAAGGTACATCAATAACATAGTAAAATATTGAAAATGGGTGGAGTTCCTCTTTAATTGTCCAATTTTTGGATACAGCCGTAATGCTAAGGGCCATTAGCATTGCTAGCTTTGACCCAGCACACCCCCCCCCCCTCCCCAACTTGTTCTTGTTACCAAGTCTGGTAGAAAGGTCCACATGTTGGCGACGATAATACGCCTAATTTCACTAAGAAACAAAAAGGAGATGAAAATGTCTTATTTAATTGAACTCTCTGTTTTAAATGGTTATAACTCCTCCAAATATGCTCCAATTCCATTGAATGACGCATCATATGTAAGCATACATCGCGTACTTTAATAATCTGTAAAAAAAAAAAAAAAAAAAACTGACCCAGGCCTAGTTGAGCCTCAAAGTACCAGACCCAGTCTCCATACGTCTCCGGTCACCTAAGTTTCCCTTTAAATACATGCACTCATAGATCCTATCCCGCCGCTGCCTGCCTGCAGTGCCTGTCACTTGTTGTGCGGCCTCCAGGCTAGCTGCCGCCGGTGTTTTGTGCTGTGATGAATCTCAATTATACCAAGGTCACCTTTCATTCAGTGGATGTCACCGGGCTTATATTGGACGTGGCAGCGCTTCCATCCAATCAGCCGGCTTATTGACAGCCGCGGTCCCCCCTGAAACAAAAGGGGGCACGCTCGTGCTCGTGCATGCGCACATGGAAATGCTATGTCACCTCTCGTTCAGAATGACAGAACCGGCGCGTCTTCATATTTCATACACAGAACGACCCAGAATCATAAAATATATGTATTTATGTTTTGCTATGCAGACAGCGGGGTGTTGCTAAGGGGTATAGAGGCCTGGTTCAGAAATAAACATTGTCTAGACAATTTCCCTGTGCAATTGTTGTTTTTATGCATTGGATAAAGGAGCTTTCAGTGATCTGGGTGATTTGGAAGACCCCCCCCCCCCCCCCCCCCCCCCCCTTAACAAGATGCACACATGCATACACGCGCAACAGACCAACAGCATGTACTCCAAGGCCCGCCCCCACTCGATCCTGATTGGACGAACGGCTTTTGTCCGACAGCTCAAACTGAAACTAATAATAATAATAATAAACATTTTGTGTTTCCTAGAAATGGTGGTCTGAAAAAGACATGGCGAATCACATCTTGAGGTTTGTTAACGACTGTAAAATGTTGAGAATGGGTGGAATTCCGATGTAATGAATTAATAGCATCCCTATGCAGTGTGTGCGTGTGTGTGTGTGTGTGTGTGTGTGTGTGTGTGTGTGTGTGTGTGTGTGTGTGTGTGTGTGTGTGTGTGTGTGTGTGTGTACATCGTACGTGCGGGCGTACGTCATGTGCGTGCGGTATCGTTTGAGGCAGATGCACTGCGAGGGCACGTAATTGTTTGTATCAATGCGACATCTGTTGCAGAGGGAGAAAAAAAGGCACAGTTGTGGGGTGGGTGGGCGAGTGATGGGTGGGGGGGGTGGTCGGGCATCGCGGAAAAACAGTTAGCCTCACAATTGACAGTGACACGTCGATAAGCGCGGGAGCGCACGGCTGCGCGTAAGGCGAACCAATGGCCCTTTGACGCCTCGACGATGTAAAGTCGTTAAATAAGTACGGGGTGGTTTCCCTCTCCGTGATGTATGTTATTTGTCCATTGTCTGCCGCCCACACACACACAAACACACACGCCGTGCGAGCTAGTGAGCGAGGCTGTCATTCTTCTGGAGAGCAAGGCTTCTATAATTGAGCGATAAAGTACAGATGGATGCTGTATCATCCACTGTGTTAAAAGGTGGGCGGGAAAGCGATGTTATTTGTGTTGTTAACGGAGCCCTTTTTTTTCTCCACATTGTTCACGTTGTCTTTGTATTGCTTACTTTGAACTTTATACTTCTCACTCAAAGTTGCTATACACACGCACATGCACACACACGCACACACATGCGCCCTCGCACACAGACCAGTATATACCGTACATTATGCACATTTATGCTACCGTGCCAACAGATATGGC
Organism: Benthosema pterotum; assembly: GCA_039105355.1. NCBI lineage: Eukaryota > Metazoa > Chordata > Actinopteri > Myctophiformes > Myctophidae > Benthosema > Benthosema pterotum. The sequence continues at coordinate 11,980,748 of CM076966.1, forward strand.
AGATTTTACTCTAAACGGTCGTCCCATTTACATTCCACCAGCCCACTGGATCATTTCCCATTATTAGGCTTACCTTGTGCTGTGAACCTTGTGCTAAAGTCCCTCTAGAAGTGTTAATATTCCAAAACAAAGTCAGAAATGAAGACAGAAGTATCCCAACTAGCACCGCCAGGACCGGGACAAATTTGAAGTCAAACCTGGCCCACCTGTTTTCACGTATCCTGTCCACTAAATACAGACGTCCCTGGATGAATCAGAGAGAGTCATATTTGACAGGACATCATTGTAACATCCTCTAGTGATGTTCAAGACTAGGCCAGATCACAGCACACTTGGGGATGCTCTTTACGCAGGGGCGGATTGGCCATCTGGAGTACAGGGAGTTCCCCCCCCCCCCCCCCCCCCCCCCCCCCCCCCCCCCCGGTGGGAAAACATGTGCCAATCCGCCCCTGTCTTTCCGTATTATTTAAGAGGGACGTCTTCACCGGTTGAACTAATAAAGCTTATTCTGGGCCAGATCCGACCAGTCATGATTGATTTCAGTTAGTCTGTCCTCATTCTAACTCTCTCTGATTCATCCAGGGACGTCCGTCTTTAGCAGACAGGATGTGTGTTGGTTGAAATCAGGTGATGTTCTAGGCCGGATTTGACTAGCCTTGGATTGTCTCGATCTGGAGACAATCAAGGCATCACTAATTCGTCCCGGTCCTGACCAGGCGCAGGGCTTGACACTAATACTTGCCCGCTTGCCCGGGGCAAGTAAAAAAATGGTCGGGCAAGTGAAGACTGCTACCTTTTTGCCCGATCGGGCAAGTGCACTATAACAAAACACAAGATGAATTTGTCTTGAAGGCAGTCATTGCACTCTGCCTCTGTGTCTTTCCCTGCTTTCTAGCTGTCCACAAATCCAGGCTGGATTTGGGAAACAAAACAGGCAAATGAACATACACATCAAAATGACCTAATCTTCTACATTCTCTAGTCGTGTAGACCTGGGCTAATTAAGATGATGAATTTTAACTCTTGAGAGTGTAAAAATGAAACCAAATGGACCCGCAAGGGTCCATTTGGTTTCATTTTTACGTTCTCAAGAGTTACATCTGCAAAATTTAGAATATATTTTTGGGGGGCAAGTGACCACGAGCTGAGGGCAAGTAGAACCTGACTTGCACTTGCCCGATGGGCAAGTGTCTCCGAGACCTTAGTGTCAACCCCTGAGGCTTTTGGACAAAATCATTGATGGTCCTCTAGATTAGGAGATACAAGCCATTCTCTCTGAGCCGTAAACAAGGGAGTGAACGGCGGAACAGCGGTGAGCATTTTGTTTTATCCCTCCCAGAGGTAATGGCAAGATTTGTCGGCCCGTAAAACAAGGAAGTGAGCGGCCACCCATTGTACAGAAGACAGATTGAAAATGCGTGAAGTGCAGCTCCTCTAAAATAAGTGTTAAATAGCTCTGCGTACCGATCAGTTATGTTTAGCAGCAGGGGGTCTGACTCCGTCTCTCCCAAGCTATTTAGTGAACACGCAATACTGTACATGTTCGTGTCAGAGAGAAAAACAAACAAAAAACAAAAACAAGTGAAGTTATGGAACAAAAGAATGAGCAGCGAAAATTGGAACTGGAACAGTAATAACGTCTCTCTGGGAATGGACATAATAATCTGTTATGATCTTTGTGGGTTCTCCCTCCTGAGATGCAATTGGCATCCCTACCGCATGTGGAATGTATTATGTGTATACTAAAGTGCCGGAGAGACATGGAGAAAACTATCTTTCATACGCTGATTACCAACACGATATACTGTAGAGGTGTAAAGGTGGTTTTATTTCCTTTATTGTTTTGTTAACACGTCCATTTTAACAAATTGAATAGGGACTTTTAGCGCACATCAATGATCATCATATGCATGTGGGCCTAGGCTGTACTGTACCTGTAAAGATCTATGAAAGAACAATGGGAGTATTTCCCTCTTTGTGCATACCTTATATCAAATGCTTTACTTTGAATGATTTCTTTCAGCTGCCCTGCTTTAATCTCATTTGAAGTTTAAACGTAATTGTCACACTAAAATATGTATATCTGAACACATGGCAGGGTAGAAATAAGCCACAATTAGCTCTCTGTGACTTTGAAAACAAACAAACTCAATCCATGCCTCAAGCATGTGTGCGCATGTAGCAGAGCTACATCGCAAGGATGCAATGTTCTGATTAGTTCAAACAAAACACACACATTTCTGTGAAACTACAAAATAAAATTAGCCACTGCACAGTTTGTGCCGGTGTTTAAGGCGTTTTGGGTGTTTTACGCATTGCTGTCTGGACACCAAAGAAATGGTCATTGCTTATTGTGTTCAAACACACGCTGAAGTGTGGATGCAATTTCCATTCCATGTGCAAATGTGGATGAACTTCCTTTCGCACAATGACAGTGATGTGAGAGAAGACAATGCTGGCAGTGGCAATCCCCTGAGGCGCAGACTTGTGAACACAGTACTCAGACAAACATACTGTACATGCTAAGAGTTCCAGTGTTGTCAACATGTAGGAGCAAGCTGTTAACCAAGGGTCTGCAAGAGAGTGCTGGAGTGTGATAGTGACGAAGGGGGGTAGACAGGAGGGCCGAAATCCATTTGCGACCGCGATCGCTAGGCTAGCTAGTTTCTTGGGACATTTGTGCTCGTAGCGGCTACATCTGTCTTTGAAAAAGTATTATTTTTTTGTAGATTATCTTAGTTTAAAGGGTAACTGTGGCAGAATAGTAATGTTACACTTGAGGGTAGTTCTTTAACGTCATTTCAAACACTTATGAACTCACCCTGCGGGTGAATTATAGGCACCGCAGGCAAGGATGAAATCATGTTAAAGCACTACCCTCTCGTGTGATATTGCTTGATCACAAGGCCACTGAGCTGGTATTTAAAATGCTTTAAAAATATGATCCACCATCGATCAGTTGGAAGTTTGCTGAGATTTTTTTGGTCAACATTCCTCTGATAATACCAGAGCAGTTCAATCTACAGAAAAATAAAAAAATAAAACTGTCCAGCTAAAGAAGAATTGACTTTTTCCAGGAGTCTGATCCGATGCCATCCCAGGTCACATGTGTTTAATATCAGCCTCAGAGGCAGGTCTTAATGTCAGTTTGCCCCTAATGGACCCCAGGATGCCGGGGGTCAAATGTGTTTTATTGGGCCAATATAAAAGTGTGAAATTGAAGTTCCCATTGGCCATCTGGGGACTCAGGAGGGGATTAATTTCTTGATATCGCCAGGCGGACAACTCCTATCTCTGATCATGCCACGGTGTCACGGCGAAAGCATCAAAAGTATACCAGCAGATGTGGGAGCGGCGTCGATCCGCCACAGCGGCCTCGCACATCTGCTGCTTTTGGCTAAGTTTTTAATTTGAATCCTGAAATGAAACAGTTTTGCACATTACGGTATGAGGTTTCCACACGACAGAGGTGGTATATGTCCTGAGATTCAGCCAGTATGGCCTCTAGTACGCTACTACAATAGTCCTATACTGTTTGTGCATTTGCAGGGGTTGACACAAAGGTCTCTGAGGCACTTGCCCATCGGGCAAGTGCAAGTCAGGTTCTACTTGCCTCAGGTCATGGTCACTTGCCCCCCAGGTTCCAGGTGGTCCCCAATTAATTTGGTTATCCAGATGTAACTCTTGAGAACGTAAAGATGAAACCAAATGGACCCTTGCGGGTCCATTTGGTTTCATTTTTACACTCTCAAGAATTAAAATACATCATCTTAATTAGCCCAGGTCTACACTGTAGAAGATTAATGGTCATGTTGAAGTGTATGTTAATTTGCCTGTTTTGTTTCCCAAATCCAGCCTGGAATTGTGGATAGCTAGAAAGCAGGGAAAGACACAGAGGCAGAGTGCAATGACTGCCTTCAAGACAAATTTATCTTGTGTTGTGTTATAGTGCACCAAGTTGCACACTTGCCCGATCGGGCAACAAGGTAGCAGTCTTCACTTGCCCCACCATTTTTTTACTTGCCCCGGGCAAGCGGGCAAGTGTTAGTGTCAAGCCCTGATTTGTCAGTTGTCTGAGCCATTTGGCAGAGTGTTCACCCAGGCATGTTGAGTAAGCAGAGGTTTATGCTAGAAATGTTAAGTAGGGGTCCCCAGGATGTGGAAACTGCTGGATGCTAACTTGCATATGTTGAGCAGTTTTCATAATTGGCATAATATGTGAATGCCATTAACTAACTATAGCGGTCGAAAAAGTCAAAATTTCATCATGCTTTATGTACCACTCTACCAAGGGTGTTTTCATGAGGCTGAATCCGTTCCAAGCATATTTTTGCTCATAAACGTTGTTGGGACCAAAAAAGCCATACCAGTCTTTTACTTCTATAGGTTGTTACTAATATGGCCACATATTATGCCAATTAGGCCTATGGAAATTGCTCAACATAAGTACTGTAAGTTAGCATCGGCAGTTTCTACATGCTGGGGACGCCTACTCAATATTTCTGCATAAAACCTCAGTGTACTCAACATGTGCAGGTTCACAAAGGGGCAAGCAGACTATTATTAAAGGACTTTTTTTTTTTTTAGAGCGTACAAATGCAACCAAATGAACCCTAACGGGTTTATTTGGTTCCATTTGTACGCTCTCAGAAAAAAGAAGCATCTAAAGAAATGAACATGGTGAAAATACATTGTGATGATGTCATCAAGATGTCTCACCATGTTAGTGGTTTTCTTCAGACCTCCATTTCTTGGGAACACAGAATGGGGGAACTTTTTTATTATGTCCCCCAGCACCTCTAAGGTATATTAATGACATTTTAGAAAAAAAGTGGGATCCCGGCCATCCCTGAGAGGATGCCATTGCGTCCTCAGCTAAATGTGTTTAAAGTTATTCAAAGTGATTTCACTTAATTGATTTTTTGTCCCCAGAGAGCCACCGGGGGAAAATAAATGAATAAATGAATGAAAATAGTTTCATTTTTGGGCTCTGGGGGAAAAGCCCAGTCAGAATGACAGGGTCCTTCCTCCAATCACGATCGAGTGGGCGTGGGTCTTGGTGTATGTGCTGTTGGACCGTTGCATTTCCCCCCACTGCAGTGTATGCATGTGCACATCTTGTTACAAATACAAGCTCTGAACACTTTACAGCGTGTAATTGCGCGCCTGTGTTGGATTTGGTGCTGATGCAACTTTGTTTCTCAAGGAGTGTTATTGCAATTTACGACCAAGCTGCATTCACTTCCCACGCAAGTATAAGAGATGCTTTGTGCATCTTACTTGTTTTATGATCTAGGGAGTTCTTCAGTAGCTTCACGTCGTATACATTTCAAGTGAATTAGTTGTGTTGCCACTTTTAGCCAGATTAGAAAGACAGAATTGGCATTAACCCTGACTTTTTAATTAAATCTTTACAATTCGATGGATGAGAAACTCTGGTCGAAAACTAGTCGAATGTAAAAACAGCAGAATAGTTTCTGAAGATCTATAAAGTACCTTAAGGATATAAACATTGACCTGGATGCATAATGACCAATGGAAATGCAGAGAGAGTTTAATACAACACTGACAACATTGTGTGCTCATTGACAAGTCTGTGGAGGAGGGAAAAAAGTCAGACACGTTCACATCTACGTGTGGCTGTCTGGGGTTTATTCCCAAGACGCAGCTCATTCAGTACAGAAGCATGACTTGATTTCTGAGATTTGTTTAACTATGCTTGAATCTCAACTGGTTGTGACACTTGAAAAAGCGACCTGCGAGACCTTGAGAACGTTCCCACAGACGCATTGAAATCACGTTCATCTAAAAGCCTCTCAGCTTTGAAAAGGTTAGTCTCTGACTCTGCATGGGTTACATTCACAAAAATGTAGAAATTACTTTTTTGTAAAAAAGTAGGTCATTAGGTCTAACAAAACTTTTTCCCCTTTATTTTAGTTATGCAGTATTTGTATTCGTTTGGGTTGTTTTGGCTGTTTTAAGCCATTAAAACAGTTGTTGTTGGATTCAACTCTTGTGTCCGTTTGGACCCACGACGGTGCAACATGACCCTTTGGTGTGAAAAGGCTAGATTTGGCTGCCAGTGTAAATCAGGCCTTTTCCAGACTAATGTGAACACTGTACATTAGTCCGATCCAGTGACACACTTCTTCTAGACAATGTCAAGCAGGGGTTGACACTAAGGTCTCCGAGGCACTTGCCCATCGGGCAAGTGCAAGTCAGGTTCTACTTTCCCTCAGGTCATGGTCACTTGCCCCCCAAAAATATATTGTAAATTTTTAAACAGGTGATCCGGGGACCACCAGTGGTCCCTGAGAAGGTTCCAGGTGGTCCCCAGTTAAGTTGGTTAACCAGATGTAACTCTTGAGAACGTAAAAATGAAACCAAATGGACCCTTGCGGGTCCATTTGGTTTCATTTTTACACTCTCAAGAGTTAAAATTTATCATCTTAATTAGCCCAGGTCTACACAACTAGAGAATGTAGATTAGATTTTTTTTATGTGTATGTTAATTTGCCTGTTTTGTTTCCCAAATCCAGCCTGGAATTGTGGACAGCTAGAAAGCAGGGAAAGACACAGAGGCAGAGTGCAATGACTGCAAATTCATATTGTGTTGTGTTATAGTGCACTAAGTTGCACACTTGCCCGATCGGGCAACCAGGTAGCAGTCTTCACTTGCCCCACCATTTTTTTTTACTTGCCCCGGGCAAGCGGGCAAGTGTTAGTGTCAAGCCCTGTCAAGTCAGGATGATATGGTGCATTACCAAGCTAGCTCGCTGCATGACAAACGGTACCAGCAGGTCTGGTGGTGGTGGTGACCACGACGACACCGCTGACAAACTGGGCCGCAATGACGTTCTGACAAAGTCCTTGTGGTGTTTTATGAATGGGGTATTAGCGTGACACTCCACAAAGAGCTATGTGCCTCCCGGAGGATTACCTCCCCTAAAGAGCTGGGGACATGGTTGCCTGCTAAAGCCTGGTGGGATCTGACAAGCGTGTTCGGGATAAAGTCTCCTTTTTTGGGCGGACAGATTTAAAGGTGTCCAACAATGACTTCTCTGTCGAACGAGAAATCGTTCTGTTTAAACTACCTGGCCACATCTCATACATTTAATGTGTTGAATCGATTGATATGCACTGCAGTACTGGCAGGGTTGGTGGAAGCTATACGCAGTAAGTACATTTCCTCTCAAGTATACATAATGCACACAAGTACAGCCAGGTAAGATAACCGGCGGCTACAGCCATTCAAATTCAACATTTAAAGAGCACTCCCCAGGGTCCACTTTGTACAGAGCTCGCACGTTAACAAAGAATTTGATATAGAATACTGCAGGTTGGACGGATCTTGAAATGAATGTCTTAAAATAGAAATGAGTAAGAAATTTGTTTCTTTTTCTTAGACGTTCCCATTATCGCTTCCTGTAAATATTATCCATGACATTCCTGGGTTCTGCAGTGGTCCTTTCACAAATTCACAGTCATTTTCAAATCTTCACTCAAAACTTGCCTTTTACCATGCATTGTTGGCTCTCTCTATGGTTCAGCCATAAAATAATCTGATGCTACTCCACTATATAACATGGGACTTCCTGATTGGCTACCAAATGCCCACCGACATCTTTCCTGCACCAATGGCAAAGGTCATAGGGACATCTTTGGAGAGCCACTGCGGGCCCTCATACATGAGCCCAGTGTCTCTAGTGTCATTGGATGCTTCCTTCTTGGACTACATGTTAAAACAGCCCACCACCTATCCACAAGGAGCAGTTCAGCACCAGAATATAATTGGAATTGTAGCCCAGTCAGTAAGTGGGTGCCCAGTGTCCATGACATCAGAGACACTGGGCGCACTGATGAAATCTAAAATACTTAAAACCACATATTACACGGGTAAAGACCGCTGCAGGGAAGTGTTCTAAATCTTCTGAATGTTAATAACATATTATGCATACATGCAAAAAGGGTGAGGTGTCCCTTTACCCAGCAAGGTAGAGCTACTGCCTGTTGGATTATTGGTATGTCGGATCCCTAGGCCTATACGATCACATTTGGAGCCCCACTTGCAATGCTAACGCTACATTTTAACGGCGGGGATGGATTAAAAAACGTCGCCTGATATGAGCGATAGAATGGCATGCAAAATGAGTACCGTAAACGACGGTGCTGTGGTGCACTGAAAAAAATAGTATGGTGGAGGAGGAAGTGGGACGGAACTAGGAACCAAACTGCGCCAAATGGTTTTGGGTCGAGGGCAAAAAAAAGCAGCACTTGGCTCTGATTGGTTATGCCCGGCCAAACGTCGGCCGATTCGCCCGAAAAGCTCGCCAATTTTTATCTTTCCGGGCGACGCCGCCCACCCACGTCGCCCGTTCTGCTGCTGTCGCCCGAATCGGCGGCTCCCATAGAGAAATAATGGATGTCGGGCGACGGCGCTTTCCCTGACCCCAGCAAAATGATAGTTTGGAATCAAATGAACCTGAGAGAGAGAGATAGGTATAGAGATAGCTAGAAAGCAGGGAAAGACACAGAGGCAGAGTGCAATGACCGCCTTTAAGACAAATATATCTCATGTTGTGTTATAGTGCACTATGTTGCACACTTGCCCGATCGGGCAACCAGGTAGCAGCCTTCACTTGCCCTACCATTTTTTTTTACTTGCCCCGGGCAAGCGGGCAAGAGTTAGTGTCAAGCCCTGCAGCAGGACATTGCGTTACTGAAAACCAAGCGCTTCCAAACTCCAGTGGCAAGATGGCCGCCTGGTCTGCAATCATACGAGTCAATTCCCCCGTGGCCCATTCAGGCCATTCTCATGCACAGGACATGATCCTGTGTGTCATTCCTAATAGTTCCATCACCGTCGCTGTAATGACAGCCTCTTGGCAGGAAAAAACCACAGGCGATTACAATCAAAATGCCAGGTGATGGTAATCAAATGTCAGCCATGCGACAAGCAGCAGACGACCGGTGTCGAGTGTTGCTTCTCAACCTTTTACATTTTGCAAGGACAAGCCCCAGGTTGACATTATTTTATTTCTTCCTTATCTCTGGGACCCCCGCGGCACCGCTCTGAATGGCATGACCGACTGGACACCGAGGAGTCCATTTGGTTCCCATTTGTAGCCTGTGTACAAACACAATACCGCTTGACCGTGTTATAGATCTACAGTTTTCATGAGAGGGATGTTCTCAAATGCTGAAACGTTTTGAAATAAAAACAGTTAAAGGTATAGTAAGTCATTTTAGTTAATTTAAATATTGTTATTTTTTTCTCCATTTCTGAGTTGATGTACATGATGTTGGCCTGTTACACTTCCCCTCACACTAGAGTGTGTGCATGTGCACATCTTGCTACCGGGGGGGACCAGAGGGTTTTCCAAATCACCTTTAAAACATGAAGTACAATAAAAATAAGAGAATCAGAGTTTACACTTGCACTATACTACAGCTACAGACAAAAAGCACAACAAAATGTGTAGTTGAATTTGCCGCATGGCACACGAGGACCTTTGAAGAGTTGAGATGGTTTGCATTATAGCCGAGGAGAGGGGTAGAGGGATGCAAAAAAAAAAAGAGAGAGGGAAGACAAAAAACAACAACATACATTTACACGCTTGAGTGGTGTAATCTTCATGAAATAACGGTAAATAGGGGGAGCGAGGAGGGCCTGGTGGAGCCGCAGATTAATGCCGCCATCAAATGGCCTGGGACAAAGAAGGAGACGGTTAATGAGGCGGAAACGGCAGGGCTGTTGGGCTGCAGCGTTAAATGATGCTACGGCGGGCGGGCAGGCAGGCAGGCGGGCAGGCAGGCAGGCAGGCAGGCAGGCAGGCAGGCAGACAGGCAGGCACGCGGCTGGGCTCAGCGTCTCCCTGCTGGCTGCACGTCGTACACTTATACTGCCATGTTCACACACTGTGCACGCGCTAACAAACAGCCACCCAGGACAAACATCGTAAGACGCCGTTTAAGGGGAAATGTGCCGACCTGGTGTTTTGATGTGCCGCCGCCCTGCCCTTATGTCTTCCAACCTCTCTCTCTCTCTCTCTCTCTGTCTCTGTCTCTCTCTCTCTGTCGCTCTCTCTCTGTCGCTCTCTCTCTGTCTCTCTCTCTCTGTCGCTCTCTCTCTCTCTCTCTGAAGTGTTTTTGAGGGTGCAACGACTACAGGGCTACTGGATTTGTACTAACTACCACCAGGAGGCACTGTTTCACCAATACAGAGCACACACACGTGGGGCTAAATATGTTTTACAGCAATTTATTATGTTTTATTATTATTTACTATAGTTTTACTGGGCCTTTGAAAAAAAAAAACTAAAGTTGCCGTTTAAAATCTTCTTCCCAGTGTTTAGAGTGGATGTAAACCGGTGCCACAACAGTGTATTTCTATGGAGAGATAGTTATTTTGCCACTCTGAGGGCAGAGGACACGCCCCCATGTGCACAGTGAAAGTAGACAGGAAATCAGAAATGACCAGAGACAGTCACCCTGGATGACCTGCTCTGCTCCTCAGATGTTGCCTGTCTCTTTCTCCTTCCCTCTCTCCCTATCTCCCTCTCTCTCTCTCTCTCTCTCTCTCTCTCTCTCTCTCTCTCCCTCTCCCTCTCCCTCTCTCCCTCTCCCTCTCCCTCTCCCTCTCTCTCTCGTCTCCTCTTATCTCTGAGTACATCATTCTACATGATTGTCATTCCACTCATCTCTCTCTATCTCTGTCTGAGTTGGACTGCCAAATACGGCAATGTGGAAATATTGGTAAAAGTCTGGTATTCAAATTGTACTCGATTAAACGTACCAAAGCAGGTTGATTGGCTCATTCCAAATAACCAAACTACAAAGTAAAGCTGCACCTATAGCAGGGGTTTTCAACCTTTTTGACTCCAGGGACCACCATTTATTCTGCATTTGAGCCACGGACCACCATTTCACACCAAAGACCTAAAATTAAAGAATTCTTTTTGTTTTGTCCACAATTCCAGGCTAGATTTTGCCAACAAAACAGTGTAAACTTCTTAATTAAGTGGTGCTAATTCAGATGATGAATATAATTTAACTCTTGAGAGTGTATTTTTACACTCTCAAGAGTTACATCTGGTTAAACAACTTTCCATCATTTAGCCTGAGGACCACCTGGAATCCTCTCAGGGACCACTGGTGGTCCCCGGACGACCTGTTGAAAACCCCTGACCTATAGATCTGAGCAGCCCCGCCCCTTGCATGGCATTGGTTACGGCCCAGAAGTAATTTCCCCCATTCATATTCCTTACAGACTTTTCCAAAAATCATTTATATAGACGATATTACGCCGCAGACAACTTGGGTCGTGACAAATCATGACAACAAACAATATTATCATACAATATCTATTAGAAAAATATAAATCAATATAAATCATTTTTGGAAAAGTCCATGAGGAATATGAATTCATTCACTTCAGGCGACATCATGAAAGGGAAAGGAGTGCCATTTCATTGCATGTGTACACAGAGTATCTTGGGGTGTCCTTGAAATGTAAATGCTTGAGAATCAACGACCAGGGAGCCGTAAGAATCTTCTCTCATGGTGGTCCCTGGTATGTCCACCACCTAATACGTGTCAACGTGGGGGTCCTTGACATGAAAAGGTGCGAGAAGCACCGACCTAGGTGACACCATAACGTGACAAAGGAGTAGAATAGATGAACTCTCTGGGATCAATCTCCCAGCCTGGCCCACAGAGATCATCAATTATTGATGATCCACCATGCAGTCTCACAGACACGCTCTGGCCTGCCCTACGCTGCTCTATCCGATGTCAGGCAGAATCCCTAGATACAATGTATTCTATACTCTAAAAACATGACATTGTATAGTCTATAAAATGTCATGTTTTTGCCCATACATCCATCCATCCCCAACCGCATCCCCCAATCTGTTGTCGGTCACGGGGGAACAGATCCCTCTGCATAGCAACTTCCTCTGGGGGATCCTCTGGGGTGCATTGGGGGACCTCCCTAGGTCGACGCTTGAGAGGCATCCTAACCAGATGCCCGAATCACCTTAAGTTGGCTCCAGAACGAAGAATAGATTCGCATTCGACTGTCGTCTTACAAGAGTGCCGTCTACCGTAAATCACCGCACCGCCAGCTCACAATGTGTAACGTTGAGCTTGCAGATCTGCGATATTTTGAAATCTTTTGACAGTGCAAGTGCTTCTGCTAGCCTGTGGACACGCACTGAAGCAACTCAAACGTGTTATGTAGAGCTCATGTGAATACAGTACATAATGGAGCGATTAGAACACAGGTCATTTGCTCAGAAAAAAAAAGATTTTGGACGATACATGCTTTCCACCCAATATATTTACACTTGATAGATAGAGATCAAAGAGGTCAAACAGCAGGGGTGGATCTAGGCATGGGCATAGGGGGGCAATGCCCCCCTAAATACCCAGTCTGCCCGCCCAAACCACGATGCCATGCAAAACAACACAAGATATTTCAAATTAAAGTGCTTATATTTAAAATGATTTGAAACACTACTACTGCTACTAAATAACTACAGCTGTGTCACCACTAAACCAACAGCATTTCATCATTGAAAACAGAAAACTCTGTCTGTTGCAACTTCAACAACAACTGATGTTATTATTGATGCTTTACTTGACTAATAAAAGTCCTGTAACCGAAAATGGTATGCACCCATACCATTTTCTCTTGCCCCTCCAACATGTTCTCTCGCCCCCCAAATGGGACATTTTACTTCCGCCCCTGTCAAACAGAAAGGCAGGCAGGCAGGCAGGCAGAAATGACACAAATGGGGACAGATAAACAATACAAAAGGAATGCTATGATAGCCCAGGAAAGCCGACAGCATGTGGCTGGTTTCCAATGGGGTCCTATGTGTATTCTATCATCAAAAGTAAGGTGACAGCTATACAGTATGGTGCTATTATAAGGCTTTTAAAGCCATACACTTTCTATGTGCCTCTTATATCACCATGCAGGTATCCCGAGGTCTTGCAAGCTAAACGACAGAAAATGTAATGTTGTCCTCTGCAAGAATCACCACAAAAATATAATGCACAATGAAACCGTCTCTCCGCATTGTGAATGCAGACAACACACACACACGCCTGCACACACGCACGTATGCCGACACACGCAGCCTAGCGGTGCTCGGCGCGATGACATATTTATCTTACTTGAGCCGAGTGACACTCGCGTCCACATTCCACCAGCCGTTTCATTTGACTGTGTGCCGCGAGAGGGGATAGGGAGCGAGGAAAGAAATTCTGAATTAATCAAGCGCGGAGGGGAAGAAAACGCAGGGTAGCGCGCACGGACGTGTGTGTGTATGTGTGTATGTGCCCGGGTGAGCGCATGCACTTGCATGTCTGCTTGTGTGTGCACGTGTGTGTGTGCGTGCATGTGTGTTTGTTTAGGGGGTGTGCAGTCAGTGTGATGGGGGTGCAGATAAATAAATAAGACCCCGTTATGTGTGACAGGCGTGCAAACGGGGGCTTGTCCAGCCCGCCGTTGCACTCCGACAAGTGCATAAATCAGCACACAATTAGGGCCTGTGATTTCATTTATGATACCTCGGAGCCGTGAGCTAGCTGCCACAATCTGGCAGATGTCATTTCTGAGCCAATTGATTCTTTTTTTTTGCTAGCTAGCTGTCCGGAGGCCCCGTCATTGCTGCAGCCCTCCTCGAGAGCGCCGGGATTACAAATGGATGGCGAACGACCGGTGCCAAATGCCCGTCCACTGTGCAGGCGTGTGACTGCGACAGGAGGCACACGGAATAAATGTCGCGTCTAATGCGTCTCTCGAACGTTCTCCTGTCTAGGAGGGCCCCCCCTCCAAGAGCCATCTAGTAGAGGAGTTGCGACATTGAGGGGACAGAAAGCAGGCTGGTCCCCACGTGATTTATGCAGCCTGAAAGGGGGACTGACTCGTTGGAGTTGGAAATACATTGTTTTCAACAAAGCACGGCATAAATAAGAGCTATTTTAGGCATGTGTGCAACACGACTGTTTTAAAGTACTGTACAGTAACGACTTAAGTCTCTGTAAAGCTTATGATGAACCATTACTTGGCCAATAGCCAAGTTTTTTTTTTTTCCCTTTGCGCCAGGAAAACCACACATCTACATATACAAGATGTAAATGTCCAGAATCTACAGCTTGGTAGACTAGACATGCCAACATGCCAAAATAGTCAATGCAAAATGTATGTTTATGCTAACAACAGAAATACCGGCTACTGCCATCGGTTAATGTCAGTTTTATTTGCCAATAATAATGTTGACCGGTAACAACAAATATCAGCCAAACCGTTACATGGACTGATATATCGGTGCATCACTATTGCAGGACAGCAATAGTAATGATCATTAAAGGTGGGCCTTACGCACTCATGCATGCAATCCAACCCTCAATGCTGAGTGCCAAGCAGGGAAGCATCCATGGGGTTCCAATTTTCAGTGTTTTTGGCCAAAGACACTGAAAACTCCAACCGCAAGGCCACTGAGCTGGATTGGTGTCTTGGTTATTTTGGCAATTCCAGAGTCCCCTGCAGACCCCACTTTGGGAACCAATGCATTAACACGGAAAAGCAAAAAATAGAAGTGTCTGTTAAGTTCCACCTAATACAAAGCACAATACACATTTAATAGATGAAAACAGCAGATATACAAGCTCTCAAGTGAGCTAAGTAAATCTGCTATTTTTGGCAAATACATTTACGTGGAAAGGCCTTATGCTGGCCTCCTGGTCAAGCTCAATTAAACCCATCCAAATGATCCACAATGCCACAGCACGCCTGGTCTTCAATCAGCCAAAATAAAGAAATAAATAAAAATCCGCCTGCTGGCTCCCTGTTGCTGAATACAAAACCCTCATGCTGCCGTACAAGGCCAAGACATGGCCAGGACCGCGAGGGAAAGCTGCTCAACCGGGACCACGCCGCTCACATCCCACAGACTGAACCTCTCCCTCCTGGCTCTCAAACTGTGGGAATAAACTCCTCATTGCTGTCAGGATAACAACAGCAGACTCACTTCCTATATGTCCCTTCGTAATTCTGAAGCCTACCCCCCGTGCTATTCTGCGTTGGATACAGAATAGCATTGTATCCAACGGTATACTTTTCTTCCCCCACTGATTATGGCATTGTTTACACTAAGATGAAGAGTGCATCTGTCTATTTGTCTGTCCGTCTGTAAATAATCTTGCGAACCGCTGGCACCATAGTGCCAAATGTGCACAGTGCCAGGCCTCAATAAGTATCACATAATGTTACATACTGAAATGTTTAACTTGAGTAAACCAAACATGATTCTGTGTACCCATCATTTTCCAGGTAGAATTGCAACCAAAAGTTTGTGATGTAGTTGTGTGTCATGATTATCCCCATTGGCAGTTGGATTGGTGTGACATGTCCTTAAAACTGTTTCGTTCCAAGGAGTTACAGCTAGTTGCATTAGCAGAGTTTGGGTCTAAAGGGTCCATTTGGATACATTTTACAGATACCGTCTGAAAATGCAAACATAAACTGCCTGTGCATCCAAAGTCCCGTTAGTTGGGACGGAAAGATATGCTAAAGTTGTCGAACATCTAATTTCAGAACAATGGCATGGCACCCTGCAAACAACACCAAACTTGTTTCCTTTCCTTGTTTCGGCAGGTCTTGCCGAACCCAAATAAAGTTTTTAGAGGACGAAAGTGCTTATAGCCTTATGCCTGCTGACAAATGAATGGCATTTCTAGTCGTGCGTGGTTTGATAAATTAAGAATGCATGGGTTTGAATAATTGATGGGGTTGGAATTGCAATCAGAATCTTGGTGGGATTGGTGGGATCATTTGCAAGCTGTTTATAGAGTTGTGGAACATGATTAGTAAGCATCAAACACGGACAAGCAAACAATGTGGCGGCACATTGCTTGGCAGAAGGAAGGACAAATACAAGACAATTTAGTGAAATAGAAAATCACTGTGTACAGCTGTGGAAGGCAAACAAGTACATTTACTCAACAGTTACCTAACCTGAGGCCAAATGACTCTTAAAAACTCTGTATTTCTCACACTGTGAAACTTTATCAAAAATGTTTAAAAAATATGCATTAAGCATTTAGCAGAATGCTACATTCCAAGTGAGCAGTGACTATATATACACAACAAATGCATGAGGTACATAAAAAGCAATTCTTCGTGAAGTACCTATACCTTTCAGTCATTAAGTCATGAATCATATAAGATAAGATAAAGCATATTAAAAAAGTAGATGTGCAAAGCTCACAAAGAGATGCACTGTGATGTATGAAGTTTTTGTGTTACAATGTACTTCTACTATATGCATCTCAGCTACACAGATAAATGTATAAAACGTTTTATGCTTCAATACAACCAACAAAACTTGTTGTTAGTTACTTTGTATGTTCTGATTATTAAAAAATTATTATGCAACATGTTGTGAGCGTCTCTTCTTTCTGAAAATGTTTTGCCAATCCTTGTATTTTTAGTCAAGGAGTTTAACAGCTTTTATAAACATCCCCATTAGTTGGTGCAAAGCAACAACTAATCTTCCTGGGGTCCACACAGAACATAAAAAACATGACATTGTACAGGAATGGCATTACATAAAAAGATGTATTAAATAAAAAAATGCTTGACAAAATGAATTCTCTTTCAACAATTTCATCATCTATTTTCTCTGATTCCCCAATTTCCTGGAAAAAGATAACAGAAACAAAACGAACAACAAGTGGCGAAGAACCGCTGCAAAAATGGAGACATCTAAGAAAGTACTTTGAAAGTCTTTGGTGCAGAGGCTATAGGGATATGGGGAGACCTGGCCAGGGCAGTGAGGGGGTTCAGGATATAAGAGAGTGGTAGTGAAGAAGAAATGGGATAGTCAGAGAGATGAAGTTAAGCATGGGCAGGCCAGGATATAAGCGGGGTGAAGAGAGAGGTGTCAAAGGCTAAGGGAAAAGCAGTATGATGAGTTGCACGGCAGGCCAGACACCGAGGAGGGCGTGAAAGGGAACCCGCGCAGATTGTCTAGACGGAGGGGACAGAGATGGGAAGCATCTGCGACGGGTCGGAGTGATAAAGAAACCAGAGTTCTGACAAGCGAAGGGATGCAAGTCGGAGAGATTGAAGGAGTGTATATATACTTGAATGATGAATGAAGAAAATGAGGCAGAAAGAGAAGCGCGGGGTGATTCGAGAGGGGGAGGTTAGTGAACCAGAAAGTGAGCGAAGATTGGAAGGAAGGAAGTGAGGGCACCTCATGAAAAGGATGAAAAATGGGAAACCAATTGGTCCGGACGCCGGCATAGAGGCGCGGACATCTTTAGGAAAGAGACCCGAAGTTGAGTTCCTCGTTATATAGGAAGTAGTAGGCTATAGTGGTATCGATTTTCCAGAACAAGTGTGATGTATAGAGTTGTAGCAACTACATACCACATTGGTATAAATGATGTTATGGCATATAGCAGTCGAAGCAGTAGGGGTTTACGCCAAGGAAGAGCACCTCAGACACAGTTTTAACCCCGCCAGTGTTGGTGGCGAAGTAATGTGAAGGGCAAAGGGAGTTGCCACTATGTGTCCAGGGTCGGACTGACCATAGGACGTATTGGGCATACTCCCGGTGGGCCGCAATCATAGGGGTCTGCTAGGGGGCACTTTTTTGACCAGCCTCAGTGATCAGCATCAGTGAGAGAGAAATAAACCATCTGATCTTGGATCCTTTTGCCAGTATCATTCCTGTGAGAGCAACAAAGCGTTGTGTAGGTGTCTGTTGGTTTGTATCATTCATGTTGTTCTGTAAAAGTGGAGGTACTAGAGCTTGTTGGTTTGTGTGTGCAGACAGAGCATGGGGTAGTTTTAATATCTGCATGCCGATTGTGGTGAAAATGGTCCAGTTTGTGCCAAATTTGAACAACAATTTTTTGTCCCAGTCCAGTCCTGGCTGTGTCCTTGTGAACCTAGAATAGATAAAACATTAGGCTACGCTTTGTTCTGGTGGGGATAGATAAAATAGGCATCAGTTCGATGGTTAGGTTTAGGTCCATTGGTCCACTGATATTTCAGACAAAACGCAGCACCCTGACAAATCTAAAGTGAGCGCTTAAATGTGAAATGTTGGCAGTCCACAGAAGTGAACCTTTCAAGCCTGTTTTCTCAACTCGCTGTTTTCTGCAAGACAATTACTTTATACGTTATATTCCCAAAACGTGTCGCTCAAACTAAACAACCACTATACTGCATGCTTGCCTTCGCATGCCATAAAAACAAGTAGGCTAAGAATAAAATCATTTTCACAAATCAAACCCAATCTCACACGAAATTGTGTGAAACAGCATGGGTTGGCAGTTCCATACATAAGACGCATGTCAAGGTCAAAACAGTATTGTAGTATTATACGTATTTCTGCGTACGAAATTGCCAATCCACGGTATTTCACTGTGTTTGGGTGAAATTAGGATAGGGTAGTGCCAAGTGTGGTAGAGTATAATACACAAGTAAGTCAGGAGTGGCAGAGACATATGATATCATGTCAGAATGGTGCAGCACATGTACTGTATGAGGATACAGCGTGACAGTGGTGAGAGGAGTGCGGTAGTAGGAGTGACGGATGATTTCGGGGGGATGCTGATGACAGGCCTCTATACTCTACTACTCCACCAGGGATGGGCTCTGAAGCCCCCGTTCCTGGTGCCTCAGTCACACATGAAAGACGGCGTGTCTCCTCGGTGTCTCCTGTGTCCTCTGCACGTGTGTGTGTGTGTGCGTGTGTACGTGTGTGCGTGTGTGCGTGTGTGCGTGTGTGTGTGTGTGTG
This sequence comes from Benthosema pterotum, assembly GCA_039105355.1. NCBI lineage: Eukaryota > Metazoa > Chordata > Actinopteri > Myctophiformes > Myctophidae > Benthosema > Benthosema pterotum. The sequence continues at coordinate 11,999,573 of CM076966.1, forward strand.
TGCGCGCGTGTCGCAATTCATTTTCAATGGGAGTCACGTGTCTTGGCGAGACAGTCACGTGCAGGACAGAAGGCGGCCATGGAGCAAACTCGTCTTGTCAAGCTTCGATTCAGAAAGAAAAAAGAAAATGTGTGACACGTTGGAATTTGAAGTTTAAATCACAGTTTTACAGTACCATAAAGTTTACCAGAGTAACGAGGCTGCAGACGTGAGGTGGATCTGAGGATCAGATCCCTGAGATTATCTATAGGACGAATGTATAAATTAAGATTAATCATTTAAAAAAGTACAAACCAATGCAAATTAAAAGATAGAGGAACATTTAAGTTTGAAAAGTTAAAAATGGCTATGATGATGACTATAATCAACGGCACAAAAAAGTGATCATTTTTCATAAACTCTGATTTTAATAAAAGTACAGTACAGTAAAATAAATATCTGCGAATAAAGCTGAACACGTTTAAATCCAAACTACAATTCTGGCACAAAGTATACGGTGGAAGGGTGCCAAAAATAACTGGCAGAACTTAGAATAAAGAGATATATAAATATATAAAAATGGTAGAGGACTAGTGTTTGCTCGCTGGAGTGAAGCCCAGCACAATTATTTAAATGCTATGCGGTTGTTCGACTTGGGTTGGCTCCCACAGTGTCAGCCTCCACCTCCCAGAACAGTTCTGGGTGCGTGACGCCTCATCCTTCTCTCAATGACCCGCTCTGACCCGGGGTAGGTCCCTGCAGAGCATGCTTATTCAACCCGTGGTCCCTGGCCACGCATTCAGAAAAATCAGATTTTTTTTTCCCATTATTTGTTTTATTTTATTTTTTTGTGGGATTGTTTTTTCTCTATCATTGTTCTCGAGGGAAAGTCATTCACATATAGATCTTTTCTATCCCCTCGAATCCCCCTCGGAATCGCATTTCCATTCACGTGGGTGGAGTCTCAGTGTGATGTATGATTGTTTTGTATATAAGAGCGCTCTCTCTTTACATCACACTAGTGTGCTTTTCTTTATACATTACTGTTCGCTTCTGCCATCGATGTCTATCATATCAAACATAATGGCATTCATGCTACTTCATTCATGTTATTCATTACATGTGTGTGTGCGCGTGGAGGTAAAAGAGAAATACACAGAGAAGGGAAAAAGGAGGGAGATCTCTGGGGGAGGCCTGGTTTGAATTTCCAGTCACACTACCTCTGAGCCACATGCCGCCCCATCTTATGGTGCTTTCATTAATACCAAGGCATTCATCTTATGGAGTGAAGGTCTTCAGTTGAAAGAGCTCATTGTGTATAGGCATGTAGCTTCGCCCCGCCTTATAGCTGCTTGCAGCTATATTTATCATGACTTTCTTTTTTATAATAATAGTATACAGTAATATATACCATATGCACTGAGCTAGAAGGACGGGTGCTCCCTCTCTCAGTCGTCGTGACGTATCTATTCATTTCGTCCCGTTCATTGCCAGGTACAAGGACGGACGAACGATACGGCGTCCGTGAACATCAGTGTCAGGTGTGAGTGATTCGGGCGTGTGCCCGTCCAAGCCGTTCATCCACTCTAATAGGCTGAGTGTCCCCGGAGCTAGGGCGAATGGGGGCTCCCACTTTTAATTAGACCAGGATCCACACTTTATATGAACACATGAACCGGAACCTCCCTGCTGCCCTGGCTTCACACGCTTTATTACGCACGCGTACATGCATGCATTGAGCGTGTGTGCACACACACACACACACACAGACATGAGACACACACCATAAAGTGGAGGTGAGGTTAGATTAAAATCTATTTACAGTACAAACACAGAGTTTGTAGACTCTAAAGTTGCCTATATAATGCCTTTAATGTATTGTTTTCTTCTTTGGAGTACTATGAATACGAATATTGCGTTACCATACTGTTGTTATAGTGAAAAAGAGAGCTGAACTCTCGGTCTCCCTTAGGGATAGTATGAGAGGTTCTTATGTATCTTTATTTATACAGTGTATGTCACTGGAGGAATATGCGCACGCACACACACACGCACGCACACACGCACACACACACACACACACACACACACACACACACCCCCCTCCGGTAAGTCACCCGTATGCAAGTGTAATGGTTTTGTTTACCATGTGCAAATGCATTCCAAATAATAGTAACATGTATTCAGGTTAAGGTCCCATTTGGTTTCCACTGTTTATAGCATCCTCCTACCGATCACTAAATCTTCCTGTCGGAATGATGAAGTGGAGAATTACCGCACTGAGCTAACACACACAGAACCACGGAAAGCAACGGGAAGACCGATGCCTCGCATGTCTCGCTGGTTCAATGAATAATTCTACAGTATATACTCTCTCATAGGCTGCTCAGGAATTGACATGAGAAGTTATCTTTGTGCAGGAGCGTCCATGTTTACCATGAAGCAACCACATCTGAGGGTCCCCAGAATCACGCCAAAGACTGCAAAGAGATGCACGGCGACAATATTGCCGACCCAATCCCGTCACGTGATTGGAAATCGGGGCCGATCGGGACATGTAGTATAAATTTTTATGTTGGATATGATCTGTGATTTGGGATATTGGGCAATACTTAGGAGAGTAATATATGTTACTTATTAAAAAAGTAATATTAATTGTATTACTTTTGTGTGCCACACCCACAAAAATATCAGGGCTGAATTTGACTTGTAAACATGAAATGAAAGCTTAAACATATAGCTTGGTGTAATGTTATAGTCCATATTGAATCCTTCAAGAATGTTTTCTCAACTCGCTGTTTTCGCTGTGTTTGGGTGGCAGTTGAGCTCAGAAAGACTCACTATGAAACAGATCAAATATGTATTGTGCTTTTACATTTACATCGTCTAGTTATAGAGGGCAAGTATAATGTTTTAAGGCCTATTTGTCGGTTAGTCATGGGTGACTCACACGGTGACTCATACGGTCACACCTGATGGAGGAACAGATCAGTGCAGGGTCAGATTTAGTCATGGGCATTTAGTCATTATGGCATGCAAACAACCCACAATTCAGATATTTAAGATATTTCAAATTTAAGATATTTCAAATTAAAGTGCTTATATTTTAAATACCATTTTGCCCCCCCCCCCATTGGGAAAAGTTACATCCGCCCCTGGACCAGTGCCTGATCCGATTGGAGCCCGCGGGTCCTCATGTTTACACACAGCATAATATCGTTTCCATTAGGCTGAAACATATTGAACCTCCATGTTTCAATGTCTTGTTTTCTTTGTAAATGGATGTCCCTTTGTTGTGCAACGGGCAACTTTGCTGCTCAAAAGCCCTCATGTCCATCCGCTCAGATGCTGCCCTGCATGTATGCTCAGTTTGAAATAGGACACGCTGGTACCATCCAGCCTTTGCTTGTGCATCTCTAGGACAACAAAAAATAGGTAGGAATACTCCTTTGTCTCTGCCTCTATTCGAGCACTCAATGCCCCCCTAAATGCCCAGTCTGCCCCACCAAACATGATGGCATGCAAAACATGGGCGCTGCCCCCTTACCATTTTCTTCTGCCCCATCCCCAATTGGGAAATGTTACATCCGCCCCTGATATGACATCAATAGGATGCGCCACCCTGTTGTCACATGTCTGTTGCTGTGGTACTGTTTTTTTTTCACTGCTATGATCTGCTGTAAAACAAATTGCTGCCCAGGGACATTAATAAGGAACTCCAAGTCATAATGTTGCAAAACAGTTGATCTACGAGCCTGTGACACACTGTGAGCCTAATATCGTGGGAAGCAGAATCACTTTACTGCTAAAAATGTTTTCTTTGCTCCATAATGTGTCCATTATTCTTCTGAATAATGGACACATTATGGGGTGCTGTCCTCATACTTTTTGCGAGGCATTCATCTCCAGTTAATTGGAGTTTGTGCGCTGCATTCAAACACTTCAAACGCGCTAGCTGCCCCGTTTCTATCGCCCAGAATCTGAACTCGACTTTCAGAAGTGTGAATCCATTGTGTGTGCTGGATTTTATACCATTGAAATGTTTCATGAGGACAACACACGTCTTCTCTCTCTCTCCATCTCTCTCTCTCTCCCTCTCTGTCCCTCTCCCTCTCTCCATCTCTCTCTCCCTCCATCTCTCTCCCCCTCTCTCTCTCCCACACACAGACATAAAATGTCTAAAACTCATTAGCAAATAGCAGATCTACAGTAACATTTTTAATTATGTGTAGTGGAGTACAACATTGCGATTCAAGTAGAAGTAAAACTATCAGCAATACTCAAGTAAAATGCAAGTACCTCAAAATTGCACTTAAAGGGGAATTCCTCCCATTTTCAACATTTTTCGGTCATTATTATAGCCAACTTTGGACATCCATTCTGATACGCCTCCCTCAAAAACCTTCAAACATATTTAATAGATGTGGTAATTACTCTAATATCATCGATGTATCGTATCGACAGCCATATACTGTGTCATGATACTTGTATCGCTGTTAAAAAGTATCGTTACACCGGTATTAGCCACTTTGCACCACAGCACAGGGGAGGGGGAGGGAGAGAGAGAGAGAGAGAGAGAGAGACGGTGTGGTGTGGGTATTAATAATGGGGTCTTGGCTTTAATAATGTACACAGGGCAGCAGCGGTCAGACACAGTGGGTCGGTCGGGGGGTTGGGGGGGGAAGTGACATTTGGATCGTAGGTCTCCCATGCGGCCCGGGGGAGGAGGCCCATTGATGAGCTATATGAAATGACCCACCCAAAGGGCTTTGGTCTCCACCACCACCACCACCACCACCACCTAGGGTGGCCAGAAATCTCACCATCGCAGTGGTTTTGCAAACATAGCGATATGGTGGTGACATCTACATCTTTACCTCAATCGGCCTCTCAAACGTGTAACATGCGTCCTTTATGCGTATACCCAAAATAATAAACCTACGATCAAATGATGCACGATGCATATAATAGGCTTATAGGCTACAACTAAACTGTATAACATTATGTGTGGAATTGACACACACACACACACACACACACACACACACACACACACACACACACACACACACACACACACACACACACACACACACACACACACACACACACACACCCACCATCACCCCCCATACACCCCCCTCCCAAGCAACTGTGCAATAATACTTTATATCCATTACTATCCACTACTTCTATAAATGACATACAGTATGGATATTATGCTAATTTCAGCAATTTTACATTGATGTCTACTGGTGATATTGACTAATGTGAGGTACTGTAAATAATAAAATACATTCATGAATTAAATTATAGCTCTATAACCTTCACAATACTATTGATTTTTAATGTTTAGACTCTGGTGTTCCATCATATTTATACAGTATACTTTAGTTTAGGTATTCTTATTGACTTCAGTCAGTCAACTTTATTTCTCTGTGTGACAGGGCTGACACATTTGCAAAGCATGACCTTGGAAAAAAAATAAAAACGTCACGTGAAGTTGTTGTAGTGGAGTGTTGGAGTTGTTGTAGTGGACGGGAATTATGCTCCATGCAAGCTTGAGAATTCCCGGAAAAGCTTGCCCTAGGAAAAAAATAATAAATCAAGCTGAGCCGAACTTGACGTCCCATTGACAACCAGGCAAAAAAGGTTGTTGTTGTTTGTTTGTTTGTTTGTGTTTTTCCCAAGTTGTTGTTGTTTGTTTGTTTGTTTGTGTTTTTCCCAAGTTCACAGTTTGCAAGTGTGCCCATTGCCCAGGGGAATATGTAGGCATGGGCATGGGGGGCAATGCCCCTCCTAAATGCCCAGACTGCCCCACCAAACATGCTGGCATGCAAAATAATGCTAATATTTAAAATGATTTGAAACACTACTACTGCTACTAACTGACATTTGTGGCACCACTAAACCAACATGATTACTTCATTCATAATAGAAAACTCTGAGTCAGACCTTTAGCTTTATGCATGCTGCGTGTCTGTTGCAATTTCAACAACAACTGATGTTATTATTGATGCTTAATTGCCTAATAAAAGTCCCAACCAAAAATAACCAAAAATGGTATGGGTGCGGCTTCATCGGCCGTGGTGTGAAGCGACACGGGCGATGAATTCATCGCCCGTGTCCTGCCCCCCCAATTGGGAATTGTTATATCCGCCCCTGCCATTGCCTGGGGGTTCTATGATTCTTGAGTGCCACATTCACACATAGGTGTGACTGCAGATGGAGGCTATGGAGTCATGCAGAACCAGCTGGGTAAAACACAGGAAGGAAAGGGAATCTCCAATGCCTTAGGTGAGGGCAGTATGTGAACCAAGATTTGCCTCAAAGATGGCAAGTTAGGCAGAGCTTAAGAGAGGTTTATTCTCCCCCATGTGACAAGACGTGACATAGCAAAACAGAGGAGGACCAAAAGTAAATATTAAAAAAATGAATAAATAGAACAACCCAAATTTAGCTTCATTACAAACACAACCTAAACTACATGAATTTTAAACAACAAATTATATTTTATTAAATATTACTGATAATACATATTAAATATAATGTATTTATTTATTATAAGACAAGACTTTTTAATAAAGTTATTTATATATAAATTTTAAAACTGACAACTCCACCAGCACCAGACAGCAGCCGACAGCAAACTAACTGAAAGATGCAATTTTCTGAGCTATATACACCAATTGCTCCGCCCCCACAAGACGGGACCAAACGGAAAGGGGTCAACATAAACCACAACATGTCCTAATATCTCAAAACTGGCACACAATCACATTTTAGACACAATTCACTTATTAGAGCTTGTAGATAGATCCTTTCAAGTTTTTTTTTTTTTTTGCATTTTTTAAAAGTCTTTCATAGTTGAGGTTAGGTTAGGATTGTGCCTTTCGTGACACAAACTATCCTCCCTGTCCACAGACAGGAGTTGGTTTGGCCCACTTAGTGTTCAGACTATTTTAATGTCACAGGACCCAATAAAGTGCTTGAAACGGTCGAGACTCAGCCAAAGTCATCATTCAGTGATGTTTGGTGGTGAAAACCAAGCAGGCGCTGTGTTCGTGGTTGGACACAGCCATCCAGGTTCCCCCCAGCCACACACACAAAAAAATCTCTATGCAGGAGTGGTGGCACCACTCGAAAAACAAACCATCAATCTTGTGTGGACCATGAAGATTGTTCTCACAATGTCCTAGTCCTCATAGTCTAGAATACTTGTGTTCTGAGGATATCTGGCACTCACTACACTAGCCAGGCTATAGCGCAACACACACACACACACACACACATGCAATCACTCAGGCCCCAGCAGTTGTTGTGGGATTTTTCCTCCTCTCATGCAGCTGATGCCAGATTTACTCTTGCAATATTTTAGGACGCTGTCATGTAGGACACGATTGCTCCGGCCGTTGGGAGTACTATTTCATTCAGTGGACGACATGTGCAGGATTATTAGGTCCTCTGTGCTGCTGCACAGGCTCTCCAGCAAACACGCATGCACATGCTCACACACGCGCAGTCGCGCACACACCGTCACACGCACGCAACATAACTGGGTACTACTCGTGTAGTTCAGACTATACTTAACACTTTCACTGCTGTAGGCACTCGCCTAAAAAAGAAAATAAAAAATAATAATTTGGTGCCCCCTAGTGGTCACAAAAAGATGGGAAACACGGGTTAGGCAGAGATACTGTTAAAGGTTTAGTGATCTTTCATTTTATTTTAATTCTTTTTTTAACTTTAACTTTAACTTTAACTTTAACGTGTGGGTTTTATGAAATTCAAAAAACCTGAACTTTGAACATTCGGTAGATTTTCTGTGGTCTTGAGGTTTTTTATCTGGGGTTTGGAAGGCTTTTGAGCTGCAATGGAAAGCAGGCAAATGGTGCACGTATATAGCGCCTTTATCCAAGCCACTTTACATAGATTGTGCATCACATTCACTCATTCACACACTGATGGCAGCGAAACCATGCAAGGCACAACCAGCAGGAATGAGCCCTTCGCAAAAAAAAATCCACCCTTTGGGGCGGAGTTTAGTCACCGTCCAATGCCAGTCCGAATACTTTAGCAACTGTTGCTATGCAGGTCAAGCTTTCCTCTTCTATTGTGCCTATTGGACAAGGCCAGATTGAGGAGGGACTTAGTAAAGGGCTCATTAAGGTTCAGTGTCTTGCTCAAGGACACAACCTTGTGGTTACCATCCGGTGACTCTACCCCTGAGGCAGTGCCGCAAAACAGTGGAAACACTGACATCTGCAACTTTGTAGATCAAGAGTATGGTATTACAAAACAAGCAATTCAGCCCTATTTACTATTTTCAAAGAGTTTTATACATTAGGAAACATGCAGAATTTGCAAAGGTTTTGCAGTATCGATGCCAATAGCTTTGTGCTTTTAGACAAGTCAATTTTGAATATGGCGGCTATTTCTTGTACAAAAAATGTGCTATTGATAGTTTTTCCAACTTCCACTGCACATGGACGGACACACACACGCACGCGCGCACACATGCACAAGCACATGCACACGCACACGCACACGCACACACACACACAGCTTGTAAAGAACAACAAGCCATGCGGTGCTCATGATCAATATGGTACCCCCAAGTCCAATAAAGTCACAACTTATTTGTTACCTTTTTTTTTGATTACCCAGACTTTATGCCTGACTGCCATGTGTATCTATGTTTATGACAGTGTGTCTGGCATGCTCCGATGTCACCGCTGTCTGCTGAAAATCGTATAAGTCTAAAACTGCCAGGAACTGGGGAGAAAAAAAATAAAATAACCTGTCCTCATGCATCCAAAGTAGTCATTGGTGTTCCTTTTGTGGGCATGCAATTACAGGCAAACACAGAAAAAGATTGCACGGAAATATCATCATGCAAGCTATAAAATAGCTAACGTGAGGTGTACAGCTGCTTTGATTTATTGTCTGTTGTGGAAAGCTCAACCACGTGCTCAGCCACGCCGAAAGTTCCTAATATCAAAGAAACGTATAAGGACACATTTAGGTCATACGACTAATCAACGGTATTCTCACGCCTCATTATGGCATATATAGCCTTAGCTCGTAAACAATGGGCCTGAACGCACACCTCACCTGTTTACTCACTCCATTAGGCCTGCCTAATGCGCACTAATTATGTTTGCTCCTCTATAAGCCTTAATTATCCCAAGGGGTTGATAATTATATCTGCCTGGGTTGGAATATAGGAGCGCATGCTATATGAAACCATTAAAGGAGAATTCCCTACCTTTCCTTTAGTTGCAGGTGATTTATTTTGAAAAAATGTGGTCCAGTTGTTATTTGGTGGAGGAAAAAAGATATAATAAAGCAATAGCTAAGTTATCCGGGGTCAGATCTTACTAGTTATGATTTAAGTTAGTCTGGCCTCAATCTGAATCTCCGATTCATCCAGGGACGTCCGTTTTTAGTGGTCAGTATTTGTGTTGTTGAAATCAGATGATATTCTGGTGCCAGATTTGACTAGTCTTGGATTACCTTCATCTGGACACAACCAAGACGTCACTAATTCGTCATCATTCCTGACTGTGTTTACTGGAAAGGGTTTCAAAATGCGATAGCTGCGGACTAGACACATACGCGATCCTCGAGTTCGGTGCTGATCCTCGAGTTAATACATGAAGATGTTATAATACTTCTAATATTTCTTTCTCTAACCATTGAAAGATCATGTATGCATTACCATGCAGGATCCTGCCCACGGTTTGGACTCTTGAACTGCATGCAGTTAGTCAGACCATATACTGTAACAACTAATTTCAGATCTGACATTTCGCTGACCCAAAGGAGAAGAGAGAAGCTCTTGACCCTCTCTTGACCGTGAGCACACACAAATTTTATTTTATTTATTTAGTCCGACACAAATTACAGCAGTTAGACAAGGCATTTTCACTTATATAGCACATTCCATGCATGCACGGAATGCAACTCGACAAATTGTTTATGGCCGTGGTGATGAGAGAGGTCAGGAGACAGAGCGATACAAAAATGTGTTTTGTCGGAGGTGGGTGTATATACAGTGTGTTTGAGTGGGTTTCAGTTCAGAAGGTCACCGCCGGTCTGCTATCACGGCCCACCCATGTCCTCGGTATATGTCCCAAGTGTCCCCGAGGAACACTTGGTTGCATTATTTATGTAACGCATACATAACACCTTTCAAAACAGTAAGTTGCAACTTGCAAGAGAGAAGGAAAACTGCATTAAAAATACAGAGAAAAAAGACAAACAAGGAAACAAACAAAAACGATGTAGGACACAATAAGTTAAAGGCAATATAGGCAACTTTAGTATGTAGAAAACAGATTTGAATCTAACGCCACCACACCTCTACTCTATTGGCTCATTATGAAACTGGTGGAGTGCGCTGCGCTGTCATTGGCTAAAATGCGGTCTTTTAAAAAATATATTATTATTATTATTATTTTGTTTTTTGTTTTTAAACAATTGAAAAAACAAATTAGTGATTTTGAATGGAGTGATTGGTGAAATGTGATCCTTTTTTTGCAGCTGATCAGCAATATGACGCAAGTGGCCCTGGCTTATTGTGTTTTTAGAGCAGTTAAGGGCCATTATGGTGCACAGTGCAGTGTGGACGGCATGCAATGACATAGCTTTTAAAAACATCATACCCTTCTGAAGTGAGTGGTACTGCACTGCAGTGCTCTGTGTCTGTGTGATAGCCTGTGCAACAAGCATTCATGGTCAACAAAACTATTTCCATGCTCGGACACAGGGACACAGGTACCCAGATAGGGGACACAGGCTTTTACGTTACTATTTTTAATGGTTACTTAAGGGCGACCAACTCTAAAGCCTATATAGAGTGGTGGGCATGGAGGATCCATCGAGTCACAGGTGTGGAGAACACACTTACATACCATTAGTAAAAACAAAATAATACTGGTGGATTAAGACTTAATAAACCAACAGATTGCAAATAGAAACATGATAATTGAGTGAAATGGTATCGTGGTTTTCAACCAGTGGTCCGGGGACCACCAGTGGTCCTTGAGAGAGTTCCAGTTAAATATGGAAAGTCGGTTAACCAGATACTCTTTGAGAGCGAAAAAATGAAACCAAATGGACCCTTGCGGGTCCATTTGGTTTCATGTTTACACTCTCAAGAGTTAAAATATTCGTCATATGAATTAGCCAGAGAAAGAAGTCATTTTTGATCTATGTTTTCTTGTTTTGTTTGTGGAATCCAGCCTGGTATTGTGGACAAAAGCAAAATAAATCTTAAGTTTTGGGGTCTGTGGGGCTGAAATGTCATCAAATGGTGGTCCTCTGTGGCTCAAATACTGAATAAATAAAGGGCCCTGGTGTCAAAACGGTTGGTCTTACTCTTACTTTTATCTTGAAATTAAATTAATATTACGCAGACTTTATAGTTCAGCCTTTAGTCTTGGCCCTCCACAATATTTTTATACATCTCATTTGGCGCCTTGGGAAAAAATAATTGCCCACCACTGTGTCTAGATGTCCTGGTGGGAACATCATGTATGCATGTGCATGTGCATACTCCATATGGGGCCACTACATCCATCGATCCATCGCACCATCACCAGGGCTGATAGCCATCATCATCACGTATACACCGTGATGCGACACACAGCCTGCTACCCAGTGACATTTCCCTGACCTCCTGCTGCAGCCAGCCAGGCGTCCCCCCGGGGAGGAGGAGGGGGACTGTCCGCCCGTCCGTCCGTCCATCCGACAGGCTATCGGCCACAGCCTGGCGGGTCAGATGGAGGTCAGTGTCGGAGGGCCCTGTGGGCGGTACGTGGCTCCGCGGAGCAAAGCAGGGAAAAGGGGAAAAAGGCCAGGAGACGACACGTTGTACCGCTGGAAAATAGCAAAATGTCACCCCAGCGCTGCTGTATAGTGGCTGGCCTGTCAGCAGTGTCTGAAGTATAAAAGTTAAAAAGTATCGGCATCATGTTTGTACTTTATGGTTTTTTCCGCTGCCACCTACGACCCCAACTAGACCCTGCATGTTGAGAGTTAGGGCCATGATACACCTAGCAATGTTTTGATCAACATCAACAAGCAAAGTCAATTATCAACGTTGACTTTTCACCTTTCTATAGAAAATGATCAAATCCTGGCTGTTCGGAAAAGTCAGATCGCCCTCTACTGGTCAATGTTTCGGAATCCTCCAATCACAGCCCTCCTTGGCGTCACCTGATCCTTTCTCCTAGACTCCCACAGATAAACTTTTCTGAAAACATGGCTGCTGCTGCTTCACTGCAGTGGACAAAAACAAGGATTTTGTAACTTTTATTCCTCTAAATGAACATTTTCATGAGTTGGGTGGCAGTTAGGTGAAAATGATTCAATGCAAACTAAGGCTTCTTTTTTTCTGAGAGTGTACAAATGGAACCAAATGGACCCGCTAGGGTCCATTTGGTTCACATTTGTACACTCTCAGGAAATCCATCCTGGAATTGTGGACAAAACCAAAGGAAATCTTTACTTTGTCAGGTGCGGCTTATACATGGGAAAAAAATCAGCAGTTTGCCCCAAATTTGAGCTGGTGCGGCTTATATTCAGGTGCGGCTTATAGTCCGGAGATTACGGCAGACAGTATATAAGACACGACTGGTCGGAGCTCCATCCAAGAGATTATGTTGACTTTCACAGAGCTCCACTGAAAACCAGAATCATAGAAGACAGTGGAGCTATGGACCAGCACTAGTTCTGATGTGCATTCCATAGTTTTGGGGCCAGAAGGGAGCAGAGTTTGGGAGCTGCTGCTATACTTCATATTTTTCCACAAGCAAATACAGGCCAAGGAGAATTCTGGGCCATCCATTTCTGCTATGTTTTTTCCCCCCACATTCCCTTTGGTATTGTGATGTAGGATCAGAGGTATATATCCACCCAGGTGGCTGTTTAGCACCCTATTATTATTATTATTATTTATTTGTTTTGGTCTTTGATTCACTCCCCACACTGGCTGTGAACATTTAGGTTGCATTAAAACTGAAGTGTCAATGAAAAAAAAAAACATAAACCAAAAATGCATGCACGCACAGTCGCACACATGCGCGCCCAACCACACCATTGATCTCCTGCGTCTGCTGTGCATTGGCTGGACGGGGCAGCCCTTGACATGAAATGTGTAAAATGCTCTTCCAGCAAATGGCATATTGAAAAGGAGGCATGGCATTATTATATAATATTTATTTGCACACTCCCTTTGAAGATGGTGAACTTGTTTGACCAGCATACCCCTCACTCATGCTCCCTCATAGTTCCAGTGCTTCTAGCTCAGGGTCCGGGGACCCCCAGTCGTTCCTATATATGCATTTAATTAGTGTATAGAAAATCAAACCTTATGGAGCTAAACTCTCGAACACTGTATACTCTACATTTGTAAAATGGACACTAAGAAACTTTAAAGTGTAGTTTATGTTAACACAATGAGCGCCAGATTTTGGCTAGTGATCCCAAACATCTGAAATATTGTCTGTATCTATGACTGAAGATAAATGAGCACACGGCATAGGTGGGAGAGAGATATTATATGCTTTGTATCGTATGCGACATAATGTGAATAATGTTGAAGCAATGTTGCATACGGCAATGCTGTATCAGCTGCAGCCGGATGCACAGTTCAGGCAGGAGAGGCTAGCACTGGCCTTGCGTGATGATTGAATAATCATTGCACAGTTTCCTCACAAACAAAACTTTTGCAGTATATGCGTTCATTGTTATGTCTTATAATGCTGGCGAGCATTTTAATATTGAGGCGAATAAAAGAAAGACCTTTGGTTGGGGGGGGACAGGATGCACATTTGAGCTGTAAAAAAACATTCTTCCAATGACAAATGCAGTCACTACGATCACAAATGTCCCGAGAAACTAGCTTGCCTAGCCACCCAGTCCGCTGCACTCTGAGAGAAAAACAACAACTGAGAGAAAAACAACAACTGAAATCTTTGTATTGATTAGCCGTGACTGTGTGGTGGTTAAAGTAACTACATGTGACCTGTTTCAACCAATCAGGTACAGTTCCTCAAAACGACCTGTGGTAGAACGTATACATAAACCACATGCATATGTATGGTGTGTGTAGGCTAAACTGTAATGTATGCTAAAACGCGGCTGCTCTCTCTTTGTTTACATGTTAACTTATAAGACGGCCTGGCATCTTTGATCAGCTGGGGGACGTACGTGGGATCTCGCAGGAGAAGCGTGATTAAAAGTGACATCCCGCCAACACCCCCGAGGACCCCCGGAACGGCAGGGGGGGGATTTTCCACGCTACGGTCGGTGCGACGTAGCGCTATAAGCTCATATATGCGACACACCCGAGTGACTCCCAGCATGCATAGATGATCCAGACCGGCTCTCCCTCTCCCTCTCTCTCTCTCCTTCTCTCTCTGCATTTCCACCGTTGGGTGGTTGATATGCGTGTGTGTTGCTGGATGACTTTCAAAGAAACTTGTTCCACTTTTCTCACAGTTATGCTAATTGGAATGCAAATGTTGGAGGTTCCATTTTTAAGCCGTTGGTTTTAGAGAGAGAGAAAGAAACAGTGCCATGCGTGCACGCTTGTGTGTGTGTGTGTGTGTGTGTGTGTGTGTGTGTGTGTGTGTGTGTGTGTGTGTGTGTGTGTGTGTGCATGAGAGAGAGAAAAAGAGGGGGAGAGAGTGGAGAGCATCAGAGAATGTGTAATGTACAGCGGTACACTGGCGTGCGTGCGTGCGTGTGCACGCGCGCCGTATTGACAACCATGTCTCGCCACTCAGAAAAAACCTCTAAGTTGGGAGGATTTGCAAAGTATAAGAGCGTTTGACAGAGGCAGCCGCAGCACATAGGGCCGGACGGACGGTCCAATATTCTCTCTGTCATCTTTGCTGAATAACATTACACGCTGTGCTATTTCTCTGGGTTAAATTGCACCGCTGTCAGTGGCTCCAATAGGAATCCCCGTGGAAAAAAGCGACGTTGCTGAGCCCCTCTGTGCAGTTCTCCACCCACCCCCCCCACCCCCCATCTCTCTCGCAGGTATAATGGCCGCTGTCGTGTGCCGTGTGGCTGCCAGTCCTAATCTCGCAAGACACGCTAGAGTGCAGGTTTCAAAGACACCAAATAATTCTTAAGGCTCGCCTTGTTCTGCTGAGTTCCTTACACCTATGCAGTGCTATATAAGACCTTCTCCGCCACGTTTATACTTCCCAGCTAATGCTGTGCACGATTCACTGTATAGTCCCCATACTGTATAGGGCTATAAAAATGGATTAGTATGGGCATTGTATACAGTATGTGATTATCATATCACCTGACAGGGGTTGACAAGTCACGTTCTACTTGCCCTCAGGTCATGGTCACTTGCCCCCCAAAAATATATTGTAAATTTTGCATTTAAGTTTACTTCCTATACTTGGGTGCTTTAAACCAGGGGTTTTCAACACGTGGTCCCTGAGAGGGTTCCAGGTGGTCCCCAGCTAAGTTGGTTAACCAGATGTAACTCTTGAGAACGTAAAAATGAAACCAAATGGACCCCCGATCGGGCAACCAGGTAGCAGTCTTCATTTGCCCCACCATTTTTTTTTACTTGCCCCGGGCAACCGGGCAAGTGTTTGTGTCAAACCCTGCCTGATTTCAACCAACGCAAATCCTGTCCACTAAAGACGGACGTCCCTGGGTGAGTCAGATAATCAGATTGAGGCCAGATTAACTTAAATCAATCCTAACTAGTCAGATCTGGCTCAGAATAAGCTTTATTTTTTTATTTTTTCAATTGGTGAAGACGTCCTGGAAATGACGTGAAGATCATCCCTGTATGGGCTGTGGTCGTCTTGAATGGCACTGGAGTCTTCTAGTGAAAAGAAACCATGCCTGCTTCCATGTTAGCTTAAAAAGAGAATTCAACCCCAGAAGGCTTTCATAGCTGTATTTGTAGTTGATTTATTTAAAAAAGAAAAAAAATGATCCAGATCTTATTTTGTGAAAAGACTCCTTAAATGGCTGTTTCCCCTACCCCAAAATAAGCTTAGAATGAGACTATATGGGATGTTGTTCAAATTCACATTTTTTTTTTCTTTTTCACAAAATATCAACTGTCCACTTCTTTGGAAATGAAAGGGAAAAGGAATAAGAAAGCCTGTGGGGAGGAATTCTCCTTTAACAGGACGCAAGCTGGGTTTCACGAATGCCCATTGACGTTAACGCTCTAATAAAGGCACTGCCAGACAGGTATTCAAAGCTTGTTAAAGCAATGCTCTTCTGCCCCCTCACAGTTCCAGTCCTTGTCTGTAGCTCATTCTCTCTGCAAGTTCTTTTTCCTTTTTTGTTAAGGTTGGACGGTATAATTACTGGTGGGTGGCTTGTCTAATGCTTTCATAAGTCCGAAGACATTATTTTAATTTTGAAAGAAGAACAAAGCGAAGTAGAAAGTACGCAGAAAGAAATGACAGCAATGATAGTGATGTCGTGAACAAGAATAACTTCAACAAGAAACATCCTGGACTTTGAAAGCATTCTTTGAAATGGCATTACAAATTGAGGGTCACCATCAATGTACACAGTGCACTCCGCTTTCCAATCATACTTGTGTGAAGGGAGTAGTTCTACTATTGTCATGCATCACATCTCAACCACGCTGTGGTACACGCAGAGCTGGCCTTAAAATCCTGATAAGAGTAAGACCAACCATTTTGACACCAGGGCCCTCTATTTATTCAGTAAATAGCGTGTGCGTCCTTTTTTGCCCTATGCCACGGCTCAAGCCAGTGGATTCGGTAAAAACCCGTATTTTGAAGCGCCAGATATCCTAAACAGGATGTGCGATGACGTCACGCTGTTCTGTTTTTGAATGCATTGGATTGAATGGGTGCGAATGGGACAAAAAAAAAAGTTGTCGCGGCAATTCTGTCCGAAATGGAAGTCAACAACGGGATCTTTATCAGACGATGCGCTCGGACTAATAGTTGGATTAAAGAATGAAATCTACATTTCGTCGTTTTCTGCGCCTTTGTCGTTATGGGCGGATGGGACCGCGCACAATGCGCACGGCGCGCACGACAACTGCGACTTGGGCGGTACAGGAGTTAAGGTTGTGGGTACAACAGTCAAAACATCTAATGACACAGCCCTCTATTGCTTAATAGCCCCAACTAGACCTTGTGAATGACTACTACAGCATAGTGCAGTGTAATAGACTCAAGGTGATGAGGAACAGGATTTAAGGCAAGGAGAGTTTTGGCCAAGGGACCAAGCGATGCCTTTTAGTCTTTGTTGCACATAACAAGCTGTTATACACAATTCTTGGCAGACTTATTGGCAGCTGTAACAGGCTAAAACGAATTAGAAACAGGTAAACAAAATTGCGGGTCGAAGGTTGCCAGATTTGATTTTTACAGTAGAAACAAAAAAGAGTGGACCTCCTCGGACCCTGGGGTGTTGGGAGCAACTTCACATGCGGACTAGATCAGTGGGGTCTGGGGGGCCCCCAGGGGTCCTGAGAAAATGGTTGGGAATGCAACAAAAAACAAATAAAAAAAAATAACCCTGGTAGAAAGATGCTAGACCAGTGCCCGACCAAGTTTGTATATACAGTATGTTAAATGTGCACTGAAATGGAAGGTGTACTACTTTGATTGAGTAAGACCAACCATTTTGACACCAGGGCCCACTATTTATTCAGTATTTGAGCCACGGACCACCATTTGATGACATTTTAGCCCCACAGATCCCAAAACTTTCTTCAAGATTTCTTTTGTTTTTGTCCACAATTCCAGGCTGGATTTGGGAAACAAAACAGGATAACAAAAATGACCATTCTCTTACATTCTTTGATTGAATGTGTAGACTTTGGGCCAATTCAGATGATGAATATTTTAACTCTTGAGTGTAAAAATGAAACCAAATGGACCCGCAAGGGTCCATTTGGTTAACCAACTTTCCATATTTAACTTGGAACTCTCTCAAGGACCACTGGTGGTCCCCGGGCCGGTCAGAGTCAGCCAAAGGGCCGCATTTGGTCCCCGGGCCGCATAATGCCCAGGTATGATATAGTTTCTGAACCAATCGGAGTGCGCATCCCTTCAGGCTAAGGAAAGAGTGAAAAACATTATGTTCCGTTTGCAAATTCCATTTGCAGTCCTGAATACTGAATACTATGCTATATTTAAGCAATACATACTGTATATAAAACCTCAACGTGTGCTTTGGGGGCATGAGAAAACAAAAACATTCATTACAAGTGAATTACTTAATTCATCGTAATGAATGCCCTGAAAAAAAAAGATCCTCTTAGACATCAAATAAATCAGTTGTCTCCCTCCACGGCTTGCCTTTGTTTGTCCCAGTTGCATCAGACACCCCCATGTTTTAAAAAGCCATTATTCGGGAACGCAAATAATTGCCAAATTACTTGCAAATGGGGAGGACACAAATGAGGCAACCCGTGAGCCATTTATCAGTAATGCTGCAGCTATTGAGTTATTTGCCCATCCGTGGGAGGCAACAGTAGGCCAATATGCTGTGCTTCTTAAAAGCACAACAGTGTTGCCATGTCAGTTTTACCATAATTGTCAAATTTGTATGGATTTTTTTCAGCCCTGAAGAATCAGTACTAAATCAAACATTTCCTGGATGCTGATTTGGGATCTGGTTCGGCTTTTAAAACTGACCCTAGACATCTAAATCACTGGTTCTATTATGTGGTGCATTTTTATCATGCAGGTTGTTTCATCTGTCCGTCCATTAACAGGTAAAAAAATATGGAACTACTTTTACTTTTTGGGCATAGTGATATTGACACAAAAAAATCTATTCCCTGTGATACAAGGGTCAAACATGAATGAAGGTTGTGCAAATATTTTTACCAATGGGTCAACAATAGAAAGGATGCTTAGTTTTTATTAGTATTTGTATTAGTATTTGCTTTTACTGCGTGGCCCCAGTGATGACCACAAAATGACTGAAACCACTTAATATCCACCAAAACCAGAGCAGAACTCCCACCATGAGGGGAAAACACAAAAATGTTAGCATTTATCAAATTTATCAAGGCCTAAGGCATATGATGTATTACAGTAGTGAATGGTGATCCTGGTGAATTGCTGTCAGTGTAAGTTTGCTCATGTATGTAGAGAAGTAGGGTAAAATCCACTTTTTTCTGTGAAAATGCACATACATGCACACACATTTTGCATGCACAGCACACACATTTTGCAGCAGCCCTTAGTGAACGTCCAGCACCCCCTAATGAATAAATAACACCCCCTAGTAAATAAATATCTAACCGTGGCCATGACTTAAAATATATTGTAATGCCTGCTTCGATATTTGAAGTGAATGCCGTTTACACTTGATTCTGCTTTTTGTCTGTAACATGTCAATTCATCCGTGCATGTAAAACTGTGTTTTGAAATGCCTGCTGCTATGTTTTATAGGTGTATGTTTTCAAGCTTCACAACATTCTGCCTTCCGTGAGTGACATCTATATCCAGTATTCATTGCTTATTCATGCACCGTACTGGACTTCAATTTGATTGTGCATTCACGCTGTTTGACTGCTGTTTCTCTTCTTTCTGTCTTCTGTTCTCAGTGGTGGAAAAAGTACTCAGATTTTTTTTGAAATTCACATTGTAGAAATGAAATACCCAGTGGTCGACATTAAGGGAAATTTAGCTCTGTCCCTTTGGGCCAGTGGTTTCTCCAAATATTATTAATAATAATAATAATGATAATAATAGGCTGGACATTCAGGATGGAACAGTTATCCTTTGGAGAAGTCACTACATTTCTACAAGGAGTATATTGCTGCGCACGCACACCTATAGATAACCAATGAATATGTGAGTTATGCAAACTCCATCCACTTCATGGGGCCAGTCTAATGGTGGCTCTTCTACATTAGCCTCGACACCCAGGCTTTCATTTTCATCTGCGCTGCACGAATAAAGTGAACTTATACGTAGAGATGTTCCTAGAATAGCTTTTTGTACCGCCCTCGTTGAAAGCAATGTGTTTCCAACTCCAGTTTGTTCCTATTCAGGCTGCATGCACAGCACTCGGGTGCTCAGTTTCTGCCCCTCAATGTCGCAACGCTTCTACTAGAGGGCTACGCTCTATGCTATGCTAGAGAGCTATGCGCTTAGCAGCCATCTGCTTAGCAGCACATCTGCTTAGCGGGAAAACGGGTTTTTAAACTACATTCAGGCCATCGGGCCAATTGGGGTAGAGTCACCGGATGGTAATCACAAGGTTGCCGGTTCGATCCTGGGCTCCTGCAGAGTTAGTGTCGAAGTGTCCTTGAGCAAGACACTGAACCCCTAATTGCTCCTGATGTGCTAGTAAACCTTGCATGGTTTCCACTGCCATCAGTGGATGAATGTGTGTGAATCTGATGCACAAGCTATGTAAAGCGCCTTGGATAAAGGCGCTATATACAGTAAATGCACCATTTACCAATTATAATGTTGACCCCTGAATACCCCAAATAAAAGTATGCATTATGCAAAATATCTATATTATGCACAAGATCTGTCACTTTTCCTAGCTTGTACAACAGCTACATGAAGGAATGAAATGGATGAATAGTAGTTTTGTAATAATAAGTCCAAATGACAGTAACTAAAGCTTTCAAATTCTACTCTGCACTTTTCCTGTAACTACGGTGTTGAGAACTTGCATGCAAAGACACACACACACACACACACACACACACACACACACACACACACACACACACACACACACACACACACACACACACACACACAGTTAAAACCTAATTGTGCGGTGTGACAAAGTTGAGTACATTATTCTGAAGCAGCACTCAGATGAAAACGTTGGATTCCATGACCTCTGACCACTCTGGTGAGAAGAATGGCGAAGTCAGGCTCAGGTTGGTTTCAACAAGAATTACAGCAGGGGCGGATCTAGGTGTGGGCATTGGGGGGTGCCCTCACTGCCCCACCGAACATGATGGCATGCAAACAACCCAAATCTCAAGGATATTTCAAATTTAATGCTTATAATTAAAATGATTTGAAACACTATGTTTCTTACAATTGTCAGACCAACACCATTTCATCATTGAAAACTGAAAACAGACCTTTATGCATGCTGTGTGTCTGTTGCAAACTTCAACAACTGATTTTGTTATTGATGCTTACTTTCCTAATGCCTAAGTCCTGTAACCAAAAATGGTATGGGTGCGGCTTCATCGCCCGTGGCATGAAGCGACGCAGGCGATGAAGCCGCCCCCATAACATTTTCACCTGCCCACCCAATTGAGAAATGTTACATCTGGCCCTGATCTACAGCATTTTCTCTCTTTTCTCTGTCTCTCTGTCTCTCTGTCTCTCTCATTGTCACTTATACCGGTACAAGGTTATTGAAACCTTGTATCTCTCAAAATCGCTACTTTTCAGGTAATGGAATTAACAGCTTGTGGGAGGAGGAGGAGCATTTACCAGCAGAGACGTAACCCAATTGACAAGATCCCATGCATGGAGAATGGAGCATCAAGCTTGTAGATCTGTAGAATCGGGTGACCAGATTCCAACTGTTCTTTTGAGGGACAGCATCACATGCTACCTAAAGCATGATGACATGATGTTTTGGTACCCCAACCTTTGACCTGTTTTTATGAGATTTTCCATGGGTGTTGACATTTTAGTACATGTTATTAGACACCATTAGAAACACATGGGTAAAGAAAGTTCTTGGTAATGATTTAGTTCCCAGATTTTCTGAACTTTCTCTTACTACTATCCTTTATTCCATCCCGGATCATCACAAGCCGTTTTGCCCCTTTTGCGTGCAGGCAGTGAAAAACACCATTGCTTTTATGTCTTAATATACACGCTGCTAATTAGAATGATTGCAAGCGTAGAACAAGTCTACAATGTAATGATGAGACCTAACAAAGAACGTGTCGATAATTGGATATGAATAATAAAGGTAAGGCGAATAATTATAACTGGGAGGAAGGTGTTATGGACATCAAACAACAATGGTTATCTTTGATCATCTGAAATAGCAAAATAATAGTGCGTCATGGATGGTGGGCAGTGTTGTCACTATATTTAGCTTCTTTCTACACACTCCTAACCTTCTTCTTTTCCATTCTGCATCCATTTGCTGGACAGCAGATGCCACCTCAGTCCTCAGCCATCTAGTGTCAGAGTTGCAACATTGTGGGGTCAGAAACTGAGCACTCGAGACGGACAGGCTGGAGTTGTGAATGTGCATGGTTTTCAACGAGGGCACCTACAAGTCGACTTTTCAAAGACATTCTTTATTTGGGAGTTGGCAACACTGACAGTGGAACAAATAAGCTATGCAATGAATGTATGCCATACAGCCTAAGATTTTTTGTTTTGACCGGCTCTTAAAGTATAGGGCTATGGTTTTAGTTGTGACGTATAAAAAAGGTTTGGGGAAAATGTTTGGGTTCCCCAACCTATAAAAACAGTGTGACTGTTTTAATTGTGTTAAATACTTCAGTCAAATCAATCAATCAATGGTGACAGATTCTGCAGATGAATTCAATCTGACCACAAACAGGTATGAAACTTAACCCCACACAACCTGATAAAAATATAAATACTGTATAGAATATAAATTAAAATGACCAAAAGCAGCGGCATGAATCCCCCTTCTCTGTCGCCCCAAGCAAAGTGAACCCTGCCTATATTTAATCTATATCTATTCCACTTTGGTGGTAGCTGATCAGGGAGCCCTCAGAGCCATTAGGGCCTGTGGGGGGCTGCAGATAAATGGTGTAGACTTGTGCACGCTGGCACGGCCGCAACTATGATAGATGGGCTAATTTGACGGGTTTAAGTGGAGGGCCAAACCTATGCACCCCCAGCTGCTTATGAGGAAGACATTCCGGCGATGCTAATCCATGCGGCGCAGCAATGCATATCAACCACCTCTAATGATCTTTTTACATTATACATTCCTCACTATCATAATAACGACGGGCAGAGATTTACGCCTGACTGACACTCCTTTTGGATAGCCTTGGGCTACCATCGACGCAATGATTTATCGTTGTGTGTATTTTATTTGACTGTAAACGGGTTGATTAAGTGTGGACCTCAGGGATTCTCGGGCTCAACAGCATATTGAGTTATGATGTGTGTGTGTGTGTGTGTGTGTGTGTGTGTTCCCACAGGCAGTGTTGAGACTAACGCCCTTACATGTC